>JAUMIR010000004.1:159232500-159832500 GCA_030847615.1 Gambelia wislizenii | reverse complement strand
ATGAGTCCAGGCTATTAAATCATTGGAAATTAAAAATAATAAGAGTGGAAAGCAGGGGAAGGAGCGAGCGTCAATGACGTAGGAGCAATTCCCAGGATGGGTGCTCAAGGTAATGGAATTAAATTAATAATTTCCCCTCAAAGAGGCATGAGGAGATATTATGAGGGAAGATTTATGGCTGTGAACTACTAAGGAATGTTAATAGAGGAGTTAATTGCAGTTTGAAGAAGCCTAAAGTAAATAAATAGTTACTTTTGGTTTTGCCCGATCTCGGGAGCTGCCTCCACCATTACTAAAAGGAACATTTTACTAATAAATCACTAAAGTTGGACAAAGCAGTGAATAATTGAAGGCAAATAAAAGCAGGAATGATTTAATAGGTGAAGAAATATTTGAGCTAACTGGACAATAAGCAGAAAGTTTATTAAAAAAATTATATAAGTGGTGGAGGAAGGAGGGGGCATCAACAGAAGGGGAAGAACGAAAGTCTGGAGTGTTCTGATTTTCGTATATGTCTAAAAAGAAGAGAAATATTGTAGGAAAGAGTTGGTTGAGACCACAAACATTAGGCAAACCATCATACAGGATATTATGAAGAATATCTCCTGAAGCACAAAATATAGTAAGGAGGAACTAGAAGGGCTAAGTATGGAAAAGAAAACAAGCCCTAAAAAGAGTGGTCCTTCAGGTGCCTCTGCCCCAGACCCTCCGTCCCCAGGGGGGAAGGGAGGAAGGGGAGAAAGCACAGAGGATATTAATACTCATATGGATTCTCTTTTTACAAAAATGATGACAGAATTTAGAGAAGAGAAAAAGAATGTTTTCAGAATTTGCAGGCATAAGGGAAGATATGCAGAAGGAGAGGAAAAGATCCGAAGAAAGATTTGTGGAAATGAGTACAAAAATACAAAACATACAAGGAGATATTCTTAATATAGTAAAAGAGAACAAAGAAATAATTAAGACTCAAACACTTCAAGGCAGTCAGATTCAAGACAATATGAAGACAATTACAGATATGGAAAAGCAATTGATATACATGCAAGATTATCAACGCAGGAATAATTTTAGAATAAGGTTCCTGCCAGAATCTGTGAGAAAAGATAAAGGATCTAACCTAAAATCTGAAGTGTTGAAATGGCTACAGCAAGTGACCCCAGCTGTGAAATGGAGGGAAGAGGACATTGAACACATACATAGAGAACTGACGGGAAGAGAAATTATATTGCCAAGAGATGTTGTTGTCAGAGTTATTAATTACAACAATAAGGAGGAATTGATGAAAACAGTCAAGAAACACCCAGAGAGACTGAAGTATGGAGATGTAGGTGTGGAATTATATAATGACCACTGTCCACAAACAGTAATTTGGAGAAAATCAATGAAGCCTTGTATTGCTATTCTTTTAAAAGCTGGTACAAAATACGCTTGGGGATATCCAGTGTTTTTGAAATTTGAGTGGGCAGGAAAAAGAGATACCGTATAAGACGACTTTTTTTAACCTTCTCAAAATCTTTTTAAAAGTAGGGGGCCAAATTATATGCCGGAATAGGGCTCCCCATTGCGACTTCGGAAGGACAGGTGGTGGCTGGATGGATGGGGGGAGGCTTGCCAGCATCTTCCCTACCTGAAGCTGCGGTGGGGAGCCCTATAAGATGACACCCTGCCCAGCCAGCCACCCCTCCGTAGTCTGCCCCCGAAGCTGTGCTCGGGACCCTGGTCGTGGCTTCAGGAAGGGCGGGTGGTGGCTGGAGAGCCTCCCCCCTCCAGCCACCACCCATCTACCCTTCATGAAGCCATGATCAGAACCTCGATTGCAGCTTCGGGAAGGCCGGGGTGGTGGCTGGAAAGCTCCCCCTCCAGCCACCACCCAGCCACCCTTCACGAAGCCGCGATCTGAGCCCCAATCACAGCTTCGGGAAGGGTGGCTGGTGGCTGGAAAGCCCCCCCCCCCTGCATCCACCACCCATCCTCCCTTCACGAAGCTGCGATCGGGACCCCAATTACAGCTTTAGGAAGGGCTGGTGGCTGGAAAGCCCACCTCTCCAGCCACCACCCATCCACCCTTCACAAAGCTGTGATCGGAACCCCGATCGTGGCTTCAGGAAGGGCGGGTGGTGGCTGGAAAGCCCCCCCCTCCAGCTATCACCATCCAACCGATTGCGGCTTCAGGAAGGGTGGATGGGTGGTGGTTGGAGGTGGGGAGGTTGGAGGGGGAAGTTTGGAATATACTCGCCGTATAAGAGAAGGAGGGATAATCTTATACAGTGGATATATCCCAAACTCTGTATGTTAACTTAAAAATTGGGGGTCATCTTATACGTCCAGTTGTCTTATACGCCGGAATATACGGTAGAATGGAAACACTGGAAGGACTGCAACTGCTGGAGGAGTTGGGAATACATAAGGAGTATGAAACTGATGGAGGAGCAGATAGAGGAGATGGAAAAGTTTAGACAGATGAAGAAAGCAGAAGGAAGAAGAATAAAATTACAGTGGGGGAAAGAGGGGGAATGTTTTTTAAATTTTTATGAGCACTCAGGGAGAGGGAGTTGTTTTGGGCCATCAGATGATCTCTTCACCACTCCTCACCTGGAAGACCTGGCGATTTGCCTTGGGAGGTAAAAAAGGGAAAGGGGGAAGGAAATGGGGAGGAACTTGGAAGTAGTGGGTAAGGGGAGGGAAGGTTACATTTTGGAGCCAGAGAATCTTATAGAAAAAGTAACAGAGACTCTAATGGTTAATAAATTAAAGATATCAACTTTTAAGTGTACATGGCCTTGGTATAGTAATAAAACAAAAAAGGATTGAAGCATTATTGAAGAAGGATCAAGCGGATATAATATTTTTGCAAGAGACACATCAAAAACGGGAAGGAGTAAATGAATTGAAATTGAATTGGGTAAGAGTTTATAAAAAAGCATTTGGAAACTCAAAAGATAGAGGTATAGCAATATTAATAGCAAAAAATGTTATTTTGTCATTAAAAAGGTGAAAAAAGATACAAGATGGAAGATATATTATAATGCAAGGTGAACTGGGAGAAGATAAATATGTTCTAATGAATATATATGCTCCAATTGAAAAACAGGAGGAATTTTATGAGAAAGTATTTAAAGAAATGGAGGATATGCAAGAACAAAATATTGTTGTAGCAGGAGACTTTAATATGCAAATGGAAAGAATTAAAGATAAATCAAATTATTCATTAAGGGATAAATATGATAATATTTCAACTTTAAATAAAATAGAAAGGGGTTGAATGATGTGTGGAGATGAAAGGAAATATACATATTTTTCAATGGTACATAAGTGTTATTCAAGAATTGATTATATTTTTGTATCAAAAAATTTGATTGATAAAATTATAAATTCAGAGATAGTTAAAAGTAACAGAGCATGCCTTGGTCAATGTGGAGATTATAATGAAGAGAGATTATGAACAGGTGAAAAGGTGGAGGTTAAGTACAAAAATTTTAAATTATAGAGAAATAATAGAAAAAATTGAGCATGACTGGCAAGAATTATGGGTATTAAATGATAAAGAAATATCGAAAGGAATTTTGTGGGATACTATGCATGTGGAATATGCATAAAAGAAACTTAATTTTAAAAAAGGCAAGGAGAGAGAAAAGGGAAATAGAATTATTGGAAAATAAATATGTACTGGATAAGGAAAAACAAACCTATACTGAGTTACGAGCAAAGTGGGAGGAATTAGATAAAATGGAAGTAGATGAAGTACAGGAAAATTTAATTATCTAAGAAGGGAGTATTTTGAATTTAGTAATAAAAATTTAAAAATGTTGGCTAGATCTACACAGAAGAAGAAAATGGAACGTATGATAACAGATATTAGAGATAAATCAGGTAAAATGTGTAAAACAATGAAGGATTTTTTTAAAAAAAAAATAAGAGTTTTATAAAGATGTGTACCAATCAGGGAATAAACCAGTAGAACAAATAGAAAAATATGTAGGGGAAAATTGGAAGATTAAAATAGAAGAGGACAATAGGGATTTATTAGAAAAACAAGTTACGAAAATGGAAGTAGAGGAGGCAATAAAGAATTTTAAAAGTGGGAAAGCTCCAGGAATGGATGGGTTAGGACCAGACTATTATAAAGTATTTAAAAAGAAGTTAATATCTAATGATTAGATTTATATAATAATATAACGATTGGAGATAAAATCCCTCCATAACGGCAGCAATCATTAATAATATTGATACCAAAACCAGATAAGGATTTGATGGACCCTGGATCATGCAGACCTGTATCATTGATAAATCAAGATGCAAAGTTATTATCAGCAACAATGGCAAAGAGAATGAATAGTTGTATGTATAAATATATACTAAAGGATCAATGTGGGTTTGTGAAAGGAAGACAAATGTCAAATTTAATAGGAAGGGTGTTAAATAAAATACATATAATTGGGAAAACAAAATTAAAGGCAGGGATATTAGCATTAGATATATTTAAAGAATTTGACTGTGTGTGATGGCCAACATTAAAAATATTGAAAGAATTTGGAATGGGGAAGAGGTTTAGAGGATTAATAGATCAATTATATTCCCATAACACAGGTACAGTGATGGTTAATGATGGAATAACAAGACAGATAAAAATAATGAGAGAACGAGACAAGGTTGCCTGCTTTCTCCAATATTGTTTGCAATGGTAATAGAAATTCTAGCAAATGTGATAAGAAACTATAATAGTATAGAAGGAACTGGATTAGAAACAAAACACAAGATAAGTTTGTTTGCTGACGATACATTGTTAACAATTAAGGAGTTGATCAATGGAATAGGAAAAATTAAAGAACATTTAAAATTATTTGGGGAGATGACAGGTTTACAGGTTAATTGGAATAAATCAGACATGATGTTGTTTAATTATACTAAGGAAGTAGAAAATAGATTTATAAAAGAGAAAAAATTAGAATTGAGATTAAAAAGTAGTATTAAATATTTAGGAATAAATATTACTAAAGATTTAAAGGAATTAGAAGAGAAAAATATTAAAGAAAAGATGCTGGAAGCATATAAAAATATCCAGCTATCATGGTTTGGACGAGTAGCTTTAGTTAAAATGAAAAATTACCTAAAATAATTTTTTTTGTTCAGAATGTTACCAATAAAAATATCAGAAGTAGAAACTGAAAAAAATGGCAAAATATGTTGAATAAATAATATAATGAGGGAAAAGAACAAGATTAAATAAATTATTTTGGTATATATCACAGAAGGAGGGAGGACTTGGGCTTCCCAATATAAAAGGATATTATGAAGCTAATCAATTGAGATATGTTATAGAAGGAATTGTAGGACAGGAAGTTTTAGAATGGTTAGAGATAGATAGAGAGAATAGATAAGTGAATATGGAATATGTTTTTTGGTAATTTTACAAAAAAAGAAATTAAACTAATTGAGAACCCATTTCTGCAAAATATATTGGGACTAAGGGACACCATTTTGCTATGCCATTGCATATAATAGGACTTGAGTATTCATGGATTTTGGTATCCACAGGGGGTCCTGGAACCAAACCAGAAGGGACAACTGTATTTGTTAAAGTAGTATTATAGACAAAAGATAGGAGGTTACCTCCACGAGAAGAAATGAGATTTTGGAAAGATTAGCTAATGGCTCGTGAAGGGGAGCACTGTGGTGGGAGGGGGGTAGGGGAATTAATATTCTTGAAAAGAATCATAGTAAAGAACTTACGTTAACTTTTGGAATTAGTTAATTAGTTAATAGAAATATTGTTATATGTACTTAGTTAATTAGTTAAAAGAAATATTGTTATACGTACTCTATGGTGAACTCGCCACAGGTCAGGGTAAGAGGGGCGCTCCAAAAAAGCAATACAGTTGTCCCTCCACATTCGCGAACTTGACATTCGCGGTTTTGGTTATTCGCGGTTTTGGGAGGGCCCCCCGGGCCCCCCCCAAACCGTGACACGGGGCCTCCAGAGGCCCCGTGAAAGACCGAGAGGGAGCGGGGAGGCCCGGGGAGGCCTCCACGGGGCCCCCGGAGGCCCTCCGGAGGCGCCGCGAAGGCCTGAGGAGGGGTGGGGAGGCCTTCGCGGGACGCCCGGAGGCCCTCTGGAGGTGCCGCGAAGGCCTGGGGAGGGGTGGGGAGGCCTTTGCGGGTCCCCTGGAGGCCCTCCGGAGGCCCCGCGAAGGCTTGGGGAGGGGTGGGGAGGCTTTCGCGGGACCCCCGGAGGCCCCGCGAAGGCCTGGGGAGGGGTGGGGAGGCCTTCGAGGGACCCCCGGAGGCCCTCTGGAGGCCCCGCGAAGGCCTGGGGAAGGAGGGAGGAAGAGCCGGGGAGACCTCCGCGGAGCCTAGCAAGGCCCCGCGAAGGCCCGGGGAGGGAGGGAGGGCCGGGGAGACCTCCGCGGGGCCTAGCAAGACCCCGGGAAGGCCTGGGGAGGGAGGGAGGGCCGGGGAGATCTCCGTGGGGCCTAGCAAGGCCCCGGGAAGGCCTGGGGAGGGAGGGAGGGCCGGGGAGATCTCCGTGGGGCCTAGCAAGGCCCCGGGAAGGCCTGGGGAGGGAGGGAGGGCCGGGGAGACCTCCGCGGGGCCTAGCAAGGCCCCGGGAAGGCCTGGGGAGGGAGGGAGGGAGGGACGGGGAGACCTCCGCGGGGCCTAGCAAGGCCCCGGGAAGGCCTGGGGAGGGAGGGAGGAAGGGACGGGGAGACCTCAGCGGGGCCTAGAAAGGCCCCGCGAAGGCTTGGGGAGGGAGGGAGGGACGGGGAGACCTCAGCGGGGCCTAAAAAGGCCCCGCGAAGGCCTGGGGAGGGAGGGAGGGAGGGACGGGGAGACCTCCGCGGGGCCTAGCAAGGCCCCGCAAAGGCCTGGGGAGGGAGGGAGGGCCGGGGAGGGCCAGGGAGACCTCCGCGGGGCCTAGCAAGGCCCCGCGAAGGCCTGGGGAGGGAGGGAGGGAGGGAGGGCCGGGGAGACCTCCATTGGGCCTAGGAACGCCCCGCGAAGGCCTGGGGAAGGAGGGAGGGAGGGCCGGGGAGACCTCCGTGGGGCCTAGGAACGCCCCGCGAAGGCCTGGGGAGGGAGGGAGGGAGGGCCGGGGAGACCTCCGTGGGGCCTAGGAACGCCCCACGAAGGCCTGGGGAGGGAGGGGGGAGGGGAGCCGTTATTCGCGGATTTTTCACATTCGCGGGGGTCCGCGGAACGGAACCCCCGCGAATGTGAAGTGACGACTGTACAAGGATTCCCTGAAACAACATCTCAGGCTTGTCCAAATTGATCACCAACTCCGCCCTGGCCTCACATCGGGAGGCATGGAGACACACTAACCACAACACTGCAGCCTTATTTGAGAACTCACGCCGAGCAAGTCTTGAAGAGAAACGGCAATGCAGAAAGAATCACAACCCGGAATCATCACCCAAGGAGACCTTCTGCTGTGCTTTCTGCAACCGGACTTGTTTATCTCGGATTGGCCTTTTTAGTCATCAGCTCGCTTGCAGAAAGCATGGGATGAGTCCTTCTTGAATCTTCGTTTGCGAAGAAAAGCCAAAGAGAGAGAGATTTATGGTAGTATTATGTGCTTAAGTAATTAAGTATTGATAGGCTATTATAATGTGTGATTATAAAATTAATAATTTTTTTTTTAAAGAGCGGAAAGCAGTCTTTACTGATCTTTTGGGGCATGGGAATTGCAGACTGAGAGCACAGTCTGAAGGGACTGCAGTTTAGTGCAGAATGCAATATATGTATGCAGTGCCAATTTTTGCCTGTAGCCTGCTGAATAAAAGAGCTGGCAGCAGCACATCAACAGGAGAGGCAGGCCAGGGACATAGGGTTATTTGATTTTCTACAAAATCTGTTCACTTTAAAGAAGACTCACAGGTTAGGCTTCATGTTTTTGAATTCTCATCTTGAAGACAATTGGAAATAATGTATACAGTGTGCTAGTGTACTGCTGGGTCTCCTCTTTAAAAATAATTTGCTGGCATATTTATCCACCTGGTACAGGTTCGAGTGACAGGCTTCAACTATATTGGCATGGGCAACTCCACTAACAAGAAAGATGCACAGACCAATGCTGCAAGAGACTTCCTCAATTACCTTGTTCGGGTGAATGAAATCAAGAGTGAAGAAATCCCAGCTTTTGGAGTACAGGTAAATAGTTCTGGAATGTGCAGGACATGTAACTTATTTTGGATCACATGGTGGAAGAAATGCAGGTAAATAAATAAAGCTACCCTGTATGAGATTTCTTGAAATTTGGAGAAAGGGTGGGAATGGGGTATTACAATTCACAGAATGCTTCTTTTTGCTTAGGCAGGACCTGTGGGTGTTCCCAGCGGAGGTATGGCTGAAACAGGAGCAGTAGAAGGAGGGCCAATTCCTCCTCATATGGCTATTAGAACAGAAATGGGTAAGACCTCAAGCCTCTCTGCTTTCTAGGCACATGGTGTGTAATGTCAGGCATCCAGAATAACTGGACTTGGCAGCCAAGCATTAATCTTTAAAGCCCATTCCTACTGTGATAGTACAGAGACATTTTCTGAATGTATTAATATAGTTTCTGATGGTGTTATGTAGCATAGGTTTTATATAATCTAGTGACGCGTTTTTACTTTTAAGCCGAGATTCATTCCACTTTTGATCAATTTTCTCAAAATGTTTTAAATACTTGTCTTCTCCTGCCATCTATAAATAGTGTGTGATTTATGAAAATACAGTAGCACCCCTGTACCCGCTGATTCGCCATCTGCTGATTCAATTATCTGCAGATGGTGATGGCGGGGGGGTGGAGAGAGGATGGAGGGAGGGTCTAGTGGAGGGAGGGGGTCTGCATGGGGGGGGTTCCGGTGGAGCTTGGGGGGTGGACAGAGAAGGGAGGAGGGAGGGAGCTTGCCTCCTTTCTCCGTCTTCTGTGGAGGGGGGGAGTCCGGTGGCGGCAGTGAGGGCATTCGCTATTATCCACAGATTTTGTTATCCGTGGTGGGATCTGGAAACAATCCCCTGTGAATACGGGGGTCCTAATGTAGTGCATTGTGTAAAATTATAATTACCTGTTTTAATTTGTTCAGTAAATGGTTTAAGAGTTCCTATTCCAGACATTTCTGCACTTGATTCTAGACAGGTATGCACAGGCCATAGGTAAAGTACCAGCATAATTATAAATGTATATAATGTGATGTCGTCTCTGAAGAAGGTCTTAAGATTGTGTGCAGGACAAAATATGTTGGGATTTTTTTTTACTAATAAAACAGCCATCTTTTGAGCATCTTGAGACATGTCTTCAGTTTCTTCACTGTTGCCATAATTCCCCTGTTGATTAGATTGGGGCAGGATATTGTACTGTTTCTGCTTTATAAATCAAGGTTGGGGAAGGGGCAGAGCAGGTGAGTTTTATTCACCTTATTCATAGTTTATGTTTTATAGCTGCTATGAAACAACTGGGTTTCTTTCCCCCACTGCTAGATGGTGCTCAGCCTGCTGGAACTGGAATCACAGGATATGGTGGAGCTCAGTGGGACCGTGGTGCTAATCTGAAAGATTATTATTCCAGGAAAGAGGAGCAGGAAGCCCAGGCAGTAAGGATTTTTTTAAAAATTCTTTACCTCTAGTGAGCTAAAAGTTTGTGTTCATTATAATTCTAGATTTGGTCTGTAATCAAAGTAGCTACCTCTGGGTTCAAAGAAGATACTTATGTATGTTTCTTAGAAAAGGTGAAGTGCTTTAGAAGCCAGAAGATGGATAATTTTCCAGGTTTCATGTTTTCCCTTCCTTGATTAACATACAAAGTATGATACTGGTTATTGTTGCCCTCCCTCAAAACAATCTATGACAATAGATTTAGAGGATAGTGGAATAATTCTGAGCATTCTACAAAATACCCATACTTTTATGTGTTCAGAATTCCCAGTATACAGATAAAGTATTTTAGTCACAGTGTTAAATTGTTGATCTCATTCAGTTGGCAGACAAAATGGTCAAGCAGTCAAAGACTGTTTTATTTTATATCAAAATGTAAAAAAATTAGGAGTAGCACTTGTAAATTTTAATTGCAAGATGGTTGTTTCTTACCACTAGACTTTGGAATCAGAAGAAGTAGACTTAAATGCTGGACTTCATGGGAATTGGACCTTGGAGAATGCCAAGGCACGCCTGAACCAGTTTTTCCAAAAAGAGAAGATCCAGGGAGAATATAAGTACACTCAAGTGGGTCCTGATCACAACAGGTTTGCACGTTTTTCTCTCTAGTGTTGCTGATTATGTTGAAATTCCTCCAGGCTATCTGAAGTTGGTGGTCTACTCTTCAGATTAGAGAATGCAGAGTCCTTAATGGCTGAGATGAGGTAACGTTAAGTAGTCATCATCAGAGATCAGAACCATATAAATCAGAAGGCTTTAATTTTTGCTCCCTTTCTTCAAATTTAAAAACTGCCTCTGCTGGCTTTTTTTGCAACAAGACTATGGCTGCATGTATTTTCCTGGTAGATAAAATAATGGCTCTCCGTCATAGTCTTTGTTCAACAGTCAAAGTTGGTAAAGAAGACGAAGAAAGGTTTAGTTTTTACCACCCTGTTATGAAGAAATGCAGTTCAGTGGTCCATATTCTGTAAATTTGAACTACCTATTGAGCAAATTCACATGAAATAGTCTTCTTGGGTTCTTGGATTGCAGAAAACATCTAAAAGCCCTGCATGCAAGAAACTACAGCATCGCTACAACAAGGCAAAGTTAAACCTTCATCTTTGATAAGCTGTCTGTTCGCACACAGGGGATTTTATGATTGAAAATGTAAATTCTTCCACACGTACTCTGAACTTGGATTATAAAGTCTTTTGGTGATCAGACTTTAGATCAGGGTGGAAAAAATCATCCCATTTCTAAGAAAATAATTATGCACCCCTAACTCCCCTTTTTGCATTCTCCCAAATCTCTGGATACCCCCTTTTTAAGAAAGACCCTTTTTACCCAGAAAGCACCCAAAGTGTGAGTAAACCACTCCAGCATTTAGCAATTTGCTTGAGTGTGTATTGTCTCTGACCTCCCTCACTTTTGCCCACTCCTGCTTTACAGCAAAGCTTAGGCTACTATGAGCTTGATTTCTGAGGTCTGCCTGGTACTTAATTACCATTTGCAGTTTCCAACAATATAAGCCAGATAAATGTAATATATAATACAGAAACATGTTTGTTTAGGGATCATTTCAGAAAGAAAGAAATACGTCAGCAGGAGAAACAAAGTCTCCTTTAAAAGAAATGGGCAGATAGTGGTCATCCGTCTCTTGATTCACTTACCTGCCTTTTCCTCTACTCTTGTGATACTTATCTCTCTTTTTTCCACTTCTCTCCTATGATAGTTCAGGGATTCAATCACAGTGGGAATTATAGGATTATGCTGTGGCAACTTGAATTTCATCTCTGCTTAATGCCAGGAGCAGACCAAAGTGTGTATACTTTTGGCTTTCTCTGCTGGGGGGAAAAACAGTTTTGTGTTTTCCTAATTGCATCTGCCAACCACCATCTGTATGCCTTGAATGCTGATGAATAAATAAGGTATACAGTGGATATTTCTTCTGGCGTATGCACTACAGGTCTCTTTTTAAAAGTTTCATATGCTAGGAGACAGAGACAGAAAAGCACTAAACTACAGTTGTCCCTTCATATTTGCTGGAAATCCATGAATACTCAAGTCCCATTATGTGCAATGGCATAACAAAATGGTGTCCCTTATATAAGATGGCAAAATCAACGTTTGCTTTTTGGATTATTTAAGAATATTTTCAAGCCGTGAATACTTAAATCATGGATACCAAATCTGAGGATAGGAGGGACAACTGTATAGTCTTTCCTTGGCAGGGCAACAAGGTAGTTTTAGCTGCAGTGCTTGTGGGGGTGGGTTATTTCCATCTGTAGGTAAGTTGCAGACCTTGCACCTTATTCATGCTATATATACTCACTGGCTTGTCTTCAGGCATAATGTTTCCAGTCCAACAAACCATAATTTTCCAGTTTCCATATCGCAGGGAGACTTTTAGTTAGTGACCAGGGACGTCTTCCCTGCACTCAAGGATACAAGAGGATGGAAGGGGAAGGAGGAATAGGAAGCAGGACTTCAACTCATCACTTTTTCAGCTTCGCCAATCCAGGGTTTCTTGGACTGGGTGTGTTATATCTCAGCTGAGCCATTTAATAGTCAGAGATGGATTTAATATCTGGATTTCCATGTACCTCATGCCATTTCTTTTTTTCTTTCAGCAACCATTGAAGATACTTCTTTGTGCATTGCTTTGAATATGAAAAACATTGGTCAGGGGTGCCATCTTTAAAAAAAAAAAAACTGGCAGTGTTCCTTTGTGTGTATCAGCAGCCTGTCTGGTAATGCACAAGCAGCTGATGATTTCCCCGTTATTCATTGTACCAGGAAAAGCTTCACCTGCTTGATTTGTGCACAGTGGATTGCTCTTCCATACACATGAACAAGCTGGTAAAGTAAAGCTGGCAGCCCTAATTAGGAATGTTTTGGAAAACTTAACTTTAAAAGCTTTCCCCCCCTCTAGGTGTGGATATTGTGTTTGTTCAAAATGGTGCTTCTTTTCAAGTACAAATCATAGAACTTTTAGAGGGGAGTGATGAGTGACAGTATGTTTCTCAGCCTGCTTGCTGTTTTCCAGAGAGCATTCCAGGGTGTAAGACTGGTTACTCCCAGGAACGCTCGGATGGATTACTTGTGTTTTCAAGGAAGAAAATGCTGTGGTATATCCAGTGGTTTAGATTTCTCCAAAATTTAAGAGTTAAGAATGCATCTTGGTGTAACCTGTTCACTTGCAGCATCTGTTCTAAGGTGATCTCAGATGTAACTTTCTGATGAGGTACAGGATACTTTGTTTTGATAAATTGTAAGGTTTCAAAATTGTTTATTATACTTGCAACTAATACAAAGTGAGCCCATCTTTTTTTATGCCATAGTTTTCTTTTTGTTCAACTAAGATGTGGATTTTCTGGAAAGAAATGAATTGGAAAGTTTTCCAGTGTCCTAGATATCTCAGCAGTTTCTCCAGTAGCTGAAAATTGTTGAAGTGATAAACACCATTACAGTAACAAAACTGGGATATTACAAAAATTAATCTTTATTTGCTTAAAATTAGTAGTATTGAAATATAGAGAAATAGTTCAAGATATTGCTAACAGCATATTTTCTTTTCACATGGAACCCTTTGAGACATAATCGTAAGGTTGTAATTCTGTGCCCCCCCTACCTATAGAGTAAGCCCTATTAAACACAATGGGACTTACTTCTGAGTATATAGATACATAGAATTGCATTTTAAACCATGGTTTAGCACAAGGGTGGAAATCACACAGCCCTTCACTTGTTAGACAGCAGCCTCTAGCAGCCTTATCCAGAATAACCAATAGTGATGAATGCTGGGAGCTGCAGTCAAACAACATCTGGAAGGCTGTGTGATGTCTACTGCTGGTTTAGTGTTACATGAATCACCTCACTTGAGCCTAGAGTTGTTGTGCTTCCCTTTCTTCTTTTGGTTCAACCCATAGAAGGAAATCAAAAACGTCTGCTTTTAAACTAAGCAAATTCTCTCCACTGCATCCATATTTAGTGAATTCTGATTAAACTGTTGTTTGAATGGGCCAGAGTCACACTGTGGTTTGTGGTTTTTGCTTATTTACTAACTGTTCACAGACAAGAGCAAGCCAAAATCTTAGAGGCATGCTGTTCTGTCACTTCCATTGCAACTAGGAGTGACCAGACCTTCTATTTATCCATAGTTTGCTCGTTTTGGCATCCGAACCCAAAAATATACTTTGTCATGTGCCAAAATTCTGACTTTAGGTCAGAATGGAACTGTAGTTAAGTTGTCGGAAGCTGAGGTATCACAGCCTAAATCCAATTGTTAGTTCTAACTAGAGGGGACCCACTGAATCAGCGGAACTTACAGAAATGTTGGCTTACTAAGTTTCCATTGATTTAGTGCATCTACTCTGGTTAGGTTAGTGGGAACTTCTGGTTAGCTTAGAACCAGAAGTGGGTGTTTCTGATTTCCTCTGGTGTGCACCAGGGGTCAAAGCAGTCTGGTTCATTGGATCCAAACCAGCCCACTGACCGGGATCCAGAGGGATATATCTGATGGCATAACTGCTTCTGTCAGTGGAATCAAGAGAAGATTAATTCTCTGAGTAGGGGAGCGAACAGGAATTCAGCATCGTGGGTAACGCCTACTACTGCCCAGACGGAAGCAGGAAGTACAACCATGGTCACATGGTCATTCAAACTTTTCTTTGTCTCTTTCCCTGACCATGAGGCCAGTTCTACTTCCTGCTTTCGCCCAGATCAGACGCAGTGACTCGAGCTGAATTCCTTTCCACTCCTCTCACTAGCCTCTTCATTTTTTCTGAGCTATCTCCTTTTATTTCTTCTATATTTCTAATCTCCTTAAAAAAAAAAAAAAAAGCTCTTCCTACTTGCCTTTCTCCATCTGCCTCTCTAACGTCGAGCCACATGGCGAAAGGGTCCTCCAAGAGACAGCCAGCAGGAGAGAAGAGCCAGAAGCCGGAGGAGGCTTCGGTTGCCACGGAATCCCCAGCGCCGCTAGGGGAACCCGGGCAGACCTCAGTCGCTGCCGGGCCGACCGGCCGCTCTACGAGCGAGCCTCGCCTGCCTGGAAGGAAGGCGACTGCCAAATCGACCCTCAGCCGCGCCGAGCGCGAGCGAGGGGCGGCGGAGACGAGCCAGGAGGCAAGCCACGACTCCTCCGATCCTCCGGAGGACAGCGGCAACGGGGGCGATCGGCCTCCGGAGGTACCCGGGGCCCAGGGGACGGGGGCAGTATCTCCCACGGCCACCCAGGGGCTCCTTTTTCCCCAACCCCCTCCGAGTGTGCTCACCGCCAGGGAGTTTCAGCTTCCCCCAGCCTGGCTGGCGGGCTATCTTCAAAGCCGAGAGGGAGGGGGAGCTACGCCATCGACCGGGGAGACGGGCGCCATGCCGGCCTCCCTTGCCATGCGGTCCGCCGCTATGGGCGCCCTCATCTTGGGGGAGGGCCAAACAACGCGGGCACCTGACACTTCCCCCCACTCCGCGGCTGCATTGGGGCTTATATCTGACCTTCCACCCCCCCTCCTCCCAACCCCCGGAATGGCGCCACTGGCTCAGGGACCGCAGATTCCCAGCGCTCCAGTCGGGATCCTCCCCGCGCCCTCTACACCACGCGCCGGCCCGGCCTGGCCCCAGCCTTCACCCCCCCCCCAACACCGGGGTCCGGACGTACCGAAATACTGAGGCTAGCACTCGGCCTCCTATCCTCGGCCCTCCTCCCGGCGGATGCTCCTTCGGGGCAAGGGGCCGCCTTCTCATTCATCCCGCCCACATCCACCGCCAGCGCGGCCCCGGCGGGACATAGTCACATCCGGGCACCCCAAGGGGGAGAGCTACGGGAGTTCGCCGAGCCCCAACCCTCACTCCCCACTCATTTCGCGCCCCCAGCGGCAGTACCGATCCGTGCCGACCAGGTTCTAACACCGGGTCCGTCACATACGGTAGGCCCCAGCACGGGGCTTCCCCAACAGGACTCAACCCCCGCGCCGTCCCCCCTGCCCCCCCTCCGGGCCGGAGCCCACAGCGCGGGGGCAGCAGACCACTCGCCGAATGGATGCCTCCATTCAGGCAGGCCCTTCAAGTGTCCTCTCAAGGCAAAAACCCCCTCCTCCACCCCCTGCGGAGGCAAGGGGGTCGAGGAAGAGGAAGGTTCCTCCTCCCTCCCACTCTTCGGACGAATCCGAAGACGAGAGGGAAAACGATGCCCAACTATTGGGGATCCTTAAGGGCATCCCATCTACCACGGAGGACATAATCGACATGGGAAGCGACAAGGAGGAAGGGGAATGCTCAGAAGGGGAACCTTCTGAAGCACCCACTGACACAACGGATAGGCTTTTTAACGGAGAAGCCTACGCCACCCTCCTTAACAGGTTGATTGCAGCATTGGAGCTCGGGTCGGAGGAGGATCAACCATCCACCTCCAACCCGCCCCATAAAAAAAGGAGCAAGAGAGTCCAAGCCGTCCTCAAGCCTCCGGTGGTCCAGAAGACGTACGTGCCTCTCCCAGATACACTGGAGCATCTGCTCCGTGAAGAGTGGGATAAGCCAGCCCTCGGGAAGAGGGGCACCCTTATGGCACAGAAATATTACACGCTCTCTCCACAAATGCTGGAAAGGCTGAAGGTCCCGGTGGTCGACAAGCCCGTCGCCTCATTGGTATCCAATTTTCTGGTCCCCAAGGAAGGGGAAGCCCTCCTCAAGGACCCAGAAGAGAAAAGAGCGGACGCAGCGCTGAAGAAGGTACACGAAGCCTCAGCTCTGGGAGTGAGGGCAACAATGACCGCTTCCCTGTTTACCAGAGCGGTGATTCTCTGGGTGGATGAACTAATCCGGGCGACACATCTCGATACCAGAACACTGGACAAGGCCCTGAACCGCATTAAGTCAGCCCTCCACCTGGTGGCGGACGCATCCACAGACGCCTTCTCCTTCGCCAATAGGTCCATCGGAGCAGCAGCGTTGGCTCGCAGGTCCATTTGGCTAAAGCATTGGAACGCGGACACACACTCCAGGGCACACCTGTGTACCGCCCCTTTTAAGGGCACCAAACTCTTTGGTGACGAGGCTCTCAAGGACGTCCTAGTAGAGACCAAGGAAAAGAAACAAGCCATGCCTTCCCTCCCTCGCCGATCGGACAAGTCCTCATCCAGAAGGTCCTCCCAACAGTCTCATTCCTTTCGTTACTCAAGGCCCTATGAGAAGCACAAGGAATCCCGACCCTATCGCCCTACCTGGGCCAAGACAAATCAGGTCATCCGTGGATCGTCCTCCTCCCAGCCGTCCACGTCTAGGAAAGGGGGATACAACCACTCCAAGGGATCCTCCAAGCAACGTTTCTGACTCCCTTCCTCCGCCGGTGTGGGGCCGACTGAGTCGGTTCCACGAGGTCTGGTCGAACTCCACAACGGACAAATGGGTACTGAACACGATTCATCACGGCTACCGGCTGGAGTTCGAAAACAGACCGAGGGACAGGTTCATTCCAGGTCCCGTCCCCCAGAACCCCACCAAGGCGGAGGAGATCCGCAGCGCCATTCAGCATCTCCTGGACATGCGCGCAATCGAAGAGGTGCCAACTGGGCAAAGATTCTCGGGGGTCTACTCCTTCTTCTTTACAGTACCCAAGAAGGGAGGAGACGCCAGAGCAATCTTGGACCTCAAGTACACAAACTCTTTTCTCTCGTACAAGCGCTTCCGGATGGAAACGCTGGCCACAATTCGCGAGGCACTGCAGGAAGGGGACTTCCTAGCGACCTATCCGAGGCATACCTACACATTCAGATTCACGAAGAGAGCAGGCGCTTTCTCCGGTTTGCCTTCGGGGAACAACACTTTCAGTTCAGGGCCCTACCGTTCGGTCTTGCTTCAGCCCCCAGAGTATTCACCAAGATCCTGGTGGTTATTGTGGCCCATCTGCGGACCAGAGGGATACACCTGTATCCCTACCTCGACGACATCCTCCTGAGAGCTCCATCCCGGGCAAGGGCCCAGAGGGATCTCGAAACGACCATTGCCTGCCTGCAATCCCACGGCTTCCTGGTGAACTTCAGGAAGAGCTCCCTACAACCGTCACGAGAACTAATCCATCTAGGCACCAAACTGGACACAGCACGCTTTCAAATCTTCCTGTCACCAGAGAAACAGCAAATGATAAAAGAGGAGGCACGACGTGTCAGATCGCTGAAGTCAGCCCCCCTGTCGTCGCTGGCCAGGCTGCTAGGCTTGATGATCTCGGTGATCCAAGTGGTCCCCTGGGCATGGTTTCATTCACGCCCTCTCCAGGCCTTGCTGATGCCCCACCAGCAGCAGATAGCCCTGAAACAGAATCCGCTCATACTGATACCCCAGCGAGCGAAGGACTCGCTGCTATGGTGGACGCAGGGGGCCAATCTGGCGAGAGGTTCCGAAATGGTCACCCCCCCAACAAGTAGTGATAACAACCGACGCAAGCCAGAGGGGCTGGGGGGCCCATTGTCAAGGCAACGTGACCCAGGGCCTGTGGAACGACGAAGAAAGGAGTCACAGCATCAACTGGCTGGAACTACGGGCGGCCAGACTGGCACTCCTACGTTTCACACACCTGGTCAGGAACAGCCATGTCCTAGTCATGACGGACAACACCACGACGAGATCTTATATTGCGAGACAAGGAGGATCCAGGTCCCGTTCGCTCCAGCAGGAGGCTGCTCTGCTCTTCAGTTGGGCGGAGAGCAACATTTGCTCCATAACGGCACAGTACCTACAGGGCTCAACGAACCTGCAGGCGGACTTCCTCAGCAGACACACGTTTTCACAAGGGGATTGGGAGCTGGATCAGGACACCTTTCTACAGATAGCGAGAAGGTTCGGCCCGCTGGAGGTAGACCCAACGAACGCCAAGCTTCCCAGGTTCTTCTCCAGGTTTCCCAACAGGGACAGGGACGCGGAAGGGACAGACGCCCTAAGAGCAAGGTGGCCCAAGGGTCAACTGTACGCATTTCCCCCTCTACCCCTCCTAGGGAAAGTGTGCAGGAAAATCAGGAAGGAACGGGCACGGGTGGTGCTAGTGGCCCCGCACTGGCCCCGTCGCCCATGGTTCTCCGACATCATGGACATGCTGACGGAGGAACCGTGGCGCCTTCCTCCCAAGGAAGACCACCTGATCCAGGGTCCGATCAGACACCCGGACGTATCCTGGCTTCAACTAACCGCCTGGAAGTTGAAAGGAAGGCCTTAAAGGAGTTCGGCTACGAGGAAGCAGTGATCAACACCCTCCTCTCCTCTAGGCGTCAGTCTACCAACAGGATCTACCAGGCTACCTGGAAAGCTTTTAGTAGATGGCGCACAGCTCGCTCCATCGCACCAGAGAGGACGTCCCTAAATCACGTACTGGCCTTCCTCCAAAAAGGGCTGGATATGGGCCTAAGACCCAACACCCTCAAGAGGCAGGCGGCAGCCTTGGCCTCAGTACTATCCCTGAAGCGAGGCGAAAGCCTGGCCTCTCACCCTCACGTCAGGCGCTTCCTACGGGGAGCCACTTTGATCTCTCCCCCAGTCAGGCACAGGTTCCCAACGTGGAGCCTCTCCCTAGTCCTGCGACAGCTGATGCGCCCGAACCTCTGAGAAGCGTGTCCCTCCGAATGCTGACCATAAAGGTGGCATTCCTGGTAGCCATAACCTCCGCCAGGAGGGTATCTGAACTGGAGGCCCTATCCGTCAGGGAGCACCTCTGCACCTTCACGGAGGACTCGGTCATCCTTAGGCTGGACCCGTCCTTCCAGCCTAAGGTGCTGTCTCAGTTCCACGTGTCGCAGGAACTAGTCCTCCCTTCCTTTTGTCCAGAAGCCTCACACCCCACAGAACGGCTGTGGCACAAGCTGGACGTTAGGAGAGCCATTAGGATATACATTAAGAGATCCAGATCCTTTAGACGCTGCGACTCCCTATTCGTTTCCTTCACCCCAGCCTCAATGGGGCAGAAGGCCTCCCGAAGAACTATAGCAACATGGATCAAGGCATGCATTCTGTTGGCTTACGACACAGCCAAGACCCCAAGGCCATCTGCAGTGTTGGCCCATTCCACCAGGTCGGCCGCCACTACCGCGGTTTTCTCCACCAATGCCCCCATTGTGGAAATATGCAAGGCAGCAACGTGGAGTACGCCTTCCACATTTATTCGGCATTACAAGGTGGACAAGTTCAGAGCCGAGGATGCCCTCTTCGGGAGGAGAGTCCTCCAGGAGGTCATCCAGGCATGAGAATAAGTCTTGCAGACACCCACCCGAATTTCGAGAGCTTGGGTACGTCCCACGATGCTGAATTCCTGTTCGCTCCCCTACTCAGAGAATGCCACATTGGTTCACTTACCGTGAATGTGCATTCTTGAGTGGAGCGAACAGGAATTCCCCCACCCAGTGTCTGCAGGCAACAGTTAGACACAGCAGGGCAATTCCTCTCTATTCACAGGTCTTCTAGGCTCTGCTAGTCAGTGAACTGGCCTCATGGTCAGGGAAAGAGACAAAGAAAAGTTTGAATGACCATGTGACCATGGTTGTACTTCCTGCTTCCGTCTGGGCAGTAGTAGGCGTTACCCACGATGCTGAATTCCTGTTCGCTCCACTCAAGAATGCACATTCACGGTAAGTGAACCAATGTGGCATTCTAACTGTCCTCACTGTAGCCTCCTGTGCATCCCAACATCCTGCTCTGGCAGTTAGGGAAGCCAGCTGGGGGTGGTTTTTGGGCAGCACCCAAGGTTACAAGAGGGGAGGCAAGACAGTTCTGTTTTGCGAGTGCTGCAGTGCCATTGGAACATTAGCTTTAGGTCATTGTTTACATTTGCTTACATGAAGGCACTGAAAACTGGTGATATTGTATCTAAAATAAATATAAATAGTATTTCTGTGAGTAATTCTCTGAAAAAAATTAATTACAAATTTAATGCTGGCCACTTGGGTTGATAGCATATCCATTCATTTGTGTTACATTTTACCTAGCAGTGAATTTTTAGAAATGTTTTTTTCCCTATAGAAAAGTACAGCAGTGGACTTTGTTTCACTCCACAGCACTAGATCAGTGGGGTATTGTGCCTCTCTGAGGGCATTCCATTTGCAATTGGAAGTTATTTTGCAAAAAACCAAAACTATACTGCAAGTATATACTGTTAAACAGAGGCATTTTTTTCCCTGGGGCACATACAGGGTGCTCTGTCCATGGTGGGATAGGAGGGTGACTCTAAAGCAACAGTGCAGTTTAAATTCTGTGTTGAAAGGGGTTGCCAACAACGACACCAGAGATTTTTTTGGTCATTCACACATGTGCTGCTGCTTAGGCTGTACTAAGCAATCACATGGGAATCTATTGTAAATTGATTTCTGGTGTCGCTGTTCCCCCTCAGGTGGAGGAGAATGAATTGAGTGCTGACTATAAGCCTGGCTGAGAAACATACTGACATCGGTGTCATTAATGAAAGGGTGGCCGTTGTGTCCCTGAGAGCCAGTGGCCTTTTGACTCATGAAGCCGCTGTGCCTAAAGGTCAGTTCACTGGTGGTTTAGGAAGGAACCTAAGAACAAGCCTTTAGCATTATTGAACTTCCTTTTATTTACAGTGGGATAATCAACACCATGGCCTTGTTGCAGTTATAATGTGTTCTTCCTGCAGCGTTGCAGAAATATTAACGGCATAATTATTGGAGAGGCATTTTACCTGTTAATATCTAAGGTGACACTTTGAATTGCATCTGCAACTTTCAAAATACAGTGTTTCTATAAAAAAGCAATTCAGATTCCTGAGTCCTTGCAAGGAGTTTATTTAGGTATTTGCCATTAGACATAACTTGAAGTCTGCTCCTATGTGTTGCTTCTGTAAGGACTATACAGGATTATGACCTAAATCTCATTGGTGGTAGTGGTTCAGATTGTCATTTAGGCATGCTGCAGCCTTTTTCACTGGGTAAATTGCTTGGGAAACCAAGTATATTGTGCCACACAGGGTATTTGGAGCTGTCTTTGTATTATTCATGTCTTTGGGGCTATTCCCAAACTTGGGCATACTTTTCTTGGATATGTTGTTCATAGAAGTGCTACTTTTATTGAAAGAGAGGTATGTATTTTACCTATCTTACCATTCTTACTGTATTTTGGCTCCTGTTGGGACAGAAAAATTAAATTATGACATTAAAAAGATGTCATAAGATTAAAGTAGGTAAAATCATACATGGGGTATTTGTAGTGTGGATTTCTTTGTCGGTTAGGTTACTTAAAATGTGGTTCTACTTTGCAGAGTGACCCCATAAAATGTTTAGACTGTGCATTGTTTTGTCATACATATTCATTTGGGAATTTTAAGGTTCATCCTTGTCTAGTTGGTTCTCACAAGAGACACGGATGATGGAGCCAGTATTACCCCAAAAGATACATTCACTTTAAAACCATAATGTGATAATATTACATTGCACTCGGGAAGAGGTGCACATTTTATTATAACTTCAGAGTAGAACCATCTTTTAAATGTGAGTTTTAGTTTACTGTTTGGAAAATACAAATGAATTAGTGGGCTTTGCTTATTACCTTGAAAGTCTTGACTATGTAGGAGAATCAAAACACCAATGTTTCTTTTTCTGTATGCATTACAGGAGCTTTATTGCAGAAATGACTATTTATGTCAAGCAGCTGGGCAGAAGTAAGTGTCTTATTGGAGGTAGCCTTTATGGCAGAATTAATGCAATTCAGAGGGTTTAATTTGCTATTGAATGTGCTAATGAGACTCATCCATTTCAGCTAATCTTACTGGCATGAGTTCATCTTAAACAAAGCCAAGAGAGAAAGAAACGTTCTGAAAGTTTCAGAAAAGTCAATGATTTGATAATGTTTTTGCCCTTTAGAAACAATTCTGACAACAGGATTCCAGGGAGTCCCATTCCTACAATGCATCTCATGTTTGGGGTCCTAAAATCTGTTTCCTTATCAGGGTGATAGGGGATGCCCTAGATCCTGTATTTGAGAGCAGGCAACAAATGTGATCCTTCTGCACAGCCTATTAAGCATTTAGTTATGTACAAACCAACAAGGCCTTATGTACGAATGCCACAGGTGTGTTTAATTGGGATTGCAGCTTCCTACTCTGTCTGTCCAGGTCAATGCCAAGCAGCAGAGTAATGTTTTAATCTCATGATGCCGTTGCAAAATTTGCTTCACAAGGCAGCCTTACATGTAGGCCTGTCTCATGCATCCCATAATGATTTTCTGAAAGCTTGGCACCCTTTCTGACAATCAGTGCTCAGTCACTTTCAGGGTGCACAAAAAAACAATCTGTCCATTTCCTTCCTGCCAAAGCAAAGTTGAACATTCTGATCTTAATGAAAAATGGTGTTAAGAGCCTCTGATCATGCCACAGCTTTTCAGTTGTTTCAGTTCTGCTCAATCCCTGCCATTTATTTATTTTATTCATTTTGTAAATTTGTGCCCTTTGCCTAGCAAGCACTCAGGGCACAATGAAAACACTGAAACGTCACATATAGCAAAAGAACACTATCATACAGTAAAGTTTATGAACGGCCATAAACAGTGATCAGACATCAGAACATAAAATTCTGATGGGACAGGACAGTGTTCATGGCCTGTCTAAAACAGAGTGGGCTGGAGTGCTCTGTCAAAATCAGTATGCTGCTGTCAAAGAGACCTGGTCTCACCAATCCAGCCTGTAGGTCAGGGGTGGACAACTGAGGAAGGCTATGGGGCCACATTAGCCCCCTAGCAGATCTTGGAGGGCTGTACCTGTTTCTGAAATAAATAAATAAATAAAATGTTGCCCCCAAATACCTCTAGGAGACATGGAGTAATTTTCACTAAGTTTTGGGTTTCAAAAAAGGCCTCTCCTGGGCCTAAATTGGCAAAATGTGGTGGAAATGCACCCCATGCCCCGTAGTGGACCCAGGGCCCAGAAGAGGCATTTGGGAGGATTTTGGTGCAAAAAATATTATTGAAAATTTTTGCAAAACTTGTTTTTGACCCTGGAAGGGGGCAGAGCCCTCCAGATGTGGGGGAAATGCCCTCCATGCCAACTAGCGTGCATGTGGGAGAATTATGGTGCCAAACATTTTTTAAAAAATTTTTTAGGCCCTGAAGGCCACAGAAAAATCCCTGGGAGGCCACACTTTGCTCACCTCTGCTGTAGGTGGTGGGACATATATAACAAGGCCTCTGGTGATGACCACAGGTTACAGGCAGGTTCATATGCAATCTTTTTTTTTTCTAAGTACATTACACTGAAAGGTTGATAATCCTTGAACAAGTTTATTGATTGTCTCTGAAGAAGGTAATGTTAATTTGGATGGACTACTCTTGAGCATCTCCTACCCTGTATTCCCTGATGGAATTAAATTCTAAAGCAATTATACTGCTGTACTAGTAAAACTTGAGAGTGCCCTTCCGAGAGAGATGGGTGCTTTTTTGGCAGTTGATTATTATGTTTGTAACTGCATATCTAAATTGTACATCCTACAGAGCAGGAGCAAGAAAGCCCATCTTTATAGGCCGCTCGGAGATTGTGTATTTCTTTGTTTCAGGAATCTTTGCTCGTGAACATGGCTCAAATAAAAAGCTGGCAGCACAGTCCTGTGCTTTGTCTTTGGTCAGGCAGCTCTATCATCTGGGCATTATTGAAGCTTACTCTGGGCAGACCAAGAAGAAGGAAGGTGAAGTGGTGAGTCTTGTGGGAAATGTCCTGCAATTGCTTCCTATCCATCCATCCATATGTATGCATGCTTCTACAGTCTGTTAAACTAGAGAATATAGGTTGCTGATGTTCTAAGGCTATATTGGTTTAATAGCTGAGACTTTGCTATGATGTTCTGATCTCCTAGGAAGTGATTTTTATTTGGACAGTTGCGTGACTGGGTTAAAGGTGGGCAACTGCCAGGAGTTGGGGGACCACATTGGGCCTCTATGTAACCCTGAGGGCCCATGCTCCCCCATAAAAATTGATGGGGATTTTTGCCTTTAAATCAAAGAGGTCATCCTCCCAGAAGTAAGCATTAGTAAGTTCTGTTATTTTCGATCTGAAATCCTACCTAACTTTTGCAGTACAGTTGCCCCTCCACATTCGCAACTTTCACATTCGCGGTTTTGATTATTCGCGGAAAGCCGCCTGCCCCCCCCTCCACTCCGTCCCTTCCCAAGGCAGCGAAGGGGTTCTCAGGAATCCCTTCGCTGCCTTGGGAAAGTGGGGGTGGAAAGCCTCCCTCATTCCACCCCAGTCCCTTCCCAAGGCAGCGAGGGCCCCCCTACGCCACTTTGGGAAGGGCGGGGGGGGGTGAGGGAGAGTGGCGGCGGGGGCTTCAGAAGCCCCCATCGCCACTTTGGGAAGGGCGGGGGGGTGAGGGAGAGTGGCGGCGGGGGCTTCAGAAGCCCCCATCGCCACTTTGGGAAGGGCAGGGGGTGAGGGAGAGTGGCGGCGGGGGCTTCAGAAGCCCCTGCAGCCACTTTGGGAAGGGCGGGGGGTGAGAAACGCCGGAGAGAGGCAGCACAGCCTCCTCCCTGCCAGCCCGCTCGCCTGCCCGCTGCTGTTCCCGGCCTTCCAAAGCCCCGGCGCCCACTTCGGAAGGCCAGAGAGTGGCAGTGCAGCCTTCTCCCCACCCACACGCTGCCTTCCCCGGCCTTCCTCAGCGGGCTCCGGGGCCTCTAAGGCCTGGAGTCCCCTCAGAAAGGCCGCAGAGAGGCCAGCCAGGCTGACCAGACACCCTCCCGCTGCCTCCCTCCCTCTGGGGGGGCGCGGGAGCAGCATCTGTTATTCGCGGTTTTTCCACATTTGCGGGAGTCTCAAGAACCTAACCCCCATGAATGTGGAGGGACAACTGTATTTTAAATATGTTAAGTATGTTTAAATATATTTATCTTACTGCATAAAACAATTAGATTATGCAGTCAGTGACTCCTTGTGGTGGTTCACCATATTATATCCAGCCTAAGCACATAACTAGGACTGCTTTAACTTGTAATCCAACATCCAGCAGGCTGCATGATTTGCACTCCTGATATAGTTGCCAAGGAGTATATTTCCACAGCTGAATCTAGCATATCAGCAGTACTGGTTATGACCTGTAAAACCCTTTAGGACTTGACTATATTCTTCTATATCTTGCATAATCTCTTGGGGTTATATGATCTTCAGGAGTGACCCTTCTCTCAGTCTTGCCCCCTGTGGAAATATCTTTGGTAGAGAAACAAGAGAGGGCTTTCTCTGAAGCCACTCCCAGGTTCTGGAAACTTCCTGGAAATCCTGTTGGCAGAGAGACCTTTTTTTAAAATTCAGAATAGTCTTAGGCATTTAGGTGGTTCTGACTGGTTGAGCATTGTTTTAATCTAATTTAATGTTTTAATTGAATGTAATACTATTAGTATCCTTAAATTATCTTTTTTGAGAGAAAGGTGTAATAAATAAATAATGTCCTTTTCTGTAAGTAGGCTTTCAGTAGGCCAATATATATTTTGTGGAGCTGGTTTGCTTTTTTACTCTGAACCTTTTCTTATGAGGTTGTTTTGGATCCTCACTTGTGATAATTCCACAGGTGGAACCTTATGATGTCAACATCACTCCTCATTTGGAAAATCAGCTTCAAAGTATCGTAGATGAGATGGGTCTTGAAATCATTCCACCAGTGAGTGTATAGTCAAGATAAGTTTTCATTTTTTTCTTACTTGGATGAGTTTCTCCCTGTTTTCACACAATAGCTTCTTATTTTCCTAATTTGCAGCCTGAGGATCCCAGCATCCCTGTTGTACTCAATCTTGGAAAGCTGGCCCACTTTGAGCCATCCCAAAATCAAAATCAGATGGGGGTTGTTCCATGGTCACCACCTCAGTCAAACTGGAATCCATGGACCAGCTGCAATATTGATGAGGGTCCGTTGGCGTATGTAAGTCTGCACTTTGCAAATTTTCATTAATTATGTTCTGATTCCTGTCCTAGTATTTATTTACATAATTTTCATGTGACACACATTAGCTGCCTTAGTTGGCTTAGTTGTAGCAGTGTTAAAGAAAGGTGTGTGTTCAAAACCTATGTTCTTTTTCAAGGCCACACCGGAGCAGATAAGCCTTGACATAAAAAGCAATCTCATGTATCAGCTGGAAAATGATCAGGAGCTGAGGAAGGTAAGTCTGCTGGCCTTCTATTTTGTGGATGGTCATGAAGGGCATGCGTTGACTAGATGATGCAGCAGTTTAAATACCAGATATTAGATGCCAAATGCCAATAGATCTAGCTTATCTTGGGACAGAGAGCTTATACCCCCACACAAAAGTGGACTGGCAGTAAGCCCAACTCACATGATATACTCTACACCACCTTCATTCTTTATTTCACCTCCAGTGCTGTACTGGATACTCTTTTCCCATTCATTAGAAAGCATTTTTTGAAGATAGACTTGTCCAGGAATATCATTTAGTCCATTCTTCCCTATACCCGGTCTTCTTCCTTTGTTGGAAGACGTGGCTTTCATCTCTAAAGTATCCAAAGCTCATCCACTAGTGTGATCTGTGTGCATGTGCTCACTTTCTCACACACACACAAAGAGTGTATGAAGTGTATGTGTTCTATACAGTGAGAGAGAAGAAGTGAAAGGGCACACTTAGATTTCTTTTTCACCTTCCGAACTCTCAAAGGGCAGAAGTCAGGCTGGATAGTAACCTGTTTCCTAAAGGGGATAGATTCAGCCAAGAAACTGCCAATTATTAAGCTTTAGGTTGAATATACTTGCTGAAGATTAATAGTGAACTAATTTTTATCCTAGATTCTACAAGAGAGAGACACCTTGCCTGTGAAGAAATTTGAACAAGAAATTCTAGAAACCATTCACCACAATTCTGTTGTTATCATCCGTGGGGCTACAGGCTGTGGCAAAACCACCCAGGTTCCACAGTACATCCTGGACGAATATATCCACAGAGGAAGAGCTGCTGAATGTAACATTGTTGTGACTCAGGTAAATAACCTATTCAGAAAATCATTTGTGGTTGATACAGTATTTAGCAATAATACCCTTCAGAATTAGTTGCCACTGGTTCTAGATGTTGACCAAGCCTTAATACTAAGGCTTGGTCAACATCTAGATTTGATTTGTTTTGTTTTGTTGCAGATACCATACATAGTATTTCATTTTGTGATGTTAATGAGCCATTGTCCATGAATATATGTGGTGGTAGTTTGGCAGTAGCTACGTAACATTATCTGAGGGTGGGGAGCAGAGCCGAATCATTAAAAGCAGGAAGTTACATCATGGTCTCATGTACATTTGAAATCTTCTTTGTTCTCCACTCCGTCTTGACTTCATGAGGCCAGTTTTACTTCCTGCTTTCACCCAGGGTAGACATAGGATTTCTCCTCCGTCCATCTTCTCCTTTTCACTCCATTTTTTCTTACCTTTTCTATTTTTGATCCTTTTTCATTTGCCTTTTTAAAAAAAGAGAAAAACTTTCCTTCCTCTGCCTACACCCTCCTCCTCTCCCCCCACCAAATCGGGGAACTCCTCTGCCTTACTGAAATGATGAGCAGAGACAGGGAGAAGGAAGGCAAAAACAAAGGAGCATCCAAGAGCTCTGGAAAGGAGGCAGATTGGGCTGTCCAAGGCCGCTCCCGGAGCGCGTCAAGGACGAGTGATGGAGGCGAAGCATCTTCCAGTGCCTGCTGCCGCTCTGGGAGTGTGCAAAGTGTGGACAGTGTGGTGGACAGTGTGGCAGCGAAGAGGCCCCCTTCGGAGGCACTGGGGCTGGCGCCAAGCAGCAAGCACACCAACGAAGTCTGCCCTCACAGCGGTGGAGGAGTCACTGTCGTCCCAAAAGCCGCCAGCGCAGCCAGAGAAGGAACAGCGCAGCAGACCTGTGTGGAAGGAGGTACAGGGAGCCAACGGGGATCCTGGCCCAGCACCCAACTCCAACAGCCAACCGGGCCCCTTCCTACCCCTATCCCCACAAGCAGAACTGACCCACAGATATTTTTGCCACCCCGTGACCATCTCCCTCCTTCCCCCCATGTGGAGGTAATCAGCGAGGAAGGGGAACACTGGCGAGCCCCAGTCACGGTCAGGGAGGTGGGGCCCCGCATAACCCTTCTCCTGGCCCAGGAAGGGAGGAGATAATTAGAGAGGCGCTGAAGCTGCTCTCCACTGCCCTGCTTCCTACAGAGATTCTCCAAATGTCAGGCCCCCTCAACACCCAAGCCCCCCCCCCCCGCAGTTTAAGCCAAGACACATTGTCTCGCGGGTCCACCTAGGCCCCAACTTCAACCTGAATTGCCTTCCACCAGCCAGCACATCACCCCTCCACACTGGAGGGTGGTCTGGGCCAGCAGACGGGCGCATTGGGAGGCCTGGACATGGGCACAAGGCCAGAACCAAGGGTGCCACTTGCCCCTTCTGAGCCTATGAGAAAGAAGCAAATCTTGCCCCCTCCCTCTGTTCACTCATCTAAATGTTCTGGAGAGGAGTCAGAAGGGAGAACGCCTTCACCCGCGCCATTGATGCAACTCATCTCCTTAAGGATGATGGAGCAACTTGCCAGGACGCTAAAGAGGAAGGCAAGCGTTCAGACACTGAACAGCTTGAGCAGGATCTGTCCAACAGGCTATTCCAGGGAGACATCTACACACAACTACTAATGAAAGTGGCTTCTACATTGGAGATAGCTTCCATGGCAGCACAGCAAGGAGCCACAGAACACCCACTCAGCAAAGAAATGGCAGATAGCCTCAGTGCTGTGCACCCCGAAAGTTCAAAAGATAGATCTTCCCTTCCCAGACACCTGCTCCCAACTCATCGCAGAGGAATGGGGAAAGCCTTCACTGGGGAAGAGAGGCACTATGATCGCTCAGAAGTTCTACACACCCCAGAAGCAAAGCTTGGATAGCTTGAAGGTCCCTACGGTCAACAAACCAGTTGCGTCCCAGGTCTCCAATTTTCTAGTACCCAAGGAAGGAGAGGCCCTCCTCAAGGATTTGGATGAAAAAAGAGTAGATTGGGATCTGGAAAAAGTCCATGAAGCATTGGCCCTAGGAGTGCGGGAATCAGCGGCTGCATCTCTCTTTGCAAGAGCAGCCATCCTATGGGTGGAGGACATTTTATAGGTGCAACAGCTGGACACATCTCTCCATAGGATCTTTTCAAGGGTCCATCACACCTTGCAATTCATTGCGGATTCCTCTCAGGAGTCATTGTCATTCACAGCTAGGTCCATAGGAGCAGCAGCACTAGCAAGACACTCGATCTGGCTGAAGCATTGGGAAGTAGATGCGCACTCTAGGGCAGCCCTTTGCAATACACCTTTCAAGAGGTCCAAGCTCTTCAGGGAGGAGACGCTAAAGGAAGTCCTAGTGGAGACAAAGGATAAGAAGCAAGCAATCTCTTCCACAATCTGAGGCAACAGGAGAGGAAGCAAGCATCCCTTCCTATCTAATCATTCCTTTCGCCTCTCAAGGGGATACGGTAGACAAAGAGACTACCGCTCCTTCCAACCGGCTTGGGCAAGGCACAACTACACCATACGCCCAAACCCAAGTTCCCAGAATTCCAACAACCACAGAGGATGCCAGCAGCCCCAGAAAGGGTCTTCCTGACAGCAGTTCTGATTCCAACGCAATTCCAGTGGGAGGCAGGCTGGGCCTGTTCCAGAAGGCATGGCCAAACTCTATGGTGGACAGATGGGTGCTAGCAACAATTTCACAATGCTACCACATAGACTTCGACTCATGGCCAAGGAACAGGTTTCTTCCTGCCCCAGTTCCCAAGAATCCCAAAAAGGCCAAGGAGATCTCAGAGGCCATCTGCCACCTGCAGGACATCAACGCAATAGAGGAAGTCCCGACATCGCAGCATTTCTCATGGGTATACTCCTTCTTCATGGTACCCAAGAGAGGAGGAGACTCCCGCTCAATACTGGACCTCAAATACACAAACTCCTGCATCACCTACAAATGCTTCAGCATGGAAACCCTCACTTCAGTCAGAGAGGCTCTACAGAGAGGCGACTTCCTAGCTTCCCTGGATTTATCAGAAGCTTACCTCCACATCAAAATAAGCAAGGAGAGCAGGCGGTTCCTGCACTTCACCTACGACGACCTACACTTCAGTTCAGAGCGCTACCATTTAGTCTAGCAATGGCCCCACAGGTTTTCACCAAAGTTCTAGTGGCCTTAATAGCCCTACTTCAAGGTCAAGGCTTTCATCTTTACCCCTGCTTGGACGACATTCTGCTGAGAGCCCCCTCATTCAAAAGAGCACAGAGAAACCTACAGGCGACCATACGCTGTCTTCAGGCTCACCGCTTCCTAGTGAACTTCAAAAAGAGCCATCTTACTCCAGCACAAACCTTACTCCATCACTCACCTGGGGACCTATATAGACATAAACCGCAGAAAAAAATTCCTATCTCAGGAGAGACAACATAGGATGTCATCAGAAAGGAGGCACAGCTGATGAGGATTTCAGCAGCAGTGCCACTGACTGCCCTGGCCAGACTACTAGGCCTTATGATCTCATCGATCCAGGTGGTTGGTTCCCTGGTCCAGATTCCACTCCTGGCCGCTACAGTCCTTCCTTCTGGATTATCAACAACAGATAACTCTAAAGAAGTTCATGCTGCTTCGGCTTCCGTACATTGTGAAGAACTCTCTGACTTGGTGGACCAAGACAGAGAATATTGCAAAAGGCTCCCCATTCACCATCACCCACCAAATCACAGTGACCTCAAACGGGAGCCTGAAAGGATGGGGAGCCCACTGCCAGGGTCAGGTAACTCAAGGTCTTTGGACTTGTCAAGAGTTGATGCACAGCATCAATTCGCTGGAACTCTAAGCAGCGTGTCTCGCGCTCCAGCACTTTACCCCTCTACTCCGTCCTAACAGACAACACCACAGCACAATCCTACATAGCCAAACCAAACGGGGGCTACAGGTCCTGATCTCCAGGCGGAAGCGGACCTCCTCTTCAAATGGGCGGAACAGACCGTAAATTCACTGACAGCCCGATACCTGCAGGGATCAGACAACTCCCAGGGAGATTATCTCAGCAGAAATTCGGTGCTACTGGGGGAGTGGGAGCTGAACCAACACATCTTCGAGAGCATTCAGAGGAGGTTTGGGATCCTGGAGGTGGACCTCTTTGTCTCACAGGACAACTTCAAGCTGCCGCGATTCTTAACCCGATTCCCAAGTCCGCGAGCCAAGGGAGTAGACGTGCTCAGATCAGCCTGGCCGAGGGGCCTACTGTATCTGTTTCCCCCTCTCCCACTAATAGGAAAGACTTGCCGGAAAATAAGGAAAGAAAAGGCTCAGGTAGTCCTGATAGCTCCTCACTGGCCAAGAAGACCATGGTTCTCAGACCTTCTGGAAATGTCTGTAGAGAAACCATGGCATCTTCCACTCTGGGAGGATCTTCTTCATCAAGGCCCGATCAACCATTCCAAGATGGACTGGCTTCAGTTAGCTGCATAGAGGTTGAGCGCAGAACTCTGAGGGCCTGCGGATATGAAGACTCAGTCATTCACACACTTCTCATCTTGCAGACATTCTACAGCAAGAATATATGAAGCAACACGGCAAGCCTTCAGACACTGATGCAGCACTAATTCGGTCTCACATGAGAGTGCCACAGTAAAGCACATGTTGGCTTTTCTACAAAAAGGACTGGACATGGGACTTCATCCCAACATGCTAACGAGGCAGGCAGCCGCACTAGTGTTAGTCATTTCTCTTCCACAAGGGAGCTTGATTTCTTCTCACCCTCATGTTAGGAGATTTCTGAGGGGAGTACCTCTGATATCTCCTCCAGTGCAACACAAGTTCCCGTCTTGGAGTCTCCCTCTTGTACTATGACAACTTATGAAGCCACCTTTTGAGCTGCTTCGAAGGTTTCCACTTTGGATGCTTACAGTCAAGGTGGCGTTCTTAATAGCTATTACCTCAGCACATAGGGTCTCCAAGCTAGCAGTCATATTGGTTAGGGAACACCTGTGCACCTTCAGTGAGGACTTCACAACTCTCCGTCCAGACCCATCTTTCAGACCCAAGGTCCTATCTCTTTTCCATGTGTCACAGGACCTGATTTTACCATCCTTTTGCTCAAATCCATCCTATCCCAGAGAACATTTATGGCACAAGCTTTGTGTCTTTCATCCCTGCATCAATGGGATCCTTTATACCACTTGGATAAAGGCATGCATCCTAATGGCCTACGATGTCTTCAGAACCCCCAGATCATCGGGCGTCATGGCACATTCAGCAAGATCGGCAGCCACATTTGTGGTCTTCTCAACAAATGCTCCCGTATCAGAGATCTGCCAGGCAGCAACTTGGAGTACCTCTTCTACTTTTATCAAGCATTACAAGGTGGACAAGTTCAGATCAGCAGAAGCTACCTTTGGGGGGAGGGTACTCCAAGAAGTGATTAGAGACTAAGTACTGTTTCTCTTCATCACAGTCACCCCTACCCTACAAGGATGGGTTTTTTCAGCTTTGGCATGTGCCACTTCGTTAAGTATTTAGCTTCGCTTCTCCCCCCAGAGAATGCCGCATTGGTGAAGGTCCATTCTGGGTGGAGAGGACCGAAGCTGAATCCTGCCCTCCCAGTGATTACGATCCTTTACACTGTACCTTTATGTGTTGTTTTCTCTTACCTTTTTATATCCTATATCTACAGGGCTTTGCTAGTCAGAAACTGACCTTGTAGAGTCAAGATGGAGAACAAATAAGATTTCAAATTTACATGAGACCATGATGTAACATCCTGCTTTCACCTGAGCAGCGACAGAAATTCCCACTTCGTTAAGGATTCGGCTTCAGTCCTCCCCCCACCCCCAAATGCACCTTCACGATAAGTAACCAATGTGGCATTTTCATGGGGAGAGCCATGAAATTAAGGAAATTAACAGGTTTTCTGCACACAGTGTGTTTGGGCACCTGGCTGTCAAAGAGACATGTGGATGCTTCCACCCAGTTTAGAGACTGTTAGCACATTCTGTGCTTTTTCTCCATGGGCTTTTTGCAGGGGCCTGTTGATCAATTGAGGCAACTTTTACATTTGAACTATAACCAATTTCCTTTCTATACAGCCCAGGAGGATAAGTGCTGTTTCTGTGGCAGAAAGAGTCTCCTACGAGAGAGGAGAAGAACCTGGGAATAGCTGTGGCTACAGCGTCCGCTTTGAATCAGTGCTTCCCCGACCTCATGCCAGTGTGATGTTCTGTACTGTAGGTGCGTGCTGGTTATTGGTTGCTGATTCCTAGGCTAAAATAGAGGTAATAAAGAGAACCCAATCTAAGCAAAAATAGAGGACTCTTTCCTACAATGGCATTATAGAGAAGAACATTGGGAATGTTGGATATTTTTTATTCTGTTTGGCCTATGCCTAGAAGTTTTACAGTGTGTTGAAAATGAAAAGGGTTTCCTCTTTAGGTTTATTAGAATATTAGGTAGATGTAGTAGTTGTTAGAAGTGTGGGGATTTTTTCTTTTCTCACTTTCTCTCATAACAAAGGAAGGAGTCAGCATGAGGCTTAGACATTGGTTGTGCACTATGCACTAGGTTGCCCTTCCTGACAAGTTGGGTGAAATGTTAGTGTGCCAGACAGCCATTATACTTTATTTACAGTCCTTGTATACTCCCAAGAAATTGCTGAGAGGTACACAACAGTTTATTTTTTAAAAAAGATAAAAATAAGGTTTAAAAAAGGAAAATTTAAACCCCAAATGCAAAAAAATGCACAGTAAAATCCTGAGACCTGATTAAACTTGGTATTAAAACCAGTAAATGATGGCAAATATATTTCTAATTGATACCAAAATACCAACAAGGCTGGCATTCTGTAGCACTTCTGGCAGTTGGAATATCAGAGCATCTGCATGCATTGACATGGACTCTTTTCTTCAAGGTGTCCTCCTGAGGAAGCTGGAAGCTGGCATTCGTGGAATAAGTCACGTTATTGTGGATGAAATTCATGAGAGAGACATTAATGTGAGTTAGTTTTGTACTGTGACCAACCTTGTTCTCCCAGTATCTATGCTCCGAGCTCCTTTTTGTCTGCTACAACAATTCTAATGTGAGATGTGTTCTCTGTCAGGATGACTTACTTTGAATCTGTGTGATAGCTGAGCCTTCTTGCTTCACATTATTTCCCCCATTTTTCCTTTTGTTTCTTATCTTTGACACTTTAATTCTTCAAACTTCTGTGGAAATCTTTTTCTTATTATATTTTCTTCACATCCTCTGTATACCAATTTCAGAATCCTTTAGTTCTAGAATGTTCCAGATAGTGTTCTGTATGAGTGAAGAACCCATGAGTGCACAGGTGATAATTTGAAGAACAACCTTTCAGATAAGCAACCTGTCCTTCCTTAGCCCCCCTCAGCTAAAGAACAGGGATAATACTCAGCTATCTAATACTGATCAGGGTTGTAGTAAGATTTTAAGATAACGATACAAAGTGATTTGAACACTTGCTAGATGATTGCATTAGATATGTATTGGCTGTCCCTTATTGCAAGATCTGAGCAGGGCAGTTGATGATCAGGGCTCTTGGAGGTCGTCATTCATTGGGTCACCGTAATTCAAAAGTCCATTTCATGGCAAATAACAATGACAACAGCAGTAAGCAGTAACAACAGCACAGTAATGTAATGTTTGCCCAGGTCCATAGCTGTCCTAAGTGTATCTGTTTCTTCAGTAAATCTGAATTGAATTTTTTTTAAGGGATTGTCTTCTTTCTCTCTACAGACTGACTTCCTGTTGGTGGTTCTGCGGGATGTAGTTCAGGTCTACCCTGAAATCAGAGTCGTCCTCATGTCTGCTACCATTGATACCAGCATGTTCTGTGAATACTTCTTTAATTGTCCCATCATTGAAGTCTATGGCAGAACGTTTCCTGTTCAAGGTGACTGACTACTCAAGTATTTGAAAAGCTTGTGCCTGATTGTTTTATGCAGAATATAGAAGACAGTATCATTTCTTGTTCAGGGGTTGTTGTAGCATTCCACTCTGACATGAAGTACTGTACAAGAGTTGTAATGTTGTGCTGCTGATGCCACAAAAAAGCCAGAAAGATGGCATCTGTATTGGAAACAATGATAACAGTGTATATCTAAAAGTTTATAGCATGACTCTAGTAGTACTTTTTATGTGGGGGGGGGGAAGCACCAGCAATTTGGGCTTCTGGGATGATGGTGATGGTGTTGATCATCATCTTTTATCTCTATAGTCCCATCATTGTGCATGGCACTTTACAAGAAAAAGAACAACAAAACAGTTCCCTGCTCTCAAGTTTACAATCTAGTGAACACATGATACAGAATGGCCCTCCCTCCATCCCAACTGCCATTGCCCTGGCTGCATAGGAAGAAAAGCTAAGGCAGGCAGAGCACCAGTTTACCTCAGCCCAGAAGCAAAACGGCCCTTCTTCCATCCCGACTGCCATTGCCCTGGCCAAGGAGGGAGAGAAGGAAAGTCAGGCAGAGCTCCATCTTGCCTCGGCCCAGAAGCAGAATGGCCTCCCTCCATCCCAACTGCTATTGCCGTGGCCAAGGCAGGAGAGAAGAGAATGTTAGATTTAATCCCTTCCCCCTACGGCCATCCCCTTGCCTTCTGCTTCTGGTCCGAGGCAAGATGGAGCTCTGCCTGCCTTTCCTTTTCTCCCTCTGCAGTCCTTATTTTAGATACAAGGAATTGAACCTTCATCTTCAGGATCCAGTGGAGCATCCTACTAAGAGATACCAGTACGCTTTTTAAAAATTGTTAACTGATCAAATAATTCCTACAATAATCGGCTGTTTTCACTGTTTCAGAGTATTTTCTGGAAGATTGCATCCAGATGACTAAATTTATTCTTCCACCAAAGGACAAGAAGAAAAAAGATAAGGATGAAGAAGGTGGTGCCGATGATGATGATGTATGTAGGGTTCTCCCCAGATAACACTTCATCAGAACTAATAAGAAACAAGCTAGATACACTTTCTTTATAATAATATTATTTGAATGGATAAAATGGTTATTGAATGGATTATGTCTTTAAGCTTTGTTTGTTCTTTTTAAATAACTAGCATAAACAGATTTATTTGATGTAGTAAGTAGGGCTATATTTTGAGGAAGAGCACAGGCACATTATAACTAAATTCATCAGGACTTAAGATGAGTTACTATCATTTCTTAGAAGGTACATCCTAGATTCTCAAACTTTGATCCTTCAGATATTTTGGAATGCAGCTCCCAGTAGCACCAGCAAACATGACCAATGGTCAGGGATACTGGGGTATTTTTTTTTAATGTGTGCTGCCTTCTGTATTGGATGATGGAAAAGCAGCATTCAAATGTTTAAAATAGGAGACAAATGGAAACTTGATGCCTGTTGCTATGACTTGATTGCAGCTTGAATACTCAATCATCAACCTTGACTAAACGAAAAGTTGTAAATTAGGCAACAAATTAAAATATTGGCAATTTAATATGAATTCTTTAAAATAGGTTTGTGGTTCTGAGCAGTGAGAACTGAGTCTTATTGCAATCCTTCCTACATAGTGTGTTAATGTGTGTCGGATTTTAAAATATTTTTTATTAAACACACAAATTTTATCAATCTAAAGTACACACAAGGAAAAAACTAAAACAAAAACTAAACTAAACAGTACCAACTCAAATAAACACAAACACATAAACAAGGCAATCATCCAATCCCCTCCCACCTAGTCTTCCACTCCCCAGTTAATCTATCCTCCCAATATAATATAGAAGAAAGACTAAAAAGAAAACATAAAAGAGAATCTGATTCCAACTTGCTAACTAAAAGGCTGTTACAGAATAATACCATATCCCTTATAATTCAAACCTTATAGAAATGAATAATAACATATTACCATTATAGTCTTATAAACTAGTCTATTTTCCAACATGTTAAAATATATATGATTAACTATATTACAACACATATATATTGGATATAATCTCCTCTGTCACCTGTTTATTAAATCATTCAAATGTTTTCACATATATTCATCTTTATGTTACTATTTTCTTAAAAAAATATTATAGTCTTCCAATTTTTCTTAAATTCATTAATAGTTTTATCATTTAACAAAGTAGTTAATTTGTCCATCTCAGCCATGTCAAAAAGTTTTAATGTCCATTCTTTTATTAATATAATAATAATAAAAAAAAAATTATTTATACCCCGCCCCTCTGCTAAAAACAATTGGGGCGGCTTCCAACAATTAAAACATTATAATAATGACTAAAAACACCACCCTCCCCCACCCTCCCACATAAAAAGACATTAAACGCAATAACATTAAAACCTTCTAACTAAAAACATATTAAAAACAAATATATACATAATTTTAAAAAGCCAGGAGACTGAGCTCCTGAGGCCGGGATCTAATCAGGAAAGGCCTGGCGAAAGAGATCTGTCTTTAGTGTGTTTTTAAAGCTACTCAAGCTTGTCAACTGACGGATCTCATTCGGCAGGCCATTCCATAAATTACTGGAACAGTTTGTAGTTTCCAGTGTTGTGCATATGTTAATCTTGCTGCTGTTGTTTTTCTACTTAGCCAACCTCTTGATAGCAAGCTGCACTATTGGAAAACATGTTTTGCACGTGCTACATTTTCTCTTGCAGGCCAATTGCAACCTTATCTGTAGTGATGAATATGGCCCAGAAACAAAGCGTCAGATGGCCCAGCTGAATGAGAAGGAAACACCCTTTGAACTTATTGAGGCTCTCTTGAAGTACATCGAGACCTTGAATGTCCCAGGGGCAGTCCTTGTCTTCTTGCCTGGGTGGAATCTGATATACACCATGCAGAAATACCTGGAAATGAATCCACACTTTGGTACAAGTGATTTCCATCTTTCCCCTCTCTTTCTAAAGCCTCCCTTGTAGCATGGAGTTAGTGACCAGGAGGGTAGTGGCTCAGAGAGAGGTGTGCACTTGCTTGGACTTTTAAAGTGTTTTCATTCATGTGTTCTTATTGTAGGAAGCTTGCGGTACAGAGTTCTTCCTCTGCATTCCCAGATTCCTCGAGAGGAACAGCGCAAAGTGTTTGATCCAGTGCCCCCTGGAATGACAAAGGTGAGCCTCCCTTTTGTACCCTTTAGGCAAGAAGAATGCTTGTTCTAGGATGATCTTAAAAGCATGCTTGGTTATGTTTTTAATACATCTTTGTACTCAGGACAAATTCATGGTTGTCTTCCAGGTAATTTTATCCACCAACATTGCAGAGACCAGCATTACCATCAATGATGTTGTCTACGTTATTGATTCTTGCAAGTGAGTTTTTGATTATCCTGTTTATTTTGCTGAGCTGCAAAGTTTTGTATTGCTTCCTAATCCTGACTTTTCTGTAAGATAATTATCCTTTTGCTGCCCCCCTCCCCCCTGGTATTTGAGAGCTTAGAATGATTTGATACCAAATTTGATAGGAAATCTTCTGATAGCATTTTTTTCCAAATTATTTTGCAGACAAAAAGTGAAGCTGTTCACTGCTCACAATAACATGACCAACTATGCCACCGTGTGGGCCTCAAAAACTAACTTGGAGCAGCGAAAAGGACGGGCTGGTCGTGTTCGTCCTGGGTTCTGTTTCCACCTCTGCAGCAGAGCTCGCTTCGAAAGGTAGGCTTGAACTCTTTTGCTTCTTGATGGTCAACCTGCACTGGGATATGGGCAAAGTGTCCTCCTGCTGGTTCTGCTGGATTGTTCAGTGGCTTTCAATACCACCAACCCACTATACGTCTGGTCATCTTGCTGGGTTGAGGTTTGGGAGCATCCCTTTACAGCTCCTCTGTTCCTTTCTGAATGGCTGAGCCTAGTAGGAGGTGCTAGGGAGACTCCTGTTTTGGCTCTCTGGCCATGGGCCTGGGAGGGCCGTCAGGGTTGGAGGTTTTGTCTCCCATGCCATTTAACATATACATAAAACTGCTGGATTTTGTCCGCTAGCCAACATATGCCTTAGTTATATCCCATTTGGATTAACATGTTCAGGAATTTCAGCTGGTCCAAAGAGCAGCAGTGCAGACTGTCATCTGGTGTGGATTATAGGGAGCACATAAATCCCTTGTTGTACAAGTACAGATCTATTTCTAGGCACCATTCCAAGTGCTGCTTGTGTGACCTATAAAGCCTTAGATGGCTCAGGGTCCAAGCTACCAGTATTTTCTAGTTTGAGCCTGCCAGAGCTTGGAAATCTTCATGGAAGAGGCTTCTCTCTGTCCCACCATCCTAGCAGGGACATTTGGAAGGAACACAAGTCAGGGCTCCCTTGGTAGCAACTTTGGAATTCTTTTAAGAGAGGCTAGGCTGGTCCCCTGCATGGTATCTTTCTGATGGCAGCAGTGGCAGGTTAAGATTTTTTGAAAAACAGGTTTTTGAGAACTGTGAAGTTGAAGGCTTTCATGGCCGGCATCCATAGATTTTCCTTGGGTTTTTTCCGAATAGTTTCTTTCTGACGTTTTGCCTGCATCTGTGGCTGGCATCCAGGAATGGCAGTGTTCCTTCCTTCTCTTTTTCCATCGTGAATTGGATATTTGGGTGGATGCTGTTCAGGTGGTTCAGGAATGAGACCAAATCTTCTTCTCTGTGGTTCCAAATGGTGAAAGTGTCATCCACATATCGAAACCATGTTGTGGGCTTTTTTGGTGCTGTTTTCAGGGCTTGCTTTTCAAAATGTTCCATGTAAAAGTTTGCTATCACTGGGCTCAGGGGGCTGCCCATGACTACCCCATGTGTCTGTTAGTAGAATTTGTTATCCCACTGGAAGTAGCTTGTGTGTTTGAACAATGTTGTGGTGTCCTCAGGAAATATTTGTTGTATGAGTGTCATGGTGTCCATTATGGGGACTTTGGTGAACAAGGAGACAACATCAAAACTGATCAGTCTGTCTCCAGTTTTCAGTTCGATGGACATTCCTGAACCACCTGAACAGCATCCACCCAAATACCCAATTCACGATGGAAAAAGAGAAGGAAGGAACACTGCCATTCCTGGATGTCCTAGTCATCCGCAAACCAAACCAACGGTTAGGCCACAAGGTATAAAGAAAACCCGCACACACTGACAGATACCTACACAAGAACTCCAATCATCACCCAGGACAAAAAAGAAGCACAATAAAAGCTCTGGTAGACCGTGCAAAAGGGATCTGCGAACTCCATTACCTGAAGGATGAACTGAGGCACGTAAACGGCCCTACAGGCTAATGGTTACTCCAGATCAGACATCGCAAGAGCATCCAGACCCAGAAAAAAACCACAGGAATGAAGAAGAAAAACAGCCACCCAAGGGGAAGGTATTTTTACCATACATCAAAGGAGTCACAGACAGAATAGGGAAACTGATGAGGAAACACAGCGTCCACACAATCTAAAAAAATCCAAGAAATGTTATGCTCTGCGAAGGACAAAAGAGACCCTCTCACAGCTGCAGGAGTTTACCGCATACCATGCAGCTATGGACAAGTTTACATAGGGCCCACTAAACGTAGTGTGCAAACACGAATCAAGGAACATGAGAGACACTGCAGACAGGGCCAGCCAGAAAAATCAGCAGTAGCAGAACATATTATAAACCAACCTGGACACAAAATGCTATTTGAAAACGCAGAAATTCTGGACCAGGCCAACAACTATCATGTCAGAATGCACAGAGAAGCTATTGAAATCCACAAACACCTGGACAACTTCAACAGGAAAGAAGAAACCTTAAAAGTAAACAAAATCTGGCTCCTGGTTTTAAAATACAATAGAATCAAAACTCAACACTTACAAAAGAATTCCACCCAGGGACAGGGGGATTCCCAGCAGATAATGGCCCATCAACCAACCATCAGCCAAACAGATACTAATGAGCCTTGCATTTCTATACCCAGAAACTAACCATTCAGTTACACAAATTTACATATACCCCCCCAACAGGGGTTCACAGCATATAAACTTCACACACACACCTTCCCAATCATTCTCTGAGGATGCCAGCCACAGATGCAGGTGAAACGTCAGAAAGAAACTATTCCAGAACACGGCCTCACAGCCCAGAAAAAAACCAAATGACAATCTTTTGAGAACTGTTTGTAAGGATTAGTAGGCATGATACAGTTTGTTATTGATGACAGGCACAGGTACTATTCTCATTTCTTGCTTTTTAATTTATGTTTTAAAATTATTTTTAAGTGCTTCTTTCATATAGTTTTTTATGTTTTACATGTTTTAACTGATGTGAAATTTTATCTGTTTTTGTTTTTTTTTAAACCACCTTGATTTTTGTGAGCCAGTGCTAGGGCAAAGGTGGAATATAAATAAAACCTCCTCCTCATTCTGTTTTTTCCCCAGTTCAGGCTCAGGGTGCCTTACAACAGTTAAAACAAACATAGCTGCTAAAAATTCACCTTGTACAAACTTAAAAAATATAACCAATATCAATAAAATTAAAAAACAAATAAAAACATAACCTTTAAAAAGAAAACAACAAATAGACAACACGGCAAATTCAGACAACTGCTAAAACAATATAGTGCAGGCCCATTCCTTTTGAGCAGTGAGTTTTCATTATTATCCTTCTCCTCTTCTGTGCTCTGGAACTGTCTGAATAAACAGTTACCCTGAACTGGATAACCAGGTAACCCAAACCTGCAGCTGTTAGGTATAGGGATGAATTGTTTGTTAGGATGCACATGAAAGAAACCATAACCTGTGGCTATAGATCTGCACTGATTTCCACTGGATGGTTTTATTATTTAAATAGTATTTCTGTCCTCTTTCTCAGTCAAAAAATAGTCTTGGCTGTGGCTTCCATGGAATCATTTAAAGAAGGCAGTCCCTTCCTGTATATTTACATTGTAGAAAGTCATAATGAAAGGAAAACGATAAGGGAAAAAGTTACTTCCCACTTTCTCGCCATTTGCTACTGTGTGGCAGTTGAGGCTAAAGGCTTTCAGGGAAATGCTTGTTTAATGGGACCCAGTGGAAAGCCCTTCTTGACTCACTCTGTTGCAACCTATTGGGATTTATTTTAAAAAACAAAGTACCTACACTTTGCTATTACACCTATGCCATCACCAACCTTGTTGGTTTCAACAAGACCCAAAACAGATATGCATATGTGTGTGAAATACATGTTTGCCCGTTCTGTTGTAAAGCAGGGGTGTATGAAATAACTTTGACACTAATGGGAGAGTGCCCATCATTTACCTCTCAGTACTCCCAATGCTTTAGGACATCGCCCGCCCCCCCAGCCTGGCTGTGATTCCAGAAATTAGCTGATGGGGTTGGAATGTCTTAAAACAGCAGAAGAGTAAGGCAGGGAAAGGGAGCAGGTTTTCAGATTTTGGGAGGACCTGAGAAGATCCGGTGAACAACTGAAGTTTGTGTGTGTGTGTGTGTGTGTGTGTGTGTGTTGTTTGTAGAGTGTCTTGGGGAGCACAATTGGCGGGAGTAAAGCAGAGTTACCCTTACTAATTGTAGAGCTTGAGATGTTCAAAACATTTCCTATCCTCACTTCATTATCTCTCCAGGCTTGAGACTCATATGACTCCTGAGATGTTTCGAACACCACTGCATGAAATTGCTTTGAGCATCAAACTACTACGACTGGGAGGAATTGGGCAGTTCCTTGCAAAAGCGATAGAGCCACCTCCATTGGATGCAGTCATTGAAGCAGAACACACCCTCAGAGGTACTTGGCAGACCCTGTCACCAAGCATAGTGTTCCTTCTTCTTAATCTCTATATCACACACACTCTTTCGTCTGTAATGTACCCACATACAGACCAGTAGTGAATCGTCCATTTTTTTCATGGTTTGGTTTCTGCAGTCTGTTGATGCATGAGGCTGCCTCTGCAAAGTTTGATTGATTCATAACACCACAGCCAAGTTGTTAACAGGGCCTCAACAAGGTGAATGTCTTTCTCCAGTATGCTAAAAATTTTAATTTACTTCCAACTTGTATAGGGGAGCAACAGCAAGATGTCTAAAATGGGGTGATTGGTCCCATCTAGAAGGATTTTGGTTAGGCCTTGGTTATAATAAAGTAATTAGCCACAACGGCTATCAATATAGGTATTGTATTGTATTGAACTCTGATGGATTTTGCTGATATATTCTGTTTCAGAGCTTGATGCCCTGGACTCCAATGATGAGCTAACACCTCTTGGGAGAATTTTAGCAAGGCTTCCCATTGAACCTCGTCTTGGAAAGATGATGATAATAGGATGCATTTTCTAGTAAGTGCCATTTAGTAAAGTTAGAAATGTGTGAATACATTTGAGACTGATAACAATTGGATGTTAAGTGGAGAGAAATGGGACCTTATATAGTAACAAGTTTAAGAAACACGAACCAAATATTGACCTGCATTTATATATTTTAAAGATGGAAGTGCTCTTTTTGTGTGTGTGTGTGTGTGTGAAAATAATAGCTGTTTGTACCACCATTCATCCTCTTAATTTGTACTCAAGTGAATTCTATACAGTTCTAGTAATAGGATAAGTGTAACATTTTATCAATGAGTCCCTGTTTTGTGGCTTCTGTTTCAGCGTGGGTGATGCTGTGTGTACTATCTCTGCGGCCACCTGCTTCCCTGAGCCCTTCATCAGTGAAGGGAAGAGGTTGGGGTATGTCCACAGGAATTTTGCTGGTAACCGGTTTTCTGATCATGTAGCCCTGCTCTCTGTGTTCCAAGCCTGGGATTATGCAAGGTAAGTGGATTCAGGGTAATACCAGTAGTAAATAACTGTTTCTTACACGACGTCCTACAGGACTTTATGTTAACTATTTCAACATGTTGGTGTTTGCCTGTAGAGTGGTTCTATAGTTAGGTTGCAAATTAGTCTTGCCCATTTTCTTTTGGCAGAATGGGCGGAGAAAATGCAGAAGTGCGTTTCTGTGAGCATAAGAGACTCAACATGGCAACACTCAGAATGACATGGGAAGCCAAAGTGCAATTGAAAGACATTCTTGTTAACTCTGGATTCCCAGAAGGTAAAATGCCATATGAATGTAATTAGTCTCTCATGTTTTAAGGGTGAGATACTGAATGGGAGGTCTTTTAAATCTGCAGTTTCACTGTTCGCAACATGCATAGAAAAGCCAGCTTTCTGTTCTCTTCCCAGAGTGTTTGGCGACACAGATATTTAACAACACTGGACCAGACAACAGTCTGGATATTGTTATCTCTCTGCTGGCATTTGGCTTGTATCCAAATGTCTGTTTCCATAAGGAGAAAAGGAAGATTCTCACCACTGAGGGACGCAATGCACTTATTCACAAGTCTTCTGTTAACTGCCCATTCAGCAGCCAGGACATGAAGTACCCCTCTCCATTCTTTGTTTTTGGAGAAAAGGTAGGCAAGTGTGAAATAAATCCTTGATTATAAAATTACCTTTTCTTTTTAAATGTAGTGTTAGACACTACTCCATGTTTTTTTACTGATGTTGCTCTTCAGATTTAAGAAAATGACACTCTGGTATCTGTTTTCTTATGCTTAGAACACCTGCCCAGTGTAGCAGGAAACCTGCATTTGCGTATCTTAGTCCAGTACAGTCATCATTCTTTATGATCAACACTTCTTTCTTCATTAGCATGTTATGCAGCCTTCTTTAGTCAAATACCCTCCAGATATTTAGAACTGCAACTCCCATCATTCTTACCACTGACCATTTGCTGAGAGTGAGGGTCCAAAACATCTAGACTAGAGGGCACCAGGTTGGGAAAGCTAACGTGATGATTTTCAAAGCTTTGTAGACTAAGGTCCATTTGAAAGCCACTTCTGTTATATCTTGTTACCACACAAGTTGAGCTAGTTCTAGGTTGCCAAATGTCTGCTACTTTCTAATCACTGTAGTGGCTTCATATGTAACAACGCATGTATTTTGTGCTTAGAATAAATTTTGAACATTTCTAGAAATTAAATTAGCGTTGATCTCTTGTCCCATAGAATTATAGCGTGCTTACATAGAAACTTGATAGTGTAAAGCGGGATAGATAGTACAGGGTAAAGGAGCCCTGCCTTTAGCATGTAGGCTTTCCTTCTACTCTTTCTCTGATTTCTAAACATTTAGGCAATATTCGATTGTGTTCAATTCTTCATTGTAGTATGGCAACTAGACACTTGTGTACTTTTAAAACCTTGATTGTATATAATGCACCAGATTCTATGTTAGTTTGGATACACACAGACCTCTATACATTTGTCTGTTTGCAGATCCGGACACGAGCAATTTCTGCCAAAGCAATGACCTTAGTGAGCCCTTTGCAGCTGCTTCTCTTTGGCTCCAAGAAAGTTATGTCTGATGGAGAGATTATTATGTTGGATGACTGGTATGAACATTTGGCTAACTAGATGTTAAATGCATGGAGGAAGGATGTTGAGATACAGCAACTGATTTCATAGCTGGAAAGGGCTGAAGGACATAAATGTATTGTCAGACAGACTTGGAATATTATATTAAAAGTAAAAGCAGTTGGAATTATGTTACTACTTGTGTTAATAGTGTGTGTGTATGTGTGTGTGTGTAATAACGTTGATAGACATATCCCAATATTAATGTACAAATGTTACAAACAATTGGGATAATAATTCTGTTTACTCTGGAGAGGTATTTTTGGAGAATTAGTCCTATTTTGTCTTGCATATGTAAAAAATCTAGCCCACAATTCCCTCTCATCCCCACTGCCAAATCCACAGCCCTATTTTTCAAACTTTTCTCTTTTAAAACTTACTGACACATTTATTTTGCCCCCTGCCCCATGTCTTAAGCCATGTAAACTACTGGAAACTCTCATGGCCAGAATCAGAAGCACTATAAGCAAGGGACTTGTTAGTAAGAAACTGATTGTGCAGATATCTGTAAATTTGAAAAGAATAATGAAATAAAGGAGGAGACTTATCAACAGCAATTATGCTTTGATCTTGGGGGTGACCTTGGAGTTCTGCCTCTTTGCTTTCCAATATGTAGCAGTAGCATTTCTTATGTCAGCACTTATTTCACATTACAAATAGAGGCACGCATCTTTAACAGAATTAGGTTTTTTGTGGGGGGTTTCCAGGCTGTGAGGCCATGTTCTAGAAGAGTGAGTTTACTCTTTCCTGTTGAAGTTGTCCAGGTGTTGTGGATTTCAGTAGCTTCCCTATGCATTCAGACCTGATAGTTGTTAACCTGATCCAGAATTTTGGTGTTTTCAGATAGCATTTTGTGCCCATGTTGGTTCATAATGTGTTCTGCTACTGCTGATTTTTCTGGCTGGCCCAGTCTGCAGTGTCTCTCATGCTGCAAGAGTTTACTGCATACCATGCAGCTGCAGACAAGTCTACATAGGGACCACAAAACTTAGTGTGCAAACACGAATCAAGGAACATGAGAGACATTGCAGACTGGGCCAGCCAGAAAAATCAGCAGTAGCAGAACATGTTATAAACCAACCTGTGCACAAAATGCTATTTGAAAACACTGAAATTCTAGATCAGGCTAACAGCTATCAGGTCAGAATGCATAGGGAAGCTATTGAAATCCACAAACACCTGGACAACTTCAACAGGAAAGAGGAAACCATAAAAGTAAACGAAGTTTGGCTACCAGTCCTGAAAAACACCAAAATAAAAACTCAGCACATGGAAATGAACTTCACCCAGGGACAAGGGGCTTCCCAGCAGACAATGGTTAGCTAAATAGACACTAATCCACCTTGCATATCCTCACTCCCTAAGAACTGAACATCCAACAACTGAATACACAAGTTTACATACTAATCCTCTTCAACAGGGACTCTCAGTGTATAAACCCTGTACGCCACCATTCTCTGAAGATGCCAGCCACAGATGCAGGTGAAACGTCAGGAATAAACTCTTCTAGAACACGGCCTCAGAGCCCAGAAAAAAAACGTATGGATACCGGCCGTGAAAGCCTTCTAATTCACATTTAACAGAATTGTTAGGATCCTGTTTTAGGGTTTGCTTCAGTTTTTCTGCATCTCTTCAGTTGTAATGGTTATATGACCAAGGTTGGAGTTGACTGCAGTGTTTATACATCAAAAATAAAAGAGAAAAACACAGCAGTTCTTTAAACAGTTTTCAGAACATATCAACATGAAAAAAATTAAAATAAGTTCTGCAGTTGTGTTCCTTTTTGTGTCAAAACACACTCCTTGGGGGTCTTCCTAAGAATTCACAATATTTTTACAGAGTTAGTTACCAGACTTCCATGGGAGATAGGACGTGAGGCACATCAACTCTTGTATATCATCTTAACACAATTGATGGAACAATTGGTTCCTTAATTAAATAGAAAGTATCTGTCATTGAGTAACAATACAAGGAATTCTAGATGTTCTGTCGGATACCTTTAAAGCCTTTTTTCTAGCAAAGAAATATACTATATATGTACAGATGTCCCTCAGTATCCACGAATTTGGTATCCATGGATTTAAGTATTCACAGCTTGAAAATATTCTTAAAAAAATAATAATCCAAAAAGCAAACCTTGATTTTGCTATCTTATCTAAGGGACACCATTTTGCTATGCCATTGCATATAATGGGGCTTGAGTATTCACGAATGTTGGTATCTACGGGGAGGGGGGTGGTCCTGGAACCAAGCGAATATGAAGGAACAACTGTATATGTGTGCTGCATTCATTGCCTTGTCTCTTTTAGGCTCAAACTACGGATGCCTCACAATGCAGCTGCCTGTATTACTGCCCTGCGTGCAGCAATGGAAGCACTTGTGGTGGAAGTAACCAAAAATCCAGAAATCATCAGTGACCTAGATCCACTAAACAAAAGCATGCTGAATGTTATTGGGGAAATCTCAAAGCCATTAGCTGCTGGCATCAGTCTCACAGTGGGCAATACGAGGTTAGCTCTATGCTTTCATCTTAGAATCATGGCAAAAAGTTTGATTTCCTTTGTTTGATTCCTGGGAGATGAGTGTGCATTAAAAAAAACATTAGAGGTTTCCTACAGATCATAGGGCCCTACTTATCAGGTGGAAGCTGGTTAATACAAGTTGTGAAGATGGAATATAGGGATATGCTTCATACAGAATGTATGAAACCATGGGGCCTACAGTGAACTGTATGAATAAACTGTACTGAATGTAATTTATCAGTAATCTGGTGGCCAGTCTTATGGACTGGTATCAGAAGTATTCAGAATAGAAAAATAAGAAAGCAACTAGTATAGGTTCCCAAAGGATCTTACTAGACAGGTTGACTGAACAAGAAAATGGCAGGTAAAATTTAATGGTATTAAATGTAAGGAATGCACAGTGATCATGTAGTTACACATGTATTTGTTACACATTGTTTGAAATTGTAAATAGATGCTCCATCCCAGAAATAGCACGTTTTGCATACAGTAACACATCCCCTAAAAACTAATGTTCAGCTTTGGGAATACTGCTTCTAATGTCAGTCACATGGAATGGTAATCTGACTATACTTATGTATGCTTTACTAATACTCATCCTGGATTTCTACACTATGCATATAGGGCTCACACTTGGAAAATGTCTGGAAGTTGCACCTGGTTCAAAAAGCAGCAGTAGCAATTCCAGGAACCCAGTGCTGTGTCCCTAATATCAAGCGTTCAGTTGATTACTGGATTGTTTTAAGGCCTAGTTTGAGGTACTGGTTTTGAGTTTCAGAGTCCTAACCTCTGGGACCTGGGTGCCTGAGTGATCATTGTTTCCATGTGAGTTGGTTTGGTAATTCATGATCTTTGTGCAAGGATCTTCTGGGTACCCTGCTTTCTGAGGTTAGAACAGCTAGTTGCTGGAGTGGGGGCCTAGATAGTGAATTCTCTTAGGGTGTGTGACCCTGGGTCTGTGCTTTTTACTGTGTTGCTTGTTGCTCTTTCTTAATTATGTCTGTTTGACCTATGCATTGTTGGCCACTCTATTTGAAAATAAGATACATAAATCCTAAATAAACTTTTGAATTATGACAGAAAGATTAGTGAAAAGTGGTAAAGTAAGAGCCATAGTAAACAGTAAAAGCAGTGTTTGAAAGAGGTAAAAATGGTGCATGTCATGTTTAAACCATTGTGTATTTCTTGTTACTCCAACTCAGAAAACAGCTGGAGAAGATAACAAATACAACAGTCCCATGATCTTACTTTATAGAAGGACAGCTTAGTTGAAGGAGCAAGAGAGATTTATAAAATCACAAGTAAAATAGAGGATTTTTTTCCTCTTTAATACTTAAAAATTTAAGCTATTTTCACATTTCAAATTACCTATGTTGAAATTTGGTTTCATGGTCTAAGAGCCATAATTATATATTTTAGGTATTACATATAATGCTTTTAAAAGGAAGCATATTAATTTCTGTTCCTAGGTTTGGAGATGGCCCTCGTCCACCCAAGATGGCCCGGTACGACAATGGAGGTGGCTACAGAGGAAGAGGTGGTGGCGGCGGCTACAGGGGGGGATATGGAAGTGGTTATAGAGGCGGATATAATTCTTATAGTGGTGGTTCTGCGGGAAGGGGATATTCAGGAACAGGAGGTGGCTTTCAAGGTTCTGGAGGCTTTCGAGGTTCTGGTGGAGGATATCAAAGTGGTGGAAACAGAGGAGGTGGATTTAGAGGTGGTTGGGGTGGTAGAGGTGGCTACTGAGGAAGTGATAGTATCCCAGTGTAAAATGATGCATGAATTATTCCCCTCCCCCCCATATATTTTCTTTGCTTGTAATGTGGAACTGTTCCTAGTCCTAGATTTCACAGTAGTTGAAACATTTATTGAAATTCTGATATCTGTGTAAAATACTCAGATTCTTATAATGGTGATCCATGATGTGTTCATTTTGATCCTAATAAAACAAGTGTTGGTTTGTTTTTTTTTAAATGGATTGATACTACACTGGGACCATACTTCATTTTGACAATGACTTAAAGGCAGTTATTTTAAAACTTGTAGAAAATGTTATAAATCAATCAGCTGAAACTTTTCAATGAATTTGGTCTGTTCTTTCCAAACCAGTATAATCTTGGGTGAAGCCTTCTGTATTAGGTCAAAGAGGCAGGACTTGCATGTTTTTTAAAAATTATATTGCTTTTCACTAAGTATGTGCAGCTTCTCTGGGTTGATAAGAGGAGGAATCCACACAACTTGGGTTTCTCCCATTACCGTCCAGAGACAGGCAGAAAGAACAATAAGGCCTTGTGATAAATGAAGAAAGCTTTGTTGACTCCTCCCACTCAGCCATCTTAAGAGACCATTCTTCTTCCTGTCTATGCCCAGAGCAGAGCTCTCTGTCTCTTGCTCCTGTTTTGTTTTTTTGGCTTGCATTATTGGACTCCTCTTGATATTTTTCTGTTACTCTCTTTCTGGCTTTTATTGGTGCTCTCATCTATTTATATCTTTTTTTTAAAGCCCTCAAGATGGTTAGTTTCTAAAAGCAAGCAGGATAACTTTGATTCAAACATGCAGGTCTTGTGCCTATGAAGAGCAGTGCTGGGAAAATTTTATAGCTGAATAGCTTTTAGTTGGAGCCCCATCTGCACATCTCCAATGTATGTGCTTAGAAACACCTAACCTACTTTCCTTCAGTTCTTCCTCATCAGCCACAAGACTGACAGTCTTCAGAAAGGTATTTATTTATATACCCCCACCCTTGTAGCAAAAGGCTCCCAGAAAGCTTACAAATAATTAAATCCATTATCCCTGCCCTCAGGCATACAGTCAAAGTAAGACACAACATACAAGGGATGGGAAGGGAAAATAGAAGAGGGGGGGTGGAATTAAGTTCAGTAGCAGCAAAGTCTCAAAGCTGTCTTAGAGCATGATTTAACTGTACCTTGCTGATCTTCTTCCTCTATGGCCAAAGCAGTGGCAGTTGAAACCCAGAGGGAGGCAAGTGAGATGAGGAATGCTTGACTGTTCTCTTCCCCCCCCCCCCATAGTACACTTCAGTCCTGGCCTTTTAGTGATTAGTCCTTCTTTACTGTCTGTTTCTTTCTCTGAACTCTGTCCCTTCCCCATCCCCTTCTATTGCCCTCTTCAGAAAGTATACTGCCTGTAAGAGAAACACCCTCAGATAGTTAGAACCACTGCCTGTTTAGGAATATCATTTCTACTGCCTGTCATCTCAGAGAGAGAGAGAGAACTGATGGAAACCATCCTGGAGAGAACCTCTGAGAAGCTCTTAATCTCCAGTGATCTTGCCAATCACATAAGCACGCATCCAAACTCCTTCCACATGTAGTGCTATCGCCATTTGCAGTATTACTGACACATTATGTATTTCCCATGATAGTTCTTTTTCAGAAGTGGACAGAATACCCTAGTGTGGGTTAACTCCCACTCACCGAAAGACAGGGCTTATGCAAATCAGCTAGATCCTCTACTCAGTGTTGGAAGGAAAACCCTGCCCAGTTTAAAATAACAAGCTCCGGAGCAGAAGGAAGAACATGCACTTTTCTCACCCATCAGCAAGATTAACAGCCTCATCAGCATCCTATTGCTGTACAGTCTCCTCAGATCCATGGCTGCAATATTATCCTTACAGGAGAAAATGACTGCTTCCATCATTGGATGACTTTGCCTCTGTGGAGGTCTCCAGCTCCATGCTATCTATATCCAGTTTCATGGTCGTGCAGCCTACCTGTGGGTTGGGACTCCCATCTTGCACCCAAACTGTTCTGCCTCACTTGTGCATCAGATTTATTGTGAGCTGTCCCCTTTGCTTTCCCACACTTTGGATACTGCTCCATCTAAATCAGCTTTCTGCCTGTCTCTTCCTTCTGGCCCTCGACCTCAGGTCGTTGGTGCTTTTTTCTTACAACCCACCAACCCAAGTGTCTACCAATTTTGCCAGGGTACTGATATCAGTGTGTAAGGCCCTGCAGTCTGCTGCAGTTAACAATGACCATGACCAGATTGCATTCTTTCCATGAGAGGTCGGTTACTCCTTTGGAATCAGGGGTTATGAACTTGATTTGTCCTCTTAATCATCCAAATTAACTACCACTTTGCTGGATGTCTTAGTTGTGGAACAATACCCACTCTCTCCTAAGACCAGCTCATATGTAGACCAAATTCTTCAGATGGCTAAGGCACTGGAAATTCAAGTTAAACCCATTCCAGCTCTGGTATCAGAAGCAGTCATCTGCCAGCAGTGCTTTAATGCTGGCTTTCTTCACATCTCATAGTAGTCTTGGAAAAACCCATCGACTGTCACACCAACTTCAAGACACACTGAGAATTTATACAGAACAAAGGTGCAATTTTCTTTCAAACACCCTCTCCTCAAATCACTGTGGAAGCATCTCATGGGTAACAGGAGAACTAACTGCACTCCTTTTGTTGCAGAAATCATGGAACAGCAGACCCATGGATTGGAAAGTGAATTTTATTACACCGGTGGGCCTGACTGGAATATCTTCCAAAGAGTCAGAACCCAGAGCTGTAGTTACAAAATACTTTTATACAGTGATGACAAGTATGCAAAAAGCCATTCCCTCCTCCTTCTCTTTGGTGTCAGCAATTTCTCTTGCTTGAAACAATTGTTGATAGTTCAAGGCAAGATAACTTAGGAACATTTGGGTAGTTTGACCGCTATTAGAGAAAGAATTTGTTTACATCAGCATATCATATGTTTCTGGACATAGAGTTGATTAGTAAGGAACATTGACTAGGCCTGAGAGTTAAAGGAAAAAGACTTTGCAGAGTCCCAGAGTCTCATGGGCTATCTAGTCTGACCCCAAATAGCGATTGTAAAATTACAGCATTCAGCAAATAGACATTAGAGTCGAAATGGCTACTACACTTTGGAACAAGGAGGGTTGTTAGCTAGACCACCTTGGCCAGAAGATTTTTTTTATGCTGCCCTCTCCCTCAGGATCATTAATATCAGAGGCACATGACCATGTACTAGCAGCACCTGTGGGAGAGGTAACCCCTTCCTTAACAAGCTTCCAGAAGAAGACAGGAGGGTTGTGACAATCAGAGGGTCATAAGCTCTGTGCAACATATAAGTATCTCCCATTATCCTGCTGATTGCAAGGCAAAGATTATAGCTGGTGCATGCTTGGCTCTACTCCTAGGGGTTATCCTCCCAAGTGAGGCCACCATCAAAGATCTCCCATTTGATGAGCATGGGCTAGTTAGCAGCAAGTTGGCTGACAAACTTGACCACAGCCAAAAGATGAGAGCACTTGCGAAGAAACGGCATCTCATCGGTGTCTGAACAACCTTTACACTATCAACAGTCTTGGTCTTTCCAGCCTTACCCACTGTCACAGCACTCTGAGACCACTGTCCTTGGTTTCAGAGAACCTCAACAAGGAACATAGCTTCTCAGCATTCTAAATACTGCTTCTCTGAATTGGTGAGAGAAGGAATCCACACATCCTGGGTTTCTCCCATCTCTGGTCAGAGACAGGCAAGAAATAACCTGTTATCTTAATGGAAGTCATCTTAATGAAAACTGGATTGGCTCCTAGTTTGGTCATGTTATTTTCTGTACTCTCTTTTTCTACCACTTCGACTGTTTTTCCTTCAGCTCTTTTCAAACTCCCCTTTTGTTCCTTTATTCCTTACATTTTCAAAAAGCTTCTCTTACTTTTCGTAAGATATTTCTCGATTCTGTCCTCTTTTTTTCTACCCCATTGAGTGTGATGTTGCTGTGATATTGTTAAGCTTTAGTGGAGGAATGTTGTAGAATTTATTAGATAAATTAAGGTAATATGGTTGTGTATGCAAGGTATAGTAGATGTAATAAGGTAAGAATCTGCTAGGAGGGGATTTTAAAAATGGCATGTTGGGAGTAAGTGGTGACTGGTAGAGTGTCTGACAGAATTTTGAAAGGGATGATGTATGATAGTTGGGGGGTTGAAAGGGGAGCCTGTCAAGATTTTTTAAATTAGTGGGGTTTAGGAGTTTGAGGTTAGGAGAATTAGGATCAGGGTTCGAAATAGGGTAAGAGCGACATGGCTTAGCATTTGTCAGGATTTATATGTAAGTAATACATAATATGTTCAATTTCTGTTTAATAAATCATTATTTTTGTATTACACACTTCAGCCTCTGAGAATGCTACATGTTAGAAAGCTTGAGCTCAGATAGGGTGTCTGTGGTGGCAGCAGTTAATATAGTAGTAGTGTCTGGTGGGGAGATAAGATGAATAATGTCTAGGCATCTAGGAGGTCCCCACAGTTGGGACCACAGCAGTGGGACAGGAGGAAGTCCACACACTGGTGGCAGACCTGAGCATAAATGGAAGCTCTCACAATTGGGGGAAGCAGAGGGATTAGTAGAAAACCTCCAAAGCTCTGGTAGGCAATAAGGGTGATATAGCAATTGAAAAGAAGAGAAACACTTATTCAGACTGCTGCTTCTGACCGTGAGTGCGCAAAAGTGGTCTGCTTGCTCTGAGTACTCCTAATTGTACTACAAGCTTCAGAGAGTTCCACCACTGAAGCAGTTTCAGATATTGAACGTCATGTCTCTGGCCATTCCTAAAGTGGCCATAGCAACACCTGGAAAAGAAACAACAGCAGCAGAGCAGTCCTGAGAGGAGGAGATGGTAACAGCCATAGGTTTGTTGGATGAGCCATCAGACCTTATCCTGGAGGACACTCCAGATCAGATTTTTCTGCAGTCCCTTGGGGTTTGAAGCACTTTGGGACGGGTCCCCAATCCACTTTCCCACCTCTGCCAGTCCACCATTTCCTCCCATCCTGCTCACTATTTCTGTGTGTGGTTCTCTTCCCCACATTTTTCTCAGTAGTTCTGGGAGTGATGATGGTGGTTGCTGTTTTGAATCCATGGATTATGGTGATGCTTTTCTGTCCTCAGTTACACAGTCTCAGAAATAAAAAGCTCTGCTGGCAGCCTTTTCAGCTTTTTTTCTAGCTCAAGTCCCAGAACTGAGCTGCTCCTTTCACCAACCATAATCAGCATGGCTACCAGCATCACCACTCAACCCTCATCTCCCTCCCCACCATTGAGGGCTAACTCACAGCTGTAGCTATCACAATCACTTTTGGAGCAGGCATCACCAATACCCCCACACCCAAGCAGGATTTTTCACAGAAAGAGGGCCTTGAGGATGGTATGCAAGCTCTATTGGTACAACTAAAGCAATTTCCAGAGGGCACTGAGAACCAGCCTAGCCATAAGAGGGCAGCATTGAGGCACATTCAAAGTCCATATGGTTTCCAAGTGCAGCCCCAAGCCTTGATATCTCAATCCAATGCCCAGGCTTCTAGAACATTATCAGCTATACACTCAGGCCTTCTCTAATTAGAGGAAAGCCCCTCCATTACCTCACTCCTCAGAGGCATCTGAAAGTGAGTCATCTTGAGTGCCTGGTCCTACAAGGGGAACTCCCTTTAGATAACAATGATAATTCTGACAAGGAGGAGGAGTGGTCATCTTCTGGTTCCACACAAGAGGAATCTTCTTATTGGTTGTTACAGTCTAGAGATTTTAAACCTTTTCTGCCCAAGGTCTCTTCAAATGTGGGGTTCCTATCCTCCAAGAATACATCTGACAGCATAAAAAAGCATTGTCTGAACTGTGTGAAAGAGGTGCCAGCCTTATGCCAACCTAAATCTTTAATGAAAGAAATTCTATGCCCTTCAGTTTTTCTTCAGCTGGTAAGGTCTGAATGGGCTGCCCCCTTGCAAAATAAGACTGGTATCCTGGTAGCACAAATATTTGGTATCCCAAGTAAACAGGTCATAGAGGTTCCCCTTGTGGATTCTCCCATGGATTTTCTATTTTTGAGGGCAACCAAAGAGGGAGGTTTTTTTAAGGCTCCTGAAGAAAAATGTACAGAAGTCTCCTTACAGAGAACCCACAAAGCAGTGGTACTTGCCATATGGGCTTCTTTATCTAGTTGTCTATTCATCCATGTATCATATTGCAGAACAGTGAGACCAGAGGATCCTCCATAAAGTCCTCCTAAAAATTTATAGTGTTGCAGTTCATAGCTAATGCTACTTAGGATTTGTTCTCCTTTGTAGCTAGATCCATGGGAGCTAGTACTGTAGCCAAAAGGTTCACCTGGCTCAAACACTGCAAATAGATGCCCTCTGTAACAAAGCTCTCCACAGTGGCATTTAAAGTTCCAAACGATTAAAGGATGAGGTCTTAAAAATATTTTGGATGAAACTAAACATAAGAAGCTGACTATGCTTTCTACTGCTAAGACGTTTGATAGAAAGCAAATTGAGATCATCTTAGTCTTATGCCTTTTACCCCTCCCATGGTTTTGGTATACCAAGGTATTTCAGGTCCTTCAGACCCTGTTGGTGTAAGTTACACTTTCCTTACCGTCAACTCAACATTCCTAATCTCCCACCCAATTGACGGGAAGGGTTTCAGGCTCTGAGGGGAGGGGGCAAAAAGCAGTTCTATTGCAGTTCCTCTTCCAGTGGGGGCAGACTCCTCCTCCAGGAGATCTGGCCCCAAATTACTACGGAAAAGTGGGTTCTCAACTCTGTATCCCTAGGTTATTCCATCAAGTTTGGCCAGACTTCTGGAACAGGTTTCTGCCTTCTCCTGTTCCAAAGAACACTCAGAAGAGACAAATTTATATTCAGGCTATTAGGCTTCTTCTCCACATCAAGGTGAAAAGAAGGTTCACAATTCCAAATGCTTTCCTGGGGGTTATCTTCACAATCCCAAAGAGGGGAGGGGATTGTCAGTCAGTTCTTGACCTAAGAGTTGCCAGTTCCTTAGTGGAGAAAACTGCAGTAGTGGCAGCAGTCCTAGTAAAGGGGGCAACAACATCAGAGGGGAGGTATCTTGGCAGGGTCATATCCAATAAGAATTCATGCTTTGATCCAGGTGGCTACCATGAAGTGAAACACCTTACACCTAAGGAAGCTGGATTAAAGGAGACAAATAGAAAATAACAGTGTCTGAACACACTAGTCTTGCAAATGTAGATTTTTTAATGCTCCACACACATCAAGATTATGCCATAATTTTTCTTGTGGGTGTGATGGTCTGGAACAGAAGGAGAAATGAGTTCTTGAGAGGAGTGCGAAGAAAGACATTTGGGTAGGAAAGAAGACACAAAGCCTTTAGAAAAAGAGCCAAGGTGGTCTCCAACAGATGCTCTGATACACAATGTGTAGTGATAACAACCACTAAAAAGTACTTGGAGTAAAAGAAGCCATAAAGGAATCTTCCTGAGGAGCTTAAAGGGTGGTTTTGTTAGCTGCTTTGGGACCAGGGCGAGATTCCAGGATGGGAACCAGCCAATTATTTAGAGTGTTGGGTCTAAGACCTAAGTCAAGACATTTCTGCAAAAAGGCAAGAAGATGTGAGAGGGAAGCTGAGTGGCCGTTGAGAGTTTTGATTTACACCACCTAGTGAATGCTTTCCATTTAAATTCTAGTTGTTGACTTTCTACATGATAACAAAAGTTGAAATAACCAGGTCAGAATAATCATGGACAGAGCCAGGTACAGGAGATCTGAAAACTATAGGTTCCTGGGCCAAAAAAGGGCTATGAGGACCAAGTGGGTGTTTTTTTCTGTCACCTTCCTGAGCAATCAGGCAAGGAAGGGAGAGGGAGGGAAAAGATAGAGCGGTGATGGCGAACCTATGACACGCGCCATAGGCCTCCTCCCCCCCCCTGGCCCCCACCCACAACCTCACCACCCTCCCTAAAGTGGCGATCTGGGCTTCAAAGCCTCACTTTGGGGAGGGGGGGAGGAAATCGGTAGGCGGGGCTACGAAGCCCTGATCGCCACTTTAGGGAGGGTGAAGGAAAGTGGTGGGCAGGGCTACAAAGCACTGATCGCCACTTTAGAGAGGCAGAGGGTGGAGCCTCCCCCCCCCACCTGGCCACCACCATCCCTGAGGCCTGCCTTGCTTCCTTGGAGCTTCCTCGGAAAGGCCGGGTAAGGTGGCGGCGGACAGGACTCTACCGGGGAAGGCGGGGGGGGCGAGCGGAAGGGTGGCCGCCCGGCCTCTCCCTGGCCTTCCTGAGGTGGCTCCGAAGCCTCAAAGCTGCCTCGGAAAGGCGGCGGAAGATGGTGGGCAAGTGGGAGGGCCTCGCCCCGGCCTTCCCGAGGTGGCTTCGAGGCTTTGAAGCCGCGGAACCGCCTTGGGGAAGCCGGGGAAGGCGGTGGATGGGAGGGAGTGACTCTGCCCGGCCTCTCCCCAGCCTTCCTGAGGGGTCTCTGAGGCTTCAAAGACTCGGAGCCACCTCAGAAAGGCCCCGGAAGGTGGCGGGCAGGTGGGCCTCTTGTTTGAGCCCAGGGCACCACTTGCAGCTTCTCCAATGGAGCCCTCCTAAATAGCTCTGCAGAGGGGAGCTGCCAAGAGGGAGGGGTAGAATGTGCATGTGTGTGTGTGCGCGTGCGCATGGCATTCTGAAAGGGGGAGTAAGTGCTGTGAAGGGAAGAAGCCGAGGGCCTGGGAGCCAAGGAGCTGACCACGTAATTGCTCCTAGGCTAGCCGGCAACACATGCTCTGCTCCGTGGCTAACTCAGGCTGTCTCCTTGTCTCCAACTCCGCCTCGCTCCTACACTCACTACCGTGCCCCCCAGCCTTCCTCTACCTCCAGCAGGTAAGTCCACCTCTTTTTTATCTTTCCCTGCTTCACTCATGGGTGAGGTATCTCCCCCCCAAATAAACCCATGGGTCAGAGGGAGGACAGGGGAGGTGGGGGGAAAGTGGCGATGGGGCCTCTGGAGGCCCCGTCGCCACTTTCATGGGGCTGGCAGGGTGGTGGGGGGAAAAGTAGCGATGGGGCCTCCGAAGTCCCCGTCGCCACTTTCGGGAGGTCGGGGGGGCTGTTATTATTCATGGATTTTTCACATTCGTGGGGGTCTTCGGAACCTAACCCCCACGAATGTGAAGGGACAACTGTACATTTTGATTACTCAGTTGTCACATGAGTTGTGGCAACTCATTAATTATTAATAAGCAATTAATAATATTGTTGATTAAACAATAAATATTGTGAAACAATGTTTTTTCCTCAAAGTGACACACCACCCGAGTTATGCTCAGTTTTTTGGCGACGTTTGACCCACCAAGCTCAAAAGGTTGCCCATCACTGAGATAGAGGATGCCCTGGGTCCACCTGCATTATAATGCATCTGTTCCCTTAGCATGGCAACAATGAAACCTTGTGTAGAAACTTGGCAGCTTGTGGTTGGTTGGTGACATAAACATGTTTGCTTCTAGAGCCCCAAACCTGCACTCTTAACTAATGCAGGTTCCACTCCCCAGGGAGCAAAGTGTGCCTGCTGAAAAACTGGCAGTTCGCTATACCCTGAACATATTGGGCTGTTATAGAGGACTGATTGTTCCATCCATTTGAACAAGAGAGCTGCCTCCCTGTAAAGGGAGAGGGACCTGGAGCCCTCCTGCTTCATTATCAATGCCTTGGAGATGCTGGCAGTTTGGAAGGCGCTGAGGGCCTTTGAGTCAGTTCTGTTCCACCAGGTAGTGGTTTCATCAGACTATTCCACAGTACACTAAAGCAACAAGCAGGGTGGAACTTACTGCAAGTCCCTACTATGGCTCTACCTTCAGCTATGGGAGTGAAATATCCCTGGGGAATATGGCTCTTGTCAACCATGTAGCAGGCCAATTGAATACCTCGATGGATGAATTGAATAAGTCTAGTTCAGTTTCTCAACAACAATACAATAAAAATATTCATATTAAATGTACTTACTATTATACTTACTAATCCGGTTTATAATATAGAATATAATTTACTAAATGGGTTACTTAGTTAGTATACGGTAATATAACGATAAAAACAAGTTTAAATATTTAATTGGCCATTTCTTAAAAGAATAAATGATTTCCAATGTCCCCATTTATTATCACAAACCACTAATATACCTTAATTCACACCTAACATAAAATATTGTTTACACATAGTAATTAAAAAATTATTTAAGAGCTATAAAATAACAAAATAGGTAACATTTTATCTATTAAACTGATCTATTTGTTATGTGTGCGAGTCAAAATTTTATGGCTTTTAGCAGCAGAAAAGAAAAACTTTGCAATTGCTTCTGTTACACTTTTATCAGAATCACCTAGCAAGTATACCTAGTACCAATTCTGAGATCTTCCAGGAAACTTAGATAGGAGAGGTATAATTAATCTCAATCTCTCATCCTTATAAAAAGTACAAGAGAAAAGGACATGAGTTATAGACCCTACAAGATCCCACGAGGGCACACATGATACTTGTAGGGAATTTGCTGATATCAACCCTTCTAGACAGCAGAGGGGATTGAGTTAAATCATGCTTTTGTGAATGCAGCACGATATTTTGGAAAAGTCAAGTATTGTAGATAATACGCACCCCTCTCAGAATTGAACTGTAGTCCTAAACATATAGGAGAACAGGTTGTGCAGGCAGTGCCTGTAGATTATTATAAATCAGTACCTTTAATACAACATGCCAGGGTCAGCTGTGCCCCTGATCAAGTCCTGGGTAACAAGAAAATTATCCTAGAAGCCTAATCTCAGCAACTTTAATATTTTTAGACCAAAGGGAAGTATAGGTGTCTTTCAGTACAAGGAATGGATAGCCAGACTTGGGGCCTGCCTAAGAGTTTCAGCCAGTATCTTAATGCCCAATTCCAAGCAGTACATTCCACTGAGGGGCAACTGACTTCAAGCTTTAAAACAGCTGACGGCACACAGTTAGGTACCCCTAACAATTTATGTAGAAAAGCTGAGAGAACTTGTTCCAATATTGAAGAGAAACCTAGAATCCATACTGGTATGCCAATGAGCAATTGTGGCAGCACCATAGCCTGGAAAAACCCCAATGTAGCAGGTAAAAATTGACCACCTTTAGTATAGAAGAAATGAACTAGGGCTTTGGCACTGTTAGATGCTGACTGAGTGACAGTAGTCCAGTGGAACACTCAGGAACCAGATGGTGGCGCAGTGGTTAAATACCAGTACTGCAAGCCACCACATCGCAAGTTCGATTCCAGCCGGCTCCAAGGTTCACTCAGCCTTCCATCCTTTCGTAGGTCGGTAAATTGAGTACCCAGCTTGTGGGGGGCAATTAGCTAACACACATTGGAAACTGTTTAATGTAGTGTAGATGTGTAAATAGCTGTTGCTTAAAAAACAATTTGTAAGCCGCTCTGATAGCCTTGTGGCTGAAGAGCGGGGTATAAATAAATAAAATAAATAAATAAATAAAAAGATGAGTAGAAAGTGATTCCAAAATACTTACGGTAAACTGTCTAGCTTGTTCAAACTTAATGCCCATCTATGACCGATTTTGACAAGGAATGGTTCTTAGAGAAAACCATAATCTTAGTTTTACTGTAGTTGATAGTTAAACAGCTTCCTACACAGTAACCCGTTACAGTTATATATACAGTTGTTCCTTCATATTCACTGGAGTTTGGTTCAAGGACACCCCCCTCCCCCATGGATACCAAATTCCGTGAATACTCAAGTCCCATTATATGCAATGGCATAGCAAAATGGTGTCCCTTATATAAGATGGCAAAATCAAGGTTTGCTTTTAAGAATGTTTTCAAGGCATGAATACTTAAATCCGTGGATAACCAAATCCGTGGATATGGAGAGACAACTGTAGTTCAGTTTCTCATGAATGGCATTCTCAAGAGGTAGTCCTCATCTTTTTTACAACCAGGGTTATGTGTCAGTAGACCTGTTTGCCTTGGAAACAAACACACACAGGTACCACAATTGCTCCAGACAGAAGAGGAGGGGCCTCAACATGGGGGACATGTTCTTTATAGCTGGACCCAGAGCGTCCTCTGCATTTCCACTGTTTCTCCTAATCATCCACACTATTGCAGAGCTGTGCTTCAACAGGGCAAACTGCATCGAAGTGACTCAATGTTAGCCCAGGCTGGCCTGATTTGCTCCTCTTCTACAACTTGGCAACCATCAAATATGTCCATTTACTGCCCTTCCAAACCTCCTCTCTGTGTCGGGGTGCAGCCCTTATCCAGATGTGAAGACCCTATGCCTAACAGAATGGAGGGTAACTCCTGGGAAAAGCTCCCAGAACAGGTTACTTACCTGTAACTAGTTCTTCGAGTGGTCATCTGTGACCTCACACATATGGGGATATCTGTGCCTGTGCAGAGCATCATTCAGAACTTTCTAGAGCTGTTCTGCAAGGCTTTTGGGCAGGAGCTTCACCCACCTATATAGCTCTACCCCTGGTCCCGCCCAGGTAGCTCAGTTCCATGTCCACTTCAAGTGCAGCATACATAGAACACCTGGCAGGACACACAGAGGAGAGGGTGGGTGGGTGGTGTGAGTTCACAGATGACCACTCGAACTACAGTTACAGGTAAGCAACCTGTTCTCTGACTCACACATGGAAGACTGGAAAACTATTCACCTTTGGCAGGTGGGAGTGTCACCTCAGGACAGTAGGGAGATATGTCAGCGGGGAAGCAGGGAGGAGTATACTCTGGCAAAAGCACTGAAATTGATCCCAAACATCTAGTCTGTAGTGTGTGCCAAAGGTGAGGGGTTGTAACCAGACCACCACCTTGCAATTTCTTGTAGGTTGATGCCAGAGAGGAAGGCTGTGGAGGCTGCCATTGCCCTAGTTGAGTGACCTCAGATCCTAGCCGGAGGGACACGTTTGGCTAACTGGTATGCTAAGTGTATGGTGGATGTTGCCCACTTGGGGAAGCGTTGGGAAGAAACCAATAAACCTTTCTTGGATTTGGAGTAACAAGACAAAGAGGGTGATCTCAATGGTGAGGTTCTATTGACATAGAATGCCAACGCCCATCTTAAGTTTAGGTAGTGTAGAGTTGTCTCTTGATCAGTCGATGGCTTCTGGAAAAAGCAAGGTACAATGATTTCCTGGTTCAGGTGGAATTCTGAAACCACCTTCAGGAGAAATGTGACATCAGGCCGCAGTACTGCCCTGTCCAGATGGAATTGGAGGCAAGGAGGGTTGGATCTGAGGGCGTAGAGTTCACTTGTCCATCTGGCGGAGGTGATGGCCAGGAGAAATGCAGTTTTCCACATTAGGATTCTGAGGTCTGTTGTGGCCATGGTTCGAAGGGCCGGTAATAGAGGGTCAGATCCAGGTCAAAGCTCCATTCCGGAGTCAGGCCCGACACTGGAGGACGTAGGTTCTAGATGCCTTTGAGGAATCTTCTTATTGTAGGGTGTTTGAATAACGGAGAAAGACCCAGTGGTTGTACGTGGAATGAGATTGTTGCTGTGTAACAGTGGAGTGGGGATACGAGAGACCAAGGTCAGAAAGAGGGAAAAAAATCCAGTACATGAGGAACTCTTATTGCTTGTGGTGGAACTCCCTTGGATTCGAGAACGTGGACAAAGACCATCAGGTGGACGGTTTATGTGCTGCACGGAGGATGTTCTGGATCTCCTGTGGGAACCGGTTTACAGGGAGATCTTCCATGTCATTAGACTAAGGGTTTCAACGTCGGGGTGTCAAAACCAACTGTCATGGATTGAAAGTAGGTCTGGTCAGCAGGGAAGGCAAAAGAAGATCTGGTTGGACAACAGGAGGAGTGGGGAGAACCACAGCTGTCTCAGCCAGCAGGGGGTCACCAGGATGCAGCAGGACCTGTCCGTCCTGATTTTGCAGAGGACCCTCATGATGAGGGGAAATGGAGGGAATGTGTATAGGAAAGGCCCTTTCCAGTTGTATAGTAAGGCATCTCCTTTGGAGCTTCATCTGGTCAACCTTGAGCAGACACCCGGCATTGAGTGTTTTCTGGGCAGGCAAAGAGCTCTACCTGCGGTTGGCCCTAGCAACAGAAGATGCATTGGAGGACATGGGGAGATAGGAGGCTCTGCTGAGGGTGTCTGCTAGAATGGTCTTCTCCCAGGAGATGGACAGCCAAGACAGAGATGTTTTGAGAGAGGCAGCAGTCCCACATTCTCAGGGTGAGGTAAAGGAGGGAGGTCAACCTCATTCCCACATTGAAGTAAATCATTACCGTGGTATTGTCTGTAATCACTTGTACCACCTTGTCCCTTAGGAGGGCAAAGCCACAGAGAAATTTCTCCACTGCCAAGAGTTCAAGGAAGTTTATGTGTATGCCAGTTTCATGGGAGGACCACTTGCCTTGAACAGTAAGGCCTAACCCATGCACACTCCATCCCTGGAGGGATGCATCCATGGTGATGGATACCTGTGGTTGGGGTGGAGCTGGTGGGAATTGTAACGGAAGCATCTCGGTTTGATGAAGTAGTTGACAGCCCTGAGGTCTAAGATGGGGCAGAGGCCACCATCATTCTTCTGTATGGTGAAGTAACAGGAGAAGGAGGTGTGTGTCCTGGAAGGATGGATGGGTTCGATGGCCCCTTTTTGAAGAAGGATTAGAACCTCGTCAATAAGGGACAGAGTGGTTCTTTGGAGGGCACCGACAGGTGGTAGGGTCTCAAATTCTATGGAATAGCAGGCTGAGATGATGTTTAGGACCCATTTCTCCATGGTTATAGAGGACCAGGTGTCTAGGTGGTATGAAAGCCTGTTGCTAAAAAGGGGAGATTTCAACAGGGAGGGGAGTAGCAGAGTCAAAGATGCCATTTAGGTTGATCAGGGCCTTTCTTCCTATATTGGGGTCTGTATCATGGCTATTGGTCTCTTCTGGAGGGGTTGGTGGGCTGGTCGAAATCTCTCTGTTGAAGGGACAGGGGGTGTAGTCCCTTTGGTGTTTAACAATGGTTTGCACCAGGAAGGTCTGGACCTGGTAGGTGTTTAAGTTAGAGATGGAAGATTTAACTTTCTCATTTTAGTGTGCACCTCATGTGTTAGTTCCAACTTGCTGGTGTTAGCATAAAACAGGCCATCTTCATCAAATGGGAGATCTTTGATTGTGGCCTGGCCTTGGGACGAGAACCCAGATGATCTTAGCCAGACATGGCAGTGCAAGGATTGGTCCAGCTAGGGTCTTTGATGCACAGTAAGCCACATGACATGCTGTTTATTTGTTGCGCCACAAGTGAATGTGCCTCGGTCTGGAGGGTGCTTGCCAACATCTTATCGTTCTCATGTTGTTTATGCAGCACTGGGGTCATTCTCTCCCACAGGTGCTATTGGTAAGCACCTGTGCAGGCCATGTAGTTGGAGATCTGGAAGTAAGTAGGGTGGTGGAGTAAAAAAAATTACCCATCAGATTGAATTTTCTGCCTTGTTGGGTGGAGACAAGTGTTGTCTCTGGATCGACCTGGATTGGGAGGCATCCACAATAATGGAGTTTGGACTCCAGTGATGCAGGAGCCAGTCTGACTCTGTGATCACTCAGTAGAGGGAATCAACTTTCTTTGCCATAGGCGGTATGAAGGACTGTGTTGCCCATGACCAGCAGGAGATCTTTAGTACCAAGGGCAGAAGAAGTAAAGAGGCTGGAGTAGGAACCTTGGTGTTGATGTGGTCATAAACCAGGTCTACCGATTCTGCCTCTTGTCTGGGTTGGAAGCCGAGGGATTAGACAATCCACAGGGTTTGGCGAATCCTAGGATGTCATCAGTAGGGGAGGTGGCATCGTGTTCTACTGAATTCTACATGACATAGGGCCTTCTTGTGACACCAAGAGATACCAGTTTTTCCCCAACAAGATAACTCTGTATCCCATCTCTGTCTCTTCTCAAAATGTAGTCAGTTTAGCATATCTAGAGAAGTATCTCTTGGATATTAATTAAAAAGGCTGTAAAAATTTATGATGGCACTGTGATCTCTCAGACCAAGGTGGTCAAGAGCAAACTCCAAAGCGCCAGTCCCCTTTACTTCAGGGTTCAGCCTGGCCACCTTCAACCTGTTAGTTCCACCTCAACTCCCATGGCCCCCTTAGTTCTTTCTGCCTGAACCAGGGATGTACCTTTTATCCTAAATGTGTGGATTGTATTTCTATGGTTGCATGCCTTTTACTATCTATGGGCTGAATAAATGGCCAAGAGCCTGTAGTTGATAAAACATAGGGCAATTTTATTGAAGGGAGTAAGATGTACAGTAACTTGGAAATCTTGTGCTTATAATGTTTCACTGAGCAGACTGTCACTTTTCAGTATCTACTCTTAATAGTAACTCAAAAGTCTTTGCACAGATTGTTCTTGGATCTTTATAATATAGTCGTCCCTTCACATTCGCGGGGCTTAGGTTCCCAAGACCCCCGCGAATGTGAAAAATCCGCAAATAATGATTTTCCTCCCCCGCCAAAGCGACCATGGGGCCTCCGGAGGCCCCATAGTCACTTTCTCCGGACTCCCCAGTCCCTTCCTAGGCCTTCACGGAGCCTCTGGCCCTCCCCCTCCCACCCAGTGCCTTCACGGAGCCTCTGGAGGCTCCATGAAGGCCTCCCCGGCCCTCCCCCTCCCACCCAGGGCCTTCATGGAATCTCCGGAGGGTCTCCGAAGGCCCCGTGGAGGCCTCCCTGCTCCCTCCCAGGGCCTTCATGGGGCCTCCAGAGGGTCTCCGAAGCCCCCGTGGAGGCTTCCCCGGCTCTCCCCCCTCCCTCCCCAGGCCTTCACGGGGCCTCCCAAAACCGTGAATATTCAAAACCGCGAATGCTGAGTTCGCGAATGTGGAGGGGCAACTGTATCTCCCTTATCCCTCAGACTCATTTACTCTTTGTTCAATCAACCTTCTCATTCAGACTTCCAACCCTTGCACACAATCTTGTTAAATTCAAACCTCAAACATAAAGCACATACAGAGAGCCTTCTGCTCCAATCCACTCACATTCTTAGACTCAACTCTGGTGTCATGCATCACTTCCAACATACAGAAACCCCTCCCATTCCAGTCTCTTGCTCTGGGATAGGTTCCTTTCATACTCTCATCCCATTCGCTCACCTTTCTGTCCATCACAGACATGATCAATGTTTTTAGGAAGGCATGAACAACCACAAAACCACCTTGAATCTTGGGGGAATATTTGCATATGGGCACCTTATCAACTATCTGAAGCACTATTACAATATTTGCATTCTCACCTGCAAAGCCCATGTGTACATATTTATTTTCCACAATAGTTATCTTTTGCAGACATCTAGAGACAGCAGCTGTAATAAACTACATGTCCAGTTTATACACCAGGAGACAAAGTGAAATAGGGAACTGATGTGTCATTTCCCTAGTATGCACTATCCACAGTGCTGCAACCTTATTTGAGAACTCACGCCGAACAAGTCTTGAAGAGAAATGACAATGCAGAAAGAATCACAACCCAGAAACATCACCCAAAGGGACCTTCTGCTGTGCTTTCTGCAACCGGACTTGTTTATCTCGGATTGGCCTTTTTAGTCATCAGCACGCTTGCAGAAAGCACGAGATGACTCCTTCCTGAATCTTTATTTGTGAAGAAAAGCCAGAGAGAGAGAGAGAAACTTCTGTATCATTTTTCTACTGCTTTACTTAGATGGACAGCATTAACCAGCTAACTGGTCTTGCAAATCAAAAACATATTTCATTATTGGCGATACCATCAGTACCTTATTCTGAGAGTTGATAGTCTACTCAATTACTCTCCATTGCTTAATAATGGACTCAAGTGTTTATTATTGCAACCTGATTTGATCATATTGTTTGTTAGCTCATACTTAACATTGAGTAAATGGCACAATCACAATTTCCTTTTCTTTCTTTTCTTTCTTCTTTTTTTACATACAGTATCTGGCTTTGGTTGTGCGAACCTTGTGTTGGAATTGAGGAAAAAATGGGTATAGGAAATATCCTACTAATCTTGGAACTTGTTTGCAATGTGGCAAAAATGAACTTGATAAGATACAGAGCAGTTTTAACTATTTTTCAGAAAGCGTATATCTTACGCTATAGGAAGAACAGGATACTCACCTGTACCTGGAGTTTTTCTCATGGTCATCTGTGAATTCACATGTACATCCTATTCTGCACCTGGGCACAGGCAACTGGAAACCTCTAGAGCAGTGGCTCCTAACCTTTTCTTTACCATGGACACCCTTTAAGTATCTTGTTATTGTGGACCCCCAAAACTTAACTCAAGATTTAAAACAACAACAATAGTAATACAATTACACCACCCATTAAACCTTCCCTTAGAGGCATTGATGGGGAGGGAAGACTTTTCTTCTGCTTCTTCCTGCAAGTTTGTGGCTGGAGCGGATTGAGCAGCAATGCATAGGCCAAGCCAGCCAGCCAGCCAGCCTTTGCCTTGGCTCCTGTCTTGTGGTCACTCCATTGTGGGGTGGAGGTGGGCTGAGCAACCTTCAAGCCTTCACGGACCCCCTGTGAGGACATCAAGGTCCCCTGGGTGTCCGCGGATCACAAGTGAAAAACCACTGCTGTAGAGCTAAGCAAAGCTTATGGTCAGGATTTCAACTATCCTGATATTTGTTGGAAGTCCAACTCTGCCAAAAATTTAAGGTCCAACACATTCCTCACTTGCCTTGCAATTTCATTGTCCAGAAGGTGAAATAGGCAACAAGGGGATCAGCTATTTTAGATCTGATCTAACCAATAGCAATGATCTGGTTAATGGGGTGGAATAGCAGGTTGCTTACCTGTAACTGTGGTTCTTTGAGTGGTCATCTGTGAATCCACACAATTGCGGCTATTTGCACCTGCACAGAGCACTGTTTGAAACCTTCTGGAACACTACAGAAGCCTTTTTCTGGTAGCCCTGCCCATTTTCCCCAGCGCCTCATATTAGTGCACTTCCCACCTAAACACCAGTTCTATGAACACCACAAGGCAGCATCCATCAGACCTGTAGGCAAGCAGGATAAGTAGGGAGGATGGGTGGGTTTGTGTGGATTCACAGATGGCCACTCAAAGAATCACAGTTACAGGTAAAAAAACTGTTCTTCTTGGTTGTCTCTGAATCCACACAACTGGGAGATTAACAACCTACACCAGTGAGGTGGTGGGTGTCCTGCCTAAGTACCAGATAGGGTAACACCTTATGAAGAAACCACCAAGATACCAAAAAAAATGTATATGGGAGTATACCATGGAGCATAAAAGCAGGATAAGGAACAAAAGTTTGACAGTCTGTTAGTAGAACATTTTGTTAATAATGATTACTCTCCATATTCCTTAAAATTTTGTGTAACAAAATCTATAAAATCAGCCTATGGTTCTATTATTAGTTGATTTTTCCACAGATGTAAATAGGGAATCATGGTCTTTGTTTGCTGCTCGATTCTTAGCTGCATCAATTATGTTTTGAGGGTATGCCGTTTCCCTTAGTTCTAATTGGTATTTGTCTGTCGACACCTCATACTGTCTGTTCTCTGTAGACTTTTGTTTTAATTTAAAAACTGTGAGTAAGGAAGATTTCTTTATTGCTTTCAATATGTATTGCTACCAAAGTCTAAAGTTTTGCTTCTGATTTACTGCTTCCAACACGAATCACAACCAGAAGCTAAAGTCATTATTATCCATATTGCTACCAGACTTTACTTCTAACTTTAGGCTTCTAATTGAACTGTGCTTTATCACCACAACTGAAGAAGTTCACAACTGATTATCTTTACTTTTATCAGCAAGTTCAAAGTAAAACTTCTGTAAAGGTGTTAACTTCTTTATTGTTATTATAACTGCTATACCTTGGAAACAGTGGTAACTTCTATACTGTTGCTTATAGAAACAATCTGTGGATTTCTATGTTATTAAATGTATGTACTGTATATTGAAGTTAATACAAAAAAAATTCATTAAAACAAATACAGTTTCACATTGTATGTTTATAGCAGAAAAATTATCAGTGACATTTATGTATTAATCTTCTCCCTACTGAACACACTGTTGATTTAGAAACCCTCCTGGAGTTTCTGCCTTTGTCGAGTGGCTTCTGATCGAAGCTGGTGGGCGTTGGCCCGCAAACTGATAAGCGAAGCGGATACTAGATACCACCCACTTTGAGAAATGTTGGGTCTAAACGGGTAAGCCTGTTATTGCCTTCATAACATAAAAATAATTTTACAGATTGGTGGAAATTAGACGTACGGTCCAAGTAGGAGTCGAGGGCCCTGTGGACATCCAAGAGGTATAGCGAGCACTCAAGGGCTGAGGACAGATTTTGGAAAAAAGCTGGCAAAATGATGCCCAGGTTAAGGTGGAATTCGGACACCACCTTTGGGAGGAAGGTAATATCCATCCTTAGGATCACTTTGTCCTTATGGAAGTGGGTATGCCAGTACTCCAAGCCACCACGTTGCAAGTTCCATTCCAGCGGGCTCCAAGGTTCACTCAGCCTTCCATCCTTTCATGGGTCGGTAAATTGAGTACCCAGCTTGTGGGGGCAATTAGCTAACACACATTGGAAACTGTTTAATGCAGTGTAGATGTGTAAATAGCTATTGCTTAAAACAATCTGTAAGCCACTCTGATAGCCTTGTGGCTGAAGAGCGGGGTATAACTAACTAAGGTATACAGAGGATCAACCGTAAAGCACAGAGTTCACCTGCTCTCCTGGAAGAAGTGATGGAGATGAGGAAGTATCTCTTTAGAGTTAGCCATTTGAGGTTGGAGGACACCACTGGTTTGAAGGGGTGCTTGCATAAGGAAGAGAGCACCAGGTTAAGATTCCATGGTAGTAATGGTCATATAGATGATGCATGAAGATTCTTACACCCTTTCAGGACACATTTTGCCAGGGGATGTGAGAAAAATGTTTTTGCCTATGTGCTGGAAATTCCATGATATGGCTGCGAGGTAGCAGCAGACTGATGATAAGGATAAGCCCCTATCGGATAGACGAGGAACTCAAGTATGTGAGTGACCAATGACTGCTGCAAACATATGTTCTTAGCCGTGACAAAGTCTATCAATTTGACCCATTTGTATGTGTAAGAACACTGCATACAAGGGCAATGAAAAGCGGCCAGTATGTGTCAGACTGAGGGTGAGAGATCTACACGAATGCCCTCCATGCTGTAGGCTTGACAGTGAGATGGTCCGGGTGCCTGACATGCCTGTTCTGGATAGTGAAAAAATCTGGGGTCAGGGGTAGGCAAAGGAATGTGCCACTGGAGAGATGCAGCAGGGAAGCAAATCACAGCTGGTGGGACCACCAGGGGGTCACAAGGATGCACCTAGCTCTGTCCTCTTGGATCTTTGCCATTACCCTCATGATTAGAGGAAACGGGGGTAAAGTGTACACCACCAGCCCTGAACAATTGTACAGGAAGGCATCTCCGAGACAGGTGTTTGACCTTGGGCTCCTGGAGAAAAATCAACTGCATTGCATTTTGGTCAGAGAGGTGAAAAGGTAAATGGCCAGCTGTCCCCAAGCATGAAAGATTGGGTGAAGAGCGTGTCGTGCCAGTGTCCACTCATGGCAGGGAATGGTTGATCTGCCGAGGGCATCAACAACTAGGTTTTGCTGTCCTGGGAGGTATACTGCAGACAGGGAGATGTTTTTCAGGGTGCACCAGTTCAAAAGATCTAGGGACAGTTGGAACAGTGTGTGCAACCTTGTCCCTCCCTGCTTGTTTATATAAAAGACTACTGTCATGTTGTCTGTGACTACTTGGATGTGGAACCCCTGTACAGGGGTCTTAAAAGCCCTTATGGCCTTTATCACCATGAGCAATTCCAGCATGTTGATTTGCAGAGAGCTCTCGCCCTTGGTCCATTGTCCCCTCACTGAGAAGTCCATGCAGTGAGCTCCTTCCAGGGATGCATCAGTGGTCACTCTCAGCATTGGCTGAGTGAGGGAGAAGGGCATCCCCATCCTAACATTGGCAGGATCCATCTACCAATGTAGGACGCGGGCCACTGGTCAGGGGACTGTGACCCACAAGCGTCTGTGATCCAGTAGGGGATTGAAATGGGAGTGAAACCATGACTGGAGAGGTCTCATATGGAGCCTGGCTAAAAGTGTTACAGTTGTCATGGACAGCATGAAACCCAGTGTCTGCTGGATGTGGTGTGCTCCACCTGTTTGTGAGGGAGGTGGAGACTGCTGACCTCATGTTGAGAAATCTGTCTTGCAGAAGAACGAGGCACCTTGTGGAGTCTAAAACCGCTCCTATGAAGTGTACCCATTGGGTGGATGTTAGTCTGGATTTCTCAAAATTGAAAAAAAAGTTTTCAGACTTACCTTGTTCATGCGTCGTTCCCTTAGCAGGGCGCCCAGAAGTGAATGGAGCTCTCATAGAGCTCCATTCACTTCCTATATTGAAATCCCGGCTGCTCTCATGAGAGGACAAGAGTGTGGGAAATTCCAAAGTAAAAAAGCAAAATAAACAATAAAAGTGACAGCAAGCAAGAAAGGAAGATTGGAGGGATGATTTGAGGGGAGAGTGGAAAAGGAGCAGAAAAGTGGAGGCTATGAGTGACAGCATATCGGGGGCTGAAGGAGGAGGTTACTTGAGGGGGGAGTGGAGAAGGAGCAGAAGAGCAGAGTCTACAAGATGACAGAAGACCAGGGGCTGAAGGAGGGACTTAAGGGAGGTTGGAGCGGGAATTTAGGTGAGAGGAGAGGGGGGAAAGGAGCTGGAGGACAGTGGTGACGACACTTGACAGCATAGTGGGGATTTAAGGGAAATGAAAAGGGAGGAGGGTTTTGGAAAGTTGAAGAAAAATGACAGCAAGCACAAAAACACACTGAAAACATAACAAGTAACCCAGGGAGGGTACAAAAAGTGTGTCACTTACCTCTATGCCCCAATCTCATCCAGTGTTCTGGCACGGACCTCCCATTGATGCTGGCATCACACCAGCATTAATGGGGTACCTTTTCACAAGCTGTCAATTCCATCACAGAAACAGAACACGGGATCAATCTATGGCTTAGCCCATGAATAAAAAGCAGTGCAGCCAGAATGGCAGCAGCACGGGTGCATGATGACCTGGGAATGATGTCATGTGAAAAGGAAGCCCTTTAGCGATCTCCTGGCATCCTCATAATGCCATATTTAGCACATCTGATAATCTCCTTAGAGTCAGTTCAATATCTGATGAAAGCTGGGTGCATGATGGCAATAAATGGCCAGTTATCCAGATATGGGAAAAGAACGACCACTCACTGTTGAAGCCAGGCTACCACTACAGTGACACACTTTGTGAAAAACTGTGGTACTGTGCATAGTCAGAACAGAAGGACACATAAGTAGTCCCTTGTGACCCATTGCAAAGGAGAGGGAGCGGCTGTGGGAGGGTCTGATTGCTACGTGGAAATGTGTCCTTTAGATTGAGCATAGTGAACCAGTCACCCTGCTGCAGCAAGGGGAAGACGGAGGAGAGTGTGACCATCCTGAAATGGGTGGGGTGGATGAAGGAATTAACATCTCTTAGATCCCAAAGGAGATGTGTCCCTCCATCCTTTTTCAGGACTGCAAAGTACTGCAGAAAAAACCCTTGGTGCAGCTGGTTCCCATTCTATGGCACCCTTGCGTAGCATGGCTTCCATTTCATTGAGAAGGGGCTGAGACAGGGTGGTAGAGCACCCGGGGTAGGGTTGTTGATGGAACTCTGTATGTTCCTTTGCATGATATTCAGGACTCAGGTGTCTGATGTGATGTAGGTCCATGTGTTGTAGAAGTGCTGAAACCTGTCTTGAAATGGTGGGTAGTAGGAATAGCTAGGCTGAGGTGGGGGGGTTGTTCTCTCCTGAGTCAAATGCATTGTTTCACGTGGTCAGTAGACTTATTCTTGTACTGCTGCCTGAAGCGTATACCTAAAGGCAGTTTCCTGGAGGTTGATGCCACTGGTAGTGGAGAGGGATGCTGTGGCAGTGTAGAAGCAGGGCTATATTTTCATTGAAATGTAAACTTCCTCTAGATGGGCTTTGGACGTGAAAACTGTTGAGTTTGGAACCTGAAATTGTGAGTGGTGGTTCTCATTTTATGGGTATGCTTGAACTTTGAGTCAGTATCCTAGTGGAAGTGACCACGTTTATCAAAAGGCAGGTCCTCTATCACGGAATGAGCGGAGGTGGAAAAGCCAGAAGAATAAAGCCATGTGTGTCATCGGAAGATGAGAGAACTTACTATCACTTTGCCCAAGCATTCTGTGATATGTTTGGCAGACTGGATTTGTTGTGACACCAATGCGTGTACTTCCTCCTTGAGAATGCTGAGGACCTGTCTGTCCTGGTCAGGGAGTTTCTCAAAGTAGGGGGTTAATAATAGCACGGAAGTGGAAAGTACAAGGCAACTATCAAATAGAAGAATGGTATAGTGAAGTATGGAATATAGCTATAAATATATAGCTTTATATAAAGAAAAAAAGGGAACGTTTAATAAGAAAGATTTTGGAGAGAAATGGAGCAAGTTTTTAGAATTAGTATTAATAAAGGGGAGAGGAAACAAACCAGCGTTGGAAACAATGGAATTTTGGAAAGGAGGATGAATGTAAGGCTGAGGTCCCAGGGTGGTGGGAATCATATGTTAATAAGTATAATTGTTGTATGTTGTATGAGTTGGGGTTATGTTTTTAAAAATAAATAAAAATTACTATACAAAAAAAAAAAAGAAGGAAAGTGGAAGCCAAACATAGTCAGACTTTAAGGAAGTTGATTTCAGTAAACTTAGGGAATTACTAGGGGTGATACCATGGTCAGGAATACTAATAGAGAAGGGGGTAGGAGTTTCTTAAAAGTGAGATACTGAAAGCACCATTTCAAACAGTTCCAATGAGGAGAAAAAAGGGGAGGTGTCTAAAAAAAAAACAGGATGGATGTCTAAAGAACTTTCTACTGAGTTAAGAATTAATTAGTCTGTAAGCACTTAGAAAGGAATACCATGGTCACTAAAAGTCAACATGGGTTTCTCAAAAACAAGTCATGCCAGACTAATCTTATATCCTTTTTTGATACAATTACAAACTTGGTAGATGAAGGGAATGCTGTGTAGTGTATTTCGATTTCAGTAAGGCCTTTGACAAGATCTCCCATTATATTCTTGCAAAAATGTTAGTAACATGTGGTCTACACTATGTGACAGTTAGGTGGATTTGCAATTCGAACCCGAAGGGTAGTCACCAATGGCTCCTCTTCATCCTGAGAGAAGTGACTAGCAGGGTGCCACGGGGTTCCATCCTAGGCCCAATGCTATTCAACATCTTTATCAATGACTTGGATGAGGGAACAGAGGGAATTCTTATAAAGTTTGCAGATGACACCAAATTAGGAGGGGTAGCTAACACTCCAGAGGAAAGGATCAGAATTCAAAATGACCTTAGCTGATTAGAAAGCTGGGCCAAAACTAACAAAATGAATCTCAACAGGGAGAAATGTAGGATACTACACTTGGGCAGTAAAAATGAAAAGCACAGGTATAGGATGTACCTATACCTATATACCTGGTACCTGGCATGATGGAAGTACATGCAAAAAGGGATCTAGGAGTCTTAGTGGACCACAAGCTGAATGTGAGTAAGCAGTGTGATGCGGCAGCTAAAAAAGCCAATGAGATTCTAGACTGCATTAATAGGAGTATAGTGTCTACATCAAGGGAGGTAATAGTTCACTCTATTGCTGCTTTGGTCAGACCTCACCTGGAATACTGTGTCCAGTTCTGGGCACCACAATTCAAGGACAATATTGACAAACAGGAATATGTCCAGAGAAGGGTGACCAAAATGGTAAAAAGCCTGGAAGCCATGCCCTATGAGGAGCGGCTTAGGGACCTGGGTATGTTTAGTCTGGAGAAGAGAAGGTTAAGAGGTGTCATGATAGTTATGTTTAAATATTTGAAGGGATGTCATACTGAGGATGGAGCAAGCTTGTTTTCTGCTGCTCCAGAGGCTAAGACATGGAGCAATGGATTCAAACAACAGGAAAAGAGATTCCGTCTAAACATAAGGAAGAACTATCTGATGGTAAGAGCTATTCAACAGTGGAATGTGCTGTCTTAGAGTGTTGCGGAGTCTTCTTTGGAGGTTTTTAAACAGAGGCTGGATTGCCATCTGTCAGGATTGCTTTGACTGGGGTATTCCTGCAGGGCAGGGAGTTTGACTAGATAGCCCTTGTGGTCTCTTCCAAATCTATGATTCTAATTTTCAGTGCTAAACCTATCCCCCCCCCCCGCTGCCCAACATCCATGCATCAACATTACTGCTGTTTCCCACACTTCCCATACACTGCAGTGCACAGCAAGAGGTAACGAGGGGGGCACCCTACCATGACATCCATAGAGGAGAAGTGAGCATATTGTGAAAGTGACCATGCTAAGAACTCAATATGCAAAGGGATCTTATAGCACCTTTGAGCCTGAGAAAGAAGTTGGTAGCATAAGCTTTCATAGATTTAAGTCTACTTCCTCAGGTGCATGACCAACTTTCATCTCTCAGTTAGTCTAAAAGGTGCAACAAAATCCATTTGCATAATGATATTCCAGACTAACATAGCTCTGTCTTTGAACTCTAAGAACAGTAAGCAACCTGTTCTTCTTTGTGGTCTCTGCCATTCAAACATACGGGTAGACAACTAGCCTCACTTGGAGGCCTGATAGTGGTCAACTGCAGACAGAAGGACAGCTCTCCTGAAGTTGATGTTTCTGCAAGCTCTGATTTCAAAGCTGTAATGCTTGATGAAGTTCAAAAAGCTGTGTCCAAGTTGCTGCTTCACAAAGGTTTGGTAAAGGAACATTGGCAAGAAAGGCTACGTATGTCTCTACAGCTCTGGTGGAATGGCTCCTAACCAAGGAAGGTAAAGGCTTTTTTGCCAACTTATAAATGGATTGCAGCTGCGAGACGTTTGAAGATGTACTTTGAAATTATGGGAAGACCTTGTTTAGGCCCCCATAGCATATCTAGAGTCTGTTAATGGACTGAAAAGATTTAGTTCTATCAACAAGGTCCTAAGAGAGTGTCATTGAGTCTCAGCTGATGTGGTAGGGTTCTGGAAAAAACCTGCAAGTGTCACATCATGAGATAAGTGAAATTGTGACACCACCTTAGGCAGTAAAATTGTATCTGATGACAATGGAAAAGCTGTCAATAACCAGCTCTTTTGACAATGTAAATGCTGCTAAAATGTAATAAAATGTAATGAGGAGACCTAAGTCACAAGTACTTAAAGAGTTTGCCATAAGTACAATCAAGACAGTATGCAGAATTCGTGTAAGTACTGCGCATGAACATGGAGGGTACAGATTAATATGACTATTAAGAAAAGCTTTCCCCTGCAGGTGGATGAACAAAGAGGAGCCCATCATAGAGGAACATTGCTACTCAGAGATTAAGGGATGAATATGTGAGAGTCTTCTCTGCCAGGTAGATGATAAACTCTTATTTTCTACATGGATGTTAGAGACAAAGGCACTTCTAACATCCAAAAAGGCAACAAAGGCCCTCCATTTTTACAGGTAAAATTTTCTGTTGAAGGTTTCCTTGAAGCCTCCAGAGTGTCAAGCATTTTATTGGAAAGTCTGTGTAGGTGAATCAATGCATGTTGAAGATTCAGGTGTCTGACTTTGTCCTGCTGTGTCAGAAAATCCACACAGAGACAGTGGCACCCTTTGCCAACCAAAGTAGCAGCATGAACCATATCTGCTGGGGATATCAAGGTGTGATTGGATTGCAATGGGCTTGATCATCTCTCAACTTAACTCTTACCTTCAACAAAAATGGAAAGAGGGGAAATGTGCCGCCTCTTTTCCCTGTCTAGTTGTAAACAAAAGGGTCCCCTGGCAAAGCACTTGTCCTGTGACACCTCAAGCAAAATGGTTGTAAACAGATCAATATCTGAGGCTCCCCAGTAACTGAAGATTGCTTAAAGCAAGCACTTGTAAGGCCCTGTAGAGGTGCAACCCAGAGTGTTGGCCCTGTTGTTGGCCCTTCCTGGAGGATGTATTGCAATAGGAAAGGTACCCCTGTTCACACAACAAATCCAGAGGTGCGAGGCCAGATTGAGAAGAAAGCTGGAGTTCCCCCACTTGTTGATGTAAATACTATAGCAGTGTTTGTCCATTCAGATCAGGGTAACCTCTCCTCACAATTGCTCAGAGTTCAAATGCTCATAGAGTTTGATCATTTCCAGCATTTCCAATTCATTTGTCTTTGTTTCTTTCCTTTTCTTCAAAGATTGTTGATAATAAGAGGGTCAAGGTGATCCCCAGCCTAACAGGGAAGCATCTGTGCTTACTGATTTTGTCAGTGTTGCAAGTTTAAAAGGTTGTCGATGGAGGTCCACCACTGTACTGTCAGACACGGACTGGTACTGTCAACTACTTCACCTGAGAGTTGGCCATGTGGTTGAAATCGGCCAGGAACTAGTGCTGTAACAGGACAATGTGTAAATGTGTAATGGTGCCACCTGTGATGTCCATACCATCAAACCTAGGAGGACCTCTGGATGGTGGGCTTTCACGTGTCTTGTACTGGCTATATGTGATGAGGCTACAAGCCTAGTTGTTCTGTCAACAGGGATGAAGACTTTCCATATCCATGTGTTCAGAAAAGCTCCAATAAACTAAATTCATTGTATGGGCAACAGTTTGGCTTTTTCTCATTGATGAGAAGTCTCACAATGCAAAGAGTCTAGTGAACACTGACAAGGAGTTGATATTCTGTCTGAGTCACTAAAAGCCAATCATCTATGTAAGGATACACTACTATTCCCAGGTTCTGCTGAAGAGATAATCCCCTGCACACAGTGGATATGGCCTTAGTTCCAATGGATCAAACAGTAATGTAGCATGATGTGTATTCATCTGTTTAAGAACACTGGAGTTGGGACTTGCTGACATGCTGGTGTACCTGAAACTGAAATAGTCAGGAAGGAGGAACCTGTTGGGAAAGTATGAGTGGAATAGCTACCTCCTCTGCTGACATTGGTTCTGAGAGTAGAGTAGGTGCTGCATGATAGCAGTTAGGGGTGCTCTGGAAGTAGAGGCTATAGGACCGGTGGTTAAAACTGACAAAATTGAACATATCCACCACAACTGAAATGTCCTTCAGAGAAGGTCTAGCAGGAGGAGTGGTGCATTTTCTCCTTGGAATGGGGATTATATGGGAGTGAAAGAGTAAGTCTCTTATGAGGCATGGTACTGTCTGAAAGGGGCCCTGTGCACTGGGGGTTGTGCACCCAAGGGACACATTAGTGGCATGACACTGTGTTCAAAAATATTGGAAAGGATTCAGTTAGTTCCAAGCCAATCTGTGCTGTGAAGAGGTGCATGAAACTGACAGCACTAGCAATCCTATCTGGTTCCCCAATGATGCTGAGCTCAAATCTCTCTCTGGCTTTTCTTCACAAACGAAGATTCAGGAAGGACTCATCCCGTGCTTTCTGCAAGCACGCTGATGACTGAAAAGGCCAATCCAAGATAAACAAGTCCGGCTGCATAAAGCACAGCAGAAGGTCTCCTTGGGTGATGTTTCCAGGTTGTGATTCTTTCTGCATTTTCGTTTCTCTTCAAGAGTTGTTCGGCGTGAGTTCTCAAATAAGGTTGGAGCATTGTGGATAGTGCATCTCCATGCCTCCCAATGTGAGGCCAGGGCAGACCATTGTTGGTGATCAATTTGGCCAAGCCTGAGATGTTGTTTCAGGGAATCCTTGTATCGCTTTTTTGGAACGCCCCTCTTACGCTCACCCATGGCGAGTTCTCCGTAGAGTACTATTTTTGGGAGGCGATGGTCCTCCATCCTAGAAACGTGCCCTGCCCAGCGCAGCTGTGTTCTCAATATCATGGCCTCAATGCTGGTGATCCCTGCTTGCTCAAGGACAACAACATTCGTCACATAGCCAGTCCAGTATATATTTAGGATTGTGTGTATACAGCACTGATGAAAGCGTTCAAGGAGTCGTAAGTGTTGGCAACAAGGGGAATGTGATAGAGTACAAAAGGGATCCTGATGGTGAATGAGAGAGAAACTCAGCACCTTAAAAGGATCAAGTTCAAGAATGACCCTTCTCAGTCAATCTGTCCAAGTGGAAGACCAGTTTCAGAGAGAATGCTGATGAGGAGAGGAATCAAGAATATCTCCTTTTGAATAAATGAAAACAAACTGGACCTCATAGCAGGAAGAAAAGTGTAAGCTGAACCCTTTCTAGCATGGGTTCAGCTGTAATCAGGTCACAGTGGGGAGCTCAGTCATGTCTGGTATATTATAAAGGCCTACCTGGATCTGGTAAAATATGGATAAAGGAGCAAGTTGAGGTAAAGTCAAGGTGACAAGCCAGAACCCGTTACTTTTTAAGGATGCTGGTTCTTATTTCTCTTTTTCTTCACATGAGAAGTAATTTTGTATTTCCCCACAGGAGCATTCTGTCCCTGTGAAGGCAGGCACTCGAGAGAAGTTGTTGGTTCTGATGTGGTTGGTTCTGAGGTTGGTGCAGTCACATCGAGCACACAGTAAAAACTGAGGTGAATGGTACAGGAGACGGAACTGAAGATGGGAGTCACAGGTGGGTGCTTGGATCTTATGAGGTCTTCTGAAGGTGAACTAAAAGAGGCAACTGGGGTATAAGTACAGTAACTGTACCATGAAAAGACTTCTCCATCTCAGAGGATTTCAGTTGAAATACCTAACTGTTCAAATCTTGCTTAGAGAAAACCTTGCAGTGCTTGCAGGTTTCAGCTGCATGGCTTTTTCCCAGCAGAGCAGACAGTGAGAATAGCCATCAGTTTGGGGAATTTTGCCCCATATGGAAAACACTTCTTATATATTATTAAAGAGGCCATGAAAAACTGTGCTTGGTGCCAAGGTTCAAAAGCCCACATGAGAATAGAAGGGAAAACAATGTAAAACAAAGTAAGATGGAGAAGGGAAGAAAAAAAGGAAAGGTCTCTTAGCAGTCTCAATGTACTGCAGAGAGAAGTTCCCAATGTGCTGCTGTAACTGCAGCAGATAAAAAGGAATGGCGGGCAACAGTGGGAACACTGATGCATGTTCACTGGAGAGGAGATGGAGCTACCATAAAAAATTACTTCACTAAGTTCTAGAAGTTTCTGACAGGCTCTGTGCAGGTATAAAATAATCTAAATGTGCGAGTCACAGAGACCACAGTGAAGATTATTCTCCTAATTAGTATCACTAGTTGTTATACTTGGAAAGACAGATTTAGAATTCAAATTACAATACTTTGAGCTATAAGGCTAGCAAATGTAATGTTATTTTCTGGTGCAGATATCTAGTCACATCAAGCTATAAAGAGCTTTCTTTTTTACTTGGAAGCAGTAAGTATGACACTATTATTCCATGTTTTAAAAGTATCCGCAGTAAGAACACTTAGTAGTGTCTTTTAATAAAGCAAGTTTTCCAAATACAGTATACCAAAGCAAACTGATGAAATCATGTGCAATCTGCACCTTCAGTTAACTATGCTGACGCCTTTCACATTGTCTTCTAGTATATTAGTGTTTATCTCAAGGCTCAGTTCCTGCATTAGTTTGGAAACAGAATCTTCCCCATCTCCTGCTGCAGCACATTCCATTGTACCTTCAGCTGTAGCACAAAGCTGTTCAGAAGGCTTAATAATAGTCACTCCATAGCCATTGTTACTGTGAATATGATTGTTTTTCATCCTTAGCTTAGGAGCAGGAAGGACCTGTTAAAGAATCAAATTTTGTTTATGAACTCTTACATCTTTTGCAGTTTAGTCAAATTATTCATATAGTCAGATTTATCAAATTAGCGATACCAAATTATCAATTCTTTACTCAGACTCAGAAACCTTCAAATTTCCCTGCTTCCACTTCTCTTCCAAAAACATTATTAAGAGTGGTAGACCACAATGATTTACCTTAATGTTAATTCCACCAAGACTACCTCGTGAAGAGTCAATGGTTCTAAAGTTATTGCAGTGATGAATTTTATTACCCTCCAAAATAGCTGTGCTTCCTGGATATAGCTCAACTCCAGCGCCCTGAATGAAGGGGGGAAAAAGACAACATTTAGTTTAATATTCTCTTCCCACCCACCCACCCACCTTTTTTTTTTTTTTGCAACAGACACCATTCTCTCCACATACATCTCTTGCTTATGAATGGGTAACTTTTTAGGGCTCTCAGATTATTTGTATATTGCATGCTTATAGCTCAATTTAGTTTCTTGAACATGTTTTTTAATCTTAAAGGAGAGCCAGAGTGAGCAAGCCACCTCATTCATTCCAGTTTACACCATTAGCAATATTAAGTGGTAAAGTGTTTCATGGACTTCAGGATGCAAACAAGGTTGTGTGCTTGACTAATCTCCTTGTCAGAAAAAAATATATATAAAGAAGAAAAATAACATGTCCGTGTACATTTAGGCCACCATTCTGCCTAATCATGTTTGCTTTCTATGTGCAGGTAGTTTTTCCATAGAATTTCAACTACAAACACCCTACACATATACACAAAAACTGGTGAAATGGTTTAGCCCAGGAAAACCTTTATCAGTATATTCTTCTGATTAAAGTATTGGGTTCACTAATTGGTTAACCTTTTTAATACCTGAAAGTGCAAAAATAGCACATCTTGTTCATTTGGCAATTGTTACTATTGTCCAGGAAGGAAAGCAGGCAATTTTGCTGAAAACACCTCTACTGAACCTCTAATATGGTTTAAATAAAGGAAATTATTAAACCAAAATCATTTACACTGTGATAGGCTCCCCCAGTGTTTTAATTTAACACAGGAAATGGAAATTAGATTAGAAAAACAGCCTAAGGAGACATATACCTTCTCTCTATTTCCTTAATCTAAATCCCTATCTGTTGGCCCCACAGCAGAAAACAGGAAGTACTGAGGAGCCAGAGCATTTCCCCCACATGTTGAATATACAGAACATGCAAATTTACATGTTAAAACTTAACAAGTGAAAAACACATCATTGCTTCAAGAGTAGACAGAGCTCCAGCAAACTTGCAGCTGTTTGCAGTTCTCTACTTTTTATGCAGCTTCACAGGATCACAGAGGGAAAAAATACAGCAGAATTTTAAACAGAAAAGTTCTGAAAGTGTCCTTTCAGATAACAGCCATTCAGTAAGAATAATAATAATAATAATAATACAATAATAAAATTTATTTATACCCCGCCCCTCTGTTAAAACAATCGGGGCGGCTTACAAAAATTAAAATACAATACAGATAAAATCCCCAAACACCCCCCACCCCACCCTCCCCCATAAAAAAAATTAAACAATTATAAATTAAAACCAACTGATCTAAAATCACAATTAAAAACAATAAATACAATAAAATACTATAAATGGCCAGCGGACTAAAAGAAGACAGTATCCCCTGAGGCCGGGATCTAGTTAGGAAAGGCCTGCCGAAAGCGATCCGTCTTTAGTGCTTTTTTAAAGCTACTCAGGGTTGTTATCTGACGGATCTCGTTCGGCAGGTCATTCCACAATTTGGGGGCAATTACCGAAAAGGCCCTCTGGGAGGTTGCAGACAGCCTAGATTTTAAGAAAGTATGTTGGACAAAAACAAATATCAGTACAGCAGTGATTAATTCAACTAATTTGTTCAAGCTGGAAAAATGAGAGGCATAACTCAAATAACAAATGGATTGATACAAAACCAGTAGTGTTACACAGACTTTGACTGAGTAGAGATTGGAAGGGAAACCACAGACTCATAGAACTGGAAGAAACCACAAGGGCCATCCAGTCCAACCCCTTGCCATGCAGGAATGCATAAGTTTACTTTTAGTTCCTTATTTGGGAGGGAATAATAATAATAATAATATTATTCTCATCATCATCATCTATGTATATAACACCATCACTGTACATGGCGCTTTACAACAGCAAAACAGTTCCCTGCTGGCCTGCCCTCAAGTTTACAATCTAATTAAGACACGACACAAAAGGAAAAAAGGATGGCAGTGTGGGAGGGGATTCAGTCCAGCAGATGCTGCTGCTTCTCTCCCTCCGAGGCCACAGCAGTGGCAGTTGGGATGGAGGGAGTGCCTTTCATCTGCTTCTGGGCCTAGGCATGATGGAGCTGTGCATTCCTCTTCTTCTCTCCCTCCTTGGCCAGGGCAGTGGGAGTTGGAGTGGAGGAGTTATGTTTTTGTTTCTCAGTCACTTAGGAGGAAGATTCAAGCCTTTTACTGTATAGGTAATGCAGATAGTGATCACTATCCATTAGTTACAATTAACTGATTTTTCTTCAAAGACCTCCACTGATGGATTCTTCCTTACAGTTTCATGAGTGCAGGATTAAATGGACAAAGAGGACTGAGGGCATGTTTGTTTCTTTTTTATTGATTCTCGTGACTGTCAGCAGTTGTACCAGAATAAGCACACCTCTCTTGATGAAGACCTTAGGTGCAATTAAAAACTCTATTTTGGGGCTGTGCTAAAATAAAGCGAATCAAATGGTTTCTAGGATGGCAATTCTCCTTTTTAATTGAATTTTTTGGAAAGTGAAAATTTAAGGGAGGGGCTGTGCAGACTCATCAACTACATCTAAGGACAAGGGCAACATACAGCCCATGAGTCACATGTTGGCCACTTTCATTCTTTTTGTACTGCAACATGAAAATGATCAGCCAAATTAAATACACAAACCCAAGCATGGAAAGGAAGTTGCCTTAAGAGTTCCTTTAGTAGCCATCCTGCATTTTGCTAAGGAGGCTTGCTTCACATTTTCAAAATCCTTAATCTAAAGGCAATATGCTGCGGGGGGGGGGGATGCAAACTACCCCATGACAAACTCCTGGTACAATAGGGTGGTCTTTTATTTAAAAGTTTTATACAATTTTAGAAGGACAGTTGCCTAGGTAAACCTGAAATCTATGTAGAATCTCTAACCGATATAATTTTTTTCCAAAATCAGTTTTCCCTTTCCAATTAAAGTAAGGCTGCAGTCTAACCTATACCTATCTGGAATGAAACAGGACTTACTTCTCAATAGACATATACAGAACAGTCCTCTCTCTCTCTCTCTCTCTCTCTCTCTCTTTTTTTTTTTTTTGGTAAGTATACTCACTGTTCATGCAAACACTTTACATTTACATATACATATTGCATCAAATGGTGAACTAAAAAAGTACCTGAGCTCCAGTAATCTCACTGTTTCTAACAGTCAAAGAAGCTCCAACAAGTACACAGATGCCAGTTCCTTCACACTTCAGAACACAATTCTCCAAAACTGTGTGCCCAGATTCAACTACTACAATTCCATCAACAGTCCCTTGCTGTAGTAAGGTAACATTCATTAATTTCATGTTTTGGGCCCTGGATACTACAAAGCTCTCATGGGCAGGCTCTGAAACAATTACAGTTTCCTCTGGGCTTCCAACTCCTAAATAAAATGGAATATTTTAGTTATTGAAACTATCGCTCACCCTACCCCAAGTAATTATTTTCTATCACAAATATTGACTAATACTGCACAATTGATTCAGGTGCTATGTATTAGATGTTATGTAACATGACTGATATGTTTCTAATAGACATAAATAAGAACTGCCTTGTTAAAAAACTTTAAATAAATCACTATCATGTAAATTCTGAAAATTGGAGAAATATTCAGTCAGTCAAATTTTCTTTTAAGTTTCCTTAATCCAGTCATTAAAAATCGCAGCAGCTGCTTCTAATCTGGAAACTGTAAACACAAAGGAACAAGAAGATAAATATTCTAATGACCTTTAATAATAATATCTTCAGTTAACATTGAAAGGTTTGCTGCCTTATATTCTCCAGGGAAGATAAGCACATTATCGCCACTGTAACAGCTGTCCAAAGCTGAGTTTAAGTTATCATGCTGTTGAATAAGTGTGTCAGAAGGTAAGTCTTTAACCTGGATACATGAGAGAAACACAATGTGAAAAAAAAGGGAATTAAAGTCAACATCAAGTATTATAACTTCTTTTATAAATCAGGAATGAAGGAGACTTTTAAATTAAAAATAAATCTGAACTGGAAATATATCTTTTAAACATGCTTCATAATATAAATATACAAATCCAGAAAAAAAATGGAAAATCCTTCTCTATATGATAACAGCAGCAAAAAAACGTATGCAAAGAAATTGAAAAGTCAAGAAATACCATCAATTGAGGATTGGCTTATAAAATTATATGACGTCTATGAAATGGACAGGCTGACAATAATAATGGATGGGGGGGAAAACACTGAAAAGTAACCAAGATTGGAGGGTATTAACTTCCCTATGGAAAGAGAATTGGCAAAAATCAGTATTGATGTTTAAGATAAAATAAAAACATGTAAAGAAACAAAACAGTGAGTAGGTACAATTCAAGGTAGAAGGGGAGGATTACGGTAAGATTATCAACAAAATAGGAAAGAAAGGGAAGTTTGTTATGTGTGATATGTTTTCATAGAATCATAGAATCATAGAATTGCAGAGTTGGAAGAGACCACGAGGGCCATCCAGTCCAACCCCTTGCCATGCAGGAAATCACGATCAAAGCATCCCCGACAGATGCCCATCCAGCCTCTGTTTAAAGACCTCCAAGGAAGGAGACCCCACCACGCTCCGAGGGAGTGCGTTCCACTGCCGAACAGCTCTTACTGTCAAAAAGTTCCTCCTAATGTTGAGGTGGAATCTCTGTTCCTGGAGCTTGCATCCATTGCTCCGTGTTCCAATCTCTGGAGCAGCAGAAAACAAGCTTGCTCCATCCTCAACGTGACACCCCTTCAAATACTTAAACAGGGCTATCATATCGCCTCTTAACCGTCTTTTTTCCAGGCTAAACATACCAAGCTCCCTAAGTCTCTCCTCATAAGGCATGGCTTCCAGACCTTTCACCATTTTAGTTGTCCTTCTCTGGACACGCTCCAATTTGTCAATATCCTTTCTGAATTGTGGTGCCCAGAACTGGACACAGTATTCTAAGTGAGGTCTGACCAAGGCAGAATAGAGTGGCACTATTACTTCCCTTGATCTGGACACTATACTTCTATTGATGCAGCCCAAAATCGCATTGGCCTTTTTAGCTGCCGCATCACACTGTTGACTCATGTTCAACTTGTGGTCTACTAGGACTCCTAGATCCCTTTCACAGGTAGTCTCATTCAGCCAGGTCTCTCCCATCCTATATTTATGCATTTCATTTTTTCGCCCTAAGTGCAGTACCTTACATTTCTCCGTATTGAATTTCATTTTGTTAGCTTTGGCCCAGCTCTCCAGTTTATCCAGGTCATCTTGAATTTTGATCCTGTCCTCCAGGGTATTAGCTACTACTCCTAATTTGGTGTCATCTGCAAATTTGGTAAGTACACCCCTAATTCCCTCATCCAAGTCATTGATAAAGATGTTGAATAGCAGTGTTATTTAAATGTTTGTTATATAATGCTGGATGGAATGTTTTGTTGTTTAGTATAATTGTAATTGTATTTTAAAAAGATGGAAATTGGTGTTAAAAATAAAAAATAAAAATAAATTAAAAATAAATCTGAGAGTTTTAAAAATAAATAAATCAAAACAAAGATTAGTCCAAACACTAGAGTCAGGAACAGACATTCAGAAATCACTGACTGTGACAACAAAATACCTTATCAACACAAAAATACTGGTCTTTATCCTTTGCTAGCATTTATGAAACATCAGTCTATGAAAACAGTTTAACAAAGCAAATTAAAATAAAAAGATCCTTCCGTCTACATGTCCTAGGATAAAAAAACAAATGAAACCAGCTAGACGGGAGAATTAATAGCAAATAATATCACCTTACCTCCCTTTCACTGCAGTGCCCATTTGTGCCCACAGCTCATTAGCAGGCTTAGAAGGGAATATTTTGCAGTTTACATCCACAGGGAAAAAAAAACCTGGCCATGACTGAGTTGAGTCCAGAAACTCTGCATTCACCCCTTTTTTTCTTAAAAGTGACAAATGCAGAAGAGCTGTTTTCCACTGAAAAGAAACTTCTCACTTTTACTCTGCCGCTTTGCTGGCTAATCAATCATGCCAGCATAACAACAACAATGGTGGCTCTGGCATTGTAAGCCCTCCCTTGCAAGCCCACCCTCTCCGAGGTCCAACCAATCAGCTTTCAGCTTTGCTATGTTCCCTTTTCAAGTTGGTTGTACAGATGACCTATTATGTACATTTTCACACACTTTTTAAAAAAGATAGTGAGAAACAGTGAAAGCTTTTATTGAGGTCTATGTGGAGTTTTCAGCCTCCCTCCTTCTTGATATGGCGAATTTCAGTAGGAGCTCATGTAAACTTAAAGGTATTCTGCCTACATTCTTGCTGGATTTTTTTCATCGTGTAGATGAGTCCAAGGAATATTTACTCTCTCCCAGCCTTACTACTACCACATCCAAAAACAAAAAACAAAACAAAAATGGAGAGAAGACATTAACTGAGTCTACTCTGCTGTGAGGCAGAACAATAATGCACATTATAGCTTAGGAAAAGGAGACATATTATGTGACATTAGAAGGGAGATAAGAGAGAGAAATGAAGACTTGAAGAAAGTGAAGCAGCAACAGTGAAGAGGAGGGCCAATCAGCCACTTGGGTATTTATGCAAATGCATGTTTCTTACCATTTCTGCTGTCACTGTTTTTGCAACAATGTAAGTTACAGTTTTTCTGTCTTCTCTATATCCTTTCCTTCGTTTCAATATTCTTGGGGTCAGAGGTCCATGAGCCCTGAAATTGAAAATGAATTCTAAACTACAATTACTTTTAAACAAAGCATTCTGGGGATGTATGTCAAGCAAACTGGCTTAAAGGATGCATACTACTGTTTTGGTTTCAGATTTAAACAGATATGGATATTTAGGCCTGAACAATATCTCTATACAGAATGAACATGCCAGAAATGTTTGGTACTACAAACTCTTTAAAAATGCAGAGTAAAGAAAATAGTAAGCATTCACTATTTTATTTTTTATTTTTTTGCTTTTCCCCACACAATTCATTTACAACTGAAACAATGCATTGTAGACCTCAGAAAAGCATGTCATCAATCTTGACTTTTGATTTCTGGTTTCTTTAGAGGAGAAGACATTAATTTTAATTATTTAACATTTAAACAATATTAGGAAAAGTTAAAGTCATGGGACAAAGTGTTTTTACAGCATTTTTACATGCCACAAGAAGAACTGAATTCCTTGAAGACAGAGTCTAATAAATTCTCAGGTTATTAGAATTATCACACTGAAATGTTAAAGGAGAGTTAGGGATTATTCTTTACCAACAAAATGTTATATCCCTGCTCACAGCCAGCCCCCTCAATTCCAGCCCCCTCAGGTCCACCCCCTCCATCACCTCCTTCTTTGTTGCCTCAAATGTGTCTTCAGTTCAGGCTTTAGGGATAAAGATCAGCCATACTTCGTCTAAAACACCATTTAATGCAAGTATTAGGGTGCCAAGCAGCTACTGGGCAGCAGAAGTAGTGGTGAGTAACACTGGTGGAGAATCGTTAAGAGACAACAGCAGTGACACACATGTTAGTACTGCATGGAGGGAGGCAATGGTGAACCCACCTGCGAGAACCTCTCACTGAGAAAACCCTATGGTGAGACGTCCAAAATGAAACAAGAGGCAGGGACAGGACACAAACAGAGTGCCAAAAGGGCAGAGCGGAGACTAATTACAAACAGAGACATGGCCAAGGGCACAACGGGACCCAATCAGAATGAAGGCCAAGCAGTAGATGTGTTCAAAAATGAAAATCATGTCCAAAGCTGTACAGATTGCCTGCTGTATAAACAGGGATACATTCCCAGACTTACTGAAATACTTGAAACTGACAGTAATAGCAAACCCTGCAGAATCATGTTGGAGGACCTAAGAAATGCCTAGAGATGCCACCTCTTTAGGCATCTCTGGCAGAAGTCACCATAGAGTCACCCTGGAGCACCTAGGAAATACATAAAGAGACCATGTTTTTCAGATGACAAATGAAACCGCAGGTACCTGTCCCATGCATATGGGGGTGGGGGCAACCTGTACTACATATATTATAGGAACATGGAATGTGAGAAGCAGGAGCCAAGGGAAGCTAGACATAGTAAAACAAGAAATGGAACATAAAAACATAGCAATAATTGGGGTGAGCAAACTAAAATGGAGAGGAAGAAGACATTTTGAGTTGGATGTTGCCCACCATATTTGCGTGGATATACTCCTGGACTTACTGTGGATACACAAAACTATGAATAATTGTGAACCCTATTGAAATGAATAACTTCCAGCCCAATGTCCGATGGAAGCATACCACAAAATTGCACTGGAGGACCTAGAAAATGCCTAGAAAGGACATGTTTTTTTCAGGTGTGGATAAGTGAAACCATGGATACCAATCCCGTGGATACAGGGACCAACCTGTACACAGTTCTACTCAGGAAATGCAAAGACAATAAGAACTGGAGCGGCATTAATAGTGAGGAGAGATATAGCAAAATCAATCAAAGGATATAACCCAAAGTCTGATCAAATCATGTCAATAAGACTTCAGGGGAAACCTATCATCATTACCATAATCCCAATCTATGCCCCAAGCACAGAGGTAGAGGGGAGAAAATGAGAGTGTCTATGATGGAGTCCAGGAAGAAATTAATCACACCAAAACGGGATTTCTTCTTAACCATAGGTGAACAAGTTGGAAGCAGAGTAGAATCAAAGACTGTAGGAAAATTCAGACTAGGATCAAGCAATGAAGCGGGAGAATGACTGGAAAGTGTTTTGCAAGGCCAACAATCTAGTCATTGCAAACACTTTGTTCATACAACCAGAGAGAAGGCTGTACAAATGGACATCGTCAGATGGCCAATACAAAGATCAGATAGCCTACGTAATTAGGAACAGAAGATGAAGCAGCTCTGTTCTTGCAGCAAAAATGAGACTAGGCACAGTCTGCAGCACAGACTATGAACTACTAATATCGAAAGTTAGAATAAAGCTAAAGAAGAACACTAAACCAACCACCATGATGACGTATGACCTGAAGAACTTCCAAGCAGAATTTAAAGATAATGTGAAAAATAGATTTGCACTATTAAGCTTAACTGACCAGGAGCCAGATGAACTATGGACAGAAGCCAGGAACATAATCAAGCAGCAATATAGAAAAATGCTATCTGTAGCCAAAAAGAAAGAGAAGAATCAATGGATGACAGACAAAACACTTCAGGCTGTAAAGGACAGATGAGAAGCAAACAAAAAGGGGGACAGGAATTGAGCCAGAACCATGAATGCAACTGTTCAATGATTAGTGCACAGTGATAAAGAGAATTACTACAATAATCATTGCAGAAGATGACAACTAAAAAGGAAGAACAAGGGATCTTTTCCACAAGATCCAGGAAATCAAAGGGAAATTTAAACCAAAGAAGCTTTATGATCAGCAAAGGAACATAATACGCAGCCAAGACAAAATAAAAAGGTAATGGATGCAATACACGGAAGAGCTATATAAAAGAGAGGAAAGAATGAATGACACATGGGGAAAAGAATCATATCAAGGTGAACCCCAAATTTTGGAAAGTGATGTGAAAAAAACCACTCAGAGCAAAAAGGAAGAATAAATCACCAGGAACAGATGACATACCAATAGAACTGCTGCAATCTACAGAGACAAAATCAACTTTAGTTCTAACTAAAATCTGCCAACAAATATGAGAAAAGAAACAATGGCCCACAGATATCTATATGCTACTAGAAGGTTTCTGGTTGGAGGAGGGAGGATCCCAGTTCCCTATTTCAGATCTACCAACTGGAGATGTTTGAGATTAAAACAAGGAATATAATGGTGCATCAAAAATATAATCAATAGCCACGGGACCACCTTTCAAAGAAAATCAGCAATCTGCTACAAATCTAAAACAACGGGACGAATCTCACCACTGTTACTTAAAAATATGGAGCTCTCTGAACCAGATGCCGTGATTCTAATCTTAACAGCATATAAACATCTAAGGCTTCAATCTTATAGCCACTTACCTTGGAATTAACCCCATCTACTACTACTGAGCAGACACATACAGGAATGTGATGTAATTCAGTATCAAGCTGGCTATATTTACAATTAATAAACAAAATGATAACTATTAAAAGCAAATAACTCAACAACAGCCAACATCATTTTACTGTGACAACCTATTTCTTGTTGGTTTTTTAGAAAATCATATGACAAAAGGAAATTACCTTAGACGTAAATCTTCCCATATTTTTAACAATCCACATAACATTATTAATTCATAGTATTTTTTCCAACATTCAATTGCTTCTTCTGCTGTTGGCTCTTCCTTAATATTACTTTGGTAATGAATCAATTCCAAATGCATGCTTTTGTACTTTTCCAGATTTCTTCTAAAACGATGAGCAATTGGAGCAGGAATAATCCCATTCTGAATATCACACCAACTATGAAGAGTTAAGAAAATTAGAGCATCTCCTTTTGAAACTTTATACAAGAAAACTGAGCCTCTATTCTCACAAATTGCAGATGAGGTGGCACAAATGTAAAATTTATGGCAATTTAGAAGCTATGGGTGAAAAAAAAACTGGGTTTTTTCCACAGAAGAGGGGAGAGCAATTTCAGAAAAACGGAGGGGGGAATGCAATACTAGCACCTTTTACAAACTGAGAAGCACTTTTACTTTAGGAATATAAAACTCGCTACTGTATATATGCAATTTGGTTAGGCATAAAATTATAGATTACACAGAAAATAATTACAAACTGAATTTACTTTTTTATATTTTTGTCACAAATGGAGTTTACAAAGTCCTGAACTGTAAGGAACATCTGAACTATAAAGATCATATTTGGTTTTGTGAATTTATGAGAAGCAAGCAAAGAATCCCCAATAAACACAGAAATCAAAATTGTCAGCATTAGTAAAACAAAGGAAATTAGTTGTGTCTACTGGTTCTTCATAGTGTCACACAAACATAACCCATAAACACCCATAAAAACAATGAGAAATGGAAACCTAGACTAGGTATTTTAACGATCTGATACAGTACACTATCTTACATAAAAACCTTTGTTACATAGTTTTTATAAGCAATTTGGGGCAGTAAATACAGGTCGCCCCACCCTTCAGATCCGGAGAACCAATATCCACGGTTTCAGTTAACCACACCTGAAAAAAAAAGGGACACATACAATAGAGTTGCACTGGAAAATGCCTAAAGAGGTATTCTCAGTAGGAATCACTAGATCCTCCAGTGCAACTGTATGGTATGTTTGTACGTGACGTCCTTTATTTTAATACCCCGTTTCACTTATAAACGGTAAGTCCAGGAACGTATCCCTACAGATATGGGGGTGGGTAGGGCAACCTGTATGTGAAAACCATGTCTTATATATTTTTTCATAATTCTAAAAGAAAAGATTTGATAATGCAATTTTTTCAACTTTTCCAGGAGAAAAATGCTTCAGGAAAAAACTCCCTCTCCCCTGTTTTTCCAGGGATTTTTCCTAGGCCTTCACATCCTTTATGAAGTGATAATCCTGGCTTTGAACTGCACCACTTCAAATTGGAGATGGAGTTTTCATATATACTGTATATAAAAAAGATACCAGAATGTCGAGGAGGCTTCTAGCCTAATCTTCGTAATATGTTAGTATTCAGTGTAATGAAGTAGTTATTTGGTGACCTTATTTTTGTTATTTTGTTAGGAGAAATATTTGCAGCATGTGAGCCTTCACCAGCAATCAACCATAGGACTTCCATTTCCTCTACTTTTTATTAAAACAAGGGCTTACAACTATACTTACATCTTAATTCTTTCTTCTATCAGTGCAGCATAAGTCTCACTATTTTCATCCTCATCCCAATCTCGCCAAAGGAAGTCATAGAAAAACCTAAATGGGACGCACACTAAACATGACCTTGATGTGTTTTTTCAAAGTACCAAAATATATGTATACTGTAACATAGATTACAAGCATAATTGTCCAAAAAACAAAAAAACAAAAACCCTCACAACTTAGTTTGAGAGAGAAGAGAGAATATAAAACTTCAGAAACAGGTTTTTATTGATGTGGCTATGTGCATGTCTGTACAATACAGTATAGAAAAATGTTTTTGCACAGGCTGCTTCCATTTTTAAAATATTTTAACTTACCAGTGGAGCTGTAACAGGATATTATTTCTTCACCATTTCTCAATTAAATCATTCTTTTGCAACCAGTTTCTGGAAGAACTGTGTCAATTAAAGTAACTTTTATCCTTTTGTATTTGTATTTTAATTTTGCCTTGCTTTGCTTTAATACATCTCTTACTTTGGCTAAATATACTAAAGCATCAAGTTGTTCTGAATTGTTCTTAGTACAGTAATTACTTATTTTTCACTATTTCTGCCATGGTAACGAAACTATTCCAAGAAAATCAGTGATTTTTGCAGGCATCTTCCCCTTTATTGCTGTAGCCTAAAATGATTTAAAAAAAACAAAACCGACCCCTGTGCTTCTGTGTTTAACTGCTCCACTGATTGATGACACCAACTCCAAAATACTGTGAGCACAGGTTTAAAAAATGTACACACAAAGCTTTCTATATTGCAGCGCTAGTGAACTCATGGCCCTCCAAATATTGATGAACTACTATTCCCACCATCCTCTGCACTGGCCAGTTGAGAGGGACTGATGGAAACTGGAGTCCAACAACACCTGGGCAGCCAGTTTTCCAGCATTTTTACATGGACTGAACAGCTGGAAACCAAGCGGAAAATAACATGTAATGACAATAAAGAAGGTAGAGAGTATTTTCATTATGATGAAGACAGACAATTTTTGCTGATTCACTAGTACAGAACAAGTAAAACATCAGTTGGTACCAAATCTCTGCTTTTTAACTTCTTCAAAGTGGTGGAATCAATTTTTAAAATTGTTTGTATTATTGTTTGGCTAACAGAAACATCACTCTTGTATACCAGCAGTGAGAATCTTGTAATGCTCCAGATGTTGCTGAACTGCATCTATCACCAGCCCTAGCCAACACAACCAATGGTGAGGAATGCTGTTTTGAATTACAGTCCCACAACATCCAGAAGGCCACATGAGTCCCACCTCTGTTGTAAACATGAAGACTGATTTAAAGAGATGACATATTTACAGAACCTGAATAGTCTTTAGTCGTAAGTGGAGTATAATGTTTGAAGGATAGGTGTTGAAAATCTTAGCAGTCTTTTAAAGCATTGTAATACAAATGGATGGGATCACCACAAGTCAACAATGACTTGAAGGCACATACACACAAGAGACAGGATCATTATTAGTCAAAGCAACTGTCATATAACACAAAGCAAGAAACATAAGATTAATGGTAAGAATAAAAACAAGTGCTCAGGGAAATAATGGCCTGAATTCTGTTGCTAGCTCTACCTAAAGTAGACCCACAGAATAAATGAGATTTACCTATGTGGTTTTTTTTATCATTCAACAATGCACAGAATCTACTCTAGTTGGGACTAACCAACAGGATTCCACCTGACATTTCTACTCTTATCACAACAGATCAGTAGAACACAAATGTGAAATACAATATTCCAGCTGTCTGGATGAAACAATACACATTAACTTCTAGATGTCACATGTTCATAACATCAAGTCAAAGAAGCAGTGAATCCAAATTACTAGTACATGCTGAGAAAATGCCAGCAATTCACAATGCCATAATATGGATTTTAAAATGTTTATTGGGTCATTGTATCCACTAGCATATTTTCATTATCCAGAAACTATCAAATAAGTATGAAAAATGTATGGTACTGAAAGATGGTCAGATGTTAACTAACATCAGATGAGCTGTTAGGTTTTTAACCTTAGAATGAACAAAGGAAGCAACCTTTTATGAAGTCAGATCATGTGGCTATCTGTCCCAATGTATTCTGTAACCTGGAATGGAAGCAAATCTCCAAGGCCTCAGGCAGAATTCTTTCACAACACTTTTTACCTGGGATGCATTTAAACTGCATTGGGTCCCACTCTGGGAGAAAAGCAGCATACAAATGAAATAAATACATAAGCTGGGTACGGCAGGAACTATAAAAATATATGCCCTCCTCTTGTGCTATTATTCTTCCCAAAGTGCATTGAGACTGCAAGTATCTAAATTTCCCTGAAATATTTTCAGCCCTTAATGAAAACAGTTATTTTGATATTTAGTAATGTATCTGAGTTGTTTCTATTTTGACACATTTCTTCATGTTTACTACCCTGTTGAATACCACATTAAAAAAAAGCATACCTCACAATTTCCAAAGCCTTGGCTATATCGGACACAACATTATTCTGCCCCTCTACAGGATAGATTTCCAAAAGAGGTACACAATGATCCATTTCATCCAGAACTTCATCAACTAAAGATCTTGGAATATTAGCAATATTAGAGGAAAAGGGTTCAGCAACAGAGATAGAAACTTTGAAATTAGCAGAGGGATTCTCAGGCAGTTTGTAAGTAACCTAAAATGTAAAAAAGAAATAAACCATTATGATGTAAACAGAGAGGAAAATTTGTTTTTGTCAGTATATTTGGCAATGTTTTTTTACTTACTATATGAAAAACCAATTCATGGCAAAAATGTATAGTCAAGATACGCTGGCTGGAATATATACTGATCACAACAAACTACTGGAACAGAAATATCTCATTTTTATTAGCTATAGCAAGACTAGAAATAGCTCGATCCTGGAAGACCGGAAATCTTTATTTAAATAACTGGTGGGACAGATTATGGGAAATCTGTCTAATGGGGGGGAAAAAATTCTGACCAGACTAACAGAATCAATGGACAAAGTACAAAATATACATTTGTTGAAAAATTGTTTCCTTTATTTATTTATTTATTTATACCCCACTCTTCAGCCACAAGGCTATCAGAGCGGCTTACAAATTGTTTATTAGATTTCATTAACAGTGTAGCTTTACATCTGTACCCCCTACCACATCACCATAATTTTTGGAAAAATGTACTACGAACACCTATATCTTGACTAAAATGGCACGATGATTATCTTGTCAAATGCTATACTTATTTGATATCATCTCACATGGCTTTTACTGTTGTAATTGTTATTGTTCTTTTCTTTGTATTTTATTTCCTCCTATATTCCTACGGTCGTAATGGATATATGATATATGAATCTTGTATTGCAAAATACACAAATAGTTTGATTTTTTTAAAAAAAATACATTGGCCAGTGGACTTCAAGATAGGATAGCAGTTACGCTACTGTTTCAGCAACTTCAGACCCCTACAGGGTTGCTTTGTTATAATGATACAAACTGAAATGTTCTATTTTCTAAACACCAAATTATTTATTCTATAAAAAGCAGAAAATGTTGTGGATTGGGTGAGTTGTAAAGAAGAGGAAAAAGGGGGCTGAAAAGCAACAAGAAGAAAGCAGAGATATAATTAAGTTAATATAAAAACCATGCAAGTGAAATTGAATAATGAATCTTTATTGTGGGATAGGACACCCTGTAAGCATCAACATCTACTATTTCTCTCTCTGGGCTTATTATGATTAACTCCTAGTTAATCCAGACCAGGGGCTTATCTTCACAGGCTAAATACCCCAGCTTGCCTCCATTCTAGAGCCCTGCAGTCCAGATGATGCAGGCATTTACCCCATCTACCCCTAGGAAGTCCTCATCACTTGGCTGGAATGGGGGTAAACTGTGATAGGGCCTGATAAACTGTTCTAAGATAATACCTAGTTTAATCTAGTACCACCATATCGGGCCCTGCGTGTCTGTGAGAATCTGTCTCAGCATGCCATCCCTTGCTGCTGCCGTCAGCTTCCTGGTTCTCCCAGAAGCCAGGCAGGGGTCCCTCAGCATGGGACCAAGGCTGGTCACATGTAGGGGGTCTTCAGTCACATGTTGCAGGCCCCTTTCTGACAGCAGGGAAAATGGTGGTGGCGGCAGCGGCGGCAACTGCAGCGATGAGGTGACATTCTGTTTGGATGCTAGCCCATTTTCTCCAGGTAACAGGGACAGATCTGGAGCCAGGATACACCAGTGGGGAGCCAGTGTATCCTGGCTAGTGTTGATAAGTCCCAGGTGAGCAGGATGTTAGGGTATATAACTTGGAAATAGGCAGATTGTCTCAGTCCCTGATAGCCAGCCCTTAGTCTATCTTTCCTTTCTACAGTTATGATTCACTCACAAACAGAATAGCAACAAGAAGTAAACAGACAAATGCTTGAACATGTAAATAGAAAACCAGTCCAATCATCCAATTAAATACATTTATTACAATAAAGATAGACAGGATGGGAAAGGATAGCAGTGACTGTACACATATTTTTTAAAAAAAAAGTTCAAAACCAGCAATACTGGTCTGCCTGAAGTACATGTTGAATAAGCCAGGAGAGTTACATCAGGGCTCCTATGGCAGTCAACAACTGTTTTAGGCTGATCAAAGGTGGACAGAAAATTCATAAAGGGAATGTGCCATGTTTTAAGCTGTTTGGCTGGGGTGACCTTTGGTGGACAGCAGCTACCATAGCTCCATCGCCCAAGGGCAGAGCTTGAACACCTGAACACAAAAACTGCCTAAACACCAAAGTTTATCTCAAAAGTGTAAGGACAAGATAGAGGTTAATCTTTTCCTGACTGTTCTATGTATCTCAAGGAAAGCTAGATGTACAGGATTGGTCAGTGATGTGGGGCAGAAAAAGGGAAATTGGCAATTTAAAAAAAGCTTAATTCTTCCACAGAAAATTTTCTATATCTAAAAAACCCTGTGGTTTCAAACATTTACTGTATTTCTAGCAATTAATGGATGTCAATACAATATTAGGCAAGTGATTCTACAGGCAGTGACCATGAAATTAGAGGTACCCTACTCCCTCAGTGTATGAGAGTTACAATCTCTTGGAAGTAGATGACTGAACAATCAAAGGATATCATGCTCGGTGTGTGGTAAATTTAGTTAAACAACAGTTTTTAGTGACTTTTCTCCTTACATTTAAACAAATAATTTGAAGGAAGTAAATTTGTTGTAAAACTTTAAAGACAATTATTAGGATAAAAATAATTTCTACCTGAAGTTTTGAATTTGTTTGAATACAATAATTAAACCACACTAAGTGTATTTTTTCCTAATCACATTATTTGGGCTGCTGAGACATTAAAAGGCTTTATTTAGTAAATGCAAACAAAATAAACATTTTTGCTTAGGTAATACACTGGAAGGCATACCATAAAGTTCTGCCTCTGAGGAACTATGATACAGTTCTCCTCTCTCCTCCCACAGGGCTCACAGGTGACTGTGACTACAGCCCAATGCACAACTATGCCATCTGCCAGGACCTCCAGAGGACAATTGGGGAGAGATACCTTCAGCACTGTACATCTGGTTATACAGCATGACTCCCATATCCGTGGGAGATACGTTCCCAGGCTTATTGTGAATACAGGAAGCCACAGATAATAGCAAACCCTATTAAAAAGAATTACTTCCAGCCCTAGCATAGCATAGAGTTGCACTGGAGGACCTAGCAATTCTTAGAGAGAACACCTCTCTAGGCATCTTCTAGCTGTTTCTTGGGTTTTTTTCAGGCTGTGAGGCCGTGTTCTGGAAGAGTTTATTTCTGATGTTTCACCTGCATCTGTGGCTGGCATCTTCAGAGAATGGTTGGGTAGGAGTGTGGCGGGGTTATATACTGTGAAGCCCTGTTGGGGAGGATATGTAAATTTGTGTATTTGAATGGCTAGTTTCTGGGTGTAGAAATGCAAGGAGGATTAGTGTCTGGCTAATGGTTGGTTAATGATCCATTATCTGCTAGAAATCCCCCTGCCCCTGGGTGGAGTTTATTTGCAAATGTTGAGTTCTGATTTTAGTGTTTTCCGGACTGGCAGCCAGATTTTGTTTACTTTTAAGGTTTCTTCTTTTCTGTTGAAGTTGTCGACTTCACATCTTCTAGATCCTCCAGTCTGACTCTATGGTCAGCTCCCAGCGGACGCATACCACAGAATCACATCAAAGGACCTAGACAATGCCTAGAAAGGACTTTTGTTTTTTTCAGAAGCAGGTAAGTAAAACCACAGATATGGGTCCAGCAGATGTGGGATTCGTACTGCAGTCACATAGCCAGATGTTCCTCAGACATCCTACCACCTGCCTCCAACCAATATGTGGTCATGTCTAAGGGAAGTAACATGAAAAAGATGGGTTTTCAGGAGGTTTTGGTTGTTGAAAAAAAGGTAGAGAATTCTGACCTTTGCAACAACCACCACCAAAAGACATATACAGGCAAGAAGTGGACTTATGTCTTCATTGTGTCTCTAACTGGATGCCAACTGGATGCTCTACTTATGACACTGGCAAATTTTCCAGTTCAAAGCCACATGACTGGACTAGACTGATTGCATCAAATAGACACTGCTATGTGGAAAGCTAAAATGCCAGTTCTGCAATTTAAGGGCATCATGATAGAAATTACCTAAAACTGGGAAAGTTTCATTAAATATTACTGTGCTACATATACACTACTACCATACCTAGCCAGCATAGCCAATAATGAGGAATGCTGGGAAGGACAATTCAACAGTATCTGGAGGGCTGCACAAATTTCATCCTGCTTTAGGAGTTCAACAGGGATTCTTGTCAATATGAAATCAAAATCAACAAGCAAGATTACTGGGTTACTGAGGTTATAGGTTACTTTATATAGACAGTAATAAGTTCAGACCTAAATTATACTCAAAAATAGTTCTATTGAGATACTTTAAAACAGAATACATACAGTGTAATCCTATGGTGGTTTACACATAATTAAGTCTCACTATATTCAACTAAGCTTACTCTCTAGTTAGACCATTGGAGAACTTAACTTCTATCTTGCTGTGTTTCAAGCTTACTAATGAAAATATTGTAATATTATTTTTTAAAAATTAAAATACTAGAATATTCTAAAACAAAAGCCTATAATATTTTCTGATACAAGGAAACAGAAAATTCCTACTATTGGTTGCTGCCTCTGCAATATTTAAGATTAATTTCCAAAACTCTGTAAGTTTTCTGAAAAGCAGTATACTTTTAAAAATAATAATACATTTGTTACTGATCTTAATAATAAAATCAATACTAAAGATTGATTTTGTTACCTCAACAAGCACACCAACATATGGTATGGGAATTTCTTCAGAATTGACAAAAAAAAGATCTGGATTGGTCTTCCAGATTCCAAGCCATTTCTCCTTCATCTTCAACTTTTCCATAAGATATTTACTAATGGCCTCATTGGCATCGTCTGCCTTTTACAGAACAGAAGGAAGAAATACACATTGTTCAAATTGGTCATTTTATTCAGGTTCAGATGTGTATTTGGATATTTTTTTTAAAAAAAAGACATCACTTTGTACTACAGTATTTTTCTCCAATACAGGATTGATCCTTCTCACTCTATTATAATCACTGCAGCAAGACAAATACAGCTGAGAGAATGATGAACACCTGTCATTCTGCAACAATGAAGTCTCAAGCAGGGCAGTACAGCCCATTGCAAAACAGCTATTTACATTACAACTACCTTACATTTGAGGCCATGTACTTCCTGCCTGAAGCCCAATAATATGCCTAATTTATAAAATTATATACAAAAACATACATTATTTAAAAAGGTACAAACTTGTGAAGAGCTATAAAGATTTATAAAACTGCTAGCAAAAAAAGCCAATTACGTACAATAAACATATTGCAACACAAATATAAGACACTTTTACTAGACAACAGAAAGTCACTTTTATGCTCCAACTGAAGAACTTGTTCTTTGTACTGGCTAAAGTCTTACAACAACTGAAGAGATTCAAGTGCTTTAGCAGCTACATTATAATCAATCTAACCATGTTTCTTGTCATCTTTCTTGGAAAGTAGGCATATTATGATACAGTTTAACTGGAGTGAAGGTTGAACATAAAAAAAGAAGATGCAGTGATACTACTTGGCTGACAACCCCTGTTAATACTTATCTTGCTAATGTTAACACACATTAAAAGTGTTAATGAGTAAAAGAAATAAATTTAAAAATACATTTTATCATTAGCTTCACTCGATGTACCAAACTATATGACCAAAGTTGCCACAGACCTGTTGCTCCCCCTCCCCTGCACCGAATGCTAAATTTATCAGGCTAAACCATCCTTCATCTGGATTGCAAAAGGCATTCTCTCTGTGTCAAATATACCATTTCCCATTCTAGAGTTTTTAAAAGTGCCATGATAACCAAAGATGGCAGATGATAGGGCTAAATGAAGTGCAGTTAAAAGAAGTAGGTTGGGGCTCAAAAGCCAGTAGTAGCTCCTGCAACAAATCCTATACAGCATGCACCACTACAACAACCTTTTCATCCCTGGGAATTATGTGGAATTATGCATTTCTCTGTCCATAAGATTATGCCAGCCTGTAATCCCAGTCCTGCCCTTTATGGAGCTGTGCACAAAGACATTTAATCCCTGTGAATAAACTGCAATAAAGTCTAAAGGCAGCTATAACAGATACACAGCTTGAAAGCGTTACTTTTTGGGGAGAGGGCACAAGTCTTTTTAAAAAACTTTTCCAGGCTCTGGAACGATACTATCCAACCTGTGGCCCTCCAGGTGTTTTGGACTACAGCCCCCAGAATTCCTGAGTATTCTGGGGGTTGGTCAGGAATTCTGGGAGCTGTAGTCCAAAACACCTGGAGGGCGACAGGTTGGACACCACTGGAATTTTTTGATTAGGAATTTTTTTATTAGGATTTTTTTATTGGAATAAGACTATACTAATGAAAAATACACCCGACTGCAAAAGGCTGTAACAATCATGCAAAATAAATAAATAAATAAATAAAATTTAATCTTAATTAATAAATTAATTTATTAATTAATTTAACTGAAAAATTATATAATAAAATAAAATAAAAATAAAAATAATTGTTTTCCTCTTTTCTTAGCAATACAAAAATAAAACTATCTATAGATTTTCCTTGGGTTCTTTCCAGGCTATGAGGCCATATTCTGGAAGAGTTTACTTCTGATGTTTGCCCGGAAAAAAACCATGTAAAATCTATGGATGCTGGCCGTGAAAGCTTTTGACTTAACTATATATCCTAACACTAATACGTTTTTCCTCTTAATCTAAGCACACTATAATCACTCTTTTTTCTTTTTGCAATGAACATTATATTTACACTTTAATACTAAAATTAGAAGTTACACATTACAATTATACATATTGGGAAAAGAAGATAATAATAAAAATAATAATACAAAAATATGGAGGTAGGCATATGACCATGGTAAAGCCAGAGTCCACACACCGCAGTGCAGAAGATGCATTTCCAAGGGTGCGGCTGTGGAGATTTTCAGACTACACTGTGATAGTGTTACTATTCCACTTTAACTGCTCTGGCTTCCTCCTGTGGAATTCTGGGGTTTGTAGTTTAGGGAGGCTTAAGATCTCTCTGGCTGAGAGAGAGAGAGAGATGCCCCTCCCTAAACTGCAAATCCCAGGATTCCGCAGGAGGAAGCCAGAGCAGTTAAAGTAGAATAGTAACACTATAACAGTGTAGTCTGAAAACCTAGTATGTGTAAAAGGGACGAGGAAAGAGATCCGCGAAGGCTTACTGCCCACTGACTACCCAGGGCGGCGATCTCCACTCCCCCTGAATCAAGCAGGCCGGCCTCGAAGGGCGCCTCTCTCTCACCTTGCAGCCCTTCAGGAGGCCGTCGCAATACAGCGCCACTTTCTCCCGGCCGGTCAGGGCTGCGAGGTGGGACGGCAACTGCACCGGCAGAGGCCCGGCCTCCTTCTCCCCGCTGTCCTCGGCCGCCCCTGCGGGGAGGAGGAGGAGAGTGTGAGCCTTAGCTTTTCGAGACGGACTCTCCGGTGCTGTGCCCGAAGCCTCGCCAGGCGCCCCTTCCTCCGCCTCCTTCTTCGCCGCAAAGGCGCTCGACGCCATCGCTGCTGTCGCCGCCGACCCCGCCTTTTTTTCTCGCCTCACCACCCCGCCTCTCACGAGGTCCGTTAAAGGGGCTTCATCCGCGCACGGGAACTACTTCTCGATGGACAATGGCGCGCGGAGAAAGGCGGCCAATGAGAGAAGCGATCGGGGACGCTCCGAGGGAGTCACACAGAGACGTTAATACTCCATAATTCCTCATTACCGCCCTGTCTTCGTCCGCAGCGAATATAAACGCGTTCGAAAATAGTGCCATCAACTTCCCTCACAAGAACTGATAGGGGACTACACTCTGTTTTTTGCCCTCGCGTTGAGCACATAATAAAAGCGTATTGCGGAGGTTTTATGTCCAGAGCTAAGCCATGAAAACCCACTTGGGCAACTCTCACACTCTCAGCCTTTGAAAAGTTTGTGATAGATTCGCCTTAGGGTCGCCATAACAGGAGGAAATCAACAACAAGAGAAAGTCATGTTCCTTTTCTGCTTGGTCAGGAACCATTCTATGTGCTACACAGTCAGAGCTGGGTTTGAGGGCTTGGAAAGGTTATATTCTGGACTATTGCCTCCAGAATCCATCCAAAAGCTGAACCATTGGCTGGTTGTAATCATCCAGAAGAAGAGAAAGGCAAACCTTCTCTGAACAAATCTTGCCAAGAAAACCATGTGATGGGTTTGCCTGAGGATCACCAAAAGTCCAAAACAACTCGAAGGCACATACACAATGGTGATGAATCCAAAATTACTTCCAAGCTTCTGGTTTGGAATTTGGCATCAACATAGTGCTGTAATCAGTCACGCCTCCCTGCTAATGCAAGCATGTTTGCGCTGTTTGTGGTTCACATATTCACATGTGAAAATATGTGAAGTAGCCCCCAGGAGCTCTGGCAGGTGCAAGTTGACTATAATGTTTTCCTCCTTGTTCACATAATGTCAGGCACATCTTCAAATACACAGGGCAAGAACCAAACAGCTGCAGTCCTGTGGAATGTATCCACCATGTATCCAAAAAGGATCCACACAGGATCCTTTACATGTTACATGTTTGCTGCAGGAAACATCTTAAAGCACTAGTGTATCCTAAATGCTTTGTGAAGTATGTAGTGATTCATATCAGTTGCTTATGAATCACAACCCAAAAACATCACCCAAGGAGACCTTCTGCTGTGCTTTTTGCAACCGGACTTGTTTATCTCGGATTGGCCTTTTTAGTCATCAGCGTGCTTGCAGAAAGCGCAGGATGAGTCCTTCCTGAATCTTCGTTTGCGAAGAAAAGCCAGAGAGTGATTCATATTCTGAACTGAACTTACAGTGTGCTTTCATAAGGGGCTAACAGCAGTTCTTGCTCAAAATCACTTCCTAATGCTAATTGGTCATGATGCTTATTCGTGTTAACTTCTGTTTTTCCTTTGTAGACATTAATATAAAACAGAACAAGAAAGGTATACAGTTGTCCCTTCATATTCACTGCAGTTTGGTTTCAGGATGCCCCGTGAATACCCAAATCCGTGAATACTCGTAGTTTGTGAAAAATGCAGCACCCACCTCGTAGTTTGTGAAGACTTTTACCCCATTGTTTCTGCCGTTTTGGGCCCCCTCCTTCTGAATAGTGTGGATTGGTGCTGGATCCTGTTTAGACAGTAGGATTCCCAGCGAATTCCATGTGGGGGGTATTTTCACCGTTTAGACGGGCCCTTTGTTTGGGGGGAAGGGAGGAAGACAGAAAGATTCCAATCAGACCACAGCATGAACAAAGGGGTAAAGACCCCTTGATCTGCTATGCTCTTAATCTACCTAAAAGATTCCGTTCTTTCTCCAGCTACCATTTTTGCTGAAAACAGCTATACAATGGCAAACTATGTATTGGCCATGACATTTAATCTGGCCTTGAATACAGAATTTTACATGGTTCTTAAAACATTATTGAAAGTTAACCTATCAGAGACCTTGCTGGATTCAAATTAAATAAAGATAAGACAGCAATAATAACAAAGAATTTAACAACAAAAGAAGATGAACAATTGAGAGAAAAATCTGGTTGTAAAATTGAAAAAAAAGTAAAATACTTGGGAACCTGGATAAGTAAAAGGAATATAAACCTTTATGAAAATAATTACAAAAAATTATGGAATGAAATTAAATCAGATTTGGAGCGATGGAACAAATTAGACCTATCTTTATTTGGAAGAATAAACACAATCAAAATGAATATATTACCAAAATGCTTGTTTTTGTTTCAAAACTTGCCCATACTTCAAAATGAAAAAATCCTGCAGCAATGGACATATGAATTGAATAAATTCGTTTGGAGGGGGAGGAAAGCAAGGATAAAGTGGTCAACACTTATAGCGGATAAAGATACCGGAGGAGCCTCTCTGCCTAATCTAAAACTATACTATGCTGCATGTGGTCTCAATTGGTTAATGGCATGGATCAAACTGAATAATGACAGGTTATTAACACTGGAAGGATATGCGCTACGGTACGGCTAGCATGCCTACCTGTGTTACGACAAATCTCAAGTTAATAAAGATTTTGAAAATCATATAGTAAGGAAAGCTTTAATTAGAATTTGGCGTAAGATTCAAAAGCAATTCTACTTTAAACTCCCGACTTTGCTTTTCCCCACATGAAGCCTTTTTGGGGAGATGGGAGAATACAAAGGATTGGTTAAGATACAAAGACTTAATTGATCATACAGCATGGAAAAAAGGAGAGGGAATTAAATTACTTATGCAGGAAGAATTGGAAGAAAGAGGAGCCAAAATGAACTGGTTTAAATATTTACAAATAGAAAAAAGATTTCATAATGATAAAGTAAAATACAATTTTGAAATATTAGAAACGGATTTGGATAAGGTGATATGGAATAAAGAGAGTAAAAAAAATCACAATTTTACAAATTGCTGCTAAAAAGAGGATTAGAATGAGAAAAGATTACAGAAGCCATGATTAAGTGGGCCCAAGATATAGGAGATACAATAACCATGGAAGAATGGGAAGAAGCATGGAAAGATACCAATACATTTACAGCATGCTTAGCATTGAAAGAAAATCATTTCAAAATTACTAATAGATGGTATTTGACACCTGTAAGAATAAGATGTGTAAAACAAAAAACAATAAGTGTTGGCGCTGTAATAAAGATATGGGTACTATGTATCACATGTGGTGGGGGTGTTCTAAAATTCAAAGATTTTGGATGGAAGTCCACAAGACAATTCAAAAAATTTACAAAACTCAATTTATCATGAGCCCAAAATTGTATCTGTTAAATGTGACCTCTGACTTGGGGGGGGAAATTAAACAACATCATCGGAGAACACTACTCTACGCAATAACTGCAGCAAGACTGATGATAGCGACAAAGTGGAAAAATAAGGAAATACCATTGATTGATGACTGGTTAATAAAGCTGAGAGAGATGCAAGAAAATGACAAACTAACATACATCCTAAATAAAGCAAATATAGCAAAAATGGAAGAAGAGTGGTTCCCGATTAGAGAATACTGGAAAATAAGATGGAACATGAATATGAATTGTAAAAATCAAATACAAGGACTGTGTACTGTAAAAGAGAAGGGAAATATTTAGGACAAATTTAGTCAGGGAAGAAGGCAGTGAACAAAGAGCATAAACTACAAGTTAAGCAGAAACAAAACTCAGAAAACCGACGAAAGAAAAAGAGGATAGCAAAAGCAAGTAATATTATGAAAACAAATAGCAAAGGTAGGGAGGAGAAACTGAAGAGACAAAACTGAAATCTCCCAGACAGGTGGTGGGTTGAAGGAAGTCTGAAGGATGTGAGAGAGGATGTGAGAAGGGAAAGATAAGAGAAAGAAAGAGAGGGGAAGGTATGTGAGAAGGTATGAGGAAGTGGAGAAAGTGAGAGAAAGTGGAGAAAGTAAGGGAGGGAGAAGAAGAAAGAGAGAAAGAAATGGTGGTAGGTGGAAAGAAGGAAGGGATATGGGTGGAGGGGAAAAAGGGAAGCGACTGTGATGGTTGAATGATGAAGAATATTGTGAAAAAGTGAAAAATGGTGAATGTAATAATTTGAATGTAATATTGTAAGTTATTGTAAGTTAAGATTCTGTGGAAAATAAAAATATCTATTAAAAAAAAAGAAATGCAAAACTTGTGGGTATGGTGATGAAATGACAAGTTCGGTCTTAACAATGGTTGTTGGGGGTGGGAGGTAAGAGGAAAGATGGTGCCTAAAGGCACAGTTGAGTAGATAATCGTATTGAAGTTCTGCTAGGAAACTAAGAAAACCTACCAAATTTGCAAGACTTATAGGACAAGAAATTCTTACCAGATGTTTGGACAATATGCTAAAATATACTACAATACATGCTAGAACATACTACATGAGGCTACTGTTCTTATAAAGACAGTCCAAAGCAATCTGACAGCTTTTCCCTGTTTAGCTAAAAATGTCATAGTTGGAGAGTTTCTCAGTCATTATTCTTGGATCTAAATAAATTGGCAGACATGTCACAATGTTCTAAGAAGTGGAACAACAAACCAGAGGAACACCTGCTGTCTCATATTCTCATCTGGAGGGAATCTTTGAGACGCTGAGTATTTGGACTTAGTGTGATACAATTATCAGCTGTGTATCATAGTAATGCATCACATGGGAGCTGTCAATCATGTTTTTGCCCTTTCTTCCCCATTTCAGCCCTTGTAATTGAAAACCCAGATGTTACTAGACAGTTGGCTTTGTTTTGTACAAAATAAGAAAAAAATAGCTGCTGTTGTTCTATAGGCTAATATCATTGTTTCCAAAAATACTTTAACCAGTTTAGACTCTGTGTGAGACTTTCCAAGTGATGCAAACACACATAGACCAGATGTTATTTCTAGTGCTATACTAAAATAAATCGGAGTCCATTCCTATAGCAACAAGTCATATTGCTGAGGAACATCTATGCTACTTTTCAGAGATTTGAAAAACAGGGCTGGATTAATACTAAAAGCACCTCTGAGCTGGGGAAACGTCGTAATAAACAGATTTTATTTTAAGACCAGTCCCTCCTACAATGGTGGAGGAATATGAGAAGAAATGTGAATCACCATGTTTTGTTTTGATGTTTCCTTTTAAACTACCACTTTGTGAAGAAGTATTATTATCTTCCATCATCCTGTATCTAGAGGAAATCTAAGATTTTGTGGACAATGTCTTTATTAAATTTGTATGCTACCTTTTCACATAGCAACAGAACAGCAATAAAAAAATGTAATAGAACAATCATATTAAAACTTTTAATGGTATGGAAATTAAAAAGCCAGTTAAAACCTACTGAAAAGAAGCAGCAAAAAAGCAGAACAACTTGAAAGACCAAAGACCTGTACCTTGGATTGGCCTTTTTAGTCATCAGCCCGCTTGCAGAAAGTGTGGGATGAGTCCTTCCTGAATCTTCCTGCGAAGAAAAGCCAGAGAGAGATTGACAGAAGGAGGACATCAAAGGGAAGATGAAGGTAGATTGGCTTTCCTAGGAAGGAAGCTTCAAAGCCCAGATGCAACTACTGATAAAAACCCTCTCAGGCCCCTGCCAAGCACATCTCAGATCCTGACACAACAGACAAAAAAGCCTGGAACATCTCAAAGCCTTGCAAGTTCATAATGAGGGAAAGATCCTTCAGGTAAGGGGTGATAGTATCACTGTAGGGGCAATAAAATATTTAAGTTTTATTTGTTCTATCACCCCTTCCCTTTTTGTTTTTATTTTTGGGGTTAATCTGACATAATTAAAGTATGACTGGGATCCTGTTGGTTAGTCCCCATAGGTTCATATAATCAATGGTTGAATGGTGAGAATATACTGTATAAGGAAATTTAGTTGATTCAATGGCTCTACTCTAGCAGGGCCTAACAATAGGATTTAGATCTGTGTTAGTGTGTAATGTAGAAAGGTAAATAGTGCTTACATATCCCACAACTGTCCTGATTTGGCAGGGACAGTGCCCATTAGTCTTCTATCATTCCACTTTTTCTGCTGCTTTTAAAATGCCCCCGTTTCTCTCCCCTCTTCCTACTTTCTTCCTTTGTCCTTAGCTTACTTCAGTTGCTGCAAACTGAGGTCAAAATGAAAAGGTCATTAGTTAAATTAACTTAGCAGGAAGGAGAGGAGAGGAAGAGGCCAAGTCTTGTCCTTCCCAGTAGGCTTAGGAAAAAGCAAACTGCTGCAGCCCCTCCTTACTTGCGTGTTCTTTCCCATTAATATTTTTTGTCATTTTCACCACACTCTGATACTGCTTGGCCACATGTGGCCCAGTTTTCATCTCTGAAATGTTGGAGAGTACATTGACAGACTTCAGACTTGCAGCCTGCCACGGACAGCAAAATTTATGGAAGAGTTGAACAGTTACTAATAGGCCATTTCAGATACTGTCACTTGAAGACCTAGTCCTTGAGTTTGTTTTTTTTTCCCCTTCCTATCTTATCCCCTTTTGTTTTGTTTCTTTTATTAGAATGTGTAATTCTTTTTTTATTGTTTTTATTTATTTATTTATTTATTTATACCCTGCTCTTCAGCCACAAGGCTATCAGAGCAGCTTACAAATTGTTTTAAGCAATAGCTATTTACACATCTACACTGCATTAAACAGTTTCCAATGTGTGTTAGCTAATTGCCCCCCACAAGCTGGGTACTCAATTTACCAACCTACGGAAGGATGGAAGGCTGAGTGAACCTTGGAGCCGGCTGGAATCGAACTTGTGACGTGGTGGCTTGCAGTACTGGCATTTAATCACTGCGCCACCAGGTTAAATTCTGAAGACTAGGAGTTTCTTATTTTTGATGTATGCATCACTTAAGTGCATTTTAAGCAATTTATAAAATGGTGGAGGTAGTCAAAGCTGGTGAGCTGTCTTTCAGTTGGGTTACAAGTTGTGAACAACCTTTGAACACTGTGGGAAAGCACTGTTTGTACATTTTCTACATATACACAGAGAGAAGAGAGAAAAAGAGAGGGAGGTATAGTGCACACATACTCCAAAACTTCATCACAATATTGTGGCATATAGCTTTCTATCTGTGTGAGCAGGTTTTCACTTATTTATCAATTTCCATCAGTTTCCACATACCCACATGCCACTTTCATATCCCCCTTTTGTTTGGATAAAACAGGTAGCAATATATTAATATTATAATTCAAAAACCGAAAGGGCGATCTGCTTTTTTCCTGGCTTGGCTTCTGTCATAACCACTAGATATTCAAAACCTTTCAGCCCTCCATATTCAAGGGTTTAACTTTTCCAAATTTGATTATTTGTGGATTATTTGCCACCACATCTGCTGCTGCCCTCCACCATTTTAATAGGCACTGCAAGTTTCAAGAGACTGAGAATGACTGCGAATATGTGGTGAGGCTTGGAAGTCCCTATTAAAAATGGTGGAGGGCAGCAGCGGAGGCAGCAGCAAGCCCTGCCAGCCACCTGCTTCTGCCTTGCGAAGGAACCTCACCACCTTGAAGGAACCTCACCTGGTGGGTTGAATCTGTTGATCATACTTTGTGTCTGCATGTGTTAAATATGGGGGGGGGGGTTGCAGGGAGGTAGAGATATTCATAATTTCCCCACTTTTGAAAGGGTCCTGCACCCCAAACCCCCGCAAATGTGGAGGGCCATCCGTATATGAATATTGTTTTGGCATAGAGATAAAGCTATTGTTAAAAGCACAATAGCAAAGTCAGTAAAACAGTAGGCAGCCTTGCCTCTTGTGTCCCATGACTGCCACCACTGAGGCCTGAGAGTGCCACCTGACATAAGGTTGCCAGAGTGAAAACTGGAGAGAACTCCTACACCCTCAATGGTTGTGTAAAAGGGGGGATTTCAGCAGGTGTTGCTCGTCAGGCAACCAGGTAACAAGCAACACCTGTTGAAATTCCCTCTTCTATTAAACCATGAAAGGTACAGGAAACCTCTTTAGTTTCCGCTCAGCCAAACCTCCATGATGTATGGCTTCAAGAAGTGGCAGGTGCATCTCTGGATTCCTGGGCCTTGTGTGTTTACATGGTTGCTAAGACAATGACGTTCCAAGCTGGCCCAATGTATTATCAAGGAGACAGCAGGTTCTGATGCTGCGCTTTGATTTCTGGGACTTCACAGATGGCATGAGGCTCTTCACATAGTTCCTGGCCCCAGCTACATGGCATTTTTTATTCTGGGAAGAAGTGAGAAATAGAGAACTTGATTCTGTCACCCACTGTATCCACAATTTGTCGCGGGTAATAAAGTCTCAGATTTGTTGTTTACACTTATCGCAAACTCCCCACCTCCAACGTATGCTTCCCTTCCAAGCAGCCGCAGCTGACAGGGAGCCCAGCGAGGGCTGAGCGGGCCAGACCCCCCACCCTCCCCTAGCTGTCCGTTTCTCCACTCATGGAGAAAGTGCCCTAGGCCGCAGCTGCCCGTTTTGCCCAGTCCCATCTTAGCTCCCGCGGACGCTTCCTCCGTGACTGTCACTCACGGAGTAAGTGTCCTCAGCTGTGGGAGCTGCAGGAGCACCAGGTGGAACTGGCTGCCATGGCCCAGGATGCTTCTGACACTCATGAAGGAGTGTCCTAGGCCGTGGTAACCCGTTCTGCCTGGCACCCCCTCAGCTCCCATGACCGAGGACACTTCCTCCATGAGTGTCAGTCATGGAGGAAGTATCCTCAGCAGTGGAAGCTGCAGGGGTGCTCGGTGGAACGAGCTGCCGCAGCCTAGCATGCTTCTGACACTTACGGAGGAACATCCTAGGCCATGGTAGCCCATTCTGCCCGGCGCCCCTCAGCTCCTATGGCCGAGGATGCTTCCTCCATGAATATCAGTCATGGAGGAAGTGTCCTCAGCTGTGGGAGCTCAAGGGGCACCAGGTAGAATGGGCTGCCATGGCCTAGGACGCTTCTGACACTCATGGAGGAGTGTCCTGTGCCGCAGCAGCCTGTTCCACCTGGCATCCCCTCAGCTCCCACAGCCAAGGATGCTTTCAACATGAGTGTCAGAAGCATCCTAGGCCATGGCAGCCCATTCCTACGTGGCAGTCCAAAACCTGCTAAGAAGGAGACTCCACTACACTACAAGGCAGTGCATTCCACTGCCGAACATCTCTTACTGTCAGGAAGTTCTTCCTAATGTTTAGATGGAATCTTTTTTCCTGTAGTTTGAGTCCATTGCTCCGTGTCCTTGTCTCTGGAGAAGCAGAAGACAAGCTTGCTCCATCCTCAATATGGCATCCCTTCAAATATATAAACATGGCTATCATGTCACCTCTTAACCTTCTCTTCCCCAGGCTAAACATACCCAGCTCCCTAAGCCGCTCCTCATAGGGCATGGCTTCCAGACCTCCCACCATTTTGGTCGCCCTCTTCTAGAAACATTCTAGTTTGTCCATATCCTTTTGGAATTGTGCTTCCATGGCCTAGGATGCTTCTGACACTCCTGAGCTGAGTGAAGTAAAGCATACTCCCTTCTTAGAAGTTGGCTTGTAACTGAATTAGTTACATGGAAAGGCACAATTACCTTTCCCATGTCACCATTTTTTGTTTCCTTTTTGTTCCTCTGTGAGCCAAAAATCTTCTTTTGGTGCCAGGTTTGGAACTGTAATCCTAAGCCAGTTACATAGAAATATATTCAGTTCAAAACTGAAACAATGGTCCGCCCTGGCCTCACATTGGGAGGCATGGAGACGCACTATCCTCAATGCTGCAGCGTTATTTGAGAACTCACGCCGAACAAGTCTTGAAGAGAAACGACAACACAGAAAGAATCACAACCCGGAAACATCACCCAAGGAGACCTTCTGCTGTGCTTTCTGCAACCAGACTTGTTTATCTCAGATTGGCCTTTTTAGTCATCAGCGCACTTGCAGAAAGCGCAGGATGAGTGCTTCCTGAATCTTCGTTTGCAAAGAGAGAGAGAGAGAGACTTTCACATAAAGTATTTAGGATAGCGTTAGATCAGTCCAGATGCTAGAATCACTCTTGTGCTAATTCTTGTTGCCAAGGCAGTGGCACACCAGAGAGCCCAACTAATCCTGCCCTAGCTTCAAGAGTAACTTTTACTAAGCAGCCATCTGCAAAATGCCTATCTTTAGCATTGGTACTTTGTCTACAAAAGAATGATTTCAGACTTCACTTTCACATCTGTCCTTATGGCTAATTGTTTCAGTGATAAATATTTGGAAGGTCAGAAGAGGAGAAAATTATTAGTCTGAAAAGCTTCTTGCATTGGGTCCAAAATGCATTTGCAGCCATGAATATCTACCGATGTCAATGGGAGGCTGCAAAAAAGTGAGCTCAAGGTCAAACCACTTATTTGATCCCTTCTGTAGTTGCATCTGCTTAGATTAAAACTTGCTAAGTGAAATAACTTCTTCTGTAATCAAACCTCCTGCACTGCAAGCTAAAACATATTAATAACTGTTAAAAGAAGAGAGAAATGTATGCTCCTAGGATTTCAGCATGATCCAGCAAATTATAGGCAGAATGCTTTTTTAAAGTTTTAAACCAGTCCAGCAGAACACGGCTGTTTCTTCATCATGATCTCTGTGCCTCACACAAATGAGCTTTTGCGCCTGTGCAGAGACCCCGTTCGGAACATTCTAGAACATTCTAGAACAAGTCACTTGGTGGTAGCCCCGCCCCTTTTCCCAGTATCCCTATATGAGCCCACCAAGTGACCCTGCTTCAGTTTCTTTCTATCCGCCAGAAGATTCACTTCATCTCCTTGCCTTGGATCATTTTCTTGCTGAGTCACTGTTCCATTTCTACTCTCCTGTTATTCTCTCCTTCTCATGTTCTTTCCCTTTCTGACTTTCTTCTTTAAAAAAACAAAAAACAAAATATATTCCCCCTCTTTCTCCCTCCCCTGGGTTCTTCCCCCTTCCTCCTTTCCTTTTATGGTCTCTTCCCTCTTTAAAAACTGCGCTTCTTGTGGCCAGAAAGTCTCTCTCTCAGATGCTCATACTGAATGCTTGTTCTGCCTCGGAGAAGGCCACATTGTCCAGCATTGTTCGATCTGCCAAGGCTTTATGATTCAAGTCTTAAAAAACAGAGCACAATGCCTAAAAATAATTTAAAGTGGCAAAGAAGCAGCATCCAACCAACTGCTATTTCTACCTCCATTCTGGTGTCAAAATTAAAAAAGAAAGCCATCCAAACTGATTGTCCCATGCCAGCGCTGAAGTCCATTCTGCAAACGTCAGTCTCAATACCAACGCATACCTCAGTACAACACATCATGCTCCTTCAGTATCGAAGACCCCTACAATCTCTGCCAATACCAATCAGGCTGCTGAGTTGGGCATTATGGCTCCACAGTAGCAAGGGGATCTGACTGGGCTGCTGCTGCTTCCTCGATGGAACACACCACTAAATCCTCTTACCATAAACCTGGTGAGAAGCGAAAATCTTTGGTGGATCTTTCTAAGGAGAAGAAGAAAAAGACCAAACATCCCAAAACAATTTCTGCACAATCAACATCAACGCCCATTACTTTGGTGCACTCCATTTCCACCATATCAGTACCAATGCCATCTGCCACACCTGACTCACCAATACTGGAACAAGATCCAGTGCTTGACACCTTACCTATCTCTACTTCAGCACTGCTCACACGGGCTATGGAATGGAATCAGGTTACCCAGACCATGGTTCCTGCCTCCTCCTCTCCAACCTCTGTCAGGGCCCTGCCAGCTAGATCTCCATGCACTACTAAGCCGTTATCTCCATCCCCTGCTCAGGAAAGATCACCCTATGACCATGATAGATACTGGACTTCGCCTAGACTTCATCATGTTTTTCGATATGGAGAAGATTCTCCATTCATTTCCATTTCCTATTTAGACTGGTATCAACATGAACATCTCTGGAGAGAATGGCTAGGCTCTTACTACTTGTACTTGCCTTCATACCACAACTGTTACAACTGCTATGAAACTTTTCTGGCCTGGTCTCCACTTTGATACCAAAGTAGATCTTGTCCCTGTCTTGATCCCAGTCTTGTCACTGCTCTCCATCTTTACCATCCCCTCATTGAAACCGACCAACAGTACTGGCATGTGACATCCATTCTCCATGTCAGCATTGTTCACCGATACGAGCCATGATCTTTGCTTGCCACATCAGTACCATTCACCTGTACCAATAAGAATTCTTCCTTCACCACCACCATGTACAACTGTGACGTTATCGCAACCTCCTCCACAGCCTGTAGTTGTGGACTCTTCTGCTATTCCTGGGGTGACAACTGTGGTAGCTATCCAGACACCTATTCCACCTGTTTTCCTGCCAGATCTCCCAGCTACACTGCCTGTTCCAGTGCCACACTTGGTATTGATCACTTCAGTACTGAGGCTATCCATCCCGACTTTGACTCCTCTGTCTATGTTACATCCTCCTACCACATAAGCCTCACAGCCTGTTGTTACTATTTGCACTGAACCACCTCAAGCTGATCCAGTTGCTCACACTCCAGAATCTGACTATGACTTTGATTCTTCTCCTCCTGAATTGCCCTCACCACTCACTATTTTACAATTGGCCATGGTTGAGGACACCACGCCTGCACCTCCCTTGGAGGACATCAAACAGTTTGCAGATGTGGTAATATGGGTGGCTAAATCTATCGGCTTTGACATCACTGTCCCTGCACCAACAGTTGTGGACCCTGTCTTTCAAACAATAGTGTCCCAAGCTTTGACTCCTGCCACAACCCCTCTCCTTCCAGCCCTCCTAGACCTCATCAAACAATTCTGGACAAAGCCAGCAACCCTGCCACTGGCCTCTCAGAGATTTGAACATCCTGATTTGAACAAATCAGGGCAGCGCTCCCTTCTTCTTTACCCACCCTCTGCCCAACTCTATCATAGTGGAGCCCTCACAGCCAAAGGGTGGTAAGAGGGCTCACATCACACCATCGGACCATGAGGGCAGGCAACAGGACATTTTTGGTCACCTCTTCTACTCTTGTTCTGCTTTGGCTGTCAGAATGGCCAATGTGCAGGCTTGCATGTTGGCTTACCAAAGATTCCTGTGGCAACAAATGATGGCCTTTGTTCCATCTCTCCCTGAAGAACATAGACAAGCATTCCACCAGGAAGCCATACCCCTCACCAATCAGCAGATCCAATTTGCATGTCATGTCACTGACTGCACTGCTAAAGTAGTATCTGAGGTCATAGCCCTCCAAAGGTACACATGGTTGTGCTCTACTGGCTTGATGAGAGATACTCAGTGCTGCATCGAAGATCTACCCTTTGATGGAGAAGGCCCTTTCTACACAAAGACTGAAGAATCTATGGAACACATCTCAAAGGCTAGACGGACAGCTCGGAAAATGGGTCTCATACAACCACCACAACAATGTCACCCAATCTTCCTGGAGGCGCTCATCATCTTCTTTCCATCATTCCCAATCTTGCACTTTATCACAGCCTTCATTTACCGCATGTAGGTCATTCAAACAGCTACACTCTTCTGCAGCTTCTAAGAAAACTATGTATTTCTTCCTCCTTCAAATTAGATTTTGATGGATTTTGCAGGACACCAAGACATCCCATTTTCAATTTGCCAGGCCTGCTTCATCCAGGGCCCCAAAAGCTATTTTCCCATTACAACTCTTGGTGAACCATCACCACAGACACCTGGGTATTGACCATTATTCATCTAGGTTATGCCATAGAATTCTCAAGTATTCCACCAAATGGCGTATTTTGGGTCAACCCTCCTTCAAGAGCTCTTCTGAATGTGATTACTGCTTTGCTAGAAAAGGACACAGTGGAGAAACTTTCTGACAGATGCAGAAACAATGGCTTCTATTCCTGCTATTTCATAGTGCCAAAACGAGATGGTGGCCTTCGCCCAATCCTAGACCTTCATGGTGTCAACAAATACATTTGCTCACATAGGTTCAAAATGGTCACCCTGCAATCCATCCTGCATTATCTCCAGAAGGTGATTGGTTCACATCTTCAAGATGCCTATTTTCACATCGCCATCTGCCCACAATATTGCAAGTTTCTTCATTTCACAATTGGTTGCAATTTTTCTATCCTTTCAGCCTGTCAACAGTTCCTCGCCTCTTTACAAAATGCATGGCTGCAGTAATCTCCTTCTTAAGGACCCGATTGAGCCAGGTGGATCCTTATCTAGACAACTGGCTTCAGGTGGTGCCCTGCAGGATGAAATTATACAAGGACATTTCCACCATACTTCATGATCTGGGCTTCAAGATGAATCCCAAAATTTCAGTTCTCCAACCCATGAGACAGATAGACTTTATAGGAGCCACGTTGTATACTACCACAGGCTGAGCATTCCTTCCTATAAGGAGAGCTCTCACTCTGGGAAAGGCAATTCTGTCATTTCAATGCTATCCAACAAGATCTGCACACACCATCCAAAGAGTCTGGGGTCTCATGGTCTCAACAACAGTGGTCATGTATCTAGTTCAGCTTCGCTTCTGTACCTTGCTACAGTGGTTCCTCCGGTATGTTGACCCCTGCCCAGACCATCAGTCAAAAAGACTGACCATACCACCCAATATCCTCAGGTCCCTCAGCTGGTGGACAAATTTGCAGAACCTACGCTCGGGCACAGAATCATAGAGCTGGACAAGACCACAAGGCCATCCAGTCCTACCCCCTGCCATGCAGGAATAAACAATCAAAGTATTCCTGACAAATAGCCATCCAGCCTCTGTTTAAAAACCTCCAAAGAAGGAGACTCCACTACACTCTGAGGCAGTGCATTCCACTGCCAAACATCTCTTACAATCAGGAAGTTCTTCCTAATATTTAGATGGAATCTCTTTTCCTGTAGTTTGAGTCCATTGCTCTGTGTTCCAATCTCTGGAGAAACAGAAAATAAGCTTGCTCCATCCTCAGTATTACATCCCTTCAAATATATAAACATGGCTATCATGTCACCTCTTAACCTTCTCTTCCCCAGGCTAAACACACCCAGCTCCCTAAGCTGCTCCTCACAGGGCATGGCTTCCAGACTTCCCACAATTTTGATCACCCTCCTCTGGACATGTTCCAGTTTGTCTATATCCTTTTGGAATTGTGGTGCCCAGAACTGGACACAGTATTCCAGGTGAGGTCTGACCAAAGCAGAATAGAGTGGCACTATTTCTTTCCTTGATCTAGACACTATTCTCCTATTGATGGAGCCTAGAATCACATTGGCTTTATTAACTGCCGCATCACACTGCTGACTCATGTTCATAGAATCATAGAATTGCAGAGTTGGAAGAGACCACGAGGGCCATCCAGTCCAACCCCCTGCCACGCAGGAAATCACAATCAAAGCATCCCCGACAGATGGCCATCCAGCCTCTGCTTAAAGACCTCCAAGGAAGGAGACCCCACCACGCTCCGAGGGAGTGTGTTCCACTGCCGAACAGCTCTGACTGTCAAAAAGTTCCTCCTCATGTTGAGGTGGAATCTCTGTTCCTGGAGCTTGCACCCATTGCTCCGTGTTCCAGTCTCTGGAGCAGCAGAAAACAAGCCTGCTCCATCCTCAGCGTGACATCCCTTCAAATACTTAAACAGGGCTATCATATCGCCTCTAAACCGTCTTTTTTCCAGGCTAAACATACCCAGCTCCCTAAGTCTCTCCTCATAAGGCATTGTTTCCAGACCTTTCACCATTTTAGTTGCCCTTCTCTGGACACGCTCCAATTTGTCAATATCCTTTCTGAATTGTGGTGCCCAGAACTGGACACAGTATTCTAAGTGAGGTCTGACCAAGGCAGAATAGAGTGGCACTATTACTTCCCTTGATCTAGACACTATACTTCTATTGATACAGCCCAAAATTGCATTGGCCTTTTTAGCTGCCGCATCACACTGTTGGCTCATGTTCAACTTGTGGTCTACTAGGACTCCTAGATCCCTTTCGCACATAGTCTCATTCAGCCAGGTCTCTCCCATCCTATATTTATGCATTTCATTTTTCCGCCCTAAATGCAGTACTTTACATTTCTCCGTATTGAATTTCATTTTGTTAGCTTTGGCCCAGCTCTCCAGTCTATCCAGGTCATTCTGAATTTTGATCCTGTCCTCTAGGGTATTAGCTACTCCTCCCAATTTGGTGTCATCTGCAAATTTGATAAGTATGCCCCTAATTCCCTCATCTAAGTCATTGATAAAGATGTTGAATAGCACTGGGCCCAGGACAGAACCCTGTGGCACCCCACTGGTCACATCTTTCCAAGACGAAGAGGAGCCACTGCTGAGCACCCTTTGGGTTCGGCCGGTCAACCAATTACAAATCCATTGAACAGTTAACTTGTCTAGCCCACATTCTACAAGCTTGTTTGCAAGAATGTCATGGGGAACCTTGTCAAAGGCCTTACTGAAATCAAGGTATGCAATGTCCACAGCATTCCCTTCATCTACCAAGCTGGTAACTTTATCAAAAAAAGAGATCAGATTAGTCTGGCATGACTTGTTTCTCTGAAACCCATGCTGACTTTTTGTGATTATGGCATTGCCTTCTAAATGTTCACAGACTCTCTGTTTAATGATCTGTTCTAGAATCTTCCCTGGTATTGATGTCAGACTAACTGGACGATAGTTGTTGGGATCCTCTTTTTTCCCCTTTTTGAAGATGGGAACAACGTTTGCCCTCCTCCAGTCTGCTGGGACTTCTCCTGTTCTCCAGGAGTTCTCAAATATTATTGCCAATGGCTCTGAGATTATATTTGCCAGCTCTTTTAATACTCTTGGATGTAGTTCATCTGGTCCTGGAGATTTAAATTCATTTAGATTAAGAAGGTATTCCTGTACCACCTCTTTACTTATTTTCAGCTGGATTTCCCCTATTGTGTCCTCTGTTCCATTTTCCTCAGGTTGGTCCTCCTTTTCCTTTTCTGAAAACACTGAGGCAAAGAAGGTGTTGAGTAATTCTGCCTTTTCTCTGTCCCCTGTTAGCATTTTGCCATCTTCTCCACGTAGTGGCCCTATCATTTCCTTCTTCCTCCTTTTGCTGCGGACATACCCAAAAAAACCCTTTTTATTGTTCTTAACCTCCCTAGCAAGCCTGAGCTCATTCTGCACTTTAGCTTTTCTGACTTTACTCCTACACGTGTTCGCTATCTGTTTGAATTCTTCTTTGGTGATTTCCCCCCTTTTCCATTTCCTATACATGTTCCGTTTAAAACTTAGCTCCATTGAAAGTTCTTTAGTCATCCATCCTGGTTTCTTGAGACACCTCCCATTTTTCTTCCTCAATGGTACTGTTTGAAATTGTGCCTTCAGTATCTCCCTTTTGAGAAAGTCAAAACCGTCTTGAGGTCCCTTCTCTTTTAGTATTCTTGACCATGGGATCATCCCCAGTATTTCCCTGAGTTTATTGAAATCAGCTCTCCTAAAGTCTAGAATGCGTGTCTGACTATGCCTGGCTTCTCCTTTCCATTGTATAACAAACTCCAGGAGAACATGATCACTCTCACCTAAGGATCCCACCACTTGCACCCCATTAACCAGGTCGTCTCTGTTGGTTAGGATCAGATCTAAAATAGCTGACCCCCTTGTTGCCTCTTCCACCTTTTGGACCATGAAATTGTCTTCCAGGCATGTAAGGAATTTGCTAGACCTTGTAGTTTTGGCTGAGTTAGATTGCCAGCAAATATCAGGATAGTTGAAGTCACCCATCACTACTACATCTCTCCTTTCTGCATGTATGTTCATCTGTTCTAGAAAGGCAACATCCAATTCCTCCGTCTGATTTGGGGGTCTGTAGTAGAGTCCCACAATAACATCCCTGTTGTTTCCCTCCCCTTTAATTTTTATCCAGATGCTCTCCACCTGGCTTCCAGTATTGATGTCATGGATCACTTCACTGGTGTAAATATCCCTGACATATAATGCTATTCCTCCTCCTTTCCTGTTTGGCCTGTTTCTCCTATAAAGGTTATACCCCTCTATTCCTACATTCCAATCATGAGACTCGTCCCACCAGGTTTCAGTAACGCCTATTATATCATATTTGTTTTGTAGTGCAAGGAGTTCTAGTTCATCTTGCTTATTTCCCATGCTCTGTGCATTAGTGTAGAGACATCTGAGACCATGTGTTCCCTTTACTTGCTCCCTGTGCAAGTTTTTTTGCCTCCCACTGTTGGGTCCTTGCGCTGTTTGCCTTGTTCCCTCTATGACAGTTTGACTATTTTCTCCAGCCCTTTTGCCTTCCAGAATACTGTCTCCCTCCCCCATTTGACTCAGTTTAAAGCCCTCCTGATCAAATTCTTGAGACTGTTGGCAAAAATGTTTCTTCCAACTGTTGTAAGATGCACCCCATCTCTTGCCAGAAGTCCCCCTGCATGGAAGCGCAGTCCATGATCCAAGAATCCAATTTGTTCTCGGCGACACCATCTACGGAGCCAGTTGTTTACGTCGGCTATTTTCCTCTCCCTTCTTGGACCATGCCCTTCAACTGGCAGAAGAGACGAGATGACCACCTGTGCGTTCATTTCGTTCAGTTTGTGATCCACTAAAACTCCTAGATCCCTTTTGCATGTACTGCCATCAAGCCAAGTGTCCCCCATCCTATATCTGTGCATTTCATTTTTACTGCCCAAGTGCAGTATCCTACATTTATCCCTGTTGAAATTCATTTTGTTAGTGTTGGCCCAGCTTTCTAATCTGTTAAGGTTATTTTGAATTCTGATCCTGTCCTCTGGGGTATGCCCTCTATTCCATCATCCAAATCATTAATAAAGATGGTGAATAGCACTGGGCCCAGGACAGAACCCTGTGGCACCCCACTGGTCACTTATCTCCAGGATAAGGAGGAGCCATTGGTGACTACCCTTTGGATTCACCCTATCAGCCAATTACAAATCCACCTAACAGTCGCATTGTCTAGCACACGGGTTACTAACTTTTTTACAAGAATATCATGGGAGATCTTGTCAAAGGTCTTACTGAAACCAAGATACACTACATCCACAGCATTCCCTTCATCTACCAAGTATGTAACTCTATCTAAAAATAGGTAAGGTTAGTCTGGCATGACTTGTTTTTCAAAAACCCACGTTGATTTTTGGTGATCACAGCATTCCTTTCTAAGTGCTTACAGACTGTCTGTTTAATTATCTGCTCTAGAATCTTTCCTAATATTGATGTCAGGCTGACTGGGCGGTAATTATTTGGGTCTTCTCCCACCCTCCCTTTTTTAAAGATGGGGACAACATTTGGCCTACTCCAGTCTGCTGGGACCTCTCCTGTTCTCCAGGATTGCTCAAAGATTATTACCAGTGGTTCTGAGATTACTTTTGCCAGTTCTTTTAGTACCCTTGGATGTAGTTCATCTGGACCTGGAGACTTGAATTCATTTATACTGACCAGATATTCCTGAACTACCTCTTTACCTATTCTATGCTGCATTTCCCCTACTGCATCATCTGCTCCATTTTTTCAAAGTTGAGCACTGTTCTTCTTTTGGGAGAAGGCCAAGGCAAGGAAGGTGTTGAGTATCTCTGCCTTTTTTCTGTCCCCTGTTAGAATTTTGTCACTGTCTCCTCACCTTTCCTCTCACCGGATCTCACTTAAGTTGTTACCACAGACGCCTCTCTCACAGGTTGAGGGGTACATGGTGCTCACCTGATGGTACAAGGACACTGTACAATGTCTGAAACACATCTACACATCAATGCATTGGAATTGTTAGCAGTGATCAAGGAGTTTTGTGCATTTGAGTGCCTTCTAACTGGCAGAGTAGTGCAAGTCACGTCAAACAATACCACCACAATCTGTTTCATCAACAGACAAGGCGGGACATACTCTGCATCCCTCTTGGACCTTGCAACTACTCTATGGAATTGGTGTGTAAGACAATAGATCCAGCCAGTCATAGTCTACCTAGCAAGAACAGACAACATACTAGCAGACTCCCTCAGCAGGGACCGGGTGTTATAACACAAATGGTCACTTGCAATGCCTGTATTTTATCACATTGTTGCCATGTGTAGTGAGCTGCAGCTAGAACTGTTTGCATCACAGGACAAGAAATGTGAACAGTATTGCTCCAGGGCTGGGGTAGGTCACAGCACCTTGGGTGATGCTTTTCTCTATAAGTGGACAGGTTGCCTCATATATATATATATATTCCACCCCCCGATGCCTCTATTGGGAAAAGTCATATCAAAGATCAGCAAGGACTGAATCTCACCAATTGTTATAGCACCTTTCTGGCCCTGACAACCATGGTTTACCACACTTCTACATTTATTGTAGAATAAGTGTTTATACTGTCCAGAGCAGAATGTCCAGTGCAGAATGCCAAACAGAGCATCACATCGTAAGATGTAAACTAAATCTTCATCTTAAGTTCAAACCTAAGAGGAGTGGCATCTTAAAGAAGAGTCAAAAATCCAAGTCAAAAATCTTCAACAAGCTACCATGAGGGACAACTTCCAGGCAAACCTGCAAACAAAACTTGAAAGACCATCCTACAGATCCTTCTCCTACAGTGCTTTGGCAACATATCAAAAACAGTATCCTCCAGTCTCCGGAAGAATCCCTCAGGTTCTCCCACAAGAAAAATCAAGACTGGTTTGATGAAAAAAACCAAGAGATCCAGGAGCTGTTGGCAAAGAAGAGAACTGCTCACCAGGCATACCTCGCCCAGCCAACTTGCCATGTAGGAAAAGCAGCTTTCCATCTCACATGTAGTAAACGTCAACAAAAACTCTGAGACATGCAGAACAAGTGGTGGACCAATATAGCAGAAAAAACACAATGCTGTGCAGATCTGGGTGATCTTAGAGGATTTATGAAGCTCTTAAAGCAGTGTTTGGACCTACTTACCAGGTCCAAAGCTCCTTATACAGTATAGATGGCCAAACATTAATTACTGATAAGCCTCCATCCTGAATTGATGGGCTGAACATTTTCAAAGTTTCTTTAGTGCCAGCCGAGTAGTCCAAGGCACAGCTATCCAACATATGATACAAAAACTGATGAAAAATTAATTGGACATAGCTCCCACTTTGGAAGAGACCCTTAAGGACATACAGCAGATGAAAAACGGCAAGGCAGCTTGGATTGATGGAATCCCACCTGAAGTTTGGAAACACAGAGGTCATGTACTCCACGATAAATTCCATGAACTCCTTGTGAATTGCTGGAAAAAGGGGGAACGGCCATCAGATCTCAGAGATGCAGTCATCATCACCCTGTACAAGAAAAAAGGAGCAAAATCCGATTGCTCAAACTATCGAGGCATAACACTGCTCTCTATTGTGGGAAAAATCCTTGCAAGGATACTCCTGAACAGATTAGTTCCTGCTGTTGCAGAAGAACTTCTTCCTGAAAGCCAATGTGGCTTCAGAGCCAATAGGAGTACTACAGATATGGTATTTGCCCTTAGACAACTGCAAGAGAAATGTAGAGAGCAGAACAAGGGTCTCTATGTAACATTTGTTGACCTCACCAAAGCCTTTGACACTGTGAGTAGAAAAGGTCTGTGGCAGATCCTGGAAAGATTAGGATGCCCCCCCCCAATTCCTTAAAATGATTATCTGGCTACACGAGGGCCAGCGTGGTCAAGTCAGATATGGCGATGCTCTTTCAGAGCCCTTTCTAATAACTAATGAAGTGAAGCAAGGTTGTGTTCTTGCTTCAACTTTATTTACAATCTTCTTCAGCATGATGCTCCAAAGGGCTATGGCAGAGCTCAAAGAAGACAACGGCATCTATATACGTTACCGTACTGATGGTAGCTTGTTTAACTTATGCCATCTGAGGACTCACACTAAGACTCTAAACTATCTAATTCATTCATAAACTAACTATGAGCTGCTCTTCGCTGCTGCTGCTGCCCTTGTTGCCCACACAGAAGCAGCTCTGCAGTGTCTAACATCCTGCTTTGCAACAACTGCAGAGCTGTTTGGGCTGGAAGTCAACCTGAAGAAAATAGAAGTTCTTTACCCAGCCTGCACCATTGGACGAACACCATCATCCCCACGTTGCCATCAATAAATCTGTGCTTAAGTCTGTTCAGAAGTTCACCTACCTGGGAAGCATCATCTCCTCAGATGCCAAGATTGACAAAGAGATCGATCACAGATTAGCAAAGGCATACAGCGCATTTGGAAGACCTTACAAAAGAGTCTGGATAAACACCTGAGGCGAAACACAAAAATCAGTGTGTATAGAGCCATTGTACTGTCTATCCTCCTTTATGGGTCTGAAACATGGGTCACCTATCGCCAACACTTACAACTCCTCGAACGCTTTCATCAGTGCTATATACGCACACTCCTAAATATACAGTGGACTGACTATGTGATGAATGTTGCTGTCCTTGAGCAAGCAGGGATCACCAGCATTGAGGCCATGATATTGAGAACACAGCTGCACTGGGCAGGGCATGTTTCTAGGATGGAAGACCATCGCCTCCCCAAGATAGTACTCTATGGTGAACTCGCCATGAGTCAGCGTAAGAGGGGAGCTCCAAAAAAGCGATACAATGACTCCCTGAAACAACATCTCAGGCTCAGCCAAATTGATCACCAACAATGGTCCGCCCTGGCCTCACATCGGGAGGCATGGAGACGCACTATGCACAATGCTTCAGCCTTATTTGAGAGCTCATGCCGAACAAGTCTTGAAGAGACATGACAACGCAGAAAGAATCACAACCTGGAAACATCACCCAAGGAGACCTTCTGCTGTGCTTTCTGCAACTGGACTTGTTTATCTCGGATTGGCCTTTTTAGTCATCAGCACACTTGCAGAAAGCACGGGATGAGTCCTTCCTGAATCTTCATTTGCGAAGAAAAGCCAGAGAGAAAGAGAGAGAGAGAGAGAGAGAGAGAGAGAGAGAGACTTATTGAAGGGTACTTACAGCAGACCTCTTCCATGCCTGGATCTTCTCACACTCCAGAGGACAAATACTCCACCCCGATCTCCAAATGTTGAAGCTAAGTGAGTGGTACATAACACAGTGACATAACCATAGTTAACTTCGGTTCTCTTGGCCTCCCATAAACCATCCACTACTAGGTCTTATACCTATAAGTGGAGAAGGTTCTTTGCCTTCGTGGCTTCCAGGTCAGTCAATCCCATCTCTCCATCTCTGCTTACTGTTTTGCATTACTTGCTGCATCTCTGTGAACAAGGTCTGGCCATCTCTTTAGTGAAAGTTCATCTTTCTGCTATCATCACTCACCAGCCACCTGATATGTCAAATTCTACTCTCTTCACCAATCCTACTGTTAGGAGATTTCTGAAAAGTCTGCTTCTTCTGTATACTCCAGTGAATGCACCTATGCCTTCTTGGTCTCTGTCTCTCATCCTCACTCAGTTGATGTCAAGACCATTTGAACCCTTGGCTACAACTGATAGACTATTGACCTTGAAAGTGGTCTTTTTAGTCACTGTCACCTTGGCCCGCCACTCTAGCGAGCTCTCTGCACTTCAATGTGATGATCCTTACCTATCTTTTTACCGAGATAAGGCTGCCTTATACCCTGATGTACTACACAAGACTCAGGGGTTTCAATATGTAAGAACAACCAAAATACCTGGGAGTGTGAGAATAGACGATGTAGTCAACCACATAAATATGCAGCAAATAAATAGTAAAAATTATTATGTATTTTCTTGTGTGATAATTCTATTTGGTTAAATATTACAGAAACAGTTACTACTCAAGAACAAATTTTACAATATAGTAATCACAATTTCAAATACAAATACAGCTTTTCTCATAAACAGATTATCAATGTCAGAATAATTTAAATTTCAAGTTTTTATACTCCAAAAGTTAACTCTGCCATATATAATACACTTATAATGCACATTTCATACAGGTAGGTTGCTTTCCAAGCTGATTTCAGGTTGGATTAAAACAGTTGTGTGGATTAAAACTGTTCGGCAGTGGAGCACCTCCCTCGGAGCGTGGTGGGGTCTCCTTCCTTGGAGGTCTTTAAACAGAGGCTGGATTGCCATCTGTTGGGGATGCTTTGATCATGATTTCCTGCATGGCAGGTGTTGGACTGGATGGCCCTCGTGGTCTCTTCCAACTCTACAATCCTATGATTCAAGGCAGTACAGGGGTCAAACCGGGGCAAGGATACTACACAGTGGAGCTGGAATACAGCCCTTGTGCAGATTCAGCCTTAGTCTAAGAAAGTTTATGCTACCAACTTTTTTCTCTCAGTCTCAAAGGTGCTACAAGATCCCTTTGCAAAGAATCTCAAGACACTCAGAAGAGAAGGAAATAGGAACTGGATAAGTGTGACATTTGTGACTTTCATACTTAGGCAACTGTGCATTAGCACACTTTCTAATTGTCAGCCTACTCATATAAAGCACAGGACTAAAGCAAGGAAAGCAATTGGCTACACCCAACCTTCAGGACCACTGATGGGATATATGTGAGCCAACATACTTGTACTGATTCAAAAAGTGTCCGTTGTTGCTCTGGATTCTAGTGCCTTGTGTGTTTACAGAGTTGCCATAACAATGAAGTTTCAAATTGGCTCAGTGCTTTTCATTTATACCCAACAGAAATGAGAACTGACAAACTAATTTCAAATAGAAGTATATTTAAACTGTATCACAAATACAAAGAATCTCAGCTATATATAAAGAGCCCATGTACAAACTAATAAATCCAATTGTAACTATTTCTCTTAATGAATGCAATCGCAACAATTTCTCTATATTGCAAAAATATCATTACAATGTATCACATTAGTTATGACAATTCTATAACACAAGTATTGAATGAAGAATTTTTTTCAATGCAATATACAAGACACTAAGGACATTTTCAGACAGGAAAAAGTCGTCCTGAGAGCTCGAGAGAGGAACGCAGCTGTTTCGCAGCAGGGGGCCAGTTTCTGACGATGTCGTCCTTCTCGCATTACCCTCCGTGTTCCTTCCATGTTGCATGGAAGGAAAAGGCGCCACTTTTTACTCACGCAAGTTCTTTGTGAATAAAAAGTGGTGCCTTTTCCTTCCATGCAACATTGAAGGAACACGGAGGGTAATGCGAGAGGGACGGCGTCGTCAGAAACTGCCCCCTGCCACAGAGCAGCTGCATTCCTCAACTCAATGGCTCCTTCCGGATTTAAGGTATGTCTGAAAAAGTCCTAAGACACTAAGTAAAGTGTTTCCTTATTACAAAAAGTGACTAAATCACAAGAAGTGTCTCAATATTTTACACATGAGAAACAGCTTACAATAAATGAGAATACTTTCAGAGGTTAGTTATACATAAATTGATGCTACCTTCAAAAACACTTTAGACTATTTTTATACAATTTTAGCTAATCATTAACGATAGTTCCATGAAACACAGTATTTAAGATAATATAATGAAATCCTAGAAAAGGACCTAATATAAGACCAGGAATGCCTATAGAACACTACAAATGCAACCACTGTGTATAGTGTAAACAATCCTATAATACAAGTACGTTTGTACAGTTGACCCTCTGTATCCATGGATTTGGTATCCACAGATTTAAGTATTCATGGCTTGAAACTATTCTTTTAAAAATAATAATCCAAAAAGCAAACCTTGATTTTGCCATCTTATATAAGGGGCACCATTTCGCTTTGCCATTTATAATGGGACTTAAGTATTCAAAGATTTTGGTATCCATGGGGTGTCCTGGAACCAAACCCCAGCAAATATGAAGGGACAACTGTACATCCAAAAACTAATGCTGAATTTCAACTACGGTCCTTTTCTAATTGCGGTACGAAAAACGTGGTCTCATAGAATCATAGAATCATAGAATTGCAGAGTTGGAAGAGACCACGAGGGCCATCCAGTCCAACCCCCTGCCATGCAGGAAATCACGATCAAAGCATTCCCGACAGTTGGCCATCCAGCCTCTGTTTAAAGACCTCCAAGGAAGGAGACCCCACCACACTCCGAGGGAGTGCGTTCCACTGCCGAACAGCTCTTACTGTCAAAAAGTTCCTCCTAATGTTGAGGTGGAATCTCTGTTCCTGGAGCTTGCACCCATTGCTCTGTGTTCCAGTCTCTGGAGCAGCAGAAAACAAGCCTGCTCCATCCTCAGTGTGACATCCCTTCAAATACTTAAACAGGGCTATCATATCGCCTCTTAACCGTCTTTTTTCCAGGCTAAACATACCCAGCTCCCTAAGTCTCTCCTCATAAGGCATCATTTCCAGACCTTTCACCATTTTAGTTGCCCTTCTCTGGACACGCTCCAATTTGTCAATATCCTTTTTTAATTGTGGTGCCCAGAACTGGACACAGTACTCCAGGTGAGGTCTGACCAAGGCAGAATAGAGCGGCACCACTACTTCCCTTGATCTAGACACTATACTTCTATTGATACAGCCCAAAATCGCATTGGCCTTTTTAGCTGCTGCATCACACTGTTGGCTCATGTTCAACTTTTGGTCTACTAGGACTCCTAGATCCCTTTCGCACGTAGTCTCATTCAGCCAGGTCTCTCCCATCCTATATTTATGCATTTCATTTTTCTGCCCTAAATGCAGTACTTTACATTTCTCCGTATTGAATTTCATTTTGTTAGCTTTGGCCCAGCTCTCCAGTCTATCCAGGTCATTCTGAATTTTGATCCTATCCTCTAGGGTATTAGCTACTCCTCCTAATTTGGTGTCATCTGCAAATTTGATAAGTATGCCCCTAATTCCCTCATCCAAGTCATTGATAAAGATGTTGAATAGCACTGGGCCCAGGACAGAACCCTGTGGCACCCCACTGGTCACATCTTTCCAAGATGAAGAGGAGCCATTGCTGAGCACCCTTTGGGTTTGGCCGGTCAACCAATTACAAATCCATTGAACAGTTAACTTGTCTAGCCCACATTTTACAAGCTTGTTTGCAAGAATGTCATGGGGAACCTTGTCAAAGGCCTTACTGAAATCAAGATATGCGATGTCCACAGCATTCCCTTCATCTACCAAGCTGGTAACTTTATAAAAAAAAGAGATCAGATTAGTCTATGCTGTAGTATGTCCTTGTGGATTGATTTACACTGGACTCTCAAGTAGACCTGCACACTCAAGAATGGCTGAACACAGGAGTCATATAGCCAATAGACAAATAGAAAAACTCTTAGTGGAACATTTTGTTCAACACTAACACTCCAGATTCATTCAAATTCTGTATATTAGAAACAATTGTTAATAAACCTTTTGAGAGGATTGACATCCACAACAGATTATTACAAATGGAAGCACGATGGATTTATACGTTACAAGTCGTACCATCCATTTGGTCTCAATGAACATATTGAATGGTCAGCATTTCTATAATACATTCAGCTAGCATTTAGGATCCTACACTTGACGAGAACTACTTTGTAATTAGGAATTACCAACATATGTTTCTAATTATTAAACTAGTATAAAGCCATGACCCACACAGTAATATTCACCCACTGCTGTCAAATCCAGTGTGGTCAAAGTTGTGAGGCAGATCCTGTAAATATCCTGTAAATATATTTTTATTAATATTTCTAATTTATTTTTTATAAAACGTAATTTGATGTATAACAGATACATGGGATGTGGAGGGAAATAGTGCTGAGGAAGGCAAGAAATTAATGTTGAAATGGAGTAAATCAGACTTCCCAAGACTTCTCTGTCTGTTAAACATCCAACAGACTCTTCTAACCCACTGTGCTTGCCAAATCTGTGATTACCGTCAATTACAGCCTATTGATCTTAAATAGAGTACTTTATGGATAATGATTAATGCTGTTTGGAACTCTTATCTCCATTCAATCTGCCATTATTGTTAAATTTGCTGTTGATGTAATCACTAAACCTACTATTCCTCTTAAATTTGCGATTGCCTTCAACCACATCTCACCAATACCTAATAAAATACCCTAGAGACAATGATTAATGCAGTTTGAAATTTTATGCCTGATATGAGCATTGCCGACATCCACAGCTATAATTTTGGTTTGTAGAATACCCTTTGGTGGGTAGCGGTTTGACGCGGTCTTGAATTTTGCATTCCATTTACTATATTTACCCCAGACAGAAGAGTCATTATGTCAGCAGCAGCTATTGATAGGATCAGCATGGCTTCAAAGTAAATTGTATAATTTTAGTTTGAGAGATAGTGACTAAACCTCTAGAACGATGCCTCCTATAGGAAAGTGGAAAAGAGGTCTACATAGAGATAAATGCATTGAGTGGTTAGTTTACATAGAGATAAATGCATTGAATGGTCAACTAGGATTTCATTATATTATCTTAAATATTGTATTTCATGGAATTATTATTAATGATTAGCTAAAATCTAATATATATATATATGTATATCTTAGGTATGTTGCCATTTCCAGTGTGCTGATTGGCTGCTTAGGAAACTGACCAAGCAATCAAAGCTCTGTTGGGCAGCCAATCAGTTCACTGGGGGTGGGACCATGCGGCAGTTTCACTCCTTTCTAAACATGGCAGAGGGGGTGTGAGTAGCATGGGGGATGTGGCATGGTGTGTGTGCATGCGGGGTGTATGGGGTGTGGGGAGGGCAGTGTGAGTGCAGGGAGGGTGGCACATGGCAGCACGGGGGAGGGTGGTGCGAGTGGGGGAAGAGTGGCACAGGGTTTGGAGAGGGTGGTGCGAGTGTGGGGAGGGCGGCACAGGGCGGTATGGGGTGTGGTGAAGGCAGTACGAGAGTGGTGCAGGGCAGCACAGGGTGCAGGGAGGGCAGAGAGAGTGCAGGGAGGGCGGCACAGGGTGCGGGGAGGGCAGTGCAAGTGTGGGGAGGGTGGCACAGGGCAGCACAGGGTGCGGGGAGGGTGGTGCGAGTGCAGTGAGGGTGTGAGGGTGGGTGTGGGGAGGGCAGTGTGAGTACAAGAAGGGTGGCATAGGGCAGCACAGGGTGACGGAGGGTGGTGTGAGTACAGGGAGGGTGGCACGGGGTGCAGGGAGGATGGTGCAAGTGCGAGAAGGGTGGCACAGGGCAGCATGGGGTGTGGGGAGGGTGGTCAAGGGTGTGAGTGTGGGGAGGGCAGCACAGGGTGGCACAGGGCAGCACGGGGTGTGGGGAGTGTGGTGTGTGTGTGGGGAGGGTGGCACAGGGTGGCATGGGGTGCAGCAAGGGGGCACGGAGGGCGGCACAGGTTGGCACTGGTTGTGGGGAGGGCACTGTGAGTGCGGGGAGGGCGGCATAGGGCAGCACGGGGTGCGGGAGGGCAGAGCAAGTACGGGGAGGGTTGCACAGGATGGCACTGGGTGTGGGGAGGGCACTGTCATTGCGGGGAGGGTGGCATAGGGCAGCATGGGGTGCGGGCGGGCAGTGTGAATGTGGGAAAGGTGGCACGTGGTGCGTGGAGGACAGTGCAATTGCGAGGAGGGCGGCATAGGGCAGCACGGGGTGCAGGAGGTCAGTGTGAGTGCAGGGAAGGTGGTACAGGGTAGCACAGGGTGCGGGGGAGAGCGGTGCGAGTATGGGGAGGGTGGCACAAGGCAGCACAGGGTGCAGGAAGGGTGGAGCGAGTGTGTAGGGGGCGACACAGGGCACCATGGTGTGTGGGGAGGGCAGTGTGAGTGCGGAGAGGATGGTACAGGGCAGCACAGGGTGCGGGGAGGAGGGTGTGAGTGCAAGGAGGGTGGTACAGGGCGGCATGGGGTGCGGGAGGGGGTGTGAGTGCGGGGAGGGCGGCACAGGGCAGCACGGGCTGCAGGGAGGGCAGTGCAAGTGTTGGGAGGGTGGTACAGGGCGGCATGGGGTGCGGGGAGGGCAGTGCGAGTGCGCGGAGGGTGGTACTGGGCGGCATGAGGTGCCGGGAAGGCGGAGCAAGTGCAGGGAGGGTGGTACAGGGCGGTGCAGGGAGGGCGGTGCAAGTGCGGGGAGGGTGGTGCAAGTGCGGGGAGGGCGGTGCAAGTGCGGGGAGGATGCTACAGGGTGGCATGGGTTGCAGGGAAGGTGGTGTGAGTGTGGGGAGGGTGGCACAGGGCGGCCTGAAGTGCAGGGAAGTTGGAGCGCGTATGGGAAGGGTGGCATGGGGTGCAGGGAGGGCGGTGCAAGGGCAGGGAGGGCGACATGGAGGAGTGACATGTGTACCATCAGGGGGTGTAGTGCACAGGGGGAACGGTGTATGTTACACCGGGTATAGCTAGTTGTATAAAAATATTCTGATGTGTTTTTGAAGGTAACATCAATTTATCTCTAACTAACCTTTGGAAGTATTCGCATATATTGTAAACTATTTCTCACATGTAAAATATTGATACACTTCTTATGATTTATTCACTTTTTGTGATAAGGAAACACTTTACTTAGTGTCTTATTGTCTTGTATATTGCATTGAATTTTTTTTTTCATTCAATACTTGTATTATAAAATTGTCAACACTAATGTGATACATTGTAATGATATTTTTGCAATATAGAGAAATTGTTACAATTGTATTCATTAAGAGAAATAGTTACAATTGGATTTATTAGTTTGTACATGGGCTCTTTATATATAGCTGAGATTCTTTGTATTCACGATACAGTTTAGATACGGTATATTTCTATTTGAAACTAGTGTGTCTGTTCTCATTTCTGTTAAACATTACAGCCAGGACCCTAACCCATTCAAAATTTCATTTATATCCAGCACTTCACTACTGGCAGTAGCACCTCAGAGGCTGCTGCCACACTGCAGAAATAATAGAGTTTGATACACCTTTTAACTGCCATGGCTCAATGCTATGGAATTCTAGGATCTGTAGTTTTGTGAGATGTTTAGCCTTCTCTGTCAGAGAGGTCTGGTGCCACAACAAAATACAAATCTCATAGGATGGAGCGATGACAGTTAAAGCAGTGTCAAAGTGCATTATTTCTGCAGTGTGGCAGCAGCCAGGGTCTCTCTTGCTTGGTGGCTCCTGGTTGTGCCAAAGTTTGCTCTTTCTTGGCTGCATCAACACCTTCACATCACTGCACTTAAGATATTGCTCAGCGTAAGTGATGACTACAAAGCCACAAATAAGTTTGGAAGCAGGAGAACAGAGCACTCAGGTTAATTTTTTAGCAGTTTGGATTTTTACCATCTTGGACTCACTAGTGAGTCCAAGTGAGCACTAACTTTTCCCACCTAGTCCATCTCTCTTTCTGACATGAATGGATTTCTGTTCTTCTTTTTCCTTTGCAAAATGTCATATGGGGTAGTCAGTTCTTCTGCTGCATGGACCACACCAAAGAAGAGGCCACCATGTCACATATAAGGTATGATACAGCCTTGTCCCAACCTATTATTATGACATTATACAGTACCATCAGTTTACTTTTAAAGGCATTGACAAGAGTTTCATAAGCCAATGTAAATGCCAGACCTAATTCAAATTCTGTCAGAGGTCAACAGAGAAAAGGAAAGGAATGAAAAGATGGGATGATTGCGGGGGAAACTTATTACTTGTATTTAGTCTTGGGATGAGGACTAATGGTTAAACCAGAGAAGAAAAATTTGAAGGAGGGAGAACTTTCACACATGCACTGATCCCTCTATTTTTTACAACTCAAGGGTGCCAGTTACACGGCAGTTTTTGTCATGGGGCGTACCGGGACTTCCTGATCCTGTATTCGTCCTGCGCTGTTTAAACTATTTTTGTCCCTCTTATGGAAATTCTGGAAGATCCCGTGATTCATATTTACACGGCATCAGGGCCCGTATTTTTTCATTTATCCCGCACTCTTATATCCTGTGCTTTTGCTGTTTACACATGTTTAGCGTACCGGGATTTGGGGGGGGGGGCTGTCAATCAAGGATGCGATTACTCATGTTTTCACAACCTTGGTGATGTACTTCCTTTAGAGTTCCGTGCCACGAGCGATGCTATTGGCTGGCTCGGGGAGGGGGAGAGATCAGGGGGCAGAGGCTTGCGTTTGTCCTGTCCCTTTAAAATGTTAACCCTTTAAGCAGAGGCAGCTGTGGAGTAAAGGTTTCAAGCCAGTGCAGGCAATCATACAGGGACGACACACAAGGCATTTTAAAAGACCCAGACGCTGGCATTTTTTTACTGTGCCTTATGGGGGGGATGAATGAAAGTGTGTTCATTCGCTCAGATGCTGGCATTTTTTACTGTGCCTGGGGGGGGGGGTGATGAATGTTTGATTATCCATTCAACTGGTGAGGCTGGATCTGTTGAACGGGTGATTGACCCCTCCTTTTCTGGTCGCTGCTTTCTGAGCCCGCCCCCAGTCACCATTTCCGGTCATCGCCTAGTACCGATAGCTTGTCCTGGGCTGTTTACATTTCTGATTTTCCAAATCCTCCAGTAACATTTTAAAAAAACGGCACAAACCGCAGGACTGGAAGTCCCGCAGGTTGAGGGATAAAAGGTGGCCCCCCTTCCGAAAATCACGTGCCCGACCCAATGTACGTGTAAACAACCAGGGTTCGACACGAATTATTCCCACTACATTTTCATCATGTAAACGGCACCAAGATGTGGGAAGAAGGACCTTGGAGGGACTTCCTGTAGTCTACCCTTTGGAGACTGATGTACTGCCCTTGATACCTTGAGGTTCGGCCAAGCTATGACATGAAGGGCTTCTCCAGATGAAGTAAATGTGGCAGGAGGTTGCAGTATTTGTTGCTGTACTTCATGGGGTTGATTCAAATAAACAACATTTCTGTTGTCTCAAACTAATTTTTGGCAATTCCTGGCACCAGCTGCAGCATTTTGTTTTTACCCTTGAGTGAGTTTCTTCTTGACTCCAAGATATATTGGAACAAAAAAAAAAATCTTTCCCTTGTCTCCCCCCACTTACAGTTATATTACTATAGTGCATCAGTGAAATGGTACTTTTACATTATAACTTTAGAATTAAAAAATACCCTTCAAACCATAGGACCACTTCAGCAAACCATGCCCGGGTTTTTCAAAACCTTTGGAAGAGCCCTAGTGCAGATCCAACAAATCACTGCAAACACCCTTAAAAAACAGACAAGTAGATGCAGAGGCAACAGCAACTCACAGAACCCCAGCAAACCCAAAGAGCTATATTCTGAGACCTCACCTTTCTTTGGACCAACCTGGAAGAGCACTAAACTCAGTGTCTGATTGGTAGGTGGTGGTTGAATTAAATGACATTGCCTTCTTCAAAGAAGGAGGCTGAAGGGGAAGAAAGTATCCAGGATACAAAGCAATTAAAATCTACTGGACTCTCTCAGGATGACTGGTAAGTACTTGGGTTATCTAGCATGAGCTGCTAGTCAGTTTAGCCCAAGAGTGTGCAAATCAGCTGTCCAAAGCCCTGAAAAAGTTATTTCCCAGCCTCAGGGATCTTACATATTTTCATAAATAAGAAATGCCAGTGATTGAACTGAGGGGATTCAGAGTGCCAAGTGTTTGTTTTAACAGTTGTTTTAACTTGGAAAGAGCACAGCAACCCTCCCTCTATTTGTTGTTTTTCCATTTCAAATTGGTCTTCCCATGATTATGCTCTCAAGAAGGTAATCAAAAGTGTGACAGTCAGGGTAGAAGAGTTTCATCAGTACAGCTGCCAGATGACTCTTATCCTAAGAGGAATCCCTTCTTTTAAAGGGCTGATGTTACTTATAGTAAAACCTCAGAGTTGCATAAAAATAATGACCCATAACTGGCTCTTACTTCTGGAAGAGTGATCTAACACAACTGAGTTCCCAGGCTTTCACCTTTGTCTCAGAATGGAAAAGTAACTGATTTAAAATGGATAAATGAATGCATGTATGAATAAACAAAGAACATTAACAGGATTCAACAGAAGACAAGGACACATTGGATCACACCAGTGGCCTGGAAGATGAGGGGAGGGAGAATAATTCAAATTGTCATCTGAGGAACAACTGGAAGGATAATGGGATTGCCACACCTCGCCTAAGAGAAGTGGCTACTGAGGTTTTGGATCTTTTTGGTTTTGTTCTGTGCTAAAGTCATTTATTACATCATAAACCTTTACAGACTAGACATGCCATAAGTAATTTCTGAGTGAAAAAATACAGTTTTGATTGTATTTGCTGTAATATATTACCATTTTGGAAATGGCTAAAAATAGGGAAATGCCAACCACTTATAGGTCAGGGCTAATCCTAATAAGGAGCACAACACAAAGGAAAGCAGAGTTTTATGTGTTTTGTTCTAGACTGGAACCTGTAAGTTCCTTTAAAATGATGGACTTAAATTCTCTTTTCTTTTTGTAAACCTTGTTCTCCAGGTTTTAGCCCTGGATTTGAGATGGTACAACTTTTGTTTTAAAGAAATAATGATAACTAGTATTCCGGCATATGAAACGACTTTTAAACCTTCCTAAAATCTTTTAAAAAATAGGGGGTCGTCTTATATGCCAGAATACGGCTCCCAATTGCGGCTTCGGAAGGATGGATGGATGGATGGATGGATAGGGGGAGGCTTGCCAGCACCTGCTCTTCCCGAAGCTGCGATGGGGAGCCCTATAAGAAAACACCCCGCCCAGCCAGCCACCACTCCGTATACCCCCGAAGCCGCCATCGGAACTCCGATTGTGGCTACGGAGAGGGAGGGGTGGCTGGAACCCCCCCTCAAGTCACCCTTCCACCCTCCCTGAAGCCGCAATCAAGCTCCCGATCATGGCTTCGGAGAGGGGTGGTGGTGGCTGGAAAGCCCCCCCTTGAGCCACCTTTCCACGCTCCCTGAAGCCACGATCCGGCTCCCGATCGCAGCTTCAGGGAGGGATGATGGTGGCTGGAAAGCCCACCACCCCGAGCCGCCCTTCCACTCTCCCAGAAGCCACAATTGGGCTCCTGATCACGGTGTCGGGGAGGGGTGGTGGTGGCTGGAAAGCCCCTGCTCGAGCCACCTTTCCACGCTCCCTGAAGCCACGATCCGGCTCCCGATCGCAGCTTCAGGGAGGGATGATGGTGGCTGGAAAGCCCACCACCCCGAGCCGCCCTTCCACTCTCCCAGAAGCCACAATTGGGCTCCTGATCACGGTGTCGGGGAGGGGTGGTGGTGGCTGGAAAGCCCCTGCTCGAGCCACACTTCCACCCTCCCTGAAGCCACGATTGGGCTCCCGATCACAGCTTCAGGGAGAGGTGGTGATGGCTTGAAAGCCTCCCTCGAGCCACCCTTCCACTCTCCCTCAGCCAAGATTGGGCTCCCGCTCATGGCATCGGGGAGGGGTGGTGATGGCTGGAAAGCCCCCTCCCTTGAGCCACCCTTCACCCTCCCTGAAGCCACGATCGGGCTCCTGATCACGGCTTTGGTGAGGGTGGTGGTAGCTAAAAAGCCCACCCCAGCTAGCCACCCTTACATTAGCCCCTCTGCTCCGCCTACGATTCCTACTCAAAGGGGGTGATGTCGGAGGGAGGGGCGAATGTATCTGCTTTGCCTCACCCCCGTCCGGTCTCCTGCATCTTCGCTTCCTTTGCAGGCGGTATGTGAGGCAAACTGCTACATTCGCCTTTCTCCTCTACCTCGATTCCTTTGGGAAGGGTGGATGCGTGGTGGCTGGAGGGGGGAGGCTTTACAGCCAGCACCCGCCCTTCCCAAAGCCATGATTGGGGTTCCCATTGCGGCTTTGGGAAGGGTGGCTCGGTGGTGGTGGCTCGAGGGGGGAGTTTGGGATATACAGTGGTCCCTCCATATTCACCGATTTGGCATTCACGGATTTAAGTATTCATGGCTTAAAATATTCTTTAAAAAATAATAAACCTAAAAGCAAACCTTGATTTGCCATTTCTATAAGGGACACCATTTTGCTATGCCATTGCATATAACGGGACTTGAGTAGTCACAGATTTTAAGTATTCACAGCTTGAAAATATTCTTTAAAAAATAATAATCCATAAAGCAAACCTTAATTATGCCATCTTATATAAGGGACACCATTTTGTTATGCCATTGCATATAATGGGACTTGAGTATTCACGGATTTGGGTATTCACGGGGGGTCCTGGAACCAAACCCCAGTGAATGGGAAGGGACAACTGTACTCGTCATATAATTGAGGGAGGGGTGGTCTTATACAGTGAGTATATCCCAAACTCTAATATATATATATATATATATATATATATATAAAAAACGATCGACCAATCAGAGATCAAATAAACAACAATCAACCATCATAGTAACATGCAAATAAACATCACAGTAGATCATCCAGTTATAAAAATATGTGATATTAATCAGAAATTCAGTTAGAACATTATATTAAAAAATAAAATTTAACAATATAGATATAAATAAATGAATATAAATTCATTGCAAAGTATAAATTATATTATAAAAATTATTTAAACAAACTAAAAATGTATTAAAATTTAAGCTATCATCTTACGCCGGCATACCATTGCCGCTGCACAAAAACTGGCTACCCTTGTTATTGATGGGCAGTGGTCCGCTAGCAAATAAGATACATAAAACTCATCTGTTCTTCCAAGAAAATGATTAAGAGTTGGATAGATAAAAATTTGTTGATAACCATTATAGAAAGGAAAATATAACAACACATGACCTACAGTCTCCACTGAGCCAGTTCCACAAGGACAAGTACGTGCAGCATAGGGGATACTATTGTATTTCCCTTCCAATACGGCTGAGGGTAGAACATTAAATTTTGCTAATGTGAGTGCTATCCTGTGTTTTGGAAGGGTTAGAAGACTCAAATGGTTAGCTAGCTTGAAGGCATTACCATTATCTCTAAAATCAGGAGATACAGAGGCTGCTTTTAGATGTTGTTGCATCTCATTATTTATAATCCATTGATGTATTTCCTTTTTTGCTTTCTCATGACCCATTGCCAAAATGATGATTTGTGAAAAACCCAATTTACCTAGCTTCTCATTTAGAGTTTTGCTCCATCTAGGGGGAAACCTATCCAACAATATCAAAGGAGCTAACCCTACTGGGTTGAACAGCATTCTGAGCCAAAAATTAAATTTAAGTATCCACGCCCGTGATTCAACTGACATTTGACCTGTCTCCAAATGTAAAATTGCGTTAGGCATGCCCCCTGGAAGAGCCAGAATTGATCTCAAAAATTTTGTCTGCATAGATTCCATAGAATCAAAGTTAGTGTAAGCACACCACTGTGCCCCATATAGCATCTGTGCCAGTACCTTCATATAAAAAACCTGGATGGCTGAAGAGATGTGCTGGCCTCCTTTGGTGAAGAAAAAAGATATAAGTGACTTAATACTTCTCTGAACATTTGCTATGGCATTTGTAGACTGGGCCCTCCAAGAGCCTGAAGATTGAAAAATCACTCCTAAGTACTTATAAGATTTTACTTGCTCAATTGGTTGGTCATTTATTTGCCATTTATGGATGCTCTGTTTTCTGGTAAATACTAAAACTTCAGATTTGTTATAATTAATCACCAACTCTTCAATTTGGCAGTAATTACCCAAAGCTTTTAGTAGTCAGCACAGCCCAATAAGGGTTAAAGAAAGTACTACATCGTCCGCATGCAGGAGAGTTGACAAGGGTCTGCCTGCTAATTTAGGAGGATGGAAATTTAAGTCAGACAAACTCTTGACCAAAGAGTTAATATAGATGTTAAACAAAGAGGGAGCTAGCACACAGCCTTGTATAACACCTGTAGATGATGGAATGGCCTTAGTAAGATGGCCTAGCCTACTAGATCTAACTTTCAAACATGTTTTCATATATAGGCTATTGATCAAAAACAGCAGGCGTTTATCAATATTGGTTATTTCTAGTTTCTGCCATAATCTATCACGGGGAATCATATCGAAGGCTGACTTAAAGTCAATAAAGGCTGTGTAGAAAGCCCCACTAGGCTTGGTTGAATATTTGTCTACAAGATGTTAAAAAATTATCCCATGGTCTCCTGTGGAGCGACCGGGTCTAAAACCTGCCTGTTCATCCTCCAAGAGGGATTCATCATCCATCCAAGTTAGAAGTTTTTCTAGTAAATGATGGGCACACAGTTTGCTAATAACACTTAACAAACTAATAGGCCTGTAATTTGCTGGATCTAATCTTGCTCCTTTTTTATATATTGGGTTAATGATGGCTAGTCCCCATTCCTTCGGTATTAATGCAAAGCGATCAAGGCATTACAAGGATTGGGGCCCACCAGTTTCTATTTCTTTTAATCATCTCTGAAGTGATGTTATCAAATCCTGGTGCTTTACCCTCTTTAATCTTGGAAATGAGCCTATTGATTTCCGAGATAATGACAGGAGGCCAATCGGGGCCTGTTGTTTGAGGGTTCTGCAAAGTTGTTTGAGGGTTCCATTGCCCATTGTGCCTTGCCGCATACAAACTAATAAAGTAAGATTCCCAGGTTTTAACAGGAATATAACAGTCTTTTAATCCTATCTTGCGATCTAACCCCCTGAACACAATCTTCCAAAAAGTGATTGAGTCATGTGTCCGTGCCGCATCGATTAATTTCTCCGTTTGCTCTCATCCCTAAGTCCTTTTTGACTTTGATTAGTTTTTTATATCTTTTTTTAACAAGAACCACTCAGATGGTAAAGATGGCAAATTCAAAGCCCTATATCTTTTATAGTGACTTATTAGTAAATTCTTCATGTCCAAGCACTCTTGGTCAAACCAGGATTTAGCTCTATAAGGAACTGGGTTCTGTCTTATGGGGTTGTTTCGTGTCAGACATCTTTGTAAGCTTGTAACTATCTTCTGGTATAAATTTAAAATCTCTTCAGGGGTTCTTGCAGACAGGAGAGACTCCCGTAATATAAGACTATTTTCTGAATTAAGCAGAGCATTTACAGTACCTTCAACCTTAACTGACCATCTCACTCTAGGTATTCCTATGTCCAATTCCGTTGTCAATAATGGTTCGTATTCTGTATACACAACCTGATTTTGGACAGACAAGGATGCTATTAAAGGAAAGTGGTCACTCTCTGTACGTACCCCAATCTCAAAGCTAAGCACCAAGTTTAACAGCTCGTAGGACACAATAAAATAATCAATGGTAGAGGCTCTGCGTCCAGTCAAAAAGGTGTATTCTCCAGGCTTATCTTCCTCCATCCCACCATTTAGTAAAACTAAATCTAAACTATTTATCATCTTAGAAAGATAAAGCCCTGAAGAATTATAAATCAAGTCTTTAGATTGCCTATCAGGAATTAAGTGAACAGTTTCTATTTCAGGAGAGATTTCACCAAAATAATTATATAGAGCTTCATCCTTTTGACCAATTCTGGCATTAAAATCTCCTGCTAATACAATGGCTGCATTGGGGTATGAAAATGATAATCTACTAATGAATTTTTGTAATTCAACCCACCTGTGTTTGTTTTGACGTTTACTCTGGGGTGGTGGTAAATAAACATTAATCAATAGTAGAGTACTAATTTGTAATTTAATAACCAATGAGACTGTAATACTAGCAAATAAGTAAAATTAAGATAGGTGGCTCAAAGTTTGGTGGAAACTAAAATCCTTAGACCTCCTTTTGAGCGACCTCCTCTAGCACTCGCTTCGGCTTTAAGTGTGTAGCTTGTAAACCCATCTAACTCCAAATCCCCCTTCTCCCAAGTCTCTTGAAATAACACTATATCATATTGCTCGATATAGCTTTGAAAAGTGGGATGTATAGCCTTTCCTCACCAGCCTGCAATGTTCCAAGAGAGGTAGGTCAACCTAGACACGTGTTGTTGGACTGAGGGTCAGTTGATCCTTTCGGGGGCATTTCTTTGATGCTTGGTAAGGGCCTTACTTCCCACTGTCACACAGTCCCTTGCCCCATATAACCCAGTGGGGACCACTTCATCCTCTGCCGGTTTAATCAACTCCAACAATGGACTCCACGTACTTATTTTGGACTCAACTGGGAACACAGGGGTAAATACACTATTGGCCTTCTCGGTAACTTTCACAGGAGAGTCAATTTATGATGGATCCAATTCTCTCATCTGAGTCCAAGTAAGTATATTAGTATTCTCTGGCTTTAGACAAAAGGTCTTAATATTGGGATCATCTTTTAGAACAAGCTTGTTTGACAGAGGATTTAGTTCCACTGTCACTTGTTGTTGAGCAGTGAGCACCTTCTCATCTTGTATCTGTGTGTCAGTCTGTGGGTGGTCCATTTCCCCAGTATTTGGAAATCTTATATATTGCAAGGTTCGGTGAGCGTAGATTGTTGGCTTTAAAATGGGAGTCTTGTCATCAGAGGAGATATCATAGATAGATTTATTTCATATGGGATTTAGTTCCTTTGGTGACAAGTATTGTGAAGTATGTATCTTCTTGATCTGAAACTCTAAATCATCTCCTCCCTTAGTCATGAGCCGGGATGTTTCTATATGGATGTTTTTATGCACATTTATTTCTTCATTCTTTGCTGTTAATTTAATCAGATGGTCCTTTAGAAGATCAATTCTATTAATTATTATATCATTTTGTACTTCATAGAGTAAAGTATAGAAAGAATTTAGAAGATTAATTTCTTCCAGTTCTAAAGATTCCATTTGCCTCTCTCTTTGCTGCTGGAAACCATCATTTATTTGGCTTGTATCACATTGATTTTTCTCTACAAGAGGTTGTTCCTCAATAATATCAATGTGGTCTGAAGAATTCAGGTCAATTAAATTGATACTATGATTTTCTATTGCTAGTGGGTTTACAGCATGTTCTGCTATACGAGGCACCAATGGTAAAGGTGGAGCACAATTCTCAAATACTCTCACCAGAGGTACTCTGACTTCAAACAGTGCATCTTTGTATCTATATACCATTTTAGCTATACTCTAAAAGGAATACTGCATCCAAGAAGAAGAGTAAAAAAGTAAGAACATTAACAATCCTAAACCAAGTAAGTATAGAAGGATGCAGTTTCAGAAACTCTTCAAAGTCCTGGACAAAAGACCAGCTCAGAAAGACCTTGATGTTAAGAATAAACCATCAGTAAATGAGGGATCCAACCTTGGGAGAGGTAGTAATCTCTCTGATAATGAAGAAGGGACTGTTACACAAACTCTTGAAGCAACAACCATCCAAATACCGAGGCATACTGCACAGAACCTTCAGGTCCATACTGTACAGAGTCCACAGGCCCATGTTCAATTGAAGGAGGGGCCCTTACAGGTTAAAAGCATTGTAGAGCATAATTGAACATTAGTATTGAATAAACAAAAGCTTGTGTTGTTGAATTTCCCTAAACCAGTTGGATTACTTTCACAATCCCAGCGTAAACTACATCTATTACATTTTTTTGAATCTGCCATTCCAGGAGCTCTTAATTTGGGTGATCTGATTTTGATGGAATATCTATATTTCAATGGCAATCAAGCCCGGGCAGTGGTAACATTTGCCAATGAGAGTATAGCTAAACTCTATATTTTAGATTAAAAATGGGGGGGGTCGTCTTATACACCGGAATATACGGTATATAAACCGCTTCGGTATGTTTCTGTTCCCACTTTGCTGATTGGCCACTTAGAAAACATGTCAAGAGTATGACCATTTGACCATTTGATGCATTAATATATAACCTTTCAAATCAACTATAATGGCTAGTTTCATGCCGAGAGCCCCTCCACTGCCACCATGCAACAGCACTTACACATAGACACACACATAATGCTAGACGCACACACACACCATGCATGTCAGGAAGTGAGAACCCCTCTGCTGTCATGGAATTGCATGTATAAACACGTGCCCCACACTACACCCCACATGCTCTATATGCACAGACACACACCACCCAGGTACAGACAGCACAGAAGGCCCAAGGACCCAACCCAAAAACAAGGAGCAGCTACAGACAGCACAGAAGACAATGTTGTGGTGGCCAAGACCAAAGGCTGAATGCAACTCTTAAACAGCAGTTCCCCTGGCTGCTTCAGGTGTGCTGCATGATTGCAGATAGCTGTGTCTGATAGCTTGGCCCTGGTTCTTCCAAAACTCCAACAGTTAGGGCCTTGGGTCCATGCTGTCTGTAGCTGGGCTCTCTCTGTGTGTGTGTGTGTGTGTGTGTAGCATGTGGGGTGTAGTGTGGGTTGTGGGTTGTGTGTGTGTAGCATGTGGGGTGTAGTGTGGGTTGTGGGTTGTGTGTGTATACATGCAGTTACATGATGGCGGAGGGGCTTACATCCTGGCACGCATGGTGTGGGTGTGTGACTAGCATTGTGTGAGTGGCTATGTGTCTGTGTGTACATGCCATTGCATGGCGGCAGCGGTGGGGCTCTCAGCATGAAACTAGCCATTGTAGTTGATTTGAAAGGTTATACAGTTGTCCTTTCACATTTGCAGGGATTAGGTTCCACAGACCCCCGCAAATGTGAAAAGTCCTCAAAAAATGACTGCCCTCCCCCCTCCCCCACCAAAGCGGCCATGCCCCCCACATAGCTGCCTCCCCCCGCCTCCCCACTCCCTCCCAGGCCTCCGGAGGCCCCGTGATCGCCTTCCCAGCCCTCCCCACTCCCTCCCAAGGCCTTCATGGGGCCCCCAGAGGCCCTCCAGAGGCCCTGTGGTCACCCCCAGCGCTCCCCATTCCCTCCCAAGACCTTCACCGCCTCTCCCACCCCCCACCAGGCCTCCTAAGATGGCGAGGGGCTCGGAAGGCCCCCCTCCCCACCTCTCCCACCCCTCCAGCCTGCTTCCCCCCCCCCAGAAGCAGCCACAGAACTTCTAAAGCCCAGTCGCTGCTTTTGGGAGGGCAGGGAGAGGCCATCCCAAAACCGCGAATACTCAAAACCGCAAATGCTAAATTCGCTAATGTGGAGGGGCAACTGTATATTAATGTGTCAAATCGTCATACTCTTGACATGTTTCCTAAGTGGCCAATCAGCAGAGTGGGAATGGAAACATACCAAAGCATTTTATATATGTAGATAACAGTGTATGTTACACTGGGTATAGTTAGTGTGTGTGTGTATAGTTATATAAAGTAATAGTAATACATACACACACATATACAGTATACTGTATAGTTTTATAACTATTAGTATTTTAAATTTAAATGTAGTTTAATGTTACAGTTATGTTACAGGTACAATTTTAAAAAGTAATTATACGCTCTCCCATTTCTCAAAGGTATATGACATGGTAGTTTTGGTTATGGGAAGCGGAATGCAGCTGAATTTTTGTTTTATTCAGCATGAAACAAAGTACAAGCCTGTGCATGAAACACATCATGTTCCTCTTCCACATTTTAGTGAGGCCACATCCCTGTATTTGTAAAGGTAACTAAAAAGGTTACAATTAAACTACAAAAGATATTACACAAAGGAGATTATCACACTACACTGTTATAGTGCTATTATTCCATTTTAACTGTTCTGGCTGCCTCCTGAGGAATCCTGGGATTTGCAGTTTAGGGGATGCATTCTCACCCAGATAACTCTTAGGCCTCACTTAACTACAAACCCTAAAATTCCACAGGAGGCAGCCATAGCAGTTAAAGTGGAATAATAGTACTAGAACAATGTTGTGTGATGATAATGTACTATGTCATGTTCAGTTACAACGTAACATAAGGCAGTGTGTAATTTGTTATAACCTCTAAAGCCTAACATGACTTGGGTCCAGGCTATCTGAAAGAACCTGCCCTTGTTCTGAGATCTTTGGGAAAGCTCGTGGTCTTGCCATCTGCACAGGCACATCTAGTGGGAACCCAAGGGAGGGCCTTTCCAGCAGCTGCCCCTAGGTTCTGGGAATCACTTCCTAGGAAGGCTGGGTTCCACATCCTCATTGTGCTTTTGTCAGCAGTAAAGATTTGTTCTGACACACTTTCAGAAACTGACTGTATTAAAGAAAAGCACTGAATAATGTGCTATACTGCTCTTAAACGTCTTTCAATCTTTTTATATTTATTAGATATTTTAGATCTAAAAATCAAGATAAATTGTAACTATAATATTTTGTTGATTTTGAAAATTTGAAGTCTGTTGTAGTTGTTTTAATTTTGTTGCATCCCAGTTCTGTGGGGGGAAAGGTGAGCTATAATTAAAAATAACAACAGCTATACCTTAGTTACCAGGGAAAGTATATAATTACAGTAGCACCCCTGCATCCACTGATTCGCCAACCGCTGTGATTCAATTATCCGTGATTGGTGATGGTGGGGGGGAAGGGAGGGGGAGGAGGCATCTCCTGCCCCCTCCCTTCCTGCTGGAGAGCTCTGGTTGTGGGGGGCAATGGCAATGGTGGGGGGAAAGGAGGGGGAAGGAGTGAGCCCCCTCCCTTCCACTGGGGGAGCTCTGTTTGTGGCATGGGGGTGATGGTGGGGGCGAGAGAGAGGAGTGATCTCCTCCCCCCTCCCTTCCCCCGGGAGAGCTCCATTTGCAGTGGGGGCAAAGTGAATCTAGCCTGCCCCCTTCCTTCCCCCGAGATAGCTCCAGTCGTGGGGGAAAGGAGGAGGGAGGGAAAGAGTGATCTTCTGTCCCCCTTCCCCCGAGAGAGCTCAGGTCACTAGGGGGGGGGATGGCAATGGTGGGGAAAGGGGGGAGGGAGTTATCTCCTACCCCTCCCTTCCCCCAGGAGAGCTTCATTTCCAGTGGGGGCAAAGCGCAAAGGGAGGGGAGAAGGGAGATCTAGTATGCCCCGTCCCTTCCCCTGGGAGGGCTTTCAGTGCTGGCAGTGGTGACGGGGAGGGGCGAAGGGAGAGGAGGAGGAATTCTCCCTCCCTTCTCCTTTCACCCCCCAGTGGTTCTCAGTGGAGACAGGTGCATTTGCTATTATCAGCGGATTTCACCATCCGCAGTGGGGCCTGGAAACAATCCTCCATGGATACAGGGGTCCTACTGTACAATTAACTAGTTATTTGGTGCTAGTTACGTTCAAACTCTGTAGGGGGCTAACAGAAGTAGTTAAGCATTATGTTATAGAAATGCCTGCATTCTAGAATTTGTTTTATTTTAGTTGTGACAAGATCTGAGAAAAGAAAATAATCACTGCTGAACAATTGTTTGGCATAATATCTTATACAGGCAGAGTTCATTGAAATGCCTATTTTTTTTCCTTTTTTGTTGGCATGTAAAAAACAGACACGATGATCTTGATACTTGAAATGGAAACTAGCTGTTCTAAAAACAATTGTAGAGATGTTTCCATTGCTGGCAATGTTTGCTTCAGCATTTAAAAATAACATTTCCTTCCTTCATAATCTCATCAAATGGAAAAAATAGCTAAGTGGCCCTCTTACCTATAACAATATTCCATCCTAATATATCTTCAAAGGGTTTGCAAGTCATTACAACAGGACATGAACAGGAATCTCTCTTCCAACATGAAGTAGAACTTAATTGCAGTTAGACATAAATTCATAGACATTTAAAGGTATTTGTTACACACTCACAGTGCTCACTTGCTTGTACATTATATATATATAGATATAGATATAGATATATTGCTCTAAGTCATGCAAATTCAAATCTATCTTACACATTAAATTATTATATATTCATAAAATGTAGAGTGGGAGGAATATTGCAATGCAGAAGTGGAAGCCCATTCAGAATAAATGTTTCTGGGGTCCTAGAGGGCCTCTTTTGGGATGGAATGGGAGATAGAAAGTCACCCTTTACCATACTTCCAAATAGTTTGGTGGCAAGTTCCTCTGTCCAATGGCTGAGTAAAAAATGGTGTAAACAGCCCGTTCCATGCATTTGGGTTAATGCAGACTGTCCTCAGATATCCAGGTACTGCTAGAGGCCACTGTTTTAACTTTCCACATGAGTTCACACATTAGGAGCAGTGAATACTTAAAAAGAAACAAAACCTTTTTCTCACAGTTCCAGGAACCTTACCTTTCTCCCTAGTACAGAAAGCCCTTGGTATCCACTGGAATTTGGATACTGTGGATACCAAAATCCATGGATGCTCAAGTCCCATTATATACAATGGCATAGTAAAATGACATCCTTGATATAAAATGGCAAAATCAAGGTTTGCCTTTTGGAATTTAAAAAAAAAATAAATTCAAGTTGTGGATGGTGGAACCTGTGGCTACAGAGAGCCGAATGTATTTGTTCACAACAAATGACTAGATAGATTTGAAACCCTCATTTAGCCCCCACCCCCAAGTTCTCAACAACCTTTTAAATTTCTCATCTCTGTTGGGTTAAATTTGGCAATGACAGCAACTTCTGAGCATTTCTTGCCTAAGTAAAACCTTTGAAATTCATGAAGTTGCCCAAAGTTGACAGGTGACTTGAAGACACATACTACTACCTCAATTCCACCTCTATCTGATAATCTGTTGCCACCAAAACCTAAAATATTTTCTCTGCTATGGCTTTCACAGTGTCCACAATCACTTGGCCAAATGATCCAAGCATGAGTGAACAAATACTATTTATGAAAAAATGCAAAGAACAAACAAGTTGACTTAAAGTACAGATTCATAAAAGCTTGTACTTACTCTTTACTGTTCTTTATACCTTAAAACTTTCAACAAATCTCAGAGAGAAATATAACTTCTTCCTCCTCTGTCCTCTATTCCCACAATCGCCAAAATACCACCTTTCACCGCCCAATCCAAACCCCCAACACTAACTCTCATTTTTATTCTCCTCTTCAGGTTCACATTCTCTCACTCTCCGCCAACAAGTTCAGCACATCCCAGGGGTTGCCTATATGGTGAAAATATTTCTCACAGAAATTGCTTGGAAAATGAGCTGTCTTAATGGGGTCCTACATAATCTCACCATATTGTGAAGAGGGGGGGGAGGCAAAAACAGCAAAAAGTATGAGAGAAAAGTATTTGCGGCTTTTGCTAACTTTTAAAAAAAAGCCCGTGTGGTGTGCACATTCTCGCTTGTTAATACAAATGATTCAACATGTATCACTTCCTCATATAAAAGGAAGCACAAACCTGATTGGCCGGACAAGCGCAGGGTGTGGACATGGGTTACAGGGCAAGTGCCCACTGCCACCATGTTGGATTTTCACCTTAGCTAGTGATCGTTAAGGTGATAAAATGGGGAATTTGTGCTATCTTTCTCTCTCTCTTTTTTCAGAAAGGTGAAATATCACTTGTGCACAGCATAGAAATCTCTCTCTCTCTCTGGCTTTTCTTTGCAAACGAAGATTCAGGAAGGACTCATCCCGCGCTTACTGCAAGCGCGCTGATGACTAAAAAGGCCAATCCGAGATAAACAAGTCCGGTTGCAGAAAGCACAGCAGGTCTCCTTGGGTGATGTTTCCGGGTTGTGATTCTTTCTGCATTGTCATTTCTCTTCAAGACTTGTTTGGCATGAGTTCTCAAATAAAGCTGCAGCATTGTGGATAGTGCGTCTCGATGCCTCCCGATGTGAGGCCAGGGTGGACTATTGTTGGTGATCAATTTGGCCAAGCCTGAGATGTTGTTTCAGGGAGCCCTTGTATCGCTTTTTTGGGGCAACCCTCTTACGCTGACCCATGGTGAGTTCACCATAGAGTACTATTTTGGGGAGGCGATGGTCCTCCATCCTAGAATCATAGAATCATAGAACTGTAGAGTTGGAAGAGACCATGAGGGCCATCCAGTCCAACCCCCTGCCACGCAGGAAATCTTGATCAAAGCATCCCTGACAGATGGCCATCCAGCCTCTGTTAAAAGACCTCCAAGGAAGGAGACCCCACCACGCTCCGAGGGAGTGCGTTCCACTGCCGAACAGCTCTTACTGTCAAAAAGTTCCTCCTCATGTTGAGGAGGAATCTCTGTTCCTGGACCTTGCATCCATTGCTCCGTGTTCCAGTCTTTGGAGCAGCAGAAAACAAGCCCGCTCCATCCTCAGCGTGACACCCCTTCAAATACTTAAACAGGGCTATCATATCGCCTCTTAACCGTCTTTTTTCCAGGCAAAACATACCCAGCTCCCTAAGTCTCTCCTCATAAGGCATGGTTTCCAGACCTTTCACCATTTTAGTTGCCCTTCTCTGGACATGCTCCAATTTGTCAATATCCTTTTTGAATTGTGGTGCCCAGAACTGGACACAGTATTCTAGGTGAGGTCTGACCAAGGCAGAAACATGCCCTGCCCAGTGCTGCTGTGTTCTCAATATCGTGGCTTCAATGCTGGTGATCTCTGCTTGCTCAAGGACAATTAAAAAAAAAAGTTCAGTGGCAGCAGATTTAAAAAACGGGGAGTAATCCACTCATGGCCATTTATTGGGGCTGTAAAACCATTAAGACAGGTCACAGCTGCTGTGACTTGCTGTTACTGTGGAGCAATCTGTTTTTTCCCCCTTTGGGTGGACTAGCCCCCAATCTTCTACCTTGCTCTCACACCTTTCTTTATTTCTTCCTATACAAGACAAATATCAAATACATTAACATATTTACTGTAAAATAAAAACTGAATAAACAGTGCCAAACAGACAGGTGTTACAGTCACCACTTGCTAATCCCAATTCTTTGGTTCTCATTATTTTGTTCAGAGGTGTGTTTAGGAATGGAATATAGTGTCTTGTGGATGCTTTTGGTATAAGCTTTTGTTTTGCAATCTATTAAACTGCATGCTGTATTGAATCCATTGTGTGGAGTTACATTGTTGTGTTTAGGAGAATAAATATGGGGCACCCCAATCTGGATTAATTCTTCTGCATGCAGGTAGTGGAGGTTTAAATCTAACCCCAGAGATCTTTCAAACCCTAATTTTAGCCCTTGCACAAATGGATTAAAACAAGCAAAAACACCAGCATGCAGTAATGCCAATATATTTTTTTCTTTCATAGACGCTGCATGGGGAGGGGGGATTAGATTAAAACAGCTGGGGTAGGTTTAAACATCCCTAGCCTGGACATAGTAGCCTTGATCCAGAATAGAAACCCTATGCTTGTGAGTAAGAAAGAAAACTTTCAGCTATATGTTATGCATTTAATGCGGTGTGCCATTTCCCCTCTTTCGTAGGATTATGCAAGATGTCCACACACCACCACCTTACAAAGTCATAGAGCCATACAATCTTAGAGTTGGAAGGAGCCTTATTTTCCGCATAGTCCAACCCTCCTGTTCAATGCAGGATCTCTAGCTAAAGTATCCCCAGCGTGTAGTTGTCTAGCCTCTTTTTGAAGATGCTCAGCGAAGGAGACCCCACCACCTCACTAAGCAATTGATTTCATTGCCAAACCACTCCTACTGTCAAAAGTTCCTTCTAATGTTCAATTGAAATATACTCTCCTGTAACTCAAACCATTAGACCTGGTCCTACCCTTTGGGGCAACAGAAAACAGGCTTGTCCCCTGCTTGCTTTGACAGTGCTTAAGGTATTTAAACAGTGTAATCATGGAAACTTTCTGTCTTCTCTTTATCTTATAACCCTCCTGTATTTTTCCTACTACTGCTTCCATCTTTTCTCTTATGAACAATATTTGGGGGGTTAAAGTTGGGGGAAAACCACACAGAATAGTTGCACAATGCTTCTTGATAGTACTAAGAGCCCACTGTTGGGAACTCCCTCGGAAAACTACAACCCGTGATTATAGGAACCTCCTCAAATGGAGTGCCATCTGGGCTAAAGAAAGAAAATGGAAAATAACTTTAGAGTGCTGTATTATTGTTTAAAAACCAGGTATGAGGTTTATTAATATGCAACATTTTGCTAATATGGAGTTTATCCTTTAATAACTTGCATGATTTCCTAACTTCATATAAGTGGAAATGTTTTGTGCAACTGAATCATGTGTTTTCCAAAACCCAAGGTGCACCTCATAGACAACTCTGAAAGTAGGCAACACTTTTAGAACCTAGAAATATATGAAAACCTATAGTAAGACAGAAGGCCAGCACCTGTTTCAATTTTAATATTCAAATGAATCAATTTAAGAATAATACCAATAGCACTTACATTTCTATACCACCTGGGGAGGGTCATAAAAAATGTGTCACTTACCTGGATGTCGCAATCTCACCTGGAAGTGTTTGCGCCAGACCAGCCATTCCTGCTGCATTAATGTGAGTACAATGGCGCAAGGTTTCACATGCTGGCAATGTTGGCACTAAAGTGCCACAGGGGATCAATTGATGGCTTCAGCTATCAATTAAAAAGGACAGGTTTTGGCCAGGACATAAACGCAAAAGGGTGACGTCATGTGGCACACGCACCCTTTCGCGTTTATGTGGCATCCTTATGATTCTGTATTTAGTGCATCTGATAAAGTCCTGAGTTCAAAGTGCAAAAGTACTGTAGTTTGCACTCAGTTAATTTAGCATAGGGAGGAGGAGAGGGATGGAAACTTGCCCTTCCCAGTTGGCTCAGGCAAAAGCAAACTGCTACAGCCTCTCCTTTGTTGTCGGTTCTTCCTCATTAATAACTTTTCCCATCTTGACCACATTCTGATGTTGCTTGGCCACATGTGTTCCAGATTTTTTTCCTGTGAAATGTCAGAGGGCATGAAATTATTATCACAGCAATATGTAGGAGCATTCTATCTGCAAACAGCAATGTGTCTGAGGAAACTACATACATAGCAGCATGTTGCAGCATCACAACTGAAAACACACATGTGCAGATGCAAGAGTGTAGTGTGTGCCAAAGGACACATACTTGTGCATGGGTGTGCCACACAGACAGGTGCATATGTGTCATGCTCCATGAGCCTGATGAGGATATAGAGTCAGAGGAGGAAGAGGACATGGCAGGGAATGGCCCTAGGGACCCTGGCACAGGTTTATCTACACCTGTGCTAGTAGGGAACCCTCCCAACCTAGAGGCTCGAACAGAGGAAAATCCTGGTCCAAGTGAGTTGGCATCAGTCCCAGCAGAGAGTCCTGCCAATTCAGATAAGGATGAAGAAGAAGAGAGAGACTTACCTCCACCATTGTATACCCATCAGCGAGCTCAAAAGGAAGCTCAAAGGGTGTCTCTGAGACTATGAGAAAAAACTGCTCATCAAGAAGCACCTGACAAAACCTTGATTGCTATATATATGCTTAGGAAGCAATGGAGGCTTTATCAGAGATCAACTGATCTTCCTGGAGAAAGCTTCCTGCTACTTCGTTGCTTTGATCCATGCTGCCTTGATCTCAGACTGTTCCTGATTACTCTGCTGCCTGTTTCCTACTGACTCATGGACTTGTTTAAACCCACGCTGCCTGCTGTAAGCCCTTGACTTTCTGGGCTGTGTTGCTGACTAAATCTTTGCTTGACTATGTTTGCACTTGTGTGCTCATTAACAGTTGGCCACCTTCCCAGACTTTGCTGGCAAAGCGCTTTCTTGGACAGTATCATATATTCAGACATGAATATGATCCACATAAACAAGCATGCCATGCTTAAAAACAAGCATCTCATACAGAGAGAGAGAGAGAACTAGGCAGCAGCATGACATACGGAGCCAACTGAGAATGTCTTATCTCAAAATGTCTTCTGTTGTATATCAAAGCAAAATTTCTGTGCCCTACACAGTAACAGCAGATAGATCAACAAAGGAGAGACATAAGGAAATTTCAGCTCTGTAACAATTGCAGAAGAAACATAACTCTCATCTTCCTCCTATCAAATAAAATATTTCAAATTGTGTTTTAACACTGGCAGGATTTTCTCCAGATGGCAGTAGAGCTACAAAGAGAGGGATTGAGGGAAGAAGGAGTGTGGGAGGAAGAGAGAAAGAAAGAGAGAGAGAGAAAGGAGAGGAGAGGAACCAGGAAGCAAATGTATCATCCAGAGAAATGGCAGTGAAATGAACGAAGAACTGAATTGAGATGTCATAATCCTATCAACCATGTGAAGGGCATGTTTAATCTCTGCTGAAAACAACAGTTCCTGGCAAACTTAAATAGCCCCAGTAATTGCTTTTATTCCTCTTCTTATTGAATATGTAATTCATGGAACTTTTGGACTTACACTAACACCTGAGAATTAGGAAAAAAAAACACCTGTTCATTGTGTGCTGAACTTTTATCCATTGGCATTTTAGCTTTTTGCACCAGAGAGAAAATCCCATTTAAATAAATAAAAAAACATATAAAACACAGGGATTAGGAAATCTGGGGCATGGTGGTATCAATATGTTAATGATACCCAGCTCTGTTTTCTTCAGTGAGGTATGGTTGTGGGAAAAATGCAAAGGAATGATGGACTCGATGAGGGCCAAGTAGCTTAATCCTGGCAAGTTGGAGGATCTGTGTGTAAGCCATTCCTGAGTTCAGGAATTAGGCAGTTTGCCTGTTCTGGATGATTTTACACACCCACACCCCACCCCACTAGTCTAGTGACACTCCTTCAACCTTTTTGTCACTGGTATAATTGGTTGGGATAACCTTTTGCCAGTTTCAGTTAGTACTCCAGATGCAGGAGATTATCAGATGCTAAAAATATCCCAGGACAGGGACAACAGGAGATCGCTAAAAGGCTTACCTTTTAGATGATGTCATCTCTGTCCTGGGATGCTCCTGTCCTGCTCCTGTTCCTCCCCTGCTTCCTCTTATTCATGGAAAAATCTGTGAATAAGAAGCCCATTCCATTATCATAACAGAATGATGGGTGAGTGAACAGGAGCCCCGTTGTGCTCCTGGGATGACGTCGGAAAGTGACGTCACCAGGAGGTCTGTGCCAGACACTTCTGGGTGAGATCAAGACGACAAGGTAAGTAAAACACTTTTCCCCCTCCCCCAGTAGCTTTTAATTTTTTAAATGGGGTTTTCTGCTTGGTGAATAGTTTTGATGTTTGGGGGTTTTAAATTTGAATTTGCCGCCTGGCTGTTCTCTTGCAAGAATGGCTGGGATTTCAGTTCCTGGCTGCAAAAGCAGCCTTATGATGGCTGCATTTACGAGCAGGCAGTGAAGGGAGAGGGAGCCCATTCCTGCCATGGAATGAAGGTAGGTGTCTGAAAACTTTTACTTTATTCTGCGGCAGGAATGGGAGTGGAGCGAGTGAGGGGGGTGGCGGGAGGAAAACGCACTACAAGGGCCTGTCTGATAATCTCCACAATCACAGATACTAACCTTCTTGCATTCGGATGCCTGGCTACAACATTCCATGGACTGGTAACCCTGATATTATGGTAATGAGCTTTAAGTGAGACTTTCTTTGAAGCTGGTCTAGAAATTGCACCTAGTGCACAATACAGGGGTTAGATTGCTGAATGGGGCAACCTACCATGCGCATGTTAAAGAACTCCAGTGGTTGTCAATATGTTACTGATTCAGTAATACCATTCTGTTATGTGACTGACATATAAAATCCTTAACGATTTGGAACCAGATTACCCTAGGGAGCACCTTCTACCATATCAACATGCCCAATCACTCAGAACTACAAATCAAGGCCTTCTGGTTGTTCCCTTGCCTAGACTGATACATCTGATAGCAGCTTGGTAAAGGGCATCTTCTGTTATGACATCCTGTCTTTGGAATTTCACTGATGCTGCAGTATGACAAGTGCCAATCTTCTTGGCATTGACCAAATGTACTGATTTCAATAGCTAACTTAGAGAGATTTTTAAAATCTGGATTCTTGAATATGTGTTTTAATTTAATTGGTGTGTGTACAACCCTGCAATTTGGTTAATGAAAAGTTGTACATAAATATTTTAAATAAAATAAATAATTGTAATAATCCTTATACAGTTGGACCCCCATATCACAGGGGTTTGGTTCCTGGACTTACCATGGATACTGGAAACCTTAGATAACAGCAAACCCTATCAAAATAAAAGACATCTGGTAAAAACATACCATAGAGTTGTGTTGGAAGACCTAGATAGGATGCCTCTCTACGCATTTTCCAGCATGACTTTATGGTATATCTTCTTATTTTGTGCCCCAAAGATAACTAAAATGGTGGATGTTGGATCCACAGAATATGAGTCCTACTGTATTTTTATACACACACACAAATGTATAAAAATATACTTATCAGTAAACATGTATGTTGTTAAGTAATTAAGTCCCATTTATTTTAATGGGGCTTTTTTTTTTTTTGCAATCAAGGCCTGCTTTCCTCACATAAGATTTTACTATCTGCAATAACATTAATAATGCAGACAAAGAATGGTAGACAGGGACATGGAAGGTGCATACAAATCTTCAGTTTCCTTGAATAGTATGATACCACCTCATGTCCTTGTAAATAATAATAATAATAATATAATAATAATAATAATAATTTATGTATATCCCGCCCCTCTACGAAACGCAATCGGGGCAGCTTACAACAATTAAAATATACATCCATACCCTCAATCCCACCCCGCTTAAAATATAATTTAATAATTTAATAATTAAAACATAGTTAAAAATACAAAAAATGGCAAATAGGAGATATCTCTTTATGATGAAACTTACAGGTAAGCTTAATAACTGAATTGTTAAATCAGGTCTACAACCTACTTACGTTTTAACCCTCATGAGAAAGCTGGAAAGGAAGTTATGAAAGAATGATTGAGCAATATGTGTGATAGTTAAGCTATAGATAGGCAATTTATAAGCTGTTTGATTCATGTTTATGTATTATGAGTGCTGTATGAGTTTTTTATGTATGTGATTTTACTTTTTCTAATTTTAATTAATAAAAACATTTTTTAAAAATACAAAAATTAAAAATTAAAATAAACAAAGTACTGTGGTGAGATCGGGACAAGCTAGATTACTTTTTTTTTTTTTTTTTTTTTGATGGCTGGGCATCTATTCAGGAAAGGCCTATGCCAAGGCAAGGGACTGGAAGTAACAAGTCTCTGGAGCCCATAGTGATTCCCTTTGCAAACAAGCACTTTGCCCTCTTGCATGGAAGGACCATCCCCTTAAAAGTGGCATGCGGGCTTCTTTTCTGTTGAGAGATGTGTTCCCTTGTGGGAAATCTGCTGGAGGACTGCAAGCTGGTGGTGGACAAGGCTGAAGTCATTCATAAGCAGGGCCAGACCCAGAACTAAATGGGTTTCCATTTTCTCTCTTTATGTCACACCATTCTCTCTTCCTCCAAACCCAGTGGACCATTAGGGAGAGATAGATAGCTCGGGCAAGGACTCTGAACTGAAATGGCTTCATGAGATTAAGACAAGGGGCCTGTCTATACGAGGAGTGGGGGACAGAGTACCTCGCAGTAATGGCATTTTGCAGCAGCAGAGACTTGTCTTGATAGTGCTTTGGGCCCCAGAAACTTTGCATGCCAGATGATGGTCATGAGTGATTTACTCACATTAGTAATTCACCGCCGATGAACTTTTTTTTTAAAAAAAGTTGTCTAATGTGCGCTGGAACAATAGAGCAATTTTTCTACTTAAGCAAAAACCCACCCCATTTTATCACCTTAGCAAGCAAGCGCTAAGACGAAAATTCAACATAGCGGAAGTGGCTGCTTGTCCTGCTAGCAAGCCCGACCTCTCACGCTTGCCCAGCCAATCAGCTTTGCACACCCTCTTGTATGGAAAAGTGATCCAAAGTGACTCACTTGTCCTAACAAGCAGGAATGTGCATCCCCTCACTGTTTTAAAAAAAACTCTGGGAAAAGCCACAAAGGCTTTTTTTGTTGTGTTTTTGCCGTTTTGGGCCCCCCTTCTTCTGAATACAGTGGATTGATGCGGGATCCCATTTAGACAGGTCATCTTCCCAGCAAATGCCATGAGATTTATTTTCACTGTTTAGACAACCCCAAGGACTTTTCAAACATTCTACTGAAGCTCACATGAAATAAAGCCCTGAGTCAGGAATGACCCATGACACTTTTGCAGCCTGAGGTAGAACAGCAAGTGACACTCTCCATACATCCAAAAAGATGTGTAACAACCAAAGCCAGCCAAGTTACTTTGGCACAGGAGGCAGAAAATCTCACAAACACCTCTCCGTGGCCTTGGCCAGGGCCTGTTAAAGGAATTTTGGGCCCCCCTGCAATGCTTTATTTTGGGGGGCCCATATGTTTATCTCAGGTCAATGTAACCAAATTCAACCTAAACTATTCACAGTACAGGATATTCAGATTATTACTAATAATGTTTTTGTGGGCAGGACCTATTTAAGGAACTTTGGGGCCCCCTGCAATGCTTTATTTTTTGGGGGGGGATATGTTTATCTCAGGTCAATGTAACCTAATTCAACCTAAGCTATTCACGGTACAGGATATTCAGATTATTACTAATAATGCTTTTGCAGGAGGAGGGTTACTACAGGGCCCCCACAATGATGGTGTCCCCTGCGGATGCTGACGCTGCCCGTGCCTTAAAACAGCCCTGGCCTTGGCAATAAATGTACAACAATTATAAAGCAAATAATAAACAATTTGCTATCCTTTCATAACGTCTAAAATCTGCTGCTTCAGGCAGCCTCCTCACTCTTCCTAATTAATGGTAAGTCCAGTCAGTTTGCCTACCTTCCCTGAAAATATGGTCCCTATGCACATATCTTTTGCTAATACTACTACACTTGGTTTTTTCCAAATAGAGGATTCTGAATTGGTTTTTAAAAGAAATCTTGAGAATGAGAATCTGCATGATTCATATAACATTTCCGCCTCAGTTTATGTGCAGAAAGAGATAACTTTGTTGTATGTACATATCACTATAAAAGAGAAGCCATGATTTTTAGCTTGATCTGGGTAAATGGTGCCATAAATCTTTTGCAGGCAGAATCTCAGCATCCCCTGACGTATACAGAAGAATGAGAGGAATGTCTCTGTGGTAGGGCTGTTTTCAGTGCCTTTCTGGAAGGATTAAAAACTTTATGCATTGGTATTACATGAGAATCCCCTGGAACAGGATTTTCCAGGACCACCAATTGATATTGTTTCAGGAAGAAGCCACAAATGCATCATCGAAGATACTCTAGGTTTGAAGTATTATAGAATTTAAAGGGCATGTCCCCCTTTAAAAAAAGTCTTTAAATCCCTACACTGTATGTAGAAAGAGAAAGGAAACCTTTCGCTGGAGTTCTAGTGGGGCTAGAAGAAATCTGTGCCAAGAGGATTTCCACAGCTGCTCCACATCCTTAGCTTGTGGCATGTTATTGGCTGGAAACCCAATGTGGTGTAGTGATTTGAGCATTGGACCATGACTCTGGAGATCAGGGTTCGAATCCTTGCTTGGCCATGGAAACCCATTGACCTTGGGCAAGTCACACTCTCTCAGCATCGGAGGAAGACAAAAGCAAACCTTCTCTGAAGAAATCTTGCCAAGAAAACCTGTGATAGGTTTGCCTTAGGGTTACCATAAATCAGAATTGACTTAATGGCACACAGCAACAACAATGTTATTGGCAAATTCAAGTTTCAGTCCTATCAATATATGGGCATATCTCGGCTAATAAGCCTCTGACAAAGAAACTCCCTTTTACAAAGTCTTTTTATGCCTGCCCACTCCACCATTTCGTTCTTGTCATCTAGCTATCTGTAAAGTTTTTAGCAGCATCAGCCATAGAAAATGGTGAAGGAGGGCTGGAAAAACATATAGATTTTCAGTGTTGGGTTCCTACAGGTTCCTGCAATAAAACTTGAGCTGGGGAAGAGTGGAACTGTACTCCAGCTGATCCTCTTGAGCTGTGTGAACCTGCCTATAACTGGCAAGGTAAAAGCAGCTGCCTCCAGAATCCCTAACTGAGCATGTATGAACAGTGAAACAGAGAAAAGGGCAAAGCAGATAAGTCTGCTTTAGCAGTCCTTGCCCCCAGTGTATGAAAAAAAAAAAAACCCAACCCCACACAGATCTGTAGGTTTGACCACAAACATGGAAATAATTAAAAACAAAAGTGGAGGCAGGGGAAAGAAAAATGTATCCCTGGATGCATTCTGAAAGAAGTTTTCAACTGACCTCTAGAAGGTTAAAAATGTTTTTCCTTATCTATGCAAGGCTTACCTGACCATTTCACATGTGCACATTGCAGCATCGCACGGGCTGATGTTGGTTAAAAAAATTATTTTGAGCAAAACGTTCGCTGAAAAAATGTTGAACTGCTCTTCTTTTTGTAGGGTAGGAACCTTTCCCTATTCTATCTATGTTATTTCTGTCTCTGGTACCAAATTTTCTGTTAAAGAAGTAATGACTATGAATTCATTTACTTCTTTAAATGAGGTATACCTGTGGGGCTTCCTTCTAGGAAAACAGGCATAGGAAGAATACACTGTCAGATAAATAAGTAATATGCACAATAGCCAGACAATTCAAGAATGACACAGCTGGGATTTATGGGAAAACTAAAATATACAAACAAAACTATGCAGATCTATAATTCTACTATTTTTATCCACAGTCAGAAAATTTATCCAAATTGAGCTGGATAATGTACATATCACTAGGCAGATAACATCAGCCTATAGTGCATTATGTAATGCCCATGTTTTCCCAGGGCTTTTGCCCATATTGTATGTATACTTTTCTGTCCCAGTACATCAAAGGTGAGAGAAGTGGCCAGAGTAGTCCAGAATGATTTTAACTAATTATGATGCAATAAGTACCGTAACTGTAGTGTTTGTGGTATGGAATCTGTAATGCCATGAGTAACCAGTAGCTGATTTATAACATGTGGGCACAATAGAGCCCTAATTAAGTATGCATTAACCTGCACTTACTTCACAAGAAACTCTAGCCACTTGTTTGAATCATTGTGCTTGCATTGGTTGTACTATGCTCTCTTTTTTTTAAAAAATGTATTTTGATTACTGATAGAAGGCTATCCAGAAAGGTACATACTAGAAAGCTATTTGATCTTTGTTATTTTTTAAAGCTAAGATGAGAGAGACCACCACTAATATTTTAAGTATGGAGAATAGTGCTGCAGGAAATTATATTTTCTAAGGAGGTCAGTAAGATCACAGTTGAGAACTCTTAACACTGTGTGAGTCAAACCCAGTGGCTTGCTTATTGACAGTTAGGCCTAGAATTTCATCCCCTGTCACCTCTGTTTGACCCAGTTCCTCAGATGTCCTCCTTTCCAAAAGCAGTTCAGGCAAAACCAAGTAGTCTAACACCTTCTGCAGTAATAGTGTGTCAGAAGTAATTAATTCAGTTTAGCAATAACTCTGTCTCCAATTACAAATGCAGAATGTTGTTTTCCTCTACCTCTAATTTCTGGTCAGAGATCTCTCTCTGGCTTTTCTTTGCAAATGAAGATTCAGGAAGGACTCATCCCACGCTTACTGCAAGCGCGCTGATGACTAAAAAGGCCAATCTGAGATAAGCAAGTCCAGTTGCAGAAAGCACAGCAGAAGGTCTCCTTGGGTGAAGTTTCCAGGTTGTGATTCTTTCTGCGTTGTCATTTCTCAAGACTTGTTCGGCGTGAGTTCTCAAATAAGGCTGCAGCATTGTGGATAGTGCGTCTCCATGCCTCCCGATGTGAAGCCAGGGTGGACCATTGTTGTTGATCAATTTGGCCGAGCCTGAGATGTTGTTTCAGGGAGTCCTTGTATCGCTTTTTTGGAGCGCCCCTCTTACGCTGACCCATGGCGAGTTCACCGTAGAGTAGTATTTTTGGGAGGCGATAGTCCTCCATCCTAGAAACGTGCCCTGCCCAGCGCAGCTGTGTTCTCAATATCATGGCCTCAATGCTGGTGATCCCTGCTTGCTCAAGGACAGCAACATTCATCACATAGTCAGTCCAGTGTATATTTAGGATTGTGCGTAAACAGCGCTGATGAAAGCGTTCAAGGAGTCGTAAGTGGTGGTGATAGGTGACCCATGTTTCAAACCCATAAAGGAGAATAGACAGTACAATGGCTCTATACACACTGATTTTTGTGCTTCGCCTCAGGTGTTTATTACTCCAGACTCTTTTGTAAAGTCTTCCAAATGCGCTATATGCCTTTGCTAATCTGTGATCAATCTCTTTGTCAATCTTGGCATCTGAGGAGATGATGCTTCCCAGGTAGGTGAACTGAACGGACTTAAGCACAGAATTGCCGATGGCAATGTGGGGATGGTGGTGTTCGTCCTGTGGTGCAGGCTGGTAAAGAACTTCCTTTTTCTTCAGGTTGACTTCCAGCCCAAACAGCTCTGCAGCTGTTGCGAAGCAGGATGTTAGGCGCTGCAGAGCTGCTTCTGTGTGGGCAACAAGGGCCCACAAGGGTCAGAGATAGGAACATGAGATAACATATCTTCACCGCTTGCACTCAAGATACAAATACCCAGCTTGTCAAGTGGTTACATGAACAACATGGCAAGCTGCTGCCTGGTAAATTATGGGTAGGGAACCTGTGGGTTGTTGAACTATATTTCCCATCATCCCTCACTATTGGTCATAACAACAACATCTAGAAGAATGCATGTTCCCCACCCCTGAGGTAACAGAATTTCAAAACTTAACTTCTGCTGTTGATAATATATGCAGGGCCCAGTCTTCAAGAAGAAATAATTATATTAACACACACTCCTTCCTTACCTTTTACATAATTTGTCTTAATTTACTCTTTTCCTACATGCATAATAGTAACTTTAAAAAATAAATGTAGGAGGGAAATGAGTGTAAAGATACAGAGCACAACAGCTTTCATTTTCCAGAAAGTCAAAAGGTCACCATAAATCCAGTTATAAACTGCACAACTTTATTCTGAGAAGTTTTTGGAATTGAGAAGGAAGGGGGTCCTCTTGAAACTTGTTCCTTATTCTCATAGAGCAAAAATATGAGATTTTATTTTATTAATTTTTTTAATGTCTTATGAATGTTACTATAAGCATTATTGTATAGTTCTGTTTTTTCCACAATGTATTGGATATGACTAGCAAATAAACCCTAACTGTAGCTCCATGGTGTACATATATTGTCTGGCATCCTGCATTGCAATTATAGATTTGGAACATAGAGTTACAAGTTTGTAACTGCTCCATATTCAGTTATGTTACATTATTTATGAAAGTGGCATTATAGCAACAGTCATAAAAGCCCTTCTCCTCATCACACTTGGGGATGAGGGGGGCGCTACCTTCATCAACCTGAAGCACCCCACTTGACCACGTTGCAGACCTCAGTCACTTGGAGCAGCTCCTTAGCATTTAAGTTGGGTGTTGGGAGTCAATTCCTTCAGTCAGTGGTTCTTAACCTGTGATCTGTCGACCCCAAGGGGGCTGCAATGTCCTCACAGGGGGGCTGGCAAAGCTTGAAGGTTGCTTTGCCCATCACCACTCCCTGCAGTGGAGCGGACATGTGACAGGAGCCAAGGCAAAGGCTGGCTAGCTGGCTGGCTAGGCCTGCGCATTTCCATTCAATCTGCTCCAGCCACAAATTTGCAGGAAGAAGCTGGAGAAAAATCTTCCCTCCCCCTCCAGTGCATCTAAGGGAAAGTTTAATGGATGGTGTAATTGTATTATTATTATAATCAGGTGTTATTATTATTATTATTATTATTATTATTAGGGTTTTAAATCTTGAGTTAAGTCTTGGGGGTCTGTAGTAACCAAAGATATTTAAAGAGGGTCCCTGGTAAAGAAAAGGTTAAGAGCCCCTGCTTTAGGTCATTCATAGCTAGTATGAATGTGATGCAGGATCTTGGCCATGGATTTTTAAGGACACACCTATTAGTGACTCATTCAGTCTGCATTTTCTGTTGCAGGCAACATCATGGCTACAGTATGTGACCTAATTCTGGTAGTTTCCTATTTCTTCTTAATAGCAATAGCACTTACATTTCTATACCACTTTATAGTGCTAAGCACTCTGTAAGGGGTTTACAATGTGTTAGCTAATTGCCCCCATACATGCTGGTTACTCATTTTACAGATCTGGAGCCCTGCAGGACTGAACTCACAACTTTGTGACCACTATACCAGCATTTAACCACTGCACCACCAGGGCTCCCTGGTGTAGTTTTTGAGATATTTAGTTGTTTTGTGAGATATTTAGCCTTCTCTGTCAGAGAGCTCTGGTGCCACAACAAACTACAAATACTAGGATTCCATAGCATTGAGCCATGGCAGTTAAAGGGGTGTCAAACTGGATTGTTTCTGCAGTGCAGATGCAGTCACAGTTTTTTTTTTTAAATTTCCTTAAGGAAACAGCAGAGTAACACACGTCTGTTCACAACAATGATATTTGTCTCATAAAGTGTGGAGTGCCCGAGTCATGATTAGCTGAAATAAATTCAATTCCCATCCTTCTAAATTTACAAACCTAAAATACTTAAAGTATACATATTCCACTATTATTGAAGCATATCTAGCATACTATTATTTACTACAAAGCAGTGATCTGCCATTTCATCTATGCATTATTTCAGATTTGCCAGTTGGAATATTTGCCTCATGTGACACAACTGCAGAGAACTGACAAATGGGTTGCAGTTCCTTCCTTCCCACACCAATTTGTACTTCAGTGATTGTTGATCGAACAAAGACTTGTGTAGAAATAATCTTGCCTTTCCTATCCAGCCAGTCCTCCCTAAAAAAGAACCAGCTCTTACACAAGAGCAAACCCAATCTTTGTTTGCATTCCTGAATCTCAAAAAGCCTAGGGAGATCCCATGGTGATAGCGGTCTCATTCTTAAGGACAATAAATCACAACTAGCCCCTGGCTGCGTCTGGCAGGCAGGACTGATCAGGACAGCAATGACAATGACATGATTCAGACCAGATCGTGCCCAGGAGGAAGAGCTGATTAGGAAAGACAGAAAGGGAACTTTTAAATCATTTCTCTTCTGCAGTCTCTCACAATATCAACAGAAACATGTTTCAGTTAATTTAAAAAATGTGCTATTCACTCTGTTGTCTAAAAGTCTCCTGGAAGCAGTGTATATCATAAAAATAAATAAAAACAAAGTGAAATAAATGTGACCAATATATTAAAAAAGTCAGTTTCTTAACTTTTTAATCACACACTAGTGCTGAGTTGAGAAAATTGTGGTCCTTTAGATATTTAGGACTACAACTCCCATAGACCATTACTACTGACTGTAGTAGGTGGGAGAGATGGGAGTTGTAGGCCAAATGATCTGGAAGGTCAAATTTTCTCAACTTCATCTCTTGTGTGATTAAGGGCTTGTCTAGAAGAGGCAATATAATGTGAATTGGTGCACAATAACACCAATTCACTGCAGCATTCATTTGTCTCTACAGTTTTTGGCAAGATCATTGGTATGCGAAACTATCTGTGTTTGATGTTCACATGGAGGCATGCCTGCAAATCAAGATGGTGGCTGTGAGTGGATTACTCACATTTTTATTCTCCACAGGTTGCCACCACTGAACAGTATTTTTTTTTTTAAAACAGTAAATCTAAGGTGCGGAAGTGTGACCTTCTGCTTAAATAAGCTTTAAGAAACTTTTGTCACCTCAGTGTTGAGAAAAGCGCAGTATCGCTACCGCAAAAAGGCAACATGGCAGTTCTGGCCACTTCATTGTTGGCACACTCTGCCCCCACTCACATGTGACCAATCAGCTTTCCACCTCCACTCTTAGCTGGGAATGTACTGTGATCCAAATTGGTTGTCCCAACGAGCAGGAATACACATTTCCCTTGTATTATTTTAAAAAATCAGGAAAAGCTGTGAAGGCTTTCCCCACACAGTATTGGTGGTTTTGGCCCCCCTCCTTCTGAATATGGCAAATCACCATGGGATCCTGTTTGGACAAAAGGTATTCTTCTCAAATTCTATGAGGAGTATTTTCACCATTTAGACAACCCTAAGGCCTTGAAACAAGGATGCATCCCCATAACTATCCCCATTAGCTCCTCTTCACTCATAAGAAGGGGTGCGGAAGTAACATAATGAATTTGCTGGGCTAAAGTACTGGTTTGCTGTAATAAACTGACTCATTTTTGATTCAACAAGAGTGTTGATGGTTTATAGGTGCACAAGCTCTAGACAAAACTTGGGCAGAGGCACAAAACTGACATAAAAGAGCATATAATATATTCTCATTTATTATAGTATTACATTGCATAACATTTTTTTTTAAGTATGGAATTTCCCAATGTGTTTCAAGATGGTAGGTGAAAAGATAGACATCAGCTTTTTCAGAGGTTCAGTGAGGACAGTAGACTAAATGCTTGTCTATATGAGGCAACCCCCCCCCCCAGTGCCTTGCAGTAATGACATTTCACAGCAGCTGCAACTTGTCTTAATCGTGTTTTTGCCTCCATAAGCTTTGCATGCAAGATGTGGCCATTAGTGATTTACTCACATTTGTACTTACCTCAATTTGCTGCCACTGAAATTTTTTAAAAAATATATTCAAGGTGCAATAGAGCAATTTTTTGATTTACCAGGGGGAAAAAACCCCACCCCACCCATTTCTTGCCTTAGTGCTCACTTGCTAAAATGAAAATTCAACAAGGCAGCAGCAGGCACTTGCTTGTTAGCAAGCCCCCCACCCCACCCCGTGCTGGCCCAGCTAATCAGCTTTGCACTTCCTCTCCTATGGGAAAGCGATTCATATCGAATTTTCTTGTTCCAACAAGCAGGAATGCTCATTCTCCTTGCTGTTTAAAACACACACACACACACACACACACACACACTGGGGAAAGCTGTGAAGGCTTTTCCTGCAGTTTTTTATGTTTGGGCCCCCCTCCTTCCCAATATGGCGAAACAAAGTGGAATGCTAGTAAGACAGGTAGGTTTCTCCTTGGATTATGTGAGGACTATTTTTGCTGTTTAGATACCCCTAAGAAAGGTGATCTGGATGTAACTTTGTATTTGTTTTAAGCTTCTGGTCTCACATGGTGGAACACATTTGACCACTGACTATAGCTGATGGGAGAACTGAAAATCAAAGATATATTGCATTCGACACAAACAGCAGCTTGAGACCAGAAGCCGTGAGCTCTTTGAATGTCAAAAGTAGTGAACTGCCACCCTTGCAGCAGCTCTTGGAGTGGGCAGGAAGGTGTTTGAAGCTGTTCTCATGTGCAGAAATTACTAGTTGTGTCACAGTTCAATTATGGATTCACTGGGTGAGTTTATAAAAGTCATCATCTTCCACCCTCAATTTTTTCCATCTTTAAAATAAAAATACCTACCAAACAGGAGAGGAGCAGATTAGTAAGAGCAGCATTTTGGGAGCTAGTAGAGATAAGCAAAATCAACATTTCAATGTGCTTTTTCATTAATTAATGGCTATTGTTAAGAAGGAATATTGATGAAACCAACAATAGGTTTTTTTAAGCTTCAAGATAAGAATCTCTTAGGTGACAAGACAAACATCTCTTAGGGTTTGACTACATGAGGGTAAAAATCCAGATGGGATTGGGAGTAATTTGGTCCAGAGCTGCAGTGCATGAAATTTGCACTATTCTGGCTTGGATTTCACACCAAAGCCCGAATCTGCATTGAGTTTTTACTTGGCTTCCTGTTACTCATGCTTGACTCTGAGCTCTGGGAAAATCAAAGTCCCAGCCATAGTTGCTTTCTCTGAAGCCAAAACAGGAGGCTTACTCATGATGGAAGGGCAGATGCTCATTCTGCCTTCAGACTGGGTGACTCTTGCTGGTGCTTAGCTTACAATTGCCCCTGTGAGCTCTGGGAAAAACACAGAAGTAGCTTCTCTGAAGCCAGATCAGGCAGCTACCACTGGGGCTTTGATTTTCCCAGAGCTCAGAGGGGCAAGTCTAAGCAAACCACCAGCAGTAGTAGCCTCTTTGAAGCCAGACTGGGCAGCTACCACTGGCACTTAGCTTACAATCACCCTTCTGAGCTTCGAGAAAAGCACAGCACCAGTGATAGTAGCCTCTCTGAAGCCAAACCAGGCCACTACCGTGGGGGCTTTGATTTTCCCACAGCTTGGAGGGGTAGTTGTGCATCAGAAAAGCAAAACCCCAGTGGTAGTCACCCTCTCTGGAGCCAGAATGGGTGGCTAGCCTCCTGATAGCAGGGCTCTCCAAGAGTTCTGACCTCCGAAACAGTGACTACTGCTGGGGCTATGCCTTTGGAATGAGAAGTGCCACTGAAGAGGGGAAAATGGTGGCACCTCAGGCAGCGCCTGTCCTTCCTCTCTCCCCCACTCATCCAATGCAGAGGGATTGTTCACACAGCAGTTTTCTTCAGAGTCTCCAGCGAACTCGGGAGAAAACTATTGGTTTTCTAAAACCCAGATTAAGGGGGTATTCCCCGAGTCTGATGCATATACAGCCCTACAAGAATGTGTCACATGCACCAGATATGTGGGAAAGGCTTCACGTTGTATGGCACTATCAGGTTGGATTTGGGGTTTGTGACTAGTGTAGTCAAGCCCTTAGGTTCTGGGTGATCCCTTATGTCTTATCATGACTATGTGGCTTCATGTTTGAAAACTCAACTTTAAAATCACTTCACTGCTATGAGCCCTACCGATGCTTCAAAATGGCTTACACAGAAGAAGCACCTTCAAGTTCAAGACTGTATACTATCTGGTTATTAAACAACCACACTGATGACCAATCTACTGATTAGTTTCTAACAGAGTTGCACCAACAGTACTAACAGTGCTCAGATGTTATTAAATAAAAGCATCTGACTGTGCACTGGGGGAGAAGAGAAGCCTGAACTACCAGCTGTCAGGTCCCATAGTGGACCAGCGAAACACAAATTGTTGCAGGCTGTGAGGCCGTGTTCTGGAATAGTTTCTTTCGGACGTTTCACCTACATCTGTGGCTGGCATCTTCAGAGAAAGATGCCGGTGAAACATCACAAATGCAGGCGAAACATCAGAAAGAAACTATTCCAGAACACAGCCTCACAGCCCGGAAAAAAACCCAAGGAAAATCTATGGATGCCAGCCGTGAAAGCCTTCAATTTCACACAAATTGTTGCCTCCATCCAAAATTCCATTGCCAAAATAATCTACTTCTGTTGCTGCTCAGAACATGAGATGCCCCCTCCCTCAAATCCCTTTGTTGCCTTCCCATTCCCTTATAATATATGTGGAATTATGTCAGAATCGGGAAGAACAAGGCCCTCATGAGGTTTAATGGTGTTATTAATGATCTTAGAGTGGTGGTCTGGGTATTCTGCCTGAAAAAGATTTGCTCTCTTTAAAAACGCCAGCCATTTGTCTTCTGTGTTGCTGCCTATTTCTGGAATGCTTTCATAAAACAGTTGTGGGCTGCCCTCTCTTTTTTCAAAGCCTTCTTCAAATGGCACCTTTTCCATAGCTTGTGCTACTCCATACATTCACCTTTAAGTGAATGTAGAAGATCTAAGTGTTTTAAAAAGTGTACAGGTAAAAAAGTGGTATATGAATGTAGCAAAGAGTGTGTGGAACTACTTTTCAAAGAGCCCAGGCCTGGTTGCACTTCTCCATTACACATACACCCAGAGACACAAGCTTCAGCTTGTTGCTGTATAATACATGAAAATACCCTTAGTCTACATCCTAAATGAAAGTAAGTGTAAGTACAAATAATTACATATGTTCATCCTTTCTTACCCTGGCCTGGCCCAGCCCCCACTTTTGTATCTCTCTCCTGCTACTAAAATTGAGACAATATACTTCTTGGGACGGAGATGTTTTGCTTTGCTAATGAGATGTTATAAAATATCATATAATACATGGCGATTCTGCAAAATTAAAACTGAGAACAACCCAGTATGTTGGAATTATTATAGATACTTGTTATATGACATTTATAATAGATATAAAGCAAATATAATATATACTTATGGTCACTTTTGAGGATCACAAAATTTGTGATGTATAATTATTTACACTGAAAATAATGCTTTCTATTCTCAGCTGCCTTATTCTTTCTCAAACAATTCTACTCTAAAGTCCTCTCTCCTCCTCTGGCTTTTCTTCACAAACGAAGATTCAGGAAGGACTCATCCTGTGCTTTCTGCAAGCGGGCTGATGACTGAAAAGGCCAATCCAAGATAAACAAGTCCGGTTGCAGAAAGCACAGCAGAAGGTCTCCTTGGGTGATGTTTTTGGGTTGTGATTCTTTCTGCATTGTCGTTTCTCTTCAAGACTTGTTCGGCGTGAGTTCTAAAATAAGGCTGCAGCATTGTGGATAGTGCGTCTCCATGCCTCCCGATCTGAGGCCAGGGCGGACCATTGTTGGTGATCAATTTGGCCGAACCTGAGATGTTGTTTCAGGGAGTCCTTGTATTGTTTTTTTTGGAGCGCCCCTCTTACGCTGACCTGTGGTGAGTTCACCGTAGAGTACTATTTTTGGGAGGCGATGGTCCTCCATCCAAGAAACGTGCCCTGCCCAGCGGCAGCTGTGTTCTCAATATCATGGCCTCAATGCTGGTGATCCCTGCTTGCTCAAGGACAGCAACATTCGTCACATAGTCAGTCCAGTGTATATTTAGGATTGTGCGTATACAGCGTTGATGAAAGTGTTCGAGGAGTGGCGATAGGTGACCCATGTTTCAGACCCATAAAGGAGAATAGATAGTACAATGTCTCTATATACACACTGATTTTTGTGCTTCACCTCAGGTGTTTATTACTCCAGACTCTTTTGTGAAGTCTTCCAAATGCGCTATGTGCCTTTGCTAATCTGTGATCGATCTCTTTGTCAATCTTGGCATCTGAGAAGATGATGCTTCCCAGGTAGGTGAACTGCTGAACGGACTTGAGCACAGATTTGCCGACGGCAATGTGGGGATGGTGGTGTTTGTCCTGTGGTGCAGGCTGGTAAAGAACTTCTGTTTTCTTCAGGTTGACTTCCAGCCCAAACAGCTCTGCAGCTGTTGCGAAGCAGGATGTTAGGCGCTGCAGAGCTGCTTCTGTGTGTGCAACAAGGGCAGCATCATCAGCGAAGAGCAGCTCACGGACTAGATAGCTTAGAGTCTTAGTTTGAGCCCTCAGACGGCTTGTTAAACAAGCTACCATCAGTACGGTAACATATATAGATGCCGTCATCTTCTTCAAGCTCTGCCGTAGCCCTTTGGAGCATCATGCTGAAGAAGATTGTAAATAAAGTACTAAGAAGTTAATCACAGGAAATAGCACAAATGCATTTGAAAGCAGAGAAATCCTTCTAACCCATAGACCTTTGGGGGTTTTGTTGGCCAGTAAAGCTTATTAAAATCATATTAAAGCCCTGCATAGAAGCTTCTTGAACCTAAAGCACACACAACCATTACAGTCTTCCTTAAGCATTGAGATAAAGAACAGAGAAGCAGTTGCAGAAACAAAGTGATTCTGGTCCAGCAGGAAATACGTTGGTCCAAAATTAGTTCTAATATAAATGGGAGCAGCTGTCTCTAGAACTGGTGCCATAAGACCATCTTCTGCATAGACTGAATGTGATTCCAGATTCCTCTGACCTCTTGGGGATTTGCAGCTAATCAAAAAATGTGCATACTATGTGTACTTCACATGTAAACTATATGATAAAGACATATCTTAAAAACAGATACATAGAAGAAAAATGTAGTCCGCTCCTGCCAAGAAGTCACATTCAGTATTTAGTGCAGGGGTGGAAAACACTTTGCCCTCCAGATGTTGTTGGATTGCAACAGCCAGCAGCATAGCTAATGTCAAGCAATGATGGGAGCTGCAGTGCAATGACATCTAGAGGGCTGGGCATTCCTCTTTCCTGACATATAACAGGCATTAGAGAAATGGTAGAGAAAACTGGTTGTATGACCTTCAGGCAATGGTGTATTTTCTTAAATGATTCCACCACTGTGATCCCGCTACTGTGATTCCATACACTTCAGAGTTCTACTGATTTATCTCAATCAATGGGACTTGTCAAAAGAGAATATATAAAATGGAAACAGCATGATTATAACCCTCTGTACTAGACCATATGGACATTGGAATAAATCTAATGGAAGTCTAGGGGACACAGTCACTGAATCTCTTTCACTTTTAGGGCACCATCTTGGAACAACCTCAGCTAGCAGTAATGAAGTGTGCTGGAAAACGTATCCTACCCAACATATCCTACTCTGATCCTACCCATTAGAGAAATGGTACAGAACTAAAATGTGTGGGCCCTCAGATTTCCCCACCTCATGTCCTTTGTGGTCTGGGTGACTGTGGGAAGGGGTTGATGGTTTCTCTTCAGGGGCCAAATATTAATTCTTGGTGGGCTGGATTAGGCTCATAGGCTCCTCAACTGTAATATAGCAACATATTTTGGGTCCCACTTGGGAGAAAGGCGGCATACAAATGAAATAAATAAATAAATTTTAGTATACAGTACTGAGTTATTACAGTTATGGAGTAACTATATTCAGTAACTATAGTAATATAGTTACTCAAAGGAAAGCAGACCTGGATTGGAGGTTTGTTTATTTACGGAAACAGATCTCACTTACTTAAGAATAAACTTGTTTAAAGCTGGCCTACAGTTACTTGAGGAGAAGGTAAAGGCACTCCGTATATGCTCAGAAGCATTTAATTTAAACCTAAGGAGCTGAACTTTCAAGACACAAAAGCTTAACTTCCAAGTAGGCTGAAATTGTGGCACCTTTTATCTTAAGAAAGGAAACACTGGGGTGGTGAAAATACTCCTCATGGAATACGAGGAGAATACGAGCTGTCTTAATGGCATCCCACATCATATTGCCATATTTGGAAGGAGGGGGGCTAAATATGCCATATACTCCACAGCCTTTGTGGCTTTCCCCAGTTTTTTAAAAACAGCAGGGGGGCGGGGAGATGCACATTCCTGCTTGTTGGGACAAGCAATGCGAATTGTCTCACTTTCCCATATGAGCACAGGGATGTGGCTTGCTAACAGGGAAGTGTCTGGAAATGTCATGGTTTTTTCGCCTTAGTGATGGAGCACTAATGCAATAAAATGGGGGTTTGGGTTTTTTGGTTTTTTTTTTTTTTTGCTTGTCTGTTAAGGCTAAACAGTGCTCTATTGCACCTTGGGATTAGTGTTTTTTTTTTTTAAAGAATACTGTTCAGTGGCAGCAAATTGGTAAGTAAAAACGTGAGTAATTCATTCACGGCCACCATCTTGATTTGCAGGCATGCCCATTTGCATGGTAAACGTGGATAGCTTTGCATGCCTGCAATCTACCTAAAAAGACCCCCCAAAACCATTAAGACAAATCACAGTTGCTGTGAATTGCCTTTACTGAAGAGCGATCAGCTTCTTTTTTGCCTCGTATAGACAAGCCATGATATTTACATCTTGATTCACCTGTGCAGTTTACACAGGAATCTTGGGGACAGCGTCACCATCTCTCAGCTTTCTCATGAAGACACATTCATTTTTAAAAACATCTTTGTGCCCATTATACACTGAAATCACCATAACCGACATCGTAACACCAGAGACTAGGACACGGAGCAATGGGTTCAAACTACAGGAAAAGAGATTCTAGCTAAACATTAGGAAGAACTTCCTGACAGTAAAAGCTGTTCGGAAATGGAATACACTGCCTCGGAGTGTGGTGGAGTCTCCTTCTTGGGAGGTTCTTAAACAGAGGCTGGATGGCCATCTGTCGGGAATGATTTGATCGTGTATTCCTGCATGGCAGGGGGTTGGACAAGATGGCCATCGAGGTCTCTTCCAACTCTATGATTCTATAATAACTGCAAACCTACATGCATCTGCTGACACATACTTATAACACTACACTGTTAGTGTTATTATTCTACTTTAACTGCTCTGGCTGCCTCCTGTGGAATCCTGGGATTTGTAGTTTAGGAAGGAGCATTTAGACCTTTCAGCAGAGAACTCTTAGGCTTGATTGAACTACAAACTGCAGAATTCCACAGGAGGCAGCCATAGCAGTTAAAATGGAATAATAGCACTATAACAGTGCAGTGTGATAAAGTCATTAAGGCTGCCAATCTGATTTCCATGCCTTGCTTAAAAATGTAAGGGCAGCCATGCTGGATCAAAAACCAAAGGGTTCAGCAGAGCATTCCATTCCCACACAAGCAGCCACCGGGCGCCTTTAGGAAGTCCACAAGGGAGACACGAAGAAAACAAGACTCTTCTGCTCATGTCCCTCGCCCCCCAGCAGCTGGTCCTGAGAAGCATAGTTCTGATACAGGAAGTAATATATAGCCCTAGTGAGGGGGAGCTACTGATAGCCTCATCCTCCACGAATTTGTCTAACCCCCTTTTAAAGCCCGTCCAAGTTGGTGGTCTCCCCTTAAATCTGCTGGTAGCAAACACCCCGCAGTTTTAACTAAGTGCTGTGTGAAGAAAAACCTGCGGCTCCTTTTTCAACTCGCTCCTCGGTTCCCACAACTCGGGTTTTTCAGTCGACCACCGGAGACCCCTGATGAGGAAGAAAAGTTGCTCCCTGTCTACTTTCACCATCATTTTAAAATCTCTCTCCCATCTCCAGGGCCGGTTTAAGGAATTTTTGGGGGCCTTGCAACACTTTATTTTGGGGGGCCCATATGTTTACCTTAGGTCAATGTAAACTAACCTGACCTAACCTAACCTATTCACAGTACAGGATATTCAGATTATTACTAATAATGCTTTTGCAGGAGGAGGGTTAGGAGGGCCCCCCTACAATGATACCCCCCCTGCAGCTGTAGGGCCCTGAAAACGGCCCTGCTCATCTCTTTCCTTACTTAAAGAACCCCACAAACACGGTAACTTTTACAGAGGAGTTGCTCCCACCCCTGGTTCATTCCTTGCACTCTGCTCGGGCTCTGGGAAAAAAATAAAATTAAAGCTCCTAGTCACTTCAGCGGGATTTCTTCCTCCTGCGCGTTTGTGGGAGAAAAATAGGACCGGACTCGGCTCCCCCACACGTCGTCCCTACAGAGGCAGTTCAGCGAGGATTAAAAGGAAAGAAGGAAGCAAGGAGAAAAGAAAGAAAAGAAAAGAAAGTAAATTCTGGCGAAGCTGCATAAAATCCCTAGTCACTTCATCGGGATTTCTTCCTGCTGCGCGTTTGTGGGAGAAAAATGGGACCGGACTCGGCTCCCCTACATGTCTTCCCCACAGAAGCAGTCCAGAGAGGGTTAAAAGGAAAGGAGGAAGAAAGGAGGAAAGAAAGAAAGTAAATTCTGGCGAGGCTGCATAAAATTCCTAGTCAGCTCAGCGGGATTTCTTCCTGCTGCGCGTTTGCGGGAGAAAAATGGGGCCGGACTCGGCTCCCTCACACGTCGTCCCCACAAAGGCAGTCCAGAGCGGGTTAAAAGGAAAGGAGGAAAGAAAGAAAGAAAGTAAATTCTGGCGAGGCTGTAGGAAATTTGGGCTTTGCTAGTTCCCCTTTCTTCTTTATCCTGAGGGCATTCCTTTCCCTCTCCACCACCACCACCACCACTCCCGCCCGCCTTTCCTCCCTTCCTCTCAGCCAGGTTCCCACGCGGGAATCCCTCCCCATTCAAAGAGGGCCAGGGAGGGAGGGAGGGAGTGAAGGAGGGGCTGCTGGGCCCGGACCCCCCTTCCTCTTCCCCGCCCCGGCTGGAGGGCTGCGTATCCCAGCATGCAACGCGGGCACCCCCACCCTGTAGCCAAGAGGGCGGGGGGAAAGTGTGGGTGTGGGTGAGGGTGACCTGCCCAGTTGTGCGTGACTCTGCTCCACCTCCTTCCCCGCCTCAAGCCGCCGGGCCCGCGTCCGCTTTCCCCGGGAAGGCTGCTGCAAGGCGAGGCGGGAGCGGCCGGCTGCTTGCTTGTTTTGGGGGTGGAGGGGGGCTTCTCCTCGGTTTTCCCCCCCAAGGCGTCGTCGTCGTCGTCGTCATGGGCAGGATGAGTGGCCGGCTGCCCCCTGGCTGGCTCCCGCTGCTGGTGGTGGTGGTGCTGGCCAGGCGGTGCGGCGGCGCCATGGACGAGTGCGCCGACGAGGCGAGCGGGCGGGCGCAGCGCTGCATGCCCGAGTTCGTCAACGCCGCCTTCAACGCCACCGTGGTGGCCACCGACACGTGCGGCAGCCCGGCCGAGGAGTACTGCGTCCAGACCGGCGTCACCGGGGTCACCAAGTCGTGCCACCTGTGCGACGCCGCCCAGCCTCACCTGCAGCACGGCGCCGCCTTCCTCACCGACTACAACAACCAGGCCGACACCACCTGGTGGCAGAGCCGGACCATGCTGGCCGGCGTCCAGTACCCCAACACCATCAACCTCACCCTCCACCTCGGTGAGTGGGGGCACCGGACGCGGGGGTGGGTGGCTGGGTGGTCCAGGGCCGGTTTAAGGCACCGGCGGCGTCAGCATCCCCAGGGGCCCCCCTTAGTAACCCTCCTCCTGCACAAACTTTCTTAGTAATAATCTGAATATCCTGTCCTGTGCATAGCTTAGGTTGAGTTAGGTTACATTGACCTGAGAGAAACATATGTGCCCCCAAAATAAAGCATTGCAGCCACCCCAAATTCCTTAGATCAGCCCTGCCTGCCAAAACATTATTAGTAATAATCTGTATATCCTGTCCTGTGGATAGCTTAGGTTGAGTTAGGTTACATTGATTGACCTGAGAGAAACATATGGGCCCCCCAAAATAAAACGTTGCAGGGCCGCCCAAAATTCCTTAAACCAGCCCTGGTGGCAATCCTCCTCCTGCCAAAACATTATTAGTAATAATCTGAATAGGCCCCCCAAATAAAGCGTTGCAGGGCCGCCCAAAATTCCTTAAACCAGCCCTGGTAGCAACCCTCCTCCTGCCAAAACATTATTAGTAATAATCTGAATATCCTGTACTGTGAATAGCTTAGGTTAAGTTAGGTTACACTGACCTGAGATAAACATATGGGCCCTCCAAAATAAAGCATTTCAGGGGCCCTCAAAATTCCGTAAACCAGTCCTGCCTGCCAAAACATTATTAGTAATAATCTGAATATCCTGTACTGTGAATAGTTTAGGTTGAATTAGGTTACATTGACCTGAGAGAAACATATGCCCCCCCCCCCCAATAAGGCATTGCAGCCCCCCCCCCCCAATTTCTTAAACCGGCTCTGGGTGGGTCAGAGGACTCAGGGAGGATAGCAGGAGCACTTCTAGGCCTTATACTGCAAAGTACTCCCTAAGTATTTTACAGTGTGTTAGCTATAGAATAAAGGTGTAAATATAATGTTCATTAGAAAAGAAAAAAAAGTGATTATACATCCCTTCATATTTGATGGGGTTTGGTTCCAGGGCACCCCATGGATACCAAAATCCGTGAATACTCAAGTCCCTTTATATGCAAGGGCATAGCAAAATAGTGTCCCTTATATAAGATGGCAAATCAAGGTTTGTTTTTTGGATTATTATTTTTTAAAGAATATTTTCAAGCCGTGAATACTTAAATCTGTGGATACCAAAGCCATGGATACGGAGGGACAACTGTAGTGTGTTTCGATTAAGAGGAAAAGTGTATTGGTGTTAGGATACCGTAGTTTTATTTTGTATTAGTAAGAAAAGAAGAAAACAATTTTTTTTTGGCGTTATTGTTACGGTCTTTTGCAGTTGGGTGTATTTTTCAGTAGAATGGTCTTATTTCAATTTAAAAAATCCTAATCCCCCACCCCCAAAATTCCTACTCCCCAACAAGCTGGGTTGTCATTTTACCGACCTACAGAAGGCTGGAAGGCTGGGGGGGGGGGAATCCACACGACACAAGTAATCCAGTTTGAGACTGGATTATTTGCATGGTTCCATCCTATGGGATCCTGCGATTTGTAGTTTTACAAATCTTCAGCCTTCTCTGACAAAGAGTGCTGGTGCCTCACGAAGCTACAAATCCCAGGATTCTATAGGAAGGAGCCATGGGAAATAATCCAGTTTCAACCTGGATTATTTCTCTAGTTGTGGATGCCCCCTGATGAGTCACCCTTGGAGCCCTTTAGGATCGAACTCACAACATTGTGGCTGCAGTGCCGGCATTGCACTGCACCACCAGAGGTGGGGTACAATATGAATTAAAATACAATATATATCATAAAATCATTAAAACATATGAAAAGGTTATGTGGGTGACAGTTGCCAACCTAGGCCTGGCTGGTTGAAGTAAATGTCCCCCAAAGGACCTGAGTGTATGGGGCAGATTGTACGGGAGAAGGTGATCCTGAAGGTGATTTGGACCCAAACCATGTTGAGCTTTAAAGGTTGTACTTTGCCCAGAAACTAATTGGCAATCAATGGAGTGATTTTAATAAAAGGATGCCTTTGTTGTGTGGAAGAAACCTTTGAAACAAAGAGGCCTGAGTCCCATGAGAAACCCCCCAAGTTAATTCAGTCAGCTTTGGGTTTCCTTCTTGTCTCTTCGGTTGTTTCCACCCTCTTAGGTCTTAAGGTCTTTGTTTTGTTTTCCTACTTACAGTCTGAAGCACTGGGGACACCAGTGCTTTATCAACAGTGGTGATGGTGATGATGATGGCTGGCTAGCTACTTACTTGAAGTTTGCTTCTGGGGTATGAAAGTGATGCCTCTCCTCTGTTTGTCCTTGGGGCCAGAAGTTAGAGATATAATACCTCTGAGCATGGATGTTCTGTGGTGTTGCTGTGGCAAGCTGTCAATTATCATCTCATGCTCATTTGTGTACTATGTAAAAAAAAAAAGCTGTCTACAATGATGTCTGCAATCATATCTTGTAGCCATAAATTATGCACTGTTCTCTTGGATGCCTGCCTGGAAGTTTTGGTTGCCAAGCCCAGATGTGCATGAAGTAATTATTCGTTGCCGAGAGAAAAGGTTGCTTTGTGCATGCTCACAACATCTTATGTGGTCCCAGAACACATTTCCAGGTCACATCTTGGCCTAAATTAGGAATGGGGGTCCTGTACCTTCATGACCAAGGAGATCTACATCTTCCTGCTTGTCCCCTTAGGATCTTGGTACAGCTGAGGAGGGGTTCAGGATGGCATGAAGTTCAATTGAGAATGCGGATAACACTAGTGAAAAAGAGGATTCCACGGCCAAATGCAGAGGCTCTTTACCACAACTAGCCCTGGCATACTGCCCTGACAAATCTTGAGACACTGCTTTCTTCTGGAACTGGAATCAGTGAGCACTGCTGACAGTTCCTCTGGCCCTACACATTGCTCCCCTCCTTCCTTTTGCAATATAGTTCTATCCCTCCCCCAAATAGGGTTGCAAAGTTGAATTTCCCACAAATCAAGGACTTGTGCTTGTGTTCCCTAAAGCAAATAGCATTGCTTGATCTGATGCGCTTCTCTTTGAACTGGTCCAGTTTAATGTTAGATGTCTGCACAACAGCTTCCTCTGATCTTGATTTGCTTTAGGGACATTATCTCCGCACTGCCCAGCCTGACAGAAAGTCAGCTGTTCAGACTATTGTTAGTGTGTGTTCCTCTTCCTGTCACTTACATGGATGGGTGTGGAACTGGCCAGAGCTTCTCTGCTGTATATATGCTGTAGAACTTGCATGCACTTCCTGCCACTTGCCTAGTTAAGAGACCCATTTGGGCATGTTCTAACTTGTTTTGTCCAGTGGAAGAGATTACCAAAGTAAATGGCAGCCTTAATCGTTTCCAGGCCTGGAGATAACTGGTGATTGCCCAATATCCGCAGCTGGCCCCTGCCTGTATGATATAAGGAGTATGTGCATGGTGTTTAGATACATTTTCCTGTCCTTATACTTACTGCTCAAAACAGATGTTGACAGTGATGCACTGGGGGAAGGACAAGGACTGTGATTCTAGCACTTTTTGTAGAGCAGACATGATGATATTGACTTGCAGAAGCACTAAGAGAATACATTTACCTGTGTTCTTAAGAAAAGGTGCAGTGCTATCTATTCTTTACATTAAGATGCTAAAACAGATACTACAAGCAAGACTCTCATGAGTACAAGAAGTGACAGACTGTGCACTGTATCATGCTATACCACAGTTCATATTTGGATCTCCCTCTTCTTCCATTGAGGTGAGGATGGCACATAAGGGTGTAGTTTATCTCATTTTATCTCCATTACAGCCCTGAGAGATAGGCTAGACTCAGACACTGACTTGGCCACTGAATTGCCCAGAGAACTGCATGGCCAATTAGGGATGAACATTTTGGTGGCTTGTGATTTCCATGCCCAGAAGGGCAGTAAATCTACTGTGGGCTTTCATCTAAACTATAAAGGAGCTATCTGAGGTGCTGATTCCCATTTCCCAACTAAATCCAGCACATTGGAGAGCTCCTTTAAAGTCTGGAATAAAACCCAAAACAGATTTGCTGTTCCACCAGCATGGAAGCCTCCAGCCATCATTGGATGGGAGATTGTCCCACCCAAAGCAAAACATGCTAAACTGTTATAGCACCCTTTCCCAGTTCAGTGTTCTATGACTGTCAGCTAATCCTAGTAAACTGGCTATTAACGCTGTGGTCTGCTGGTCTGGGGTGAGTGTGTTTGTATGTGTGTATGTATGTATGACAGTTAGCGCCTTCATTTCAAAAATTTACTGCTGCAACATTTTGCATTTACCTTCACGCAGCTGGGATAAGCTCCTTGGGACATATGAACAAGAGGCTTTAAGGCCACCTGGTGAATCCATGTCTGAGCTACGATACTTCCTCTCTTGGTACAGTTGCTCCTTCAGATCTGCAGGGGGTTGGTTCCAGGACCCGCTGCAGATGACAAAAGCATGGATGGTTGTGTCCCATATTATTAAATGGTGGCAACGTGCATGGATGCTTCAGCGCATCCACGTTCATGTCACTGCCATTTTAAGTATAGGATTTGACAATCTGCAGTCACTCAAAATCATGGATTCAGAGCCTATAGATCAGGAGGACCACTGTGTAAGGCAAGTGGCCTGCCCATTGATTTGCTGGGGTTACCCCTATTACTGGATTAGATAAGGGGGATTTGGTAATCCTGGTTTGCAATTGTGCTGAGACGGTACCCTCACTCCTTGCTTTTGTCCTATAACTTGCTCCTTTCCCATTGCATACGTGTTGTATAGATTTATTTTGGACAGTGGCTTAGATTGTACAGTGAAATGAATGGCTAAGAGGACAGGTATTTGCGCAAGCTCTATGTGTGATGAGTTTCAGAGCAGAACACACACACACACACAAAACTAGTCTTAAAAAGTTTGCAGAAGCACTGATCCAAAAAATTGAAGATGAGATGGAGAAGTCTTCTGCCTCACAAATGCTCCTCCTTTTCAATACTTTTTCCTTTTGTGTTGTTTCTTTTTAGATTGTTAGCCTGAGGGTACAAGCTGTCTATTATTAATCTTCCTAAGCCACTCTTAGAGCCATCTTTGGCTGATGAGCTGAGTAAAATGTTTTAAATAAATAAGATAAAAATTGAGTATGCTGACAGCAGGTCAAATAAGGGTGCAACATTCGCAACACTTTCAGCCCAATTCTGTGTGTTGTTTACTCAGTCATTAACTCCACTCTTTCAGTGGGATATACTCCTTTTGGATTGTGTGCAGCATTGTAGCTGTCTAGAAGTATTTGGAGTTTATGGAGTGCAACCTATGCCATTCTAATCCTAATATGTTCCTGATGTTTATGGACCCTTCTGCTCTTACAGTAGTATTGGGGACTGGATAGGTGAGCAGGAATTGTGTGGACCTCCAGATGTTGTTGGAGTGCAACCCTCAGCAGACCTCCAGCCAGCATAGCCAATGATGAGGAATTTTGGGAGTTCCACTTCAGCAACATCTGGAAAACCATACAGTCCCTACCCCTGCTTTAAAGTGAGCATCACCTGCCTTTTATCCCTCTCTGGTTAAAGGGACACCAGTGGGCAATGCTTCCCATGCCACCAGCATATATTTATAGGCAATTGCAGCCTTGTGCTCAAATGGACCAGTAGATTTCTTGACTAGACAAGGGACTTTGCTGTCGCCCCTCCCTTTCCTTTATAATCTTCTCTCTAATAATTTCTTGCATTCCTGGTCTTTATTTTTGTAGCAGTCTTTGTTTTGTTTCTTCTAAATGTTTTCTGTAAAGTGATGGTTTCCGCCTTGCTTCACTTTCGATACTAGTGTCATGTGCATTCTTCCTTTTCCCATACAAGGACCCCATTTCCTTTCCTTATCCTTCTCACCACCACTCCTTATAAATGTGGAATTAATCTTTTACTTCCCCATCCCACAGTCATATGTTTACTTTGAAATAAAAGACTTATTCCTATATCTTCCTGAATCAATTGATTAAAAGAGTTAAGATTTTTCAGGTTAAATATTGACTCAGTCCACTAAACAGGTTGGCAGACAATGAAGAGAAAGAATTTAAAGTCATTATTTAAAGTTATAGTCAAAGATTTGAAAGCTTGTGGGGAGTGGACCAGTAGAGAATGTGCACAATATACAGTTCCATGTTCCTTTTTAAAAAAAAAATATCTGGGGACTTGAAATAACACTTCAAAGAAGTTTTCTGTCTCAGGGTTAAATTGTTGCTTTGTGGTGGCCAAACATAACTTAAATAGGTCACAAAGTAGTTTCACAGTTAATCCCATCACATGCAAAGCAAAAAGGAAATGGGCTGTCTTAGAGCTGTAGAGGCTGATTTCTGCAGTATCTTAACAGGTTGGATTTGCCTTTTCTTTGGTTTTCCTTTGAACAATGTGTGTGGTGGTGGTGGTGCTTAGATTTTGAAGTCTGAATGGAAACCTTAACAAAAATGAACTGGTGTCTCTAATGACAAAGTAATTATTTGGGGAAAGAGGGAGAGCTTTTAGCACTTCCTAACTGCAAGCAAGTCAGTGTTTGGACACCTGTGATGTGTAAATATGAAGGCTTTTTGTATGTAAAAGTGAATGACAACTAAGAAAGTGTAGTAATGTATTGAGCACTTGCCTTGCAGGTTTATTTTTTGTCTGTGCATTTTAGGTTTTGAAGAAGGATGTTTGATTTCCTGATTTCCAGAAACTAAAACATGCAAAGAATTGGAAACTGTAGTTTGTGTTAGTACAGAAACGTCTTGTTTTGTTTTGCTGGTTGCTGTTTACAAATGAAATCTGGAGCAAACGAGGATGGTTTGAAAAACACTATAGTGCAGTGAGGCAGAAACCAACCAACCAGTAGAAATAGATTATTTTACAGAGGAACTATTTCTTTTAATTGCTTGAAAGAGTATATGGAAATAGAATGCAACTTCACAGTGGGTGGTAATTTAGCATGTTTTTGCTGGATATATATTGCAGTGACTTCATACTTTTTTGTGAAATGTTTATTACTGTTGACTTTTTAGTGCATTTTAGTGGGGTTATTTTAAAGCTTCTTTAAGTTGATCAGCATTGCTAAAATGTTATTAGCATGTAAGCTGTTGGAGACTTGGAAAGTTCTTGGGGATAAATGGAAAGAATGGTACTGTAGAAAATAGTAAACAAAACTTTTGAATTGTGAATTTATTTAAAGATAGTTCAGTCAACATGGAATGGATATATGAATCAACGTTCAGACTCCTTCAAGCTTGAATGTGGAGCAGCATATACCTTAAAAGATCCACAGTCTGTGATCTATAACAAATAATTAAAATTCATACAGGAGATGGAATAATGCAGAGGTATAAACTGTATGGAATTTAATATTGCTTTACTTAAAGTGTGTACTTTGAAATCTTTAAAGTAATGACCAAAGAGCTTTGAGTTGTTCTTGAATCCTTGAAGTAGTTTTAGAGATAACAGAAAGTACTACTCATTTGCTGGTCATTAGAAAGCAAAGCTATGTCCAGTTCTAGTATGGTTACTTTGGTTGTCATTCCAGGTTCTGGATCTTAATTTTAAAGCCTTGAATGGCTTCCTAAGTCCTACATTGGGAGTGATTTCTCCCAACTGTACCTCATTTTTTTAAGGTACAGTAATGGAGCCAGCATGGCACAGTGATTTGACTGTTAGACTATGGCTCTGGAGACCAGGATTTGAATCTCCGCTTGGCCATGAAAACCCACTGGATGACCTTGGGCAAGTCACACACACTCTGCCTCAGAAAGCCCCATGATAGGGTCCTTAGGGTCGCTGAAAGTTGGAAATGACTTGAAGGCACACAACAACAACAGTGCAGAAATATTCTGAATGCCATTACTTACTATTATCTCTTGCTGTAATTAGAACAGAGATGATGCAGTGCAAGCTCACCTGCATTATGATATTCATCTTATGGAAATTTTTCTCATAGGAGCTTATTTAGTTTTTTTCTGGAGTTAAAATATTTTAGTTTTCAAGGCCTTTTACACTACTGAGTATATCTGGGTCTGTGTTTATTGTTGTAACCACAGTCAGCTCTCTGTAACCATGGATTCTGCTTCTATGGATTCAACCATCAGTGGCTTGAAAATATCCCCCCACCCCCCCAAATCCAAAAAGCAAATCTTGATTTTGCCGTTATATGTGTGTGTGTGTGTGTTCCTTTAAGTGGCCTGTTGACGTATGGCAACCCCATTAATTTTTGAGGGTTTTCTTAGGCAAGGAATATTCAAAGGTATAGATTTTCCTTGGGTTTTTTCCAGGTTGTGAGGCTGTGTTCTGGAATAGTTTCTTTCTGACGTTTCGCCTGCATCTGTGGCTGGCATCCTCAGAGAATGGTTGTGTAGGGGTATGTGTGGAGTTTATATGCTGTGAACCCCTGTTGGGGAGGATATGTAAATTTGTGTAATTGAATGGTTGGTTTCTGAGTATAGAAATGTAAGGCTCGTTAGTGTCTGTTTGGCTAATGGTTGGTTGATGGGCCATTATCTGCTGGGAATACCCCTGTCGCTGGGTGGAATTCTTTTGTAAGTGTTGAGTTTTGATTCTATTGTATTTCAAACCTGGGAGCCAGATTTTGTTTACTTTTAAGGTTTCTTCTTTCCTGTTGAAGTTGTCCAGGTGTTTGTGGATTTCAATAGCTTCTCTGTGCATTCTGGCAGGACAGTTGTTGGCCTGGTCTAGAATTTCTGTGTTTTCAAATAGCATTTTGTGTCCAGGTTGGTTTATAACATGTTCTGCTACTGCTGATTTTTCTGGCTTTTCAGGGAAAGGGGGATTTCCAGCAGATAATGGCCCATCAACCAACCATTAGCCAAACAGACACTAACTAACCATTCAATTACACAAATTTACATATCCTCTCCAACAGGGGTTCACAGCATATAAACTCCGCACACACACCTACACAACCATTCTCTGAGGATGCCAGCCACAGATGCAGGCAAAACCATCAGAAAGAAACTATTCCAGAACACGGCTTCATAGTCCGGAAAAAAACCTAGGAAAATCTATGGATGCCGGCCGTGAAAGCCATCGACTTAACATATTCAAAGGTGGTTTGCAATTGCCTTCCTCTGAAATGTAGCCTACAGCACCTGGTATTCATTGGCTGTCTCCCATCCAAGTACTAAGCAGGGCCAACCCTAGTTAGCTTCCAAGATCAGACTGGATCTGGTACCTTTAAGGTATTTATAAGGGGCACCATTTTACTATGCCATTGTATATAATGGGGTTTGAGCATCCACGGATTTTGGTATCCATGAGAACCAAACCCCAGCAGATACCAAGGGCCCACTGTATTGGGGTATCCTTTTATGCCATGGTTTTTAGACATCTTCTTTGTGGACTTCATGTTTTTGGTTGGTAAGCAGCAAAAGTTTAAATAAATAAAACTTACAGTGTGTTCTTGGAATGCTAATACTTTTCTGTGTATCTGTCTCTGAAATGTTCAGTGTACTGTTGTAACGTACTGTAACCAAGCTGACTTGAAGAGAGGGGTTGTCATATTGTTATGAGCTATTTTTAGCTATGGAGTACAGTATAACCAAGTTAGTGTCAGCATATTTAGAATTTAAGTATTAATTTTATGACCTTGCTATATTTTGACTTTTATTCCCCCCAAGATCTTAGAGGTTTTCTTTAATATGAGAAAAATACCCTAAATAAGTAAAAATATTTTGTTGAACTGCTGTTCTCCTTCTGCCCTTAACTGTATCCATAATAACTTAATACAGTACTTTAGTTTTGCATGGTAGAAAATAACCAGTGGAGGCAGATCTGTTCTGAATGAGCTTAGCGTTGCCTGGAAACAGTTTTCTATTAGTGTGGCTATTGTGCCAGGTTAGTGTTAAATTTTTTAGATTGGCTACAAATTTTACTTCAGTGCTCACAAGGCGAAGTCTTTCACATGATGGTTGTTGACCCTCCTTTTTCCAATTTGTTTGATTCTTCTTTGTTTCTAGGGCTCTGTGGGGTTCTTCTATTCTAAGCAGACAAGGATCCAATTGAACATGAAACTGTTCCTTGTGCATGTGGTGACAGAAAAGGCATTATTACAAAGATATAAAAATAAAACTAGAGACCTGTCAGGATTGATAGTCTTATGTTTTCCACCTATATTTGTGTTTTTTTACCCCATTTAATTCACTATAAAATAGAATAGGTAGCCTGTTTAATTAGTGAAGTGAAAAACAAGTCTTTCCTACTACATAAGATGTGACAAATGGGTTGTTTTTATATGTAAGGTATAAGCCAGCTTTTCTTGAAATGTAGGTTAGCTGCCAGTCTCTTATACATTAGCTGTAATTCACACATTGTTCAACTCGTGTAAGCAAATCTTAATAGTATTGTATGATGTACAGTATTTTGTGCTTTATAGTTGGTCCAATAAATGTATCACCGTTTTGTGGATTTTGTATTTTGTTGTACAGCCGACACGGCTACCTCAGAATATGTTTAATAGTGTGTGTTTATTTTCATGTGTGAAAAAAGGCCACTGTAAGTATCTGGTCTTTAGCAGTACTATAATAAGTACAAGCCATAATGAAGAAATTGTCCAGTGTTTTTAACATTTAAATTGTCAATATTTCTCAGAACCTGTGTGTGTGTGTGTTTTAAATGTACTCTTGCTACATAGGAACCTTACTCCCTAGCAAACAGTGTGAATAAAAGACGTCCATACCTACACTGGTACTTTTAATGACCGTTGTAGCTGTTTGGGTACACTGAAGAAGCTGTGTCTGAATGGTTCCCCCACTGGGATGGCATTATTTTGTATTATTGCATTGAAACTTGGAGGCAAAAAGGAAGGCAGCCACAGATTGGTAGAGGCTTTGATTAGGAAGAGGCAGGTCAGGCAGAAACATTGGTATGCCCCTGACTAGCTAATTACTTAGAAAAAAAAAATTCAGCAAATCAGCTATTAATGTCCAAGGTAGGAATCCTTCCTGTCCTTGGCCCCAATAAGTATATCTACAAGACAGTATTCAGTAGTTCTCAACCTTTGATCTCCAGATGTTTTGGACATCAGCTCCCAGAATCCTTTATCATTAGCCATGCTGGTGGGGCCTTCTGGGAGTTGATGTACAAAACAACTGGAGGATTAAAGGCTGAGAAACCCTGCATTATATGATCATGTTAATCTTGGACTGAGATTTCTGTGGAGGAGTCAAAGTCAGACTTCTTCTTGTTCTTATATCACTTTTTGCAGGGCTGGTTATGGTTGTTGCATTTATTCTACCTTTGCTCTATGGAGCTAAAGGCACTATAAATACTGAGATGACACTCCCCCTGCATTTTATATTCAGTCCCTCTGAGATACTGACTAGTTCTAAATCTCCCATTGAATCTGAGGCCTGAATGTGGATTTAATCCTGGATGAACCTGTTCTAAACCCTATATATACCAGCAGATAGACTGCACTTCTGCATTGTTATGTATACTCAAATGTGGCTACTGTTTCCTTCATGGTCACTTTCAATTGTTGTTGTTAATTGCTGTCAAGTCTACTTTGATTTATAGTGACCCTATTAATGAGAGACCTCCAAGTCACACTGGTATCAACAGCCCTGCTCTGGTCTTGCAAATTCTGGGCCATGGCTTCCTTGACTGAATCTCTCCACTTGTAATGTGGTCTTCCTCTTTTCCTACTATCTTCTACCTTACCAAGCATTATTGTCTTTTCTAGTGAGCCATGTCTTCTCCTGATACATCTGAAATACAACAGTCTCAGTTCAGTCATCTTGGCTTCTAGGTACAGTTAAGGCTTGGTTTGCCCCACAACCTATTTATTTGTCTTTCTGACAGTCCAGAGTATCCACAGAACTCTTCTCCAGCACCACATTTCAGATTAGTTGATTTTCTTTGTCAGCTTTCTTCACTATGCAGCTTTCACAGCTGTACATAGAAGTTAGAAATATAATGACATGGTCAATCCTACTATTCAGTGATACATCTTTACAGTTCAGGATCTTGGCTCATTCCTTTATAAGTATATGCTTCTTCTGATTTCTTGACTATAGTGCTCATTCTGATTAATGACTGAGACAAGGTATGGAAAAATCTTAAACTATTTAAATCTCTTCATTGTCTCCTTTAAAGTTAGGTAAATCATCTGTAGTCATCATTTTTGTTTTCTTAATGTTCAACTGTAACCTTGCCTTTGCATTTTCTTCCTTGAGTTTCTTCAGTAGTCTTTCCCAAGTCTTTGCTATTTTCTGTTCGTAGTATGGGTGTCATCTGCATATCTTAAATTGTTTATGTTCCTTCCTCCAGTTTTCATGCTCAGTTTTCAGTTTCCTTCCTCTAAGTCGAATCCAGCTTTATGTATGATACATTCAACATACAAGTTAAAGAGATATGGTGATACAGTGCAACCCCCTTGCTGGTTGGAAGCTATTCTGTTTCTCCTTATTCTGTCCTGACAGTAGCTTCTTCTTCTGAGCAGGATTATGTATCAGGACAATCAAGATCCATGGTGCTGCTCCCCAAAATGTGCTTATATACACAGGGACACATACTATAGAGTCACACTAGAAAACGCCTTGAGAAGTTTCCTCTCTAGGCATCTTCTAGGTCCTCCAGCACAACTCTATGGAATATTTGTACTGGAAGTCCTTTATTTTAATAGGGTTTGCTATATATGGGTTTTCTGGTAAGTCTAGGAACTGAACCCGCATGGATATGGGGGTCCAACTGTAAGTGTCTTACAGGGTGTCTGAGGAATGTGGGACTGTGATATGGTAGTATCATGTGGGGTGTGTGAATGGCAAGAACTCTGGCACTATAGAGTTGTTGGACGATTTCTGAGTATGTAGTCTCAGAATACTACCTCTCCATATTTTGAGATAAAAGTGTTAAACTAGCTTCTTGAGTACAGCTTATAAATAAAAGAGGAGATCTGGCCCAGACAAATGGGAAACCATACAGACAAATGGGAATGAGCATGGTCTGCTTTAGTGACTTGTGGCTCCCCATAACATTTTAGAACGGTTCTGCTAGGGAACAACTGATTTAATGTAACAAAGTGGGCAGAATGTAGCCGTTCAAAAATAAAAGGTGGGGGGACAACAAGAAGAAAGAGTTGCAGAAACCTTTTGAATAAACCCATGGTTATCCTTTTCCTGCTTAATCTTAACTTTCTAATCATTTGTGGCTTTAAAGAACCAACCTTTAGAAAGCCTCATGGTTTGCATACCACAAGGTACTTCTTACTCACCACAGGCAACCAGGCTGTGATTTTCTGTTTATAAGTTGAAGTTACATCTGTACAGTTGTCCCAGCTACAAAAGGCTCCTGTGCATGGAATATATGGGGAGCAATGTTGGGGAGGAAATGAGGAAAAAACTTGATCTGTGGTTCTTGCTTACATAGATCCGGCCATATATATTAAGGAGTGTAGCCTTATAAGAAGAATAAAACACCCAGTAAAAATTAATCCATTTGATCTATATTGGTTTTCATTTTCTGAGCCATAACACAAAATTAGAGTTTCTGACCTGGTTTAGGAGTATTGATGAAGAGACTGAACTAAGAATTCTCTGAATGTCTCGTTTTCTCAGTTCCCCATGGTAATTTGGGTATAATTGCTTACCTACTTTAGGTTGTGTGGTAAAGAGTATTACAGATTATATTATTAATATTTATTATTGGAACCCCTTCCTCTAGGTACCTTTTATCATGATAAAAGTTCAAAGACTTCCACCACTTTCATTTCTGGAAAAAGTTAAAAGTAACTTTGCAGTTAATATTGTATTCTGTTAATCATGAGCAAATGATAAACCTTTAACACAGAGCATCCTAATGGGAGCATTATGTCATATGAGAACTTTTTTGCTATTTAAAATTGGCATTATATTTAAGAAGTAGTAACCTTTTCTATTTTTGTTTGTTCTTTTTAAATTAAGTGACTTCAATCACTGTTTGTGTTATTCTGGGAAATCATTTGGGGTTCCCTTTGTTAATATAGACTCCATTCTCCCTAAGTCACAGTACTGGGGGGAGGGGTTTGCTTGTTTTTGTTAGACTGGAAGAGCTTTAGTTTTAAGTTCTGATTTTTCAATTTAACTTCCAAACAAGCCCTGCTGTGAAGGGTTAAGCCACTTACAGTCACATTGGGGAAGGGATCTTGACACACTGGGGCTTAAGCTAATATCAGCCCCCCTTCCAATAAATGGGTTGACTGTAAAATAATGATGCAGACTGAAAGTGACTGTTAAGTCTGGGTTACAAGTTACTAACTTATCTGTCCTGTGGTGTGCGCACATGTCTTTTAATAAATGCATGGGAACTCATTTTTTTTCTATACTGAAAATAAACTGCAGGCCTGCAGCCAAAGATGTAGCTGGTTCTTTCAGATTAATTTGAATTTATGCTCTCATCACCTCTGTAGGTTTTCTCCATATACCCATACTTACTCTTGCCCTATTCTGCTTTCCTTCACCAATCTTACTTTTTAGTCCCCTCTTTTCTTCTGCTCCCCCATTCCTTTGGATCAGCCCCCCCCCCCATATAGTCCTTTCCTAGGCCACCTTTAGACTTGGTACTTTTCCAGGCTGTTTAGGCCTCCTTGTCCCATTGGATCCTGTCTTCAACTTTCCCATTTTCTCTTGGTCTTTCTGCTGCCAAAATCTCCTCTTGGTTCAGATCCCCTCAGGCACTGACAGGAACCAGTCATTTAGAAGCTTCTCAGTACTCCTTCATTGACCAGTTTGCCAGACTACAGAGGAAAAGAAAGTGAGTGGAACAGAAGGAGAAGTGATTGAGTTGCTGCAGATGGGGATGAACTAGTAATGTATAGCATTGCAACACCTAGCTCCAAACACTAAGTTAATGTATAAATGTGTGCTCACAATTATGAGGCTTAGAAACTAGCTTTGCTGTAAAAAGCTGTAGCTTGCTGCTGAACTAAAAAAATGCTCCTTTGCATTTGTAGAAATCATAGATGTGGATCATCTCTGTACTCAATACATTAATGTGAGACCCACATTTCCATGGAAGTAGGTCCCATTGAACTCAGTTGGGCTTACTTTTTGAGTAGACTTACATAAGATTCCACCAATAGCTAGAATGTCAACTTCTGTTCTTCTACAAGGCATAATCTGTAATTTTTAAGATACTCTTTCTTTAGAAATGAAATTCTAGAAATGAAGATTAAATAATTTGGAAAAAATCTCTTTCCCCAGCACACTCTCAGTTGTGCAGTTTATCCAGAAATCCTTTGGAGACTTTGTTAAATCATGGTCTGGGAACAGCTCGGTGAGCATTTCAGTGACTTCACTGTGGTATTTGTGGAGCCCTGAGGGGACTCTATTTTAGTTAGTCTCACAAAGGCTTGATTTACATTTTGCAGGTTTCAACTTGAGTAGTTGAGAGATCAGTCTTTTTTAAATGGCCAGCAGTTGTTCAGCACAGTTATATAAAGTTGCTCTAAAGCTCTTTATCTCCACCCTGCACCCTTTAAACTCTTAGGTTTTCCCCTAATTCCTTTCTTCCTACATCTCCTACTTCCTACAGCATTGGTGCCGCTGTAGGAGACACTTGGGAATATTATACATGGCTGAGCATTTATTTTAAGGGATAGAAGAAGTTGGGGACTGTGTGGCATTTTGCTGTACAAAATAGCTGCTATTTGCAGTCACTGACCAACTTGCCATAGAGGGATTTGTCGGCAGTGAAGAAGCTTTCTAGCAATCACCCTCAGTTTGTAGTATTATTTAGGTACTGTCTTCTCTTAATGCTTTTGTAATTATGTAGAGGGCTTGAGTGGGTAGAACTTATTGTAGTGTGACACTTCTTGGTATATCTACCTCTAATGTGCTAACCCATGATTTGAGCTTCTAAATGTATGGGCAAGCTACAGTTTATAACAGCTCATTAGCTTGGATTTTGCTGGTTACCCACTGCTGAACTTTCTATGTTGTAGTGGCCTCTGTAGATGAAACAGTGGCTAATAACTATCGACTACATGTCAAACTGCTCTTGGCACCAATTATGGTTTGCAAAGCCATTTCAGAAGGTTGTGTGTCAGAAATTATAGGCCATGGAGGGTCAGTGCAGGCATCACACCAGGCCACAGTTAAGCACTGTATTTTGGAGTGGCATCTTAATTCAACCACAGTGAATACATTTCCTAACCATAGTTAAGGGATGGGGTCTCACTGTTGGATTGTGTGCTCTCCCTTACCAATCTTTCCAGTGCCTGAATTCTGTGGTTAAAGCTTATTTTGGCAGAATCCATAACAATACTTAAACCTAGCCAGGGCTTTCAGAACACATTCAAAACAGCCTTGTGTACAAGTCCACAAAAGTTACTAGGGCAGAAATGTCTTTGCTATCCTGCCTACTAAGACATTCCTATGTCAGTCATTTGTATCATATCAGTGCTCCAAAAGTGTGACTAGGGTGGGTGCTTCAGCCTTCTCTTAACTGATGAAAACTGTTCTCTCTGGTTGTTTGGAGGGGATTATCACTCACTTCAGGTGAATGCCTGTTTACAACATGAGAAGAACTAAATGCATTAAATTCTTGGTCATGGGAGCACTGTTCTTCACTGAAAACAACTGGATCCCTAGTAACTGTTTGCTGCAGTGTGCTACAAAGCTGTTCTGGTGTTGAATGGATGTGTTTACTGCTTGGATGCCACTAAGGCATCAGGTAGGATGATGAATGTTCTTCTTTGGCCTGGCATGACATTTTAAATAAGTGATGACAAGTGTTACTTGTACATATGTAGTTTGGTGAAGGCAGTAAAATTCTGGGTTTGCTGTACTGTGGTTTGGTTCAGCCACATTTTAAAGACCATGATGAAGTTGCAGTTTAATCTAGATTGCATTTTTCAGTGTTACTTACATTTTATATTACCATGGTATAGAGAAGAGAAAAATATTATCATAGTCGTCAGCATTATAGTAGTTTAGATTGATCAAAGCACTTCACATATGAGATGCTGATAATCCTTGCAGCAGCTGTGTAAGATAGGTCAGACACGCATGAAGTCCTAAAGTTGCAGTTCTGTGGCTGTAGGACTGAGGGGCTGTAGGTTTCAGCAGAAACATGGCTATGGTGACTGAAAATGAGATAATGTAAATACCATTACAGATATACCAGTGGGAGAGATTCACCCAAGGACCACATCAGATGCACTAGCTATGTAGAATAGGTATTCCTTCCTCTTCTTTGTGTGTGTTTTACTCATAAAATAATGCTTGAGAATGGAATGTGATAATTTCAACCCTAGACCTGGTGCTGGCTGAAGCAAAATCATGATTGGCTAGGGCTGCTATGACATATTTCATGTCTTGTGTGGTGCTCTAAGAATAAGTGCTTGGAGTATGCTCCTGTGAATTAATTGGCTCCCTTTGTGAGCTGCTAGCATGTGGACAGTTGTAGTGACAGTCCTTGATTGGTGGGCACCTGTCAAACTTTCCATGGCTGCTGTTTCTTTATCTTCTATTTGTGTCTCGTACCTTGCTGGGTTGAGGACAAGTTGGCTACAGGGGATGTTCCACTTGGCATGGTGGCAGTCCTTCTTTGGTCTGGGCATAATGCAAACATAGGATTTTTCTGTATGGGATTTGATGAATGTATAGTTGAGGCCAGATTTGAACCAGAGAGAGAGAGAGAGAGAGAGAGCTTTAAAATATACTACTTTGGACTAGAGCTTTCAGGATCCTCTAGTTGCCATGCTGGCTGTGATGTTCTAGAATTTGTAGTCCAGAGAGTAACACTTCCAAGTTCTGCCTAGGGGATTTGACAGTTTGCAGCTGCCTCTCTTCACCACTATGCTACTTTAGCTGTCTTGATTAAAATGTTGATCCAGATCACTTCAGGACCTATCAGGTAGCCTCTATGTTTCAGGACCTATCAGGTAGCCTCTATGTGTGTGCAGTACTACAGAAGTATTCCACAAAGAAGAGTGGAAGAGTGTAGCCTGTATAAACTCTACTAAAACACAAATACAAGAAGCTGTCAATTTATTTGTTTTTGTTGTTGCTAGGGTTGGTCACCTGAGCTTTCGTGGACTAGATTTGCATAGGAATAGAAAAAAAAATCAAGTAGAAAGACACGGTATCTTTGTTTTTAGGTGTCTACACATGTTACAGCAGGCAAAATCTTGGAAACATACCATCCTGTGTGAAACAAGAGGAATTAGTTTTCTCAGATGTATCAGTAGTTTTGTTCTAAAATTGTAATACTACTGGTAATTCATGGTTTGAAAATATGCTGAAAATTAATTGTAGCCTCCTTTTTTAGTCAATTAAAAGGATTCTTTATGAACTTTATCATGACCCTATCTCTTTATTATTTTGCATATTATCTGTTACCGCTTGTTGAGGAGAAAGGTCTAGAACCCCAATAATGGGAACTTTCAAATTTGAGCTACATGAGATGGCAAATTTATAGTGTGTGGTCCAAGATCAATAACCTTCCCTTCTAGCCAACTTCAAGAGATGTGAGCCATCCCTGTATTTCTAAGGTGAGGCAAAGTGAGCCAAGAAGTGGACAGTAGTATAAAATCAAGTTATAGGTGATATGTGTGATTTTATTTGTGTGTTGCTTTAAAGCTTGAGGTATGTGTGCCTATCAGCATGGCTCCCCCTAGCATTTTTATTTATATACATTGAAGCACCCCGCAGTATTAAATGTGATATTCTCTTTCAAAAATCAGTTCATTTGGCTCAGTTTAAAATCTCTTTGGCATGTCATATAATGGGCCTTCGAGGCACTTGTTTACTTTAGCTTGTTAGAGTTTGGAATGAATTATTTAAGTTGGAGAACAATTTATGACATGTTCTCTGTCACCTGACATCTGCTGTCACTGCAGCAAAATACCTTTTACAGCTGAGTAACTCTTTCAACTCATTTGTGATTCTGTCACAGTAACAGAGTATGGATTAGTCTGTTTATGTACCCAGATGGCGATCACTTGTCCACTTCTACCATACACCGATCCTAATGCAGCATGTAAGCCAAGGTGAAATTTTAAAGCAAGGTTTTCCCAGTTCATTCTATTTGCCACAATGAGTTAGCTCCAGTAATATGCCTAGCGGCAGGGAGGGAAAACCATTCCTGTGAGTTGGTGGTTCCCACATTACAGGGATGCTGTGAGGACTTTTTGGTATTATAGGGCAGCCTTACCCTAGCATGTTGTTGGAATTGACCTTGCACTATGTTAGCTTTCTATTTATTCCTGTCTTGCAGAGCTGGGGAGCCTTTGGCCCTCCAGATGATTTGGACTTCTCCCCAAAGCCCCAGCCAGGATTCCATAAGGGTAAGTGATTATGTGAAAGCAGACCAACACATCTGGAGGGCCACATGCTCCATAGCTCTGCTGAAAAGTGTGTGTTTACAGCTGGGAATCCTAGTACAGTTGTCCCTTCATATTTGCTGGAGTTTGGTTCCAGGACCCCCCGTGGATATCAAAATCCATGAATACTCAAGTCCCTTTATATACAATGCCATAGCAAAATGGTGTCCCTTATATAAGATGGCAAAATCAAGGTTTGCTTTTTGGATTATTATTTTTTTAAGAATATTTTCAAGCCGTGAATACTTAAATCCATGGATACCAAATCCGTGGATACGGAGGGACAACTATATAAGGCTTAATGTCTGAATCAAGCCTTCTAAGGCAGTGCTACTCAAAGTTGTGGCCTGTGGACTGGTGCCAGTCTATGAAGTATTGGCTGCTGGTCCCTGGAGAGTTTCCAGGAAAGAGTGAAACAGTTGTAGTTAGTGGGCACACAGATGGTTCCAGTCCCTGGCACACTGGAAAGAAAAAAACCCTGCCAGCCCCCCACATCAGCTTAAGAAACGCTGCTCGTGGGGCTTCCAGTGTGGCTTGTAGTACACTTATACTGAAGTACAGCCATACCACACTTTTATTGAACTCCCTTCAGGGCAGGAAGCAGTGTCCATTTTAGGGCACGAGGGCTCATATACTAGTAGTTGATACAGTATGCTGAATAGTAACTAACCATTGGTGAGTTTGATGGCTTTGGGAAATTAGAGATGCTTCTTTGTGCCCATAGATTAGAGAAACCAAAGCAAGAAGCTGGAGTAGCAATTCTGAATGTCTAATTGATATTGATAATTGATATTTCAGTGAACAATTATGTGTACGGGCTGATTGTTAGGTGATTTGTCCAGCTTTCCAATTCAATACAAGTGTGACATCTCTTTTCTACAGCCAGTGTTCATAATTATTTTTTGTCAACTGAGGAAATCTTGTCTAACCATATAGCTTTCAATAAATTAAGCATTAAAACCCACTGAGATTCCCATATGCATATATAACTTTACAGGAATGCAGCTTATCCTTTGTTTTCTAGATAAAGCTTGATAAGACATTTGCATGAATTAGAAGACACATCCCCTCTTGTGGAGGAGGTGGTGGCAGTATGCCTCTTCTAAGATGGAGGCTGCTTGCTGCAATTTTTGTAAACACATACATTTCTTTTTCAGAAAATCATTTTGTTAAAAAACTGCAGCCTAGTCTCTTAAGGGTACCTTTTAAATGAAGGGTAAGATTGATTTAAAATACACGGTTAACTTAACTAAACACTGGCAGCTTTTATAATATATGTCCAATGAAGTTTATAACTTAGTACACAACCAGGAAAGAAGAATTGAGATAACTGCTGTTCTCTCGAGACTGTGGTAGTTTGGTCACACATGGGGCCTGGAGCTTTGGAAAACTTTCCCCCTCCTCCCCCCAACCCACCCTGAGCGCTCTCTGCAGGCATGAGTTAACTGATTAAATTACATTACACGAATCACTGCTTCTCTGCTTTTTAAGCAGGCTGGTTATACATACATCTGTACATACGGCTACTTTCTCACACCCTGCATGGCCTTTTTCTCTCATACTCTGACTCCTTACTTGCTCTGTATTCTTCTGGGAGGAGGTGTTGTGGCATTTTTTAGGCTTCATGTATTAAATGTGTTCAGAGGCTTGTGATGTGGTGGGTTAAAGAGCATACCATCTTCTAGAAAAGACCCCTGTGACTTTAAGCATATTGGAGGCATACTCTTTATTATACACAGTTGTAAAAGCCATGCTGCTTGGTGAAGGATTTCCTTTAAGTTTTAGTAAAACACTAAAAGCAGATATGGCATTGATGTTACAAGCTGCATCAAGTACATTCTTCTTCTTTTTTTAAAAAAGATCTCTCCCAAACTGTATCTATCATTGTAAACTTGATGACACTTTATGTGGCAAGTGGTGGCTTATGGTAAGTAGTGGATTCTAGGAAATAGTAGCCACTTTCGTGTTGTTATTCAGCAAATATAAAGCACAATGGCTCATCCATTTAGAATACCATCACCCTTTCAGTTGGTATTCAGGTAACCCAGTTACAGTGTGTGTCATGTGTTGTGTGCTTATTTGTTTAAGGCTACAGATTGGGACTTCCCCATTTCAGTTTCAGATTTTGCCCTGAACGCTTGGCAGCCTTAGCCTCCAAGTAGGTGGCATATCTACTGTGGGGGGGGGGATAACACTTATCTACATTACTTTTGTACATGTTGCAAGAAGATAAGGCAGGTGGGGAGTTCACTGGCTAGTATGACATAGATGGTAGAGAAGTGTGGTAGGGAAAAGAGATGGGAGGTTTATTCAGTAGTGCTAGAACAGGGAAGTGACTGGTTGATGGGTTTGTTAAATCTACCTGGGATGGAGTTGGAGCAGCCACTCAGTAGCCCTTGGTCTTCTGTCGGGTTCTCTTCCCATCTCTGCTGTCATTGGAGCAATTAACAATTGGAGCAAGATTCCTGCTTAGAAGGAAGCTGCGTGGAATGTTCTGCTTCTGCTTGTTCTCTGGCGAAAGCCTGGTGCCAAGCTGGCCTTTTACTGGAGCCATTGTGATGGTAAAATAGGGATGGGGAAGCATATACATGGCTTCAAGCCCTTTGGAAGAAAGTTGGGACGAAAAAGGAATGCATTGTAATAAAACAGATGAGCTTCATAAAAGGTTCTTTAAGACCCCCTCACATGCATTCTTGGTGGTGGCGGGGTTGCTGGTGTCATGAAGGCAGTGGTAGGCTGGTAGTAGATGAGACCAGTCAAAAAGAAATTAGCATTTCTCCCATCTTAGATTTACTTGGTTAGTACTTGTATAGGGGTCACCAAGGAATACCAGGTGCTGTAGGCTGTATATCGAAGGAAGGCAATGGCAAACCACCTCTGAATATTTCTTGTTTAAGAGAACCCTATGAAATGATTACATTTCCTGTTTTATCCTAAGTAAAGTGGAAGGATCATGCATGATTGGAGAATTATACCATCTCCATGACCCTTTACATTGTGACTAACTCACCACTGATTAGTGGGGGACAGCTGAATAATGGAGAAGTGCCCCTCCTTTGCAGGGAATATCTGAGCAGTGAAGAGTTCACACAGCCCTCTTTCCCACTAATTTACAGTCTGCTGTTTCCCCATTCTTAAAATAGAATCAGTGTATACGAGAGAGTGGCTCTTGGGGGCCAGTGAGTTTCACTGCCAAACATGAAATGGAACCTTCATCTGGCTAACAGTATTCTGAATAATGACTGTCTTGTGGGTGTTTGCATAGTAAAGACTGTAGTGGATGATCCTACTCTAGAGATGAAGATTACCTCATTCTGAACAGCAATGTTTTGCTGGTGTTCTGTTGGTAAGCAGTTTGAAAGTAAGTATGATCTAAATATTCTAAAGCCACAAGATCCCATCTGATCTTAGAAGCTAAGCAGGGTCAGCTCTGGTTAGTATTTGGATGGAGGGCTGCCAATGAATACCAGGTGCTGTAGACTGTATTTCAGAGAAAGGAACTGGCAAAACCACCTCTGAGTATTCCTTGCCTAAGAAAACCCTATGAAATACATGGGATTGCCATAAGTCAACAGGCGACTTGAAGGCACATATGGTACATACGCAGAAGTGATGGTTTCTCCATTAATCCCCTTGTCACTAAGGCAAACCTATTTCTAAGCTAAACCACTCCTGCCTGCAGGTGGGAGCTTGCATGATGGAATGTTCCTCTTTTTTTTCTAAACAAAATTTTAAAAAACCCTTCCACTTAGAAAACTAGAACGTAAGGGAAAAGCCTAGGCTAGAACCGCATTCCTAGTTTCATGCTAGTTTTCTCTGATTCTTTTCTCCAATTCTTTTATATAGAGGGATGAGTGTGTGCATGTGTGAGATTGAGAGGGAGAAAAATGAGTGAGAGAACACATTTCATCATGCAAGATTAGATTCAGGTTTATCATATCAATGAAGTTTTGAAGGAAAGCATGCGGAATCTCCCCCCCCTCTTTTTTTGCAAATGTTGTAGAGCTATGCAGGTGAGGACTGGAGTGCATCCAGTACTTTCTGGTCCCATAGTTAAAGGGTGTGTGTATGAACTTTCTCTTGACTGAATGGGTATTCTGATTCTGTATGAGCTTGGGGCAGGGGGTACTGTATTGGGCAAATAATTCAAGTTTAGTCGTGATGACCACAAAGAAATACTGAGTTGCTGAATAAAATATCCTGTAATTGTGGACTTCAGTAAACAGGTCAACCCCCCCCCACACACACCTATATAGGTTCCTGAACTTGTTGTGTGTAGGTGAAACCACGGATAATAGCAAACTCTTATTAAAATAAAGGTCTTCCTGTACAAACATACCATAGCATTGCATTGGAGGACCTAGAACATTCCTAGAAGGGTTGCCTCTCTAGGTATTTTCCAGGATGACTCTATATCGTATGTGTCCCTATTTTGTGTCCCACAGATAACTGAAACTGTGGATATTGGTTCCACGAATGTGGGGGTGACCTGTACCTCCTTCCTGTGCGACATAACTAGCAAGCCTTGATGATACCAGCTGTTTGAAAGTGGAAAAGGCTGCCTTGGAAAGTACTGGACTCTGTCATTACAGGGTTCTTTTTAGTGGAGCTTGGATGGCCATCTATCTGGAATGTTGTGTAGTAGATTTCCTATATTGGTAGGAGGTTGGTTGTATGTACATTGCTTGACTTTAAACACTATGAATCTATGAGAACAATAACTCCCTTTGGAAATTACATAAAATACAAGAACTGTGGCAAATTTTCATAACTTATGGTGGTTGTAGAATTCTACATAACTTGAATTACATGGATGTAGTGTCCACAAACATGCCCCAAGGACTTTAAATAAGTTGTCATCTTTTATTTTTTCCCCTCTGAGAAGAACATTGTTTTACTGAAACATGTAAGGCAATGAGAAGATTATTGCATATATGTGGTAGTTGTTATAACATAGATTTAATAAAGACTTAGGTTCTTCAAAGCTGACTTCTAGCTGCTTTATTAGCAACACACATCTGTATTATTTCAAGAGATTACAAAATTCCAGGAAGCAACTGAGTCTGTTGAATACCACACTCCTTTAGAGATCTGTTGGCTTTTTAGATTTCCCCCCTCTTTTTCTAAGTAAAGATAACATTACTGTTTATCCTTATTTGTAATGTTAGAAAACATTACGCACACTAGCCTAGTAGTAGAGGCATCCTGCCACTAGCTTACACTGTATAGTCCCTTTGAGTTCAGTGAATAGCTCTGCCCTCCTGGATCCCAGTCTTGCCAAAAAGCGGGCTGTCATATTTTGGTTCACTGACGGGTCAATTAAAAGCAGATGAAGAGAGAGGAAGCTAGGGGCTACCTGCACTGTTGTATCTGAAGTACATAGTTTTGTGAAGGAAGATTGTGTTCTTGTAGTACATCATGCATGACAGCAGAATTTCAAAGCTGTTTGGACCAGCTGTGATGCAGCTGCAGGAATATTATCTGTTTTTGGCATTGCAATTGCTGTTGGAAACTCAATGTTTGTTTACAAGTCTTACAAAACTATTTTGCAACTTGTTTCTGGTTATCTGGTAAAGATTTGAAGTAGTTTTCAAGAGAACATTGACATGTTGCATCTGCATTTAGAAAGCTACTCTGTTTTTATGTGATTGCTCTTAACTGTTCTCTTGTATATTTCTTTGCATTTGTAAAGTTTTCCATTTTAAAAAACGTGTTAACTTAATAACAAAAGGTGGCAATTTTAGTCAAACTGGCCAGTTGGAAGGGAGGTAACTTTAGTCAAATCTGTAATCAAAGCTGTAATAAACTGTACCTATTTAGGGTAACCTACATTTATATCAATAGCTGTTCAGGCAACCTAAAACCATTAAATTAATTATCTTTAATGAATGTATGATTTTTTGCTTAAAATCTCAAAAATCTTAAAATTTCAACAATGTATGAGAATTATATGCTGTTGATTTCTATCTTCAAATATCTCAAAGTATTACAGTTTTTAAAACTTCATTAAATTTTTGAATTTGCTTGAGTGCAACAAAGTACACTGAGGATCTAAGGGCCTGTCCAAACAGTGAAAATAATCCAAATGGCAATTGCATGGAAGGCAATCTGTCCAAACAAACATTTACATCAATACGTCTCATTCAGAAGAGGGGCAGCCCAATCCAACTTAAACTCCTTCAGGGAAGCCTTCGTTTTTCCCAGAGTTTAAAAAAGCTCTGTAGGGCATGCAAATGGGCAATAATTAAGACAGTCACATTCACATTGATGTGACAGGCAGCATAATCTGATTGACTGGATGAGCATGGGGGTAGGACTAGGAAACAGGGAATATGCCTGCTGCCACCATGTTTGATTTTTGGCGAAGCAATAGATTGGTAAGGAGATAAAATGACGTCTTTTGCTCTCTTCCCCACCCCCTTTTTGTAAATATGAAATATTAAATGTTTGCACCATGGTAAACTGTTTTGTTGTTGTTGTTGTTGAAAATTTCAGTGGTGGCAGCAGATTTAAAGTGCAAGTAAATCATTTGTGGCTGCCATCTTGGCTAGGGGTCATGCACAGTTTAGGGGGGCTGTTTTGACCATTTAGACAGGTTGCAGTGGTGCAAATGGCCGCTTCTTTAGAGGAGATCGTGAGTGTGTAGCGCAAAATGGATGTGACCTCTTACAGCTGGCAGTATTCCCAGTGTAACCTCCAAAGGCCGAGGTTTTTTGTCTCTCACCAAAGGCTCATACAGACCTCTGAACAAGCAGTGAATTTTAAGTACAGGTATATGAAGTTGGGAGTGGAGGAAATAAACAGCAGTTAGGAGCCAGAGGTGATTTAAACACCCTTTCCCACAAGTACTCCTCAAACATGACATCTAACTTCACATATACTTTAGTTTTGTTCCATAAATGTGTTGGACATGTGAAATTGGATGTGAAGAAGGTATGGATCATTCAGACTAAGTCACTGGAGCTTTCTTCTATGTAGAATTTAGAAGTTTCTACTTTTGCTCACTGTATACTGACAGAATGAGTGACATACATGCAGGATTCTGTGCAAAAAATATTGTTTGTTTAAGTGAAGCAGCACTAAATACCATTTTCTTTTAAAAATAATATACTTTTACTGGTGAAATCTGTGCTAATTGTCACACAAACATGTCAGGTTTATGGTTTATACTGCTACATGTTTATAAGCTGGGTGTGGAAACGACTGAATGGCTGGGGTATTATGCAGTAGGATTAATAGTTTTTGACTTTGTTTAATGTGTAACAGAAAGATTAAACTGTGCCTGACTGTACAGCCAGGTTGTTTTGAAGAGGCTAGCATTGGTGGACTCTTCTGCCCCTGTCTTTCAAATGTACACCACGGGGCAAAGCACAGTTTTCTAGAAGCTTCAGAAAAGAAAAGGAAAAGAACCAGTTCCTTTGTCTGATTAGTGTATGTACTGTACCATATTCACCAGCATTTCTCAGGCTTTCTATCTTTAGGAAATCCGCTCATGTCAACATCTCCGCCAGGGAGTTCCTGCATTTACAGAGGTGTCTAAGTTATGTAGTAGTAATGGATTTGAGCAATCACTAATAGTTGTCTGGGCTATTTGCAGTCAATTAATTCTGTCATTCAAGAATCCCCGGAGTTTCCAAGGAACTCCCAAGTTCCATGAAATACAGTTTGAAAGCAGTTCTCTCTTGACTTGCTTGCAATGGGAGGAAAGAACACTGGATGCCACAATTATCCCCATAGTGTGCCAAATTGCATTGTAATTTCAGTGAAGTTTTATGACTGCTGTTGAATTGTAGGAGAGAGGCAATGATTTAGATCTCTCTATTTGGTATCTGGGAGATATAGGATCTGTCCTCTCAATTTGGTATCTGGGAGATGTAGGATCTGTCCCTTAATTACACAAGTCTTGGCTACTGTAATATGTTCTATGCAGGGTTGTCCAGAAAAACATTACAGAACTTCTGCTGGTTGAAAATGCTGGAGTCAGACTCTTTACTGGCTATTTGTTTCTGGGCCTAATTCAGAGAGCTGGTTGCAATCTGAAAAGCCCAATACAGCTTGGGACCATAGTACTTGAAAGAGTGCATTCTTACTTCTGGGCCACCTAGGTTTTATAATCTGTGGAAGAGGCCATTTTCTTGGTCCCAACGCCTTCAGAAGTACATTTGGTGAAGGCTAGAGACATCTTTTTCTCAGTGGTTACTCCCAGTCTTTGGAACTCTATGCAGGTCAATTTGACCAGCGTGGTCAATTTTATTTAATCTCTGAAAGATTACATTTTAATGATTTAAGTCACAGTTTGAATCACTAATGAGGAAGGTTTTTGTTAATCATCATTTTAAAGTAAATCATTTATTTAATATAACCTTGTGCAGATTTACTCCATCTCTGTTCATTGACCTTCTCTATCTTTGCACTAAGAGAGAGGATAGGCCTTAAGAGAAAGAAGATACATGCAAGAGCATGCATGCTTCATGTACACCATCTGCAGAATAGGACTGATCAGGTGATTTCCCATCTCCCTAAATGTTGTTGTTGTTGCTGCTGTTGTGTGCTTTCAGGTCATTTCTGACTTATGGCAACCCAAAGGCAAACCTTTCACGGGGTTTACTTGGCAAGATCTGTTCAGAAGGGGTTTGCCATTGCCTTCCTGTGAGGCTGAGAGAATGTAACTTGCCCAAGGTCAACCAGTGGGTTTTCATGACCAAGCAGGGATTCGAACCCTGTTCTCCAGACTCACAGTCAAACACTCAGACCACTATACCACACTGGCTCTCCTTCATAAACTGCTGTTGACATTTGATTGAAAATATAATTAAAAGTTGTATAGTTAATATTCATCACAATATCTTTGACCTATGCTGCTCTTTCTTATCCAGTTGTTTTAAGAAAATATTGAAACCTGATCTTAAAATCTTTTAAAATCTTAAAATCTTTTAAAAATAATTGATTTCTGTTAACTTTGTAAGGGAGGTTAGCTTGGTTGCCTCTCTTTTGTCCTGTTAGCTGGCAAAGACCAACAAACTTTGGCACCTAAGTTGGGTTGAAGGGAAGTTCTTATTGTTGATGTGTTTTTCGTTGTGTTTTAAATGTTTTTAAAAATAATTTAATAGTGTTTGTATTTAAAATTTACTGTTAGCTTCCTAGACTGCCATGTTTTTAAAAAAGGCAGCATATAAATTGAAGAAACAAATAAAATAGCAACTAAATATATTGTTACGGGAATCCCAAAGGAAACCCAAACATATAGGGTCTGAGGACGGCGCAAGAAAGGAACAGAGCCAGAGTCCCGTGGTAGAAGTTGAGGTTCTTTATTTTCACCAGCTGGGGCGGACAGCACCCTCTCGGGTAAGAAGACTGCCGCCTCCTCTCTTTGTTCCAGCAGTATTTTATTTCCTTCGGTCACTTACTATGGCTACTTGAACTACCAATCATAATGCTACATATCTCTAGCCTTCAAAAATGTTACTATGCAGAACTTTTCTTATCTAAGTTGCCGGGCAGGTTAGCTTTGCTCAAGCTCTTGTTAATTGGCTGGTTTATGTTGCTGGACAGGCTTCACTGTCTGATCACGCGCCAGCTGCATGATATGTCTGCACAACCCTATTGTCTCTAGCTTACACTTATACCAATTCCTTATCTACACCTTCCGAGCCTTGGGCCCCTTGGAGGCCTGCGAGTAAGTGTAGTAAGACGGCCAAGGGAGCTATAGGGATTCAGCTAGACCTGTCCCTCTCATTCCCCCCTTTTTCTTGTAAGCGAAGAGACACAGTGGTTGGGTTCATTGGTTTGCTTAAGTTCCTGATATGCGCAGCGAGCAAGCAGAATTTTTCTATCATGAGCAAGCATAGCCTCAAGCCTAGTACGTAAGCACCTAAACAAACAAGGTATACATGCGCATAGTAAAATGCTGATTAACACAGTTATCAAGCCAAATACAAACAATCCTTTTAACCATGAGAAATCAGGTAACCATGATGTGAGCCAGTCCCACAAATTCCAACCCTTTCCCATGTGTGGGACCTGTGCTACTTGCATGATTTGTTGTGCGTGTTGTTCTATATCTTGTTCATTATCTGGGACATAAATACAACATTCTTGGTGGATAAGTGTACATACACCACCTTGAGTTGCCAACATGGTGTCTAATGCCAACCGGTTTTGTAGTAACATCCGCCTAATCTGTCCTTGTTCTCTTGCCAAAGTGGTGAGAGCCTCGCTTGTCTCGTTTGCCATTATTTCTATAACAGCCTGTACCCTATACATGGCATTCAGCAGACTTCGGTGCCCTCCCCAATGGCGCAAAGGTTGATAGTCTTTTACAATTTGTTTGGATTCTTCCAGATCCCTATAGTTTCTTATTTTCCCCACAGGTAGGTTGTCTCGGATAGTTATAGCTGGAAAAATAGTGGCCACATAACAATTTCCGCTCCAGTTTTCAGGTAAAATAGCATAAGCTCGTCTGCCACACACAAAATAGTGGCCCCTCAGTGCAGAAAAAGGCTTCTTACATCTCTGTGTCATTGTCCAGGCGCTATAGTAGCCATCACCTGTTAAGTTGGCTAAAATATAATTACTCTCCCAGGTGCCATTTATATATGCGCCATTTATCCTTATTTCTATTTCACAGGTGCTAGAACCTACCCTAGGGCCATTAGTTTCATTATAGCTCCAGCACCACCTTCCCTTTTGTTTCCCAACCCGATAATATCCTCCAGTGGAGGGTTCTAAATGTGTCCAGTTGTACCCGGTATTATTGTCTGGCCTATAGGGTCTATTATATTCTATATCATTTAGTTGGTGTACTACAAAGGGCATTCCAGTATGAGAATCTGTAGGCATTTGATGACAGACCCAGCACTTACTGATATTAAAAGCTTTAACAATATGAGCGGAATAGACTATTAGAGAATTGCTTTCTAAGAACCCCTTGCATGGGAGAGGGAACAATAAAAGCCACAACAACACACCTATTACCCAAAGCCAGACTAAAGTCTGCAACGTAATACATGGCATGCGCATGACTGTGGGGCAAATGGGTGGGGGAACCCTCATTTCCTCAGTCTGAGTCTGGGCATTCCTTCTCTGACATTCTTGAATATTGTCTTCCATGCACTGTTCTATTTCATCTTCCCACTGGAAGCTCCCATCCGACATCTGGATCAGTATTGTTTCTTTCGCCATGACCCTCGGCTGGCCAAGGCTCCTTTGCTTCAAGGCGGTGCTTGGTCACCTGACCTCAGACAGGGGGCTCACGTTGCGATGCTGCCCTGTCTTCCCCGGACCGCTTGATCCGAAGCCGCAGAGGATTGGAATCGCTAGGTACCACTTGCCACTCCTTGGTATGATCTTTCTTCAGCCTGGTGTAGTGGATCCAGGGCTTGACTCCTTGTAGCTTCGCTGCAGTTGGGGTAGTCAGCAGTATCTCATAAGGACCCTTCCACTTTGGTCCCAAGGGATTAGATTTCCAGTCCTTCAACCATACTCTATCACCTGGTGAAAAAGGGTGAAGTGCAGTAACAGGGAACGGATATCTAATTGTCTTGACATATCGATGAAGCTGATTCAGACACTTGCCTAATGTTTGGACAGATTTTGCAATCTCTAACTTTCCCAGTTGTTCAACATCTCCCTCTAGCCTATGCACATTAAGAGGGGGCCTGCCAAAAACAATTTCGTATGGAGAAAGTCCCAACAAACTGTCTGGAGTACATCTGATTTTGAGAAGTGCCATTGGCAAAACAGTCACCCAATCCAGTCCCGTTTCCTGGCACATTTTGGACAGTGTCCCTTTTAAGGTTCTATTCATTCTTTCTACTTTTCCAGAAGATTGAGGCCTATATGCACAATGTAACTTCCAAGTGATACCTAATACAGAGGCTAAACCTTGTGTGACCTTGTGTACAAAAGACGGGCCATTGTCACTCCCGATATATAGGGGGACCCCACTTCGTGGCACCAAGTCCCGTAGCAAGGCCTTGACTACCTGTTCGGCCCGCTCATTAGTGGTAGGATATGCATCCACCCAATTGGAAAAGGTACAGACAAGGACAAGCAAATATTTAAACTTTTTACATGGTGGCATTTCAGTAAAGTCAACAACAATTGATTCCCATGGGGTGAATCCTACTGCCTGAACACCAGGGGGCTGTAAGGGACCAGTTCTAGGGTTAGTCTTTGCACATACTTCACACCTCAAGGCAGCTTGTCTAGCTAACGTAGGGATTCCCTCAAAGTATGCTTGTCTCTCTAAAAACTTAGACATAGCAGTGCTTCCCATGTGTGACTGTTTATGGACCTCTTGAACCACATGCCATGCCACAGCTTTGGGGATATATACTCTGTTATCAGGGAAAACAAACAGCCCACATTGTTTCCTAGCGCCTTCAGCTATAGCCCAGGCCTCCTCCTCTTTTGTGTATTTTACCTCTTCTGGGAGAAAGCTGGCTAATTGTAGAGACAAAAGAGCCTCATCAGTTTCATGTAACCTTGCTACTTGCCTGGCCGCCTCCCTAGCGGCCTGATCAGCTTTTCGATTTCCCATAACTACAGGGTCATTGCCCAACTGATGACCCCTACAATGCATCACTGCTATCTCTTTGGGCCTCCACACTGCCTCTAGCAATTGGAGAATCTCAGTGGTATGTTTTAACATTTTTCCTCCTGATGTTAAAAGTCCTCTTTCCCTATACATGGCTCCATGTGCTTGCAAGGTCAGAAAAGCATATTTGGAGTCAGTATAAATGTTAGCCCTTTTCCCTTGTGCCAGTTCCAAAGCCTTTGTTAGGGCTATCAATTCTGCCTTTTGTGCTGACACGGTGGGGCCCAGTGATTGGGCAGCTATTATATGTCCCTGACCATCAACCACAGCATATCCCGACTTGCGAATCCCATTTTCTACAAAACTGCTACCATCAGTGAAATAGACAACCTCAGGGTTTGATAACGGGCTATCCTTAAGATCAGGTCTGCTAGAATAAACTTCACTCATTGTCTGAACACAGTCATGTTGTAATAACACATCTTCAGACATTGGGAACAAGGTGGCAGGATTTAAAGTAGTACAAGTTTGAATCTGAACATTGGGGTTATCTACCAGAATACTTTCATATTTTAAAAGTTTGGCATTAGACATCCAGTGACTGCCTCTGTGTTCCATCAAGGTTACTACTGCATGAGGAGTTTTTAAGATAACAGGCTGTCCCAAGGTCAGCTTGTTTGCTTCTTCTACCAAAAGAGCTGCTGCTGCCACTGCTTTCAGACAGGGTGGCCATCCCTTAACAACAGGGCCCATTTGTTTAGAAAGGTAGGCTACCGGTCGCGGCCAAGACCCTAAAGTCTGGGCTAACAGTCCTATTGCAATACCGTCCCTTTCGCCTACATATAAAACAAAAGGTTTCTCCATGTCTGGTAGCCCCAAGGCGGGTGCACTCATCAAAGCCTCTTTTAACTTCTGAAATGATTCTTGTTGTTGCTCCCCCCACACAAATGGTTCAGCATTTGTTCCTTTTGTAGCTTCATAAAGGGGCTTAGCTAGAACAGCATAATTGGGTATCCAGAGCCTGCAAAAACCTGCAGCTCCCAAGAATTCCCTAACTTGCCTTCGTGTAGTGGGGGTGGGGATGGCACAGACTACTTCTTTTCGCTCTATTCCCAGCCTTCTGGTCCCTCCTTCTATCTCAAAACCTAGATATTTAACTTGTTGTTGCACCAACTGAGCTTTCTTTTTGGACACCTTGTACCCCTTTTCAAACAGGAATTGTAACAGCTTCCCTGTTCCTTCTAGGCATTCACTCCTAGTTTCAGTAGCCAGCAAAATATCATCTACATACTGCAATATGTTCCAGGGGTTTCCCCCCTGTGTCAATGGCACCAAGTCTTGTGCCAATGCCTGACCAAAGAGACTGGGCGAATTACAAAAACCTTGTGGTAAACGGGACCACGTAACCTGTCTTCGCTGGCCTGTCTCTGGATTTTCCCATTGGAAAGCAAAAATGGGCTGACTATGTTTGTGCAACCTGACACAAAAGAACGCATCTTTGAGATCTATGACTGAATACAATTTCAACTCTGGGGACAACAAACTCAACAGGGTATATGGGTTGGGGACGACTGGATGTATGTGAACCACTCGTTGATTCACTGCTCGCAAATCCTGCACCGGACGGTAAGAACCATCTGGCTTTTTGACAGGCAAAAGCGGTGTATTCCAAGGGGACTGACAGTCAACTACAATTCCCCACTGGTAAAGACTTTGTAAATGTTCGTCAATTCCCTTCACTGCATCTCTCGGCAAGGGATACTGTGGTATAGCTACAGGAGTAGCTAAAGGCTTTACATCCACTATCACTGGAACCACATCCTTAGCTAATCCAGGGGGATTGTCTTCTGCCCAGACGCCAGGCACATCAAAGGTCTGCCAATCAGCTCTATCTAACAACACAGGGTATAATCTCCACTCCTCTTCAACCGGCAAGGTTAACATTAACTTAGAAGTAGGAGGGTCTCTAAAGTTTGCCTCTATGGTTCCATCTGCTTCAAAAGTCAGCTGTGCCCTAAGTTTGCACAGCAGATCTCTCCCCAGCAAGGGTACTGGACAACTAGGTATGTATAAAAACTGATGTGTGACCATACGTTTCCCCAATTGACATGTCCTTGCTTGCAAATAGGAACAACTCTGCCTTTTTCCAGTTGCTCCAACTATCTGGGTGGTGGTTTTGGCATTAGGGGCGATAGGGGTATTGATCACTGATTTTGCAGCTCCAGAGTCTAACAAAAAAGAGGCCTCCTGGTTGCCTATTTTAACCTTGACCAATGGCTCCTGGCAACCAGGAATTACTATTTTACAACTGTGATTTTCTTTGGGAGCCGGTCTGTCCTATTCCTGAAATGGAGGTTCCCACTCTTCCTGTCCTCCTCCTGAGCTTCCTTCACTCATAGCTTCCATAGTCATTGTGGCCGCTGCTCCCTGCATTTGGGGCGTCCACCCCTGTGGGTTTCCCCAGCCACGTCCTCTACTTCTTCCTCTACCTCCTCTTTCTCGCCCTCTCTGCCCTGCCTGTACAGCACCTTTTTCTTTTTCTGGACACTCATTCTTCCAATGTCCCTCCTTTTTGCAAATCGCACACTGATTCCTTCCTATTCTTCCTCTTCCTCTGCCCCTTCCTCTACCCCTTCCCTCAGGGGTATTTACTCCAAAAACTGCTGCTATCACTCCCGCTCTCCTTTTGAACTTTCCTTCCTCATCCTCTCTACCTACATACACTTGTGACGCCAACTCCAGCATCCTTGCCAAAGTCATGTGGGCAAGCCCAGGTTGTTTCTGTAACTTTCTTCGTATGTCTGGGGCACACTGAGCCAAAAAGCTCTGCTTGAGAGCCTGCTTGCCTTGGGAATCCTCTTTATCATCATCCATATCATAGGGACTATACTGTCGATAGACAGCCTTCAGTCTTTCTATGAAGGCTCCAGGAGACTCATCCTTTTCCTGTTGGATGTCATATATCTTTTTCAGATTTATGGGTCGGGGTGGACCTTTTCTCATACTTTTCACTAAGTATTCATGATATCGTGTAAGACGTTCCCTGCCTTCAGCCCTATTAGGATCCCATTGGGGATCACGTAAAGGAACTGCCTCCTCCTGCATCTGTAGGAGCCTCTCCCCTTCCTTGTATGTGGGGTAATCATGTTTCACTTCCTCTCTAGCCTGGCTAATGATCTGTGCCTTTTCCTCAGTAGTAAACAAACAATTCATGAGTTGCTGTATATCTGCCCAGGTGGGGTCATGCGTCTGAAAAACACCTTCTAACAACTGTGCCATGCCAGTGGGATCCTGTGTCCACGGGGGTCGGGAAGCTTTCCAATTTAACAAGTCACTACTAGTAAATGGGACATGCTGATACACCCCCATTATTTCTGGTTTGTGTTTTCCTTCAGGATCTGGAACCATCTGATTGACAAGTCTCAGAGGACACAATTTATCTTCCTCTTCTCCCTCCAAGGGCGGCATTTCCTCGGCCTGGGGTTGTGATTGATCTGCCGACCGCAGTTTGTCTCGGTACGGCGCAGGGGGTGTCTTGGGTGTGGGCAGTTTTGGGTACACAGCCTGTACATAGGGTGGTGGGGCAGTAGGACTACTAGGGTCATCCTCCGGAGAACCCGAATCCGGAAGAGGCAAAAAGGGATTATTAGTAGGTGGCAATGTCTGGAGGACCATACATTTACATTTTTCTAACCAACTCGGACGGGGTTTCAAATAGACTATAGTCTGCCAAGCAGACGCATAGTAATATTGGTCTGGATGATACTGGGCACAAAAATCTGCCACCTTGTCCACAATGCCCTGATCTAAAGTTCCTATCCCTGGCCACCTTGGTTCAATGGGAAAGGTTGGCCATTCTAATTGACAAAGAGTCCTTAATTTTCCTTTACTCCTTCCTCCTGAATCTATATATCTCTTAAATTCTGACCAATTTTGTAACATACAATCTAGAGGGGTTACTTGCTTAGATTGACCTCCCCCCATCGTGCGGAACTGGAATCTTGGGGTTCCCTCACCAGCCCGACTTCCCAGGTACCTATTCACCACGTGTTCTTACTTAATCAAGCATACTCGCCTGAGTCACAGAGTAGGCGCCGCAGGACGTCCTCCCGAAGAACCTCAATCAGCCACCAAGGTTCGGCACCGGTCTCAATGCCCAACAGGCATCATCGAAGAGGCACCAGCGGTCAATTGATGCGGGATCCCTCTCGCCGTATGACCTGGTTCGGTGAATCCTGCAGGCACGGAGATGCGGTGAGACCAATCGTCAGACTAGGACTCCGTCACTTGCGATCCGTCCCTTCAAATCCCGGACGAGCCCCCAGAAGATGTTACGGGAATCCCAAAGGAAACCCAAACATATAGGGTCTGAGGACGGCGCAAGAAAGGAACAGAGCCAGAGTCCCGTGGTAGAAGTTGAGGTTCTTTATTTTCACCAGCTGGGGCGGACAGCACCCTCTCGGGTAAGAAGACTGCCGCCTCCTCTCTTTGTTCCAGCAGTATTTTATTTCCTTCGGTCACTTACTATGGCTACTTGAACTACCAATCATAATGCTACATATCTCTAGCCTTCAAAAATGTTACTATGCAGAACTTTTCTTATCTAAGTTGCCGGGCAGGTTAGCTTTGCTCAAGCTCTTGTTAATTGGCTGGTTTATGTTGCTGGACAGGCTTCACTGTCTGATCACGCGCCAGCTGCATGATATGTCTGCACAACCCTATTGTCTCTAGCTTACACTTATACCAATTCCTTATCTACACCTTCCGAGCCTTGGGCCCCTTGGAGGCCTGCGAGTAAGTGTAGTAAGACGGCCAAGGGAGCTATAGGGATTCAGCTAGACCTGTCCCTCTCAATATAATTGCAAAGTTTTTCTTTTCTGCTGCTAAAACCCATAAAATTTTGACTCACACACACATAATGAATGGATCAGTTTAATAGATAAAATGCTACCTGTTTTATAATTTGTTTTATAGCTGTTAAATATTTTTTTAATTACTATGTGTGAACAATATTTTATATTAGGTGTGAATTAAGGTATGTTAGTGGTTTGTGATAATAATAAATGGGGACATTGGAAATCATTTATTCTTTTAAGAAATGGCCAATTAAATATTTAAACTTGTTTTTATCATTATGTTACCCTATACTAACTAGCTAACCCATTTTGTAAATTATATTCTATATTATAGACTGGATTAGTAAGTATGATAGTAAGTACATTTAATATGAATATTTTATTGTATTATTTATTGTATTGTAACTGATTTAATATGTATTTCCCAGTGGAGAGGGCTCCAGAGCATCTGCATGCTTGGGTTGTCCCCCCCGCTTGCTCCTGGTAGGCAGGTAACAGAGACTTTTACTTTGAAAAGCTGACCACCAGTGGTGTCCTCTAGGAGAGACGGCCCCTCTGCTGGCCAGTCTGTTTCCTGCCTACGCTCCTGGTAGGATCGTGATCTCCTTTGTCCTCGACTGAACCCTTCTCCACGTGGCGGGGGCCATCTTTAAATTTTTTTTAAAAACTGATTTAATAATATTAGCATTAATACCTGGCCCCCTCCACGGAAAAAAATAGGTCTCAATGTTGACGATGGAGGAGATAGATGCAGTGATCGCTGCAATCATCACCGGCGATCGCCCTTTGATGCTCAGCCGGGACACAGACGAGCCTCCGGCAGATGGAGGAAATCAGCTGGGCACCTCTGCAGGAGGTAGAGGGACAAAAGGCCCGGCAAAGAGCGGCAATGGCAAGAAGAAGCCGAAAAAGGGGGACAAGCCCCCCGCCTCGGCTGCCACCGGCTGCACTCCTACCCAGATCCTTCCGGACGGAGGCGACAGTGGCCGGGAGGAGGAGGAAGATCCCGCCGGGCAGCCCCTCCAGAAGGAGGAGGACCGCGCTGTCCCAGACACTGGGATGAGTGGCAGCACACCGGCGATTCCAGCCAGCCCCTAGGACTACGCAGTCCCCCAATCGTCAGTGGGGAACCGGGGGAGGGCTTCCCAGCGCTCATTCAGGGGTGGCTGTGGGAAGCACTGGCTCGGGAGGCAGTAGGCTGCCTGGTGGCAAGCCTGTTCCAGCCAAGCCAGCAGGACATAGGAGGCACAGAGCAGAGGGGAGGGGAGGGGATTCCCTCTCTCCCCAGGGCATTCGGCGACCCCTCGATCACCGGCACCAGAGGGACGGCAGCCGCAGCCCCGAACAGGGAGGCCCTTGTGGCCGCGGGGATCTCCCCCTGCGATGCCTCTGGAGGTGCCCCAGTCCCCAACCACCTCCCAGCCTGACAAGTCTCAAGCTCCGGCCCCCAGGAAGGGAGGCAAGGGCAGCGGGCCCAGCAAAGGAAAGCACCTGGGACCCAGGGTTCCTGCGGAGGGGGCGGGCGATGGTTCAGCGGTCCCGGGCCCCAGCAACACTGGTGGCCCAAATGACAATCAAGGTGCCTGGCCTACCAAACCCCCCAGCGAGGATGAAGATGAGCAGTGGGAGGAGCCTGGTGGCCAGCCTCAACCCCCAAAGAAGAGGGCAAGAACTGACGGGGGGGAGGATCCTCAAGAGGAGGATGTAGTGTCCCTCCTATCATCCATGGGGGAGGAGTCTGGTTCATCGGACAGGGAGAGCTATCCAAGGAGGAAGCTGAGGACCCTTCTCCGTTACGCCCTTCGGCGTGCCATTTCCCCCTAGAAGATTTTACTGTTCTTTTAAAGAAGGCAGTGAGGACATTAGGCCTTTCTTTGCCTAAGGCGCAGCAGTCCCAGGTGGATCCTGATCTCCTGGAAATATCTGACGAATTCTTCCCGGATGCCCATCCGCAAACTATGGAAATGCCAGTGCCGGCTACACTAATGCGCTTAATTTGTGATGAATGGACGGCACCGGCAGTGGCCAAGCTGCAACCAGCCCTGGCTAAGAAGCTATACGCTCTGCCCAGGAAGGTGATGGGAAAACTACTGGTCCCATTGATCGACGCCCCGGTTTCTGAACTGGTCTCATCTGCAGTTTTTTGTAAGGATGGAGAGGAGACCCTGAAGGTACCAGAGGATAGACGGATGGACCTGGCGTTAAGACGAACCCATGAGGCGGTCTCCTTGGCCATTCGGGCCTCCACAACGGCTACTATGATGGCACGTGTGGCGATTCAATGGTCTAAGGATGCACTAAATGATCTTCCATGGGCCCAGACCAGGATTCGTCAGGACCTCAACAAGCTGACCAAGGTGTCTGCATTCTCAGCAGACACCACCGTGGACTCAGTCCAGTTCTGTGTCAGAGTGCAAGCAGCAACTGTTGCGGCCAGGAGGCAAGTGTGGCTAAAGTCATGGAATGCGGACTTCAAGTCAAAGCAGAACCTGGTATCATCCCCTTTCCTAGGGGAAAAGCTATTTGGGGAATCTCTGGAGCCTGTTCTAGTGGAGGATAAGGACAAGAAGAAGAGGATGCTGCTTCAGCCCACAAGAGAGATGACAGGAAGTCTTCCAGATGGTACCGGTCCTTTCGGACATTGGGAACCCACCACGGCTCCGGCCCACCCCTGAGTCACACTGGGGCCAGGGAGTTCAAAACCCCTAGACCCCACTGGGGAGACAGCGGGTATCATCGTAGAAACCACCAGGAAGGCTCCAGGAAGTCAGGGCAATCCCAGTCCTCCAAGCAGAGCTCCAAGTCACAACAGTGACAATCCACCCCCAGTGGGGGGCAGACTGCAGGTCTTCGGGGGGGCTTGGGAAAACTAGCTCGGACAGATGGGTCCTGGAGTCAATCTGACATGGATACCAGATAGAGTTCTCCTGACTTCCTCCATGGTGGTTCATGCCTACCCCGGCTCAGAAGACCCGGGAGAAGCGGCAGTCGATGACAGGGGAGATTCGATGCTTATTAAGCATGGGAGCCATAGAGGAGGTACCAATGCTCTAACGGGGCATGGGCTGTTACTCCATCCTATTCCTGGTCCCGAAGAAAAATGGCACATGGAGAGCGGTCCTGAACCTGAGAGGGGTAAACAAGTTCGTGCGGAAGCGGAAATTCAGGATGGAAACCTGGAAGCACATTCTGGAGACTATACGTCCGGGGATTACCTAGCCTCCCTGGATTTACAGGATGCGTACCTCCACATCCCAGTACATCGGGACCACCGCCAATTTCTGTGCTTCTGCTACAACAGCGACCATTTCCAGTACAAGGCCCTTCCCTTCAGGCTTTCTCCGACACCCAGAGTCTTCACCAAGATCCTGGTGGCCTTAGTAGCATGTTGGCGACGCTTAGGAATACATGTCTATCCCTACTTGGACGACCTCCTGATCCGATCTCAATCCAGACCCAGGGCGGAGAGGTCGGCATAGTAACTCAATCCCTCCAGGATCACAGTTTTCAAGTCAACCTTGAGAAGAGTTCTCTGGTGCCAAGTCAGTGCATCCAGCATCTGGGAGCATTTCTAGACTCAATAAAGGGAAGGGTACGCCTGACACCAGATCGGGTCAACTCGATAAGGAGGGCTGCTCAGAAGGCATTGTCAGCACAGAGGACAGACATTACGCATTTGGTGCATCTGCAAGGTCTCATGATTGCAGCTATAAAATGCCTTCCATGGGCGCGTTTTGATGCGAGGAGTCTCCAATAGTTCCTGCTACCCTTTCAGGACCAGATAGCTACCAAACAACATCAAGTGGGGAGGTTACCTCGAGAAGTTGCGGCGTCCCTCTAATGGTGGCTGTCATCAGCGACCCTCAAGGGCCGGTAATTGTGGCAGCATGACAGGGTGCAGATCACCACAGATGCCAGCCTGCAGGGGTGGGGTGCACATTGCAGACCCCACCTGGCACAGGGCAGGTGGTCAGCAGAGGAGGCCACTCACAGCATCAACTGGCTAGAACTCAGAGTGGTCAGACTAGCTCTTTTGGCATTTGCGGATCTAGTCAGGGGCAAGACGGTGCTGATCCGTACGGACAACGTCACGACAAAGGTGCACATAAATCACCAAGGGGAATCCAGGTCGCGAGCTCTCATGAAGGAGACGACATGTCTATTGAACTGGGCGGAGACGAACCTCGTGACGATATCGGCGGAACACCTCCGGGGAGTACTCAACCAGAAAGCCGACTGGCTCAGCAGGTCGGATATCGACCAGGGGGAGTGGAGTCTTCAGCACGGGGTGTTCGAGGATATCACCCAGACCTTGGGACAGCCAGTGATAGACCTATTTGCGACTCTAGAGAACACCAAACTCCCCCACTTCTTCACCAGGTACCTGACAGAGGGAGCGGAGGGCATGGATGTCCTAACGTCCCCCTGGCCGAAAGGACTTCTATATGCTTTCCCCCCAATCCCTCTGATACCCAGAGTGATCAACAAGGTAAGAGCGGAGAAGGAGGAGCTCATCCTTATCACCCCAGAATGGCCTCGAAGGGCCTGGTTCCCGGACATCCTCGACCTGCAGGTAGACTCGGCCAGGATCCCGGCACAAGACGATCTGCTGGTCCAAGGCCAAGTTCACCACCCCAACCCTGCGTGGCTACAGCTCCGCGCATGGAGATTGAGCGGCAGATGTTGACCTCAAGAGGTTATTCACGCCCGGTGGTTGGAACGATCTTGGCATCCAGAAGAGAGTCCACTCAATGTATATATAAGTATACCTTTCGGGTTTTTTGGAGATGGTGCAGACGGAAATGTCGGGACTTCCAGCAGGTTTCAGTACCTATGCTACTAGATTTCCTTCAAGACGGAGTCGAGACAGGCCTGCGACCGAATACAATAAAGAGACAGGTGGCGGCAATAACCTCCTTTTTACCTCCCGAGAAGGCTGCGGAAGTGTTGGCACATCCCAACCTCCGGAGATTTATTAAAGGCCTCACTAACCTAGCTCCACCAACGGCCCATAGATTTCCATCCTGGGACCTACATACAGTCCTGAAGGCACTGACAGTTGGCCCGTTTGAGCCCTTAAGGGAAACTTCCCTGAAATGGCTGACGTGGAAAGCGCTTTTTCTGGTGGCAATCACGTCAGTGCAAAGAGTATCAGAGCTGGCGGCATTGTCGATTAGGCGAGATCTCTGCATCTTCCAACAGAACTCGGTAGTCTTAAGGTTGTGACCAGACTTCAGACCGAAGGTCGACTCAGTTTTTCACAAATTCAGAATCTTTATTTGTTTCTCCCCACTTAAAGTACCTGGGGAGGAAGTTTCACCTTCCACCTTAGCACGCTGGATCAAGTGCTGCATCGTGTCGTGTTACGAGGTACAGAACAAACTGATTCCAGAGGGAATCCTTGCACATTCCACGAGAAGAGCGGTGACCTCGGCGGCCTGGGAGAAGGATGCTTCCCTGGAAGAGATATGCAGGGCAGCCACTTGGAAGTCTCCTTCAACTTTTGTACAGCATTACAAGTTGGATAAGTTCCAATCAGCGGAGGCCGCGTTAAGCAGACGAGTCTTGCAGAGAATTGTACAGGCCCAGAGTTCATGAGGCTTGCCTTGCCCGTCCTGCTATCAAAGCTTTAGGAGATCCCAAGCATGCAGATGCTCTGGAGCCCTCTCCACTGGGAAAAGGAATGTTGATATTTTCTATTATTTTATGTATAAATTTTGCATAGAATAAGTCCTTAACTGGAAAGATTCTGATTGATCCAGGAAGTTCCTTGTCAGGGTTTCCTGACATTAGAGAAAAATGTTTTTTTTTTTAACCCATTTTTCAAATATCTTTGAATATTTTTTCCATTCCTGAAAGCTCCCCTACTCTCTTAGTCTCATAATTCACCATGTGTCCTAATCAGGCTGTTATACTGTGATAAACTGAATAACAAAACCCTAAGTATCTGTCCTCCAAGGGAGCTTCCTACGTAGCAACAGCATGATGCACTCTTCAAATCTGACTTCTTGTTATCAGCCTTTGATGGGTTTTTCTGAGGCATTTTTGCATTCCCCAGTGATATACTCAGATTTTCTGAACTGGAAATCCAACATACTTACCTGCTTTTAGAAGAGGTTTTCAGTTGTCCTTTGGCCTGTCATTCCCCTGGCTTTGCTTCTTTCTTTTTGGGTACATGCGTGGAATTATGGCTTCAGAAATATAGGTGGTATGCTCAATTGCAGATGAATAATATTCTGTTGTATGCTATATATCTCTTTTGAAATTGTCTCCAGTCTTTTTTTTTTTAAACCCACATACAAATGCTGCTGTTATTAGAAGTTGCTATTCTAAGACACAGAAGATTCATGGGGAGGCAGGCTGGTATACTCCAAATGTTTTGGACTGCACCTCCTCAAATCCATCATCATTGGCCATTCTGGCTATTGCTTATGGAGATTGTAGTCCAAAACACCTGAAGGGGTACCCTTTGCCTACTCTTTGGAGTAGATGAATACAAGTCAACACCTGTATCCATGGATTCATTATCCACAGTTTCATTTATCCATGGCTGAAAAATATGTTCTCTCTAGGCGTTTTTAAGGTCTTCTAATGGGATTCTGTGACATTAGAGCAACTTCCTCTAATGTGACCAACTTCTGGCATTCATCTCATTGAAAATAATAGGGTTCCCTATTATCCATGGTTTCAGATATCCATGGGGGGGGCAGATATGGGGACTGACCTGTAATTTCATTCTTGGAGTTGTCCTTATGGCACTGCTATTCTCTTTTAACCTTTAACTTGTCTGGACGATGTGGATTAAGTCACAAACTATGTTTGGGCTTTGTGGCACTGAATTTGTGAGGATCAGTCAGGAAGTTTGGCTGTCCTTAGGCCAGGCGAACACATTCTGAGACTCATGAAAACCCAGTGGAGCCCACTAGTGTGGATTGTGAACTACCAAGTGCTTGGCCATTACATGTTTTCCCCCCCTTCCAGTTCCATGAAGGCCTCAAAGACCAAAGGTTTATTGACCAGATATACCATGTTTACTCTGGTGTGTCACAAATAGTGCTGGGTTCACTCAGGCTCATGTGTGAAGCTTGTGCTAGCTCATTTTAACCTATGGCTGCCCTTCTTGGTGTGTCAAAAATGGCTTCTGTTCAGTTTTTGAAAGTGGTTTGTTGTGCAGCCTGGGGGCTGGAATGAGGGAAATTGAAACTACTATCTTTCTCTTTCCAGTTGACAAATTCAAAATTTGGCCTTCATTAATCTCTCTGTTTATTGAATTATATGTGGGTGGGCCTGGAGTGGGGGAGGGAGGGGCAGTTCTGGGTAAAGAAGTAGACCAGCACAAAGCATACCTTGCACTGCAACAATTCCTCATCCCACACTTCTGGCTTCATATCCAAAGATCAATTTGCAGGCCTTAAATGTGCAAGTGCACGGTACAGAAATACATTTATTCATTTAACAACCTCTGCCTGTCTTCAGTGTGGAAATAGTATGTACAGTATTGATTTCTTCTTCTGATGCTTGAGCCTCTGGTGCTTTGGACCATAGCAGCCACAGTCTATGAAATGGGGCTTTGACTGAAGCTGTGGGATTAGGAATTTTTTGGTAGGGTGGGATTAGGAATTTTTTTTATCAAAATAAAGCCATTCTACAGAATAATACACCTGACTGCAAAAAGCCATAACAATAACGCAAAAATCTTTTTTTCTATTCTCTTTTCTTATTAATACAAAAATAAGACTACCGGTATCTATCCCAACACTAATACATTTTCCCTCTTAACCTAAACACACTATAATCACTCTATTTTCTTTTCCAATATACATCATATTTATACCTTTACACTACAGTAAAATTAGAAGTTACACATTACAATTATACATATTTGGAAAAGAAAAAAAATGTGGGGTGATTAATGGGACCATTTCAACAAAGCTATAGCAAAAGCCCATACCAGCATTTCATTTAGTTCACCTCTGTGCTGAGCTAGCTGTGCGGACATGGCTACTATGCTCTGGATTCAGCCTCTATTGCACTGCACACTTAAAGCCAAATTAGTTCATAGGGATGCTGAGCATGTGACCAACATAGTAAGGGCTGAAGTGTCTGGTAATGGGAGTGGTATAGACTGTTAAGGTCAGCACCTAGAGGACTTGCCAAATCTGCCCTCTGTTGCTTGGGGTCTACTAGTTAACTTACAGGTGAAAGAGTGTGGAGAAGATGGTGTCTTGATGGCAGGCTATTTTAAGGGCAGGGATGGAAACTGGCTTTAGCTTGGGGTAGGGGGTGAATTTCAACTTGCATAAAGCTTCAGTGGCTACATTCCAGCATTGCATGGAGCCAGATGAAATGATTACCGAGGTGGGCATTTCCCCATGAAACATATAAAACACAGCTCAACTTTATGTAGGTCTACTCAGGAGTAGGGCCCAGGTTGCAAAGGTACAGCTAATTTCCATGCAACAGCTGCCCTGGGTTTGAATGGCCTTTTATCTCTGATCCAGGAAAACAGCAGAAGTGTGTAGGCAGGATGAAGACCATCTTCACCCTGGGCTGAATCCAGCCTGGACACTCTTGATCTAGTTATAATTTCAATATAAGGAACAGTAGAGAGCAAGTTAGTCGAACGGGTAAACATTTCAAATATTGGCCTCATGTCAAAATAAGTTAACAAATTAATTTTGGTTGTTGGCAAATGTATTAGTACAACTAAGCAGAGATCTTTACCTCGCTGCATACATTTTTAACTATATTAGAGAATGTGGACATATTGATCCTTAACAATTTTATAGATGAACAAAGAGAAAAGGACAGTTCTTGGTCCTTTTAGAATGGCTGTTGGTAGCCATTTTGGACAATATCCAGTCATAATTATTTTGAATTGTGAAGTCTATAGTTTGTAGTGGTTATTTGGTTTGTATAGTCATTGTGTAGGTTTCATTGATAAAATGTATTCAACTGAAATCACATTTATTTCTAGCTCCTGAAGTTCTCTTTGACCATATGTTTTTTCTCTCTTTTCATACAATTAACCTTTTATGAGCAGTTCTGTGGAAGTTAGGACTAATCTGTTGCCTGCCCTTGAGGCATAGAAGAGCAGATAGAGAACACCTGAGGTGCCCTAATCATACCCACCCTTCCCCTGTGATGGGGATAATGATGGGAAATGAAAAAGAAAGGCCCTGAGCTATACATTTTTCTGCAGAGTAGGCAGCAGGGCAGGAATTCCAGTCCAAGTGACTCTTCATGAAAGGAATCCAGTGCTTCAGTGAGCATTTCTGCCTGGCTGCTGGTATTCATTACGTGACTCTGTGACTTGCGGCTGCTGTTGCCGTAAGGGCAGCAGGTACAATATGTACCTTTATGTTGCTTTACTTTGGAAGGAGTGAGCCCCTCAAGGATGGATGGGAATGCATAGCTGAAACTGAGGTGAATGGTGAAATCTTTTCATCAGTCATATGGTCATGTGACTTTTTCCTCTTGCAAAAGACCCAAGCAACAAAGTTGACAAAAGAATTCATAATCCTAGTTGTCCCTCAGTTTATTTTTAATATATATATATATATATATTAAATAGCTGTCTTTTAGATGCAGAAGTACCATACTGTGTTTAAAATTAGCTGTTAAATGATCTGGTTCTTCTCTGTTCCTCCCACCCCTCCAAACCAAGATGTTGTTTAAATAAAGCTTTGCTTCGTATGAAACTCCTGAGTTACTGAGGCAGCCAAAGTTTAGATCGCTTGCTGTGTCTTTCTACTTGCTTTTTAATGTTTTCTGAGCACAGAAAAACAAAAAGCGATACATGACTTTTCAAAACCAAATTCTGACCTGACCTGTGTTAGTTTATTCTTTAGCAAGTCTCTCACCTAGAATTTGTAAATCTTGCCATAGGTACCATGATTACCAGTAGATTGAAAATGTACATATGAAAGCTTTTTCCTGCATCTGTTATTGTATAATGCAGAACAGAAAGCCATTATATTGTTAAAGTATAAATACATAAACAACTACCAATTCAGTGAATTAAATGCTGGGAAATCCTTTGTGTACTAAAATTAATGTGCCCTCCACCCAGCGATGAGGGATTACTGTGTATCTTGCACGATTACTGCTGAAACATTGCGGGGGTTGCCGGAATAAATGTACAATGTGTGGATCTTGCACATAATATACAGGTACTTTAAATATCAATGTGCATGTCTCAGGGAGATCAAGTTCATTCAATTTTATCACATAGAGTTCAAAGAAGAATGTGTGTTGATGTGCAATGTCTATATGTTACACATTACTGCGGGGAAACACCTATACAGTTTCCTGCAGCAATTGAAATGCGTGGAGCTCCACTCCAGTAGAGGTTAAGATAGCTGGAACTGTAGAAGTTGGAAACTGCTCTGAAGTTACAAAGTAAAAGTGGTTCTAAGGAAACTCAGTTCCTTGCCCAGGACTTTTCTGCTGTTTGTCTTTCTCTTGATTGTACTCATTTGCTTTTGTTCTGCTTCTGAACATGCTTACCTGTGCAGGAATATACACGGGAGGGGTATACCTACCTGTCTTCCTGCTTAAAACATTTCATCTAAAGGGTGTGAACACTCAGGATACCTGACTTAATACCCATGATAAGAATTGCTCCAGCCATTGAATAACCTTGCAGTAATTCTACTTTGTGCAGTGAGCTTGATAGTAGTAGTCTAGTATCTTTAAATATTCCCCTCTGTGGAAAGGAGTTGAGAAAAACTAGAAGTCATATGGTACAAGTTTGACACTCAGATGTATGGTGGAGAGCAATTTGAGAATACAGTACTGAGTTTCATTGTCAATTGAAAACAATCCCTGAAATGAAAATAGAGGGCAGATACAGAGAGAGGGAACTGTTCTGCTCAGGTCCCTGATAATACAGTATATACATGTTGAGTATCCCTTATCTGTAATTCTGAAATCTGAAATACTCCAAAATCCGAAATTGTCCACATGGGTGGCTGAGATAGTGACACCTTTGGTCTCTGATGGTTCAGTGTACACAAACTTTGTTTCATGCACAAAATCATTAAAAGTATTGTGTATAAAATTATCTTCAGGCTATGTGTATATGAAACATAAATACATTTTATGTTTAGACTTGGGTCCCATCTCCAAGGTATCTCATTATGTATATGCAAGTATCCCCAAATCCAAAAAAATAAATAAATCTAAAATGCAGAGCATCTGGTCCCAAGCATTTCGGATAAGGGATACTTAACCTGTATTACTAACCTGTCTTACTATCTTCAGACCTGTATAATCCCTCACCTGCATTTTGTATCTCTAAACACTCAGTTGGGGTAGCAGTGCTCTGGCTTTATGCATAGTGCACAGGAGGGGAAAGGCTTGAGGAAGAGACTGCTGTTGAGAAGGGGACTGATCCCACCTTGTGAAACTCTTCTTCCCCAAGGACTAACTAGCATTACAAGATCCCTGTTCTAGATAGTCTGGAACTGTGAACTGGTGTACTACTTGGAGTGGGAATGGGTTGCAATATTTTGTGGTACATCTTGCTTGTACAGTAATTTAAACATGAGTCCTTTTAATCCCTTAGGAGAAAATGGGGAAAATGCAACTACAGCAAACTGATATTTCCCAGTGGAGAGGGCTCCAGAGCATCCGTATGCTTGGGTTGTCCCTCCCACTTGCTCCCGGTAGGCAGGATTCAGAGACTCTTATTTTGAAGAGTATTGACCACCAGTGGTGTCATCCAGGAGGGACGACCCCTCTGCTGGCCAGTCTGTTTCCTGCCTACGCTCCTGGTAGGACATCCTTCCCCCTGCTCTCTCTTTGTTCCCTTCCATGTGGCTGGCGCCATTTTTAAAACACTTATAAAACTTTTTGAAAATTAAAAAAAAAAAACCTCTATTAACTAACAGCCAGTCCATGGAGAGGGATCAGGAGATGGCATCAACAGGGGAGATAGAAGCGGTGATCGAGGCTGTGATTCGCAGCGATCACCAGTCAAGCACGGGGGCTGGCTCCTTGCCCCCCCACGAACCGGATCGCAGCGGGACCAGCGGAGGAGGCTCCGGAGAACCCGCAAAAAGCAGCGGTGGGAGGAAGAAGCCAGGCAAGGGGGGGAAGACCCCCGCTCCGGCTACCACCGGCTGCAACCCGGCCCCTCTCCGCCAGGATGAGCGCGACTGCGGGCCGGGGGAGGGCACTGCAGCGCAGCCAAGGACGGTGCACAGCCGCGGAACGTCCCCAGCCTGGGGACGAACCCTGCTGCTGCGGTGCCCCTGGCAGACCCCCCCCAGCGACGCGGGACAGGCTCCGGACGCCGTGAGTGGGGCACCCGCCCCGGGGACGATACCTCTGGGGGGTCGGAGCCAGCTGCCCTGCCGCCATGGATAGAGGCAGCGCTGGGCAGGGAGACGATGAGGTGGCTAGCCAACTCAATGGCCCAGCCAAGCCTCGGGGGTGCCACCACCCAGACCTTGGGGGGAGGATCGGGACGCTTTAGGCCTCCAGGGGACACATCCCCGATGCTGCCATCTCCCCCCATGTGGCCCCCCTTCGCAGCGCAGCCCCTCATCGCCGTGAAGTCTCCCCCCCGCTCCAGTTTCTCCCCCCGGCTCAGCCAGCCAACGCGGGAGCCACTATGCCCATAGGGCACCCCAGACCCCTAAGCCCGGCCACAGCAGGCAATAGCCAGGCTGCTGATGCCACAAAGAAGAGACAGAGGGGTGGCAAAGGGGGTGGAGCCAACAAAGGAAAGTCCAAGCGTCCTCGCCTCCAGACGCAGGAGACGGGGGGGGGCGATGCAGAGCCCATACCTGGCACCAGCAAGGGGTCCACTGGGCACACCAGACCTCACAGAGAGGAGGAGGAGAGCGACTGGGAACAAGAGGGGAATAGGCGCCACCTTTCAAGCGACAGGGCTAGAGAGGAGGAAAATGACGAAGACGTCATTTCCCTTTATACCTCAGAGGAGGACTCCGACAGCGACCAATCAGACCGCGAGGAGGGCGAGTTGTCGGAGGAGGAGACGGATACGTCGAACACACGCCCCTCAACACGCCATTTTGCTCCTGAGGATTTTTCAGTGTTATTCAAGAAGACACTCAGAACCCTGGGTCTGAATCCTCCTACAACCCCACAAGCACAGATGGATCCAGATCTTCCAGAGCTCTCGGGGGAATTTTTTCCAGAGGCCCAGCCAGTGGCATTGGAGATGCCGGTCCCGGCGGCAATAATGAGGCTCATCTACGATGAATGGAAGGCACCAGCAGTGGCCAAACCGCAACCCTCCATCGCCAAGCACCTGTATTCCCTACCCAAGAAGGTCATGGGAAAACTACAGGTCCCACTCATCGACATTCTGGTCTCGGAACTGGTCTCTTCGGTGATCTTTTGTAAAGATGGGGAAGAGACCTTAAAAGTACCAGAGAACAGGCGACTGGATCTGGTCCTGAGGCGGGCACACGAGGCCCTATCACTAGCCATCAGGGCCTCCACCACGGCGACAATGATGGCCAGAGCGGCTATACAGTGGTCGAGGGATGCCTTAAAGGATGTTCCTAGGGCTCAGACAAGAATCCGCCAGGACCTCAACAAGTTGTCTAAGGTCTCGGCCTTCCTGGCGGACAGCACCCTGGATTCTGTGCAGTTCTGTGCAAGAGCTCAGGTGGCAACAGTGGCGGCCAGAAGACAGGTATGGCTGAAGTCCTGGAACGTGGACTTCAAGTCGAAACAGAACCTGGTGTCATCCCCGTTTCTCGGTGAAAAATTGTTTGGGGAATTGTTGGAACCAGTGCTAGTGGAAGACAAGGACAAGAAGAAGAAGACGCTTGCTTCCCGCAGGAGAGAGGAGAAGAGACATACCAAGAAGTACCGCTCCTTTCACCCTTCTGGCAGCCACCACTCCAGCGGAAACTCATCCACCCAGGCCAGCTCCAGGGATGGGAGACCTCACCGACAGCGATGGGGAGACCAGAGGTACCAGCATAAGGGCCAACAGGGAGGATCAAGCAAGTCCACTCACTCTCAGCCCCCCAAGCAATCCTCCAAATCTCACCTATGACAATCCCTCCCAAGTGGGAGGAAGGCTGCAGGCGTTCGTGGGGGCTTGGGAAAACTCTACCTCGGACAAGTGGGTCCTGCAGTCGATCCGGCAGGGATACCGGATGGAGTTCTCCCGACTCCCCCCACAATGGTTTCTACCCACGCCAGTACACAACGTCAGCCTCAAGCAATCCCTGATGATGGAAGCCATTCAGCGTCTCCTGGATATGGGAGCCATAGAGAAGGTTCAACGCTCGCAACAAGGAAAGGGATGCTATTCCATACTCTTTCTAGTACCAAAGAAGAACGGTACATGGAGAGCGGTCCTCAATCTAAAGGGGGTGAACAAATTCGTCAGGAAGAGGAAATTCAGGATGGAAACACTCAAACACATTTTGGAAGCCATAAGACCAGGGGACTTCCTGTCCTCTCTGGATTTACAGGATGCGTACCTCCACATCCCTATCCATCCGGATCATCGCCAATTCCTGCGTTTTTATTACAACAACAGGCATTTTCAATACAAGGCACTCCCCTTTGGACTTTCCTCAGCTCCCAGGGTATTCACAAAGATCCTGGTGGCCTTGGTAGCCTCATGGAGACGCTAAGGAATACATGTGTATCCTTACTTAGACGATCTCTTGATCCACTCCCAATCCAAACAGGGAGCGGAAAGGGATCTCGCTCTTGTAATGGACTTGCTCCAGCATCATGGATTCCAAATCAACATGGAGAAGAGCTCCCTGACTCCATCCCAGCAGATTCAACACCTGGGGGCATTAATATGCTCGGCGGAGGGCCGGATCCGTCTCCCCGTGGAACGGATCAAGACAATCCAGACCGCGACACTGAAAGCCCTGGAGTCAGCCAGGTCGGACATCATGCATCTGGCACATCTACAGGGTCTCATGATAGCCGCGATAGACTGTGTTCCATGGACAAGATTCCACGCCAGAACTCTGCAGTGGTTCCTCCTCCCCTTCCAGGAGGAAATAGCCAACAGGAGACACCACATGGTGAGACTCCCGAAGGAGGTCAAGTCATCCCTGAGATGGTGGCTCTCCCCGGGGATCCACAGAGGTCGCCACCTGTGGATCCGGGACAGGATACAAATAACCACGGACGCCAGTCTACGGGGATGGGGAGCCCACTGTGGAACCCAGCTGCCACAGGGGAAATGGACCCCAGAGGAGGCGGCCCACAGCATCAACTGGTTGGAACTGCGGGCAGTCAGATTAGCCCTCAAGGAATTCTCGCACCTGCTCAGAGGCAGATTGGTCCTCATCAGAACAGACAACATCACAACGAAGGCGCACATAAACCGCCAAGGGGGATCCAGGTCACGAACCCTCATGAGGAAATCGTCCCGGCTCCTCACCTGGGCCGAAAGACACCTGGAATCCGTAGCGGCGGAACATCTTCAGGGAGCTCTCAACCAGAAAGCGGATTGGCTCAGCCGGGCGGACATAGACCAGGGAGAGTGGAGCCTGAACCCAGAGGTATTCAACGATGTAACTCGGACCCTGGGACAACCGGAGATAGATCTGTTCGCATCTCCCGCAAATGCGAAGCTTCCTCTCTTCGTCTCCAGGTACATGTCAGAAGGAGCAATGGACATGGATGCCCTGACATGCCCGTGGCCAAGAACGCTTCTCTACGCTTTTCCACCAGTCCAGCTGATCCCCAGAGTGCTCAGCAGAGTCCGATTGGAGGAGGCGGAGTTCATACTGGTCGCCCCAGAGTGGCCCAGGAGAGCGTGGTTCCCGGATATCCTGGAAATGCAGGTGGACTCAATGCCTCTCCCTCCACGAATAGACCTACTGTCCCAAGGTCAGGTGCACCATCCGGACCCGGCCTGGCTCCAGCTCCGCGCTTGGAGATTGAGCGCCAGATGCTGACGACGCGGGGATACTCACAGCCGGTGGTAGGGACAATTCTGGCATCAAGAAGAGAATCTACCCAGCAAATCTACGAATACACCTTTAGGGTGTTTCGTCGATGGTGCAGACGCAAGGGACAGGACTTCAGGGAGGTCACGGTCCCAGTGCTGTTGGATTTCCTCCAGGACGGGGTCGTTGCCGGGCTCCGCCCAAATACACTTAAAAGACAGGATGCAGCAGTGACGTCATTCCTGGCTCCACATGAAGCTACGGCGATATCAACACACCCCCATGTGCGTCGTTTCATCAGAGGACTTACCAACTTGGCCCCACCGATGAGGCACCGTTTTCCTTCATGGGATCTCCATACGGTCTTGAAAGCCTTAACGGTACACCCTTTTGAGCCTATCCGGGAGGTACACCCGAAGTTCCTAACTTGGAAGGTCCTATTCTTGGTGGCGATCACGTCGGCCCGGAGAGTATCGGAACTGGCGGCGCTATCTATCAGAAGAGACTTATGTATCTTCAGACAAGATTCAGTAGTCCTCAGGCTACGCCCCGACTTCAAGCCGAAGGTGGATTCAGTTTTTCACAGATCTCAGGAAGTGGTTTTACCCTCCTTTTGTCCCAAGCCAGAAAGGGAGTTGGAAAGGATTTGGCACACCTTGGACGTGCGTAGAGCACTCAAAGTTTACATCAAGAGAACGGCACCCTTCAGAGTCTCTGAAGCGCTATTCATCTCTCCCCATTCAAAGTATTTGGGGAGGAAGGTCTCACCCTCCACCCTGGCGCGTTGGATTAAGTGCTGTATAGTGTTATGCTACGAGTCCCTGGGGAAGCCAGTACCAGGGGGCATCATGGCTCATTCCACAAGGAGCGCAGCAGCTTCGACGGCCTGGGAAAAAGACGCCCCATTGGAGGAAATCTGCAGAGCAGCAACATGGAAAACTCCTTCAACCTTTGTCAGGCATTATCGACTGGACAGAATGCAGTCAGCGGAAGCCGCCTTTGGGAGGAGGGTGCTGCAGCGAATTCTACAACCCTAAAGTCAGAAGGTCGCCCTTGCCCACCCGGTCTGGAAGCTTTAGCAAATCCCAAGCATGCGGATGCTCTGGAGCCCTCTCCACTGGGAAAAGGAACGTTGGTCTTACCTGTGATACGTTCTTTTCCAGTGTAGAGGCAAAGAGCATCCGGCCCACCCAGGGCGAATGAGATGGAATGTCCTGAGGAGGAAGAATAAAAGACTCTTCAAACCCTCCGATGGAACTGCAAGACTGGTCCTCTGGGTGCAGAAGCTGATCGTCGTGGTGGGATCACGGCTGGATGAGTCAGACTACGGCGTCATGAGGCTGTGATATCGACTGGCCAGCAGAGGGGTCGTCCCTCCTGGATGACACCACTGGTCGTCAATACTCTTCAAAATAAGAGTCTCTGAATCCTGCCTACCGGGAGCAAGTGGGAGGGACAACCCAAGCAAGCATGCGGGATGCTCTTCGCCTCTACACTGGAAAAGAACGTATCACAGGTAAGACCAGCGTTCCTTTCAGCTGGGCAAATATATACATTGGGGAGACAAGTAGCTATATGATGGACAGTGCTCAATGTCTACATTGCTCACATGTCTAACATGTCTAACACCCCCCTCCCCCTGGAATTAATGTGGCTTTTGCTTTCTAGGCTTTGCACGTGTACCCATGCCTGTTTGGCTCTAGGCACTTTCTTTGTATCAGTTTTGTTACAAACACTGCTGTATGTAAATGACTCAGGAGGGTAATTTTTGCTGGACACATGTTTGAGACTGGTATAAGAGACAAATGTTAATTTTCAGAATTTGGTCAGTTTCTAGCACTCACCGTGTAGGATCTATGCACCAACTTAAATGTTTTCAGCAAATCACATTGACATTGTAATAATTACAGCTTTATAACAGTAGAGCATTATTAAAATTGTCTGCTGTCACTATATGGAAGACAACTGGACCTGAACAGTTTCCACTTCTGCCAATATTGCAGTGCTGTGGTTGGCAGGTTACTATTAAGGTCTTTGACTATACCTTTATTCTATTAAAGTAGGTTAAAGCCCTCATATTAATTTAAAAATGGAAAGTTTTAAAATCTGCCTCATTATGGGAAGCTTTTACCCTGAATGGGATTTTATTAAGTGTTATTATATGTGAACCCAATTATTAAAAAAATAATCTTGATGCATTTCTTGTTTCTTATTTTCATTTTACAGTGCAGGCAGCAGCATGAGGAGAAAATGACATGTGATTATAGTATAGTAGTACATTAAGAAATCTAGAAACAAACAAGCAAATGATGGTTTCAGAGTTTGCACACAGAAATGGAGCAATGGTGAAACCAATGTGTATATTATAAGACAGTTTCTCATACCATTTGGCAGTAAGCCTGGCCTTGCCCCACTGAGTGTACATTGAAGCTGCAGCCAATCCCAGTTTATGGGAAAGTGTATGAATGCATCTCTTGCATTCACACTTGGGCCCAAAAGGTATAGAGCAGTGGTTCCCAAACTTATTTGGCCTACCGTCCCCTTTCCAGAAAAAATATTACTCAGCGCCCCCTGGAAATTAATTTTTAAATTTTTTTAATAGCAATTAAACAGAAGGATATATGTATTAATGTTTCTACCTTTTTCATAAAATATACGTAGTAAAGAAAGGTGTAAATTAGAAACATTGAAGTTTGAAATTATGAAACTATTTACTGAACTCAGAATAGAAAGGTAATACAAATAAAGTTAAAACATTCGAAATTATCTTAATGAGAAGGATGAACCTGGTATGCTGCTACCAATTTAGTAATCCTCAGCTCTATTTTTGTCAGCAGTAATCTTAAATCACCGCGATTGACTATTTGCAATCGGTTTCTTTTTTTTGTTAATAAATTGGTTACCGCACTGAATCCACATTCCACTAAATATGTTGAAGGAAATGCAATTAAGAACTTTTGAATTACAGCCCATGTTTCAGGATAAGCCGTAGGGATCTCCTTTTGCAGCCAGAATTGTTGGTAGCTGCTTTTGAATTTAAATTTCAATTCATCATTTGTAGTTACTTCCATCAGTTCTTGTAACTGTGGAGATTCTTCTGTGTTTGCACTTGAAAAAGGATCCAAAATCCAATCAGGTATGTTCATTTTCAAAATATCATCAAATCGTTGATTAAAATCTGAATGGAGAGCATCCAAGTGCTCACAATAAGAAAGTATGTCTTCATCTTTTTTTCTGCTCCTGATAAATTTGGGAACTGGCTGAATTCCCCTCGTCCAAAATTTTGTTTGTACAGAAGAAGTTTTGTCACAAATGCAGAAATAACAGATTTTGTTTTTATTAAATTCAGTTCATCACCTTGAAGCTAAAGATTGCTTTCATTACATTTTTGAAACAAGTCGGTCAAGTAAGTGATGTCACTTTTGGATTGAATTAAATTGGATCATAAAGCATCATTTTTATCTTTCAAGAACTCCAGCACCGAGTTAAACAGCTTATAAAACCTATCTAAACAGGCACCCTTTGACAAACAACGAACTTCTGTATGAAGCAGCAAACGATTTAAATTCTTCATCGTTTTCAGTACAAAGCTGTTTAAATAATCTGTCATTCAATGATTTGCTTCTGATTGTGTTGATAGCTTTAATTACATATTGTAATGAATTATTTAGATGTGCACTTAAATTTTTGGCAGCTAGATGTTGACGATGGATGATACAGTGTCGTGTGAATGCATTTGGCACCTCCTTTTTTAAATATGCAAGAAAACCCCTGTAGCGCCCTACCATTGCTGGCACACCATCTGTGGCTACTGATAAGATATTACTCAGAGGTATTTCTTTTTCTTTAAAAAACACATCCAATGCATGAAATATTGATTCTCCTTTAGTATCAGTTTGCAAATATTTAGCAAATAATAATTCTTGGCAAATTTGTTCTTCCTTTGTGAACCGCACGTATGCTAAAAGTAAAGCTTCATTTCCTAACAAAGTTGACTCATCAAGTTGAATAGAAAACCGAGATGTTTTTAAATAGCCAGACAATGAATCTTCAACATCTTGAGCCATTTCATCAATTCTTCTTTGCACTGTATTATTGCTCAATGAAATTTTCTTGATAATATCAGATGCTGGCTTGTGTAGCACAGTACGTATTACTTCACTTATAGCCGGTATAATTAGTTCTTCACCAGTAGTATGAGGTTTTCCCAATTTGGCAATCATTAACGAAATATTGTAAGAAGCAAGCAAGCCATCGCCATCTTGTGTGGTTGCGGCTGAAAAGAGTTTTGCCAATGTCGGTTGTTTGATAAATTTTTCTTTTAGTGTTCGAAAATAAGACAAATCTTTATCTTTTTTATCACCATGAATTTTAGTCAAATGTTCTTGTAGTCTGGAAGGCTTCATAGCTTTGTTTGATAAAACTTTCTGGCAAATCAGGCACATTGGTAATGTATTGTTTACAGGCGACTCAATAAAGCCATATTTCAAATATTCGATATTATATTGTCTACATTTTTTCTTTGGTTAAATTTTTATGGAGGTATTTTTAATTAATATTTTTTTGGTAATTTTTTGAAATATTTTTGTAAAAAACAAACTAAAATAAATACTAATGAAATAAATAAACATGATATTATTAATTGTAAAGCGCATATAATTATTACAAAATAAATAAATAATACTCACCAATTATAAAGTAAACCAGGGTAAACTGCTGTTGCCACCTCCACCTGTTTCACCAGCTTAGCCTGGGCATGTCCTTCCCTCAGAGAGCTCATTACTATCAATTGCTCTTTGAAAATGGTAGGAAGAACCAGTAGCAAAGTATCATAATTGCTACCTATTTATCTTAATACGGAACAAAAATATTAATACATTAATATATAAAGAAATCATAGGATGACCTAATTTTTTTTTTAATATGTGGAGTAAAACTGAAATATTTGAAGGGGAAAAATATCCTCAAACACATGAGAAATTTGTTTCTTTTCCCTTCGGTGTACATATAATCCACAGGCATGGGGACAGTACTCCCCCCACAATGCAGAACTTAGATTCCTGTGAACCTTGGCTTTCTAAAAAAACAATTTTTTCTTCTTCTTGGGTCCTCTGACCTACAGATAGAGGTCATCATACACCGGGACAGAGTATACTCAGGACTTTCTAGGGTTGTGTGAGTGTTTTGGTGGGAGCCCTGCCTCCTCCTAGTGCTCATGTCTTCACACATTTCCTGCTCCCTCTCTCAGTTCCTTTTTGTCTGCCACAGTTGCAAGTTTATAAGGAATTTGCTTGTCAGAGCCAGGGCTTGGGCAAACTTGTTTTTCCCCCCTGTTATTTTCTCTTTTCTTCTGTTTATCTGTTCTTCTTGCTTTTTCCTTTGAGTTTTTTTTCCTACTTGAAGGTGTTGGGGTATTTTTCTTGCTTCCTCCCACTGCTTACATGGATGGCCCTGAACATTTCTTTGAGCCAAGACAGGTGAGGCATGGGAAGTTCTGGTTTAAAAGCTGTGGTGTGTAAGAAGAGTGATGAAATGGGCCACAGAAGTTAAGCTTGGGGCAGGGGGAAAGTTAGTGCTCTAGTGCACACTTATTTCCCTGGGCCAAGTCTCTTCTCCACAAATTGCTATTTGCTCTGCTTAGAAAAACAGCAGGGTGGAGTAATTATGGCAAACACACATTGGCCTGCACCAGTGGGAGTGGTATAATTGCTTCTAACTGAAAATAAAAAGGAGAATGGAACGTGACAATCTCTCATGTCATCAGTGTTTGCCTTGAGCAGTGGTTGAAAAATAACCAGCGAGACATGGTAAGGTGTTTTCCATTCTAACTCTTCTTCTTTTGTCATCACATGAGTCTTTTGTGGAGGTGGAGTGGCAGAGATGATTTCTGACGCCTACAAAGTGATAAAAATGGCAGGATGAGGCTAGAGTGGGAATCCAAGGAATGGCTTGGAGGCCCATAATGGAGTTCTGCACATGAAACAAAGTGGATCTGGTCTTATAAAACTGCTGGAGGGCAGACTTCCTGGGAGCCACAGGCACCATATGTATTCATGAATAAGTTAAAAAAATTATACCAAAAAGACCCAGAAACTCTGGGTCAACATATACATGAGTCAATAGAGTAATCCTGTTGGAACAAATGGCAGCGGCAGCTTCTGGCATTTCTCTGCTGTAGCAGGGACAACAGAGGGGGTCCAAAAAGAAGTGCTAACCTCCCACACTATCAGAGAAGCATTGACTCTCCCCCACCTCTTTCTGTCTCAACAGGGAATTGCCAAAGATTTGAGGAGGGTGGGGTGTTCAGCACCTCTTTTACAGGAGGCTCTCTAAGGACAGACTATGGGAAGAGCTTCAACAGTCTGCAGAGAGCTGTAAAAGAAGCACTGAGACCCCTCCATTCTCCCTGCAGTGGCGGTGGCTCTTTGGTGCTTGCCCACCAAGATGGGGAGATTAGAAGAAGTCAGGAAAACTTGAAAAAAGCCCCATGTGCCCTCTTTCCAGTGGCTCTTTTGGAGCTTCTCCATTGCAGTGGAGAGAGCAGAGGGGGGTGCTTCTTTTAGGCTCTCTCAGCATGGATTAAGCTCCAGGAGTCCAAGAGCTTAGTCTGTGCTGGGCTAGCCTGAAGGAAGCAACAGCACCCTCTGCTCTCTCTCCAGCGGGTTTTTTTGGGTTTCCCTGCCATGGTGGACAGTGGGGCAGCGCCAAAGAGCTGCCATCACCACCATTTGCCCGGTCAGGCATTGCAAAAGGCTGCCGGAAAGAGTAGAGGGAGTTGGTGCTTCTTTTAGAGTAGTAGAGTGGTAAAAGGCCTTTTTGAACACCTGGACTGCAAAATGATGGCAGTGACAGCCAGGGGCAGATGGCCCCATGAGGCTGCACTGGCATTTTGGCCCCTTCATGGAGGAGCCCCGTGCTGACCCCCAAAATTTTACCCTTGACTTATCCACAGGTCATATCAAAATCCATAATTTTGCCCCCCAAACCTGCCCTTGACTTATACATGAGTTTGACTTATACATTATTATACAGTTGTCCCTCCACATTCGTTGGGGTTAGGGTGCAAGCCGCCCCCCCGTGAATGTGAAAAAAAGTAAATAAACTCTCTCCCCTCCCCCCAGGGTTTGCTCTGCCTTTGCTCCCTGTGAGGGGGTCAAAGCCCACGCAAACCACCTCTATCACCACCTGAAAAGCCCCCGTTTAAGCCCACTTGGCTGGCCACCCCTGTGGTCGTGGAGGGCACCAGAGGCCCACCCCAGCCGCTGCTGTCGCCACCAAAAAACTAGGGATGGGTTTGTGAGCCAAATGGATTTAAACCATGGCTTCTTGGCCGGTGATGCCCATGGCTTGCCTGGCGCTCAGATCCTCCCTCTGAAGCCATTTAAAAGGTGGCGGCTAGCCACAGGCATTGCTGCTGAAAAGCCCCTGTCTAAACCCACTCGGCTCACCACCCCCATGGTTGGGGGGGCACCAGAAGGCCCACCCCATCTGCCACTGTCGCCTCTGAAAAACTAGGGATGGGGTGGTGAGCCGAATGGTAAGCCCAAAGAGTGGCCATGTTCGGTGAGTTGCCCTTAATGCGGCCGCTTTTTGGACTTGCTTTTCCTGCCCCAATCGAATTGAACCCCTAGGAACCTCTGCTTTTGGCAGTTCCTGGGGGTTCAGTTCAATTGGGGTGGGAAAGCCAGGCCTAAAGAGCAGCCGCACTCTGCAACTTGGCCCTTAATGCACCCGCTCTTCAGGCTTGCTTTTCCCGCCCCAACCGAATTTGGTTGGTGTGGAAAAGGCAGGGCTGAAGAGCGGCCGCATTCAGCAACTTTGCCCTGAACGCAGCCATTCCTCAGGGTTCAGTGCAGTTGGGGGGGGGAGGCAAGCCCGGGGAATGCCGCATGCTCAGGGCAAAGCCGTGGAACATGCGACATTCCTTGGGCTTGGCCTCCCCCAAAATGGAATGTCACCATACCTCCGGGGCCTCTGCCGCTGCGTCCACCATGTCCCTGCCGCTGAGCACTTGGAGGCTCAGCAGCTTTGCGGTGAACACGGGGCTTTCCTTAGGTTTGGCTCCACCCCCAAACGTGTTCCTTGTGTGTGTGTGTGGGGGGGAGCCGAGGATTTCCGCGAATAGGCAGAACCGTGAAAGTCAAAGCCATGAATGTGGAGGGATGACTGTATATGATAAACTGCTCTGAGCTGTTTGGAGGAAGAGTTGAGTAGCAATCTAATACATTCCTAGGTTCAAATTTCTACGTATAACACTGTATTACTTTTTGGGCAAGGGCATATACATATGAATATGCTTACACAGTTAATGTGGGAAAAATAATTAGATCTTTTGGAATTCATCTTCAACATTTGCTAAACTGAGTGTGAACCATCTCTTAATTTACTTCTGAAAATCTGTGTTGCAAGGAGGAGCCTCAAAAAATCTGTGCTTGTTGTATCCTTGTTTGGGAGTAGAGGAGTCTTATTTGTAATATCAGAGGTGAAACTCCTACCCAGCTGTGGAGAAATCAGGAAATCATCAGCAGGGGGTGGGTCTCTGACGCACAGCATGATAAAACAGCTTTAAACAGCCCCCTGCCTTCCTCCTGAGACTGAAGCTAGGTATGTTTCCTGCCCTCCCACTTTCCTGTGTCTTCATTCTTTTGTCTGTCACTCCTCTTTGCCCTTTGCAGTAGGAGCACTGCAAAGTGCATCCCACCTTGGTTAGAAGGGGAAGTACCGTATGCTGGTGATGGGTGGCCTTCACATGGAGCCCTGGCTGTTGCTTGGAAAAGATGAAGTGATTGCAAAGGCTGCTGGCATACTCACTACTAGGTGGGAAGTGAGAAGCAGGAAGAAGGCTGCTGCATTGAAATGTAGGAGGATGGGAAATGGAGTTAGCGACCACACTTCTTAGCCTAGGAGAGATTATTACCTTGGTTGAGACTGATGAATGATTTCGTTTGCAATGGAAGATCTGAAGTGGTTAGCAGGCTATCTTTCTGGGAAACTTGTCTGCTGTTACTTAGTAATTTCATTGAGGAACAGTTGATAAAGAGTCCTGGAGTATAGTTCTGAAAACCTCTTATCTAAATGACAAATCACTTTGATGTGTGGTGCTGTAAGATGTAATTCTAAAACACTTGAGAGGGACTCTGTTCGCTTCAATATGAATAAAATAAGTTTAGTGCTGTTTCTCTCCCCTACTCTTGGGATCTCAGTCATCTCAGCTGCCAAAACCTGCTTTCTAAACTTATTCAACTTACTGTCCTCGTGGTGGTGAGTAATATCAGATCAATGACTAAAACACTGCCCGCTGGACAGAGTTATATATACTTCTGCCACATGTGGGAATATGCACTTGAAAAATAGATGTATTTTCAGTTCACAAATATATAACTCTGTTAGTTTGCTTGTGTGTTGTCCTGTTTGGGGATGATTTGTTTTGGATACAAATTGACATTGTTACTCATAATCATCCCGCCCGCTTGATTTAGAGATTGCCAGGAATTAATTAGTAATCTTGTCAGGGGCTCCAGGAAATTTTATGGCTGAGTCCAGGAGCTTAGGCCTAGAGCTACTTGGAACTTCACATATGTGTGTCTCAAAGCCCTCTTCAGAAACAAGGAAGAATGCGGATGTATAAAGCCAGCTCCTGTAACGGGCAGGTAGCATGAAGCCACCTATGCAATAGTGCTTGAAAGGAATTCTTGGAACACACACCCTTTCACACTGCAAAATGATAGCACTGTAATTTCTTTTAAACTGTTGTGTCTGCATCCCATGGAATCCTGGGATTGGTAGTTTGGTAAGGCTCTAGAGGAGCTCTCTGACAGATACTTTGTAATAGCCTTTCAAACCTCAAATTCCAGGATGGAACCATAACAGTTATAAGTAGAATCATTACTGTGAAAGGGACCCAATGTAGAATTCGTGAGCATGTCCCTTCAGATTGGTGGGTGGTTCTTCTGCACCGAGAACAAATTGTTTCAAGTGGTAAAGTAGCACACTAAAAGGAGTGGTGCATGTAGTCACACATGCATTTAAATTGGTCAAACCTCTCACCACCAATTCCATGTGGTGATCTACTATGATCTACTCTTAGATTGCAAGCCTGAGGGCAGGGAACTGTTTTGTTGTTCTTTTACTTGTAAAGCACCATGTACTGTGATAGCACTGTGAATAAATGAATGAATAATACTATATGTTGTGATCTAACTATATTGTAATATATTATTTTGTAATCATTTTTATATGTAGGCCGCCTTGAGTCCCAATCTGCATGGTAATAATAGTAATATCATCATCTACAGCAGTGCAACTTGAACAGGCCCTCTGAGCATAACCCTTCTCTCCCTCTTTGTTGGAAAACCTGAAAATACAACATATCTAATAGTATAGTCATGTAATAAGCCATTGAACAACTTATGGCATACCTTTTAAAGCAGTGCTGTAGAGCTTTCTAACTGAAGAAGTCTAACCACTGTGTGAGTAGTATAATATACAGGGCATTTGAATTAGGGCATTTCATAGAATCATAGAGTTGGAAGAGACCACGAGGGCCATCCAGTCCAACCAGTAGTTGAGGCTTTGGGACGCTGATGGCTTGGATCCCCATCACTGAATCATCAAGTTAGAAGGGATCCCATCTAGCCCAACCCCGATCGCAACCCTGACTGGGGGCCACAGAACCTCTGCTTTGAAATCTCCAATGAAGGAGCGTTCACCAGCCTCCAAGGCAGGTGTCTGCATAACACTGGCAGGTAGCACGTTGTTGTCTATGAATGTGTTATGCATCAACTCTAAGTTCCTCTAACAGTTCTCATTCATTTTGGGTTCCGTATTCACCATCGTTGCCTGTCCGATGGATGCAGAAGCTATGAATACTCTTGGTACTGCCAGAGTTTTCAGTTTGTATGTCAAGTAACACTGGTCTCAAGGCTGTAATTTGAATTTATGTACAGGCACAAAACTGAGGGTATCCAAATTATTACTCTTCACCTGCTCAGTGGCACCTAGGGACTAGCTAAAAATGTGGTAGGCACTTCTTTTGGCACTGACTGCTTACAAACTTTTTCTAAGAATGCCCAAAGTGGTTCAAGATAGTTAACAGCAGTTTCCAGAAGAGTGATGGGAGTCATTGTGGGTAATCAGCTCTCTGTGTGTGTGTGTGTGTGTGTGTGCGCAACATTATCCTTGAAGCTGGAACTAGATTCTTACCCATCTTCAATGCTTTTCTGTGAGGCGCTGTTGTTCTTAAGCTGCCGTGGCTGCCTGTTCCCCAGAGTTGGTCACATTTCATTTGAAGGAAGAATCAGTCATGCCTTTGATTTAGTGTAAATTGGAAATATGGCAAAATACCCCCTCCGTGCTTTTTATAGCTGTGTATATTTCAACTGTATTTACAGGGCTGTTTGCTCTATAGCACCAGCAAGTAATGTGTGACAGTGCTTTTGAACTTGAGTATCCTGTAAACAGAAGGGCAGGCTGGGTTACACCAAGAACCACACTTCCTTTGTAACTTAATGAATGTTCAAATGTGGCGTTTGCTATGTATTCCATTGCTCTCCAGCTACTGGGCTTACAGTTATGGACTTCATGCTTCCCACTGTGATGCTGCAATGGAATTTACTTCTGAAGCAGCAGCTTGGAATTCTTTGAGTGTTGTGTGACAGAGGGTAGCATTTCAGGCATGATGTCATTAACTTTAAGTAAATAGAGTATTAGAAATAGAGTTCCTAAAAACTGCTCACTAATTTTGTCTTGTAGTCTGTGAATGTTTCTCTCCATCATATTATTAACTGTATTTCTTTAATTTTCTGTTGTATATAGTTATATAAAAATAGGCCTGTATAATTCTTCTCTATTTATTTCCCCAGAAGTCTATTTCTTCCAGTGCTTTCCTTTCCCTGTCAGTTGTTTACTTGCTCAGTATTTGAGGTCATTCAGTCCTGATTCTCATTTCCCAATTTTTTAAAAAAATCTGTGCATATAAACACTGAGCATCAAATAACATTAAGTGATTCAACACCCTCATTGAGGCATATTGCACAACTGAAGACATTGGTGCCAATGATATCTCCCTTTCTTCTTAGGTCTTATTGTGAAGGATTTTCTAGCTACAAGATTGGGGGATCAGAGAGTGAGTGCACAGAGTGTTAAAGAGTCTTGCCAGGACTAGGATTTGATAGTTTTAAAAATGTACTCAAATATTGGTGCAATTATAATTAGAATAACAGTTGAGAGAATAAAACTGACTTCAGAAGTTTCTGTAGTCCAGACTAAGGTGTAATAATACATAATACAAAGGTAGGTAACCTGATTCTTGGGCACTCTGTGTCCTTTAACTGTTATAATCACAAAGAGAGAAAGAAAGATTGGTGGAAAAGGGAGAGGAAGAGAAATAGCTATGCATGCAAAATAGGATTTTGGAATTGCTGTCATAAAGTAACCGTTTATATTTGCATTGGAAGTTATTTCAGTTTTATACCAAGAGTTCCAGTAAGGACCATGCTGGGATTGTGTCAACTCAAATTCTCATTGGGTTGCTCTGTAAACTATATTCCTGTTCAATGCTACAGCATATGGTCAGTGGGTTATATGGGTTAACTTGGAGGAAAAAGGAGCAGAAAGTCCGTAGAGACAGCTGCAAGGCATGGATTGCTGTCCCTGCATGTGGTGTGTACCTGGACTACTATTGCAAATAAACTGCATCCACAAAAGCACTCTTAATTTCATAAGTTGATAAGGTTGTCCATGCAGTCAAACAGATATGGCAGTCCTTTTAGTTGAGTTGCTGTATAACAGAGCAGACTATGGACAGGGCCTTCAGTACCCTGTTCTGGTCAGTTTGAGAAATCAGGATGATAATGATGATTAATCATTATCATTTATTTCTATAGTGTCATCACTATACATGGCGCTTTACAAGCAAAATAACAACCAAACAGTTCCCTATTCTCAGGCTTACAGTCTAACAGGCATGACATAAAAGGAAAAGGGGATGGCAGTGTGGGAAGAGATTAAATCCAGTAGAGACTGCCTCTTCTCTCCCTTCAAGGCCACAGCAGCTGCAGTTGGGATGGATGGAGGGCCTTTCATCTGTTCCTCGGCCTAGGCGTGATGGAACTGTGCCTGCCTCTTTTTCTCTCTCTGAGGCCAGGACTTCATTATTTTATTATTTCCAGCTCCTCCCTATAACTGATCTGAAATTACTCCTCCATTTTCATTCCTAATAATATCCTCTCTAGATATCATCCTGGTATCCAAACTAAGTTCAGTGTTTTGCATCATTTAAGCTCTGCTAAGTAGTATATTCAGTTGAGAGGGATTGCTCCTGAGACAATTTCCTTATTAAGATGATATCATCCATCCAACTTTAAACAAGTAGCCTGGAATATTTTTGCAAATGCTGCAAAAGGCATTCAGAATACATTGCTTTGGAATTGTTAATACCGGTAAATAGTTCTTAATGCTGTGTCCCATACTATTCCATTTTAGCAGCACAGATGAATTCAGGATATAAATCACTTATCTGATATAGTTATTATTATTGTCTGTATAATCCAGGAGAAAATAGGAGGCTTGTTTGCATTTGGGTTATAGATACAATATCTGCATCTGTTTGCTAAAAACTGATGTTTCTTGGTAAAATGTTTGGCTAGTTTTTGTTAGAATGGCAGCACTTATTATGTGGTGTATGAACTGTGCTGTGCAATCTGTTGAACATTGCTTGTGGTTTTGTGGGCTGCATAATGAATATATCAGTGGTTTGAACAGAAAGAGGAAGGCGAAAGGCAAATCATATGGCTTGAAGATGAAAGATTCTAGGTATGACTTGAGACATTTATGGTTAAAAGAGATTGAATAGCAGGGTTTGACACTCTGGAGTACAATAGTTGTTGATCTGCAGTTTTACCTCAGAGGAATGGTATTTGCCAGTGATGACTATATGTTTACTCGATACTTTAAAGGCGTTGAACAGGTGCTGAACCATCTCTCTAAAATTGGTTCAGCACCTCAGATAGCTCCTGCAAAGTTATCCAAAATCCAGAATGGATTCACCACTCCACTGACATGGGACCCACTAGTCACAACTGGTAGTTGCTGCAGCATGGCGTCCTAATGCAAAAAGACTGAGATTGTGTTGGAAGACCTATCAGCACAATCACTTCTCGTTAACAGTCTGAATCTGGAACCAAATCAGGCTGATTTGGAAAGGTGCTGTAGATTTGTGAACTGAAGTACAGATTCTACATAGAAATGTGAACTGTTGTGGGAAATAGTAATTTAGAAGGGCACCAAGACATAGAGAATATAACTGCAAAAAAATAAAAATAAAAATATATATTTCTCCTTAGGCTCTCCATTTAAAGAAAATTCATAGATGTCAAGAGGAGGAAGTTTTGAAAATAGTTTTGAAAATAGTTTTGAAAATCATTATGATTAGCAACTAATCATAGTGAATAGTTTTATTAGGGTTCTCCAGTCACAATGGTTTGTTGAAGGGATGTTAAAGTAATATATCACAGGCAGAGATAAAAACTATCTACTGTACTTAAAAATCAGTTATTACTTTAATTTAGAACTTTTCTACTGAAAAGGAGGAACTTAATTAAGTTTATCTTTAACTAAAGTAATTGATTAAGTTGGAATTCCATAATTTAGTTATTAAATAAGGTATTAATAAATTAAATAAGAGAGTGCTAAAGAGCCAATTAAATTTACATTTCTAAGCTAGATCTTTTGCCAAAACCTAAAGAATGAAGCGCCAGATTTCTGAACCAGGATTTAGGCCCAAGTCAAATCAGATTTCATCTGAAGCAGTCCAAGCTGAATTGAACAGTTTTCTGAGTAAGGGTCAGAATGAAATCTTGTAGTTGTTGCTGCACTTCTACTTTCCATGTTAGGGAAAAGGGAAACACTGGGATAGGGAAAATATGGAAATAGGTCACTTGGTGATGTCTTCACAGTCAGCTCATGGAGAAGTAATAGCGTTTACTTCATTGGTATCTGTAGGGACCTATACTCATGCAGTAATTTTAGAAGTGACTCTGAAAAGATCAGTGACTCTCTGCTTTCTCTCTGTGCATAGCCATGAGAAGAAATACTTTGAGCAAAGTTTCATTTATCTTTTTAAAAAAATAAGCTGCCAAGGTAGAAGAAGTTGGGTGAGCTGTTGTGACATTGCTCATTCCTCAGGGCAGGATCATTATAACATTTAGGCTTGTTCTCAAAGATTGCTGGCACATAAGCTAAACATCTCTTCTGCCTTTTTTTGGACCCAATTTGGAATGGAATTCAGTTCTGCTTTATTTGTGCTCCTCCCACCCCAGTTTTTCTGCTTGCCAAAATATCTGTATGTAATAAACCATCCCCCAGCTGAAAGTGGGTTTGCATCTTTATGCGTTGTATTTTAATCTGTTGTTGCTCCCTGTCTCGATCCATGGGAAGAGGCGAGTAAGAACTAACAATAGCAATGGTTATTATTCTGTATTTCTCTTAAATTGCTGCTTTAGTTTTCTTCCAAGTTTTCCTTGTAGCATGGCCCTCATTATCGCTACTATTTGCAAAGCCGCAGTTCCACGGTGTAGCAGTTTGATATATATATATATATATATATATATATTACTTAAACAGAGCTCTTTAGCCTCATTCATAGATGCAATTGCAATTACATTAAAAAAGAAAGAAAAAAAGAAAGCTGAATTCTTGGATTTGCTGGTGGTTAAAGACTGGAAATGAATTTGGCCAAACGTTCAGTGTAGTGTGATTCTGTAAAGCCCAAGGAGACTTTTCTTAAAACAGATTGTCCCATATAGCTAACACACACCATATGACTTAGTGAAGGATTATTGTTGGCCATTCAGCCATGATGATTTCTGTCACATTTTAAATGTATTCTTCAATATAGACTACAGTTATCCTTCCACATTCATGGATTTGGCATTCACAGATTTAAGTATTCACGGCTTGAAAATATTCTTAAAAAAATAATAATCCAAAAAGCAAACCTTGATTTTGCCATTTATATAAGGGGCACCATTTTGCTATGCCACTGCATATAATGGGACTTGAGTATTCACGGATTTGGGTATTCACAGGGGGTCCTGGAACCAAACCGCAGCGAATGTGAAGGGACAACTGTACTGTAGTTTAGGAAATTACACCAATTTAAGCTGTTGTAATGACTACTTAAGGGAGTTTATGCTGTGAAAACCTGAAATATACTGTGCAAATGCTAAGTGTTTATTAGCTCTGTTAGCTGTAAATCTTGGGTCAAAACATATTTTTCTTGCTCAGCAAATGGCTTGCTGCTTTTGGAATATGAATAGGAGCCTCTCGTTGCCCTCCGTACACCACACAAGTTTTAGGTTTTTCTCTCTTTGTTTTTTCTTTTTTCTTCTTTGAGTTCATGGTAGGGGTAAGAAGTGTTTTGCAACAGGCACATGTGACCATTTGTCTGAGGTGTGGTGGACAATAATCCCATACTTTCCATGGTGTTCTTCATTGCAGGGCCCACTGGGATTTCTGCAATGAGAGAGTATTTCCTTGTTGCAGCTGTGATATTCTTAAAAAACAAGGGAAAATAAAAATAAAAAGTAAAATAACAGGACAGTTTGTGCTTCATTGGATGTTCGAACGCTAAGAGAGCAAACAGATGTAGCAGATTTGATCATAAGAGTGTGATCTCTGCAACAACCCCACCCATGGTTTGTGCACCTGTGAAGATGAAAATTTATCTTGTTTAATAGTCTTAAAGCATTGACTTACATGCATATTGCTGTGGTTTTAAAACGAGTTTTGAACATTCTACATTTGAACTACTGAAAACTACTTTGTTTTAGCTTTTGGTTAAATCTTAGAAATTTTGGTTAACAGCCATCAAAGAGTTATTGTCAGCAGTCTCTCTGATGAGCCGGCTACTCACCATAAGAATGTGGGGCAGTCCCTGTCCAACCCATTTTTATGAGCGGGCCAAGAGCCCAGTCCAGGTTTGTTTTGTAAACCAGGGCTGCCTTCTCAAACCACCGGCCTGCCTCAAAAGGAGGAGAGGAGGAAAACTCTGATACCCTAAGCCAGAAACTGTGGAAGATATTGCCTCTATATTGCCTCTTTCTGTTTCCACGCAAATTTGACTTTTGACTCTGGGAGTGGGGAAGGCGAGGGGAGCTAGCTTCAGAAACTTAGTGCATCCTACCTGTATTGCTGGAAGAAATGTGAAGAGGGGCATTGCTGCCTCTTTCAATGGTGTGTTGTCTCTGCAGTAGGTGTCAAGGGTGGTACCAGTAGGTTTTGTCCCTTAAATGTGGTATTTTACTTTCCCCAATAAATGAAGAGAGATATGGAGGGTGCAGCAAGAAGGCTTTCATGGGTGGAGCTGAACATGTTACTGGTGATATAAAACATTCAGAATGAACCCTGTGCCTCATACTACTTCAAAAGCCTCTCAGTGTTCTGCATCTGAGAGTGACATTGTTGAGACCTGTGGCATTCCAGAGAAACCTGTGGCTCTTTCTTGAGTAGTATTTATCAAACTTGGCTGGATGTTTCTCAGTATCATTGGCTGTTACTGCTACTGTTGTCTCTGTATTGGATTTTATTGTGTAAGCCACCCTGAGAGGGTTTATACTGTTGAAGTTGGCCTAAAATATTTTGAATAAATAAAATAATAAATGTAGTAACATAGATATAGAGAAAGGTAGTCGTGATTGCATATACAACATTGCCAGTGTATATGGTGCGTGTTTCATAAGTAAAGAAGGCTGGCCTATTTCAAGCAGCTCATAATCACAGTTTGGTTAATTTCTGGGGAAGTAAGAGCAGTGAAGAGTAAGGAGGAGAATGGCAAGGCTAATAAGTTAAATGAAAACCTTTAGAACAGAACTATGCACTCTGAAGCCTTGTTCCAGTTGGGAGTGAGGACTGAGAAATGAGAGGCTTGTGTAGAAATGTTGTTATCACACTCGAAGATGCTTTTTTAAATTCAATTTTTGTAAAGAAAGAAGATTGATTCCTCATTTATATATATCTAAAATATTTTAATCTGTCTTTTTCAAATGGATCAGGGTGAATTAAATCATTAACTTGTAAGACACACTAAACTGTCAAATTAAAAACAGTCACTTAAACAAGACAATGATTAGAGGATCTACCAACGCTGCCTGGATTCTGCTCACCTCAGAGCCCTTCCTTTATGTCCTCTGTAGGGGCTGGAGAGGAGGTGAAGACTTGTCTCATTTGTGCAGTCTATCCCTTTATCTTTTGTTTGTTTTCCCTTTTTTTGTAAGAAAATAGGAGAACTCCTGCTGGATCTGACCAAAGGCCTCTCTAGTGCAGTGGTCTGTTCCTACATTGACCAACCAGATAGCCCACTGAGAACTCCACAGACAAAGCATGAGTGGAGTACAACGTTCCTGTTCATCTTCACCAGCAACTGGTGTTGAGAATAAATAGTGTTATCTTTTATGAATTTTCCTAATTCCCTTTTAGAATTAGGAAAATTAATGGCTATCACCATTTCTTTGGTAGGGAATTCTATAGTTTTAACAAAGAGCAAAGAGAGGGCTTGGATGTGGGGTTCACCAGAGGGGGTGAGGCATTTCCCCTGGCCAAGCTGTGGAGTGGACATTTAGATGGCTGCCTATCAATCAGTGGGAGACCGTGCCTCCCACCCTCCACCTGTCCCCAGAGCTGTTCTGAACAGCAGACCATGAAGACTAAGAGGGTGCAGTCCCTAAGAGAGCAACAGCCTTGGTTCCTGAACAGAAAGAAGCATATGACACAGGATATTCTGGTAAAGCATCTCAGGTTTAAAAACCAATATGGGAGGATCAGCAAAGTTTATTTGTTTATTGATTGATTGGTTGGGTTGGATTTATATCCTGCTTTTCTTCCAGTATAAAAACTAAAGCAGCTTACACTGTAGGTAAAAAGAAATAACTAAAACAAACTGTAGTACAAAGGTTTAAAATGCATTAAACAATGATCCAGCTAAGACATTAATTTAAAACAGTTAAAACACATTAAAATATATTACATATTAAAAACAGGCAGGAGGTCTGGAATAGTCTTGGAAAATAGAGATTGGATTTGACTTTCTCACTGTTATTAGTCAGTTAAACTTTGCTATGTGATCTTTTTAAAAGAATGTATAAAAACACTGATTTATCCCAATAGTCGTAACAATATCCTCTGGCTACCAGTCCCATATCCCGAATAGGCACTATATGTGAAATTTACACCCTGTGGAGTAAGAGCTGCTGCTGGGTATCTGTCCAGCTCTCTACACCTTTTAAATGGCTTGTTATTAGGCACTAAAACAAGCTTGCTTTGCACATTCCAAGGCAGTGGGGACACTTTCCCCCTATTGGGACTCTTCCTCTTTCCAGAGTTCCTTGTTTGCTTGCAAAGGTGTCTGGGAAGAGGATTGGGTTGCGTTCCCATGTGTCTGTTTGAAGATGAGCTGCGTGAGAATTTTTAGAGGAAGTGAACTCTTCAAACATGAAATGGTTGAGAATTATTTGTAGTTTTAAGATGGGTGAGTCTTGTTATCTGGTCTAGTGACTAGCAAATGGTCCAGAGAATAAGTAGAATAAGTGCGTTCCTTAAGAGTCTTTTAACAGTTGGCATAAATTTATAAAAGGAAACCTCCTGTGGGGCATCTGAAGTCCAGTTGAATTGAAGATTAGTTGAAAAATAATCTTGAACACAAGCATCCATGTTTGTCAATATGAATTTAAAATAGGGAGTCAGATTAGGGAGTGAAGTTCAGTTCTGGTTCAGCTGCTACAAGCTGTTGTTTTGGCTCAGTCCAGTAAAAGATAAGTTAGCTAACAACATCTGAAACAATAATGTTGTAATTCATGTGGGATAATCTAAACACCATTCACAGTATAATTCTGATTTACAAATTGGGACATTGCACAGTAATAGATCCCCAGTGAGAAAAAAAAAATCTAAAATGCACAGCCATTACCAGAAGCTTGTTTTCTGTGTCTTTGCTGTCTGAATGTCACACAGATGGCATCACTAGTATTTGGTGACCATATGTGTATTGTTGCTGCTTGGATTTTTTTAAAAAAACCACACTCATGAACTGATAAGGTTCCTTTAGTACTTGCTCCCTAACTTTTAACAGGGGCGATTGAGGCACAGTGCAGATGGAACTGCAGTGTGTATTGCTTTACTCTTCTATGGTTGAAACGGATATGTTGTCTAGTCTGTCTTGGTCAAGTTATCATGCCTGGCATGGCTTGATTGCCAGCTGTTCAAGTCAGTGTCTTTGCAACAGAGATTTAATACTGGGGAAAAAAGAACACTCTATTCCCATGTTGGCAGTGTCCTAAAATGTGCAGAAGTAATAAACAGAATCAAATTGCAAACTTTGTTACTGTCCCACACAATCCACTCCCCCCGGAAACTATTTGTAATTCATTCCCCAGGACTGTACTTCTGTTTTCATAGGGTTGCTCAGGCATCAGACCAGCTTTGTCCTACCTAGTTCATTCCAGATATGTTGGTCTACAACTCCAGTGGGCATACTGGTAAGAGATGGTGGAAGTTGTAGTACAATGCATTTACAGGAGATCGAGATGTCTTTCTTCAGAGTGGTATTTTCACTGGAAAAAAAAAGATTCTTTATGTTGAGGCCCAAGAAGTTTACAGCAAAGTTCAAAAGTTATTAACACTTAATATACATCACACAGTACGGAGAAAATGGAGAAAAATATGTTGGAAATATGAGGTTGATAGATATTTTTTTTTAGTATTGTGGAAGAAATAATGGAGTTCAACAATTGGGCTGAAATGATTGTATGTTGAGATGTTAATTTTTGATACTTAACTGATGGACTTGAAGTGTGATTTACATTACGAAGCAGGCAATATTTGTCTTAATGAACAAATAAGTCATAATTAATACTGTGTAGTATTTTGATAAGGAGTAAAATACTCACTAATTTATACTCCCTGGAAATTTGTCCCCACCTATCAACATTATTCCTTTTTCTCATTTTTGAAAATACAGTTGGACCCTGGTATCCATGGAACCAGTATCCACGATTTCAGTTACCTGTGGGACACAAAAAAGAGGAACATATACCATGGAGTCTTCCTAGAAAATGCCTAGAGAAGCATCCTCTCTAGACATTTTCTAGGTCCTCCAAGGTAAGTCTATGGTATTTGTAACTGGAAGTCCCATTATTTTCAATGGTGTTGGGCTGTAATCCACGGTTTTTGTTATCCGCGGTAAGTCGGGGAACTGGACCCCCACTGACTGTATCTGACTGTAATGTCTTGCTGCTTATAGGCTGCCTCTTTTTTACCCTACAATATAATTTCTCCTGAATTTAAAAAGAAACTCCTTTGTTTATTGCACTCATCTGTTTCTAGAAAAATGTGAGAGTGATTCTTACCAGTGTGATACAAGGGTTTTTTGGGGGCCAGGGGTTCAGTATATGCAGCTGAGACCATAGTCTCTCTTTGTTAGAGATACAAGTTACCCCCTTGTTTATATCATGTTGCAAATTACTTTCACTTTTCTTGCTGGAACATCTGACCTTTCCCCCTTTCCACCATGCTGTGGAAAATGCAGGTCATTTTTTAGGATCCATCACTAACCATCCATCCCTTTACCATTCTTATCTGTAATATATGAATTAATGGGGTGAGGCTTGCTTTAAAATTAGTTTTCTGAGTTAGCATCTTCTCTAGCTGTATAAGAATTCCAAAGTAATGTTTTAATGCCAGATTTCTGATTGTAGTACTGTTTTAGCTGCTCTATAAAGTAAATCAACTTTTGAAAAAACATATACACACACATTGCTTAATATTTGAAACAGTTAGGACAATGTCTTTTTTCCTTTTTTGCAGTAAATGTTGGACTCTCTTCACATTGTAGCAGGAACTATCATAAACGTTTTTTAAAATGAAGGCTGTGTTACAGTTTTGGTTAGCAAATTGGGATTGTTCCTGTTTGAAGAAGTTTCTATTATGCTGCCCAGGGGAGTCATTCATTGACCATATACACCTATATAATCTTATTAAAGTCATTGGATCTGCAGTTGCTCTTGTAGTCAAGAGAAGAGAGAAAAAAGCTAGCTATATGTGGAGGAGTGAATGTTGCCAAGATAATAGACTATATTATCTAATAATAGCACTTTTATTGATGGCCTACAACTTGGTGATGTACAAAAAGAAAACATTGCACATCCCTATTCATAGGCTTAAACTGTATAATAACATTAAGTAGAAAAAGTAGAGAAATATTAAAACAAAGTTGGAGAAGAATCAAGCTAGAGTAAAAAAAAATAATCTGTGAATTGAAACAAGCCTTAAAGCATTCACTCAGACTTTGGGAAGGATTCAGCAGTTCAAACATCAGTGGACAATTGATTCCAGGGATGGGCACAAATGAAAAAGAGCAGAGGCTGGAAGTAGATAAAATATCTGACATTCATTGGGAGTGGTAAGTGGAGGAGAAACCAGATGAAAGCACAAACAGGGGAAGGAACAGATCCAAAGCAGAGAAGAGAAATAATCTTGGGTAGGAGAATGTAAATATTTAAATGAAAGAAGTTTTTTTTTTAATTGATACTATATAAGGCACTGTATAAAGCAGGGATGGAGAACTGTTGTTCTACAAGATGGATCCAGTCCCCAAAGCAATTTCTGTACCCTTACAGTTCTATACAGTTTTAATCACATTATTGCTAATATGTTATCCTACAGTTTTCTCTCTCAAAGAAGACAAATGTTTTAACTTTAAAGAAATGGACATACACCTTACTTGAAGCTACAATATTGTGGGTTTTACATATAGTGCCCTTGATTACTTGTGAGGTGCTCCATTTCCATGTCAAACTTCACTGCCAGATCCATGGACTACTGTATGGGACATGAAATGGTCCCTGAACAAATAGATGATGATGTAGTGTGTGATGTGTAAGGTATATGATACGTACAGTTGTGTGTACTTTTTGTCCCTCTTCTTGGAAAACTCATTTGCAACAACTGAGGGCTACACTAGTTTAGAGTTCATTTTTTAGGATGGATGAACTTCTTCAATATTCTGTTGAAGATCTGTTTACAACAAGTGTGTGTAAGATAGGAAGGCAGACCATGGATGTCACCTAAGGCAAAGCTATCACAGGTTTTCTTGGCAAAATTTGTTCAAAGGAGGTTTGCCATAGCTTACTTCTGAGGCCGAGACAGTGTGACTTACCCAAAGTCATCCAGTAGGTTTTCATGTCTGAGCGGGGATTTGAACTCTGTCTCTGGAGTCGTAGTCCAATGCTGGACTGGAAATATAATAAAAGTCAAACTAAAGCTGATGAATTGGATTTTATTTCATTTTCAACATGTTAAGTGTTTCTGCAGTCAGTTGTTCATATAGTCTGAATTTAAATAACAGATAGTTCTGTCGTCTTAAGTAGTAAAGAATATTTTCACAGAAGAGTAAACACTGAGATAATGATAGCAGTTTGTATCTTCCGGGGGCAGGGTCCAGTTCAGTGTGTAGCAATATTTTAAACATCTGCAAGGTGTAGAACACCAAGGAAGAGGTGGAGTTGGAACTTCTTTTTCTCTTCACCTGTTAGTTCTGATTCTTTTTTGCTTGTTTGTTTTAACGTGTGTGGGGGGGTTGGATTTATAAGAAGTGATCTGGGAAAAAATGGAGAATCTGTTGCCCACTATATATAGTTGAACTCCAACTCTCATCAGCCCCAGTATGATCAGAATTGTAATCCCACATCCTCTGGAGCATCACAGATTTCCCAACTACATGATTGACATGTTAGCCATGTGGACTGTAGCATTTATGTCATGTACAATGTGTTTAAGAAACAAAGATCTTATTCTTACATTAGTAAGCTTGCATAGAAGATACTCTTCCTGTTGTCTCCCTGCCTTGCCATTCAGATTCTCATACTTGGGAACAAATGGAGCTCTGAATCCTATGGGGCTATGGCAGCACTGCAAGTGTAGAAAGGAAGCCTTTTTTCTCCACATAATTCAGAGCTCTATCATGTGTCACCAAAGTAATCTTGCATCAAATCTAGGTGGCCATCCTGCCTGGGGGACTCTAGGAGTTCTAGGAGCTGTCATCCCCAAAAGTAACTTCCCCAAATTCTGACCATACTATTTGGGGATTAGGATTTTTTTATTGGAATAAGACCATTCTACTGAAAAATACACCCGGCCACAAAAGGCTGTAACAATAACGCAAAAATAATAATAATTGTTTTCCTCTTTTTCTTACTAACACAAAAATAAAACTATCTATCCTAACACTAATACATTTTTCCTCTTAATCTAAATGCACTATAATCACATTATATTTACACATTACAATTATACCTATTTGGAAAAGAAAAAAACCAATAAAAGATTAATAAAAATACAAAATAATACAAAATACAATAATAATAATAAAATATTTATTTAAAATATCTTTTAATGTTATTGCTGGGGTTGTCTCACTAAACCACAGCCAAAACTTTTTCCAACGATGGTTTGGCAATTTCCTCTTTTTCACTCAGAGCTAAATTTTCATTTACGTTCTTCACATAATAAGCAGTGCCTTTTACATCCTGCAGATTTTGACTCTTTACCTCCCTTTGTCTTTGGAAAAATAACCCTACCATCACATAGAGGTTTACCAGGCGCACCATGGACCAGGGTACTTTCCAAAAACTCTCAGCCACGGAACCAGACTCCTTCCTCTTCCTGTTTTGGCCCACTGACTTTCTGGGTCCTCTGACACCCTCCGGCGGTTCGGCCCCCGAAAGCACTGTCTCCCAAGCCTGTTGTGCCAAATCTGGCCAATCCAGGACCAGGGCCACCTCCTCCCATGTTTCCCGTGCACTCAGGCAGGCCTGGACAAAATGTCTGATCATCTCCTTTTGTGCCACACCACTCAAAATCTCAGCCTTTTTACATTTCAGATGAGGACAAGTCTGCTCATCCTCTGCAGTCCACGGTCTCCTTCCCCTCAGATTAAGACCCTGTCTTGGTAGCTGTCCTGCTGTCTTAACAATAGCTTTCACCTCTTGCTGCACAACTCTCCCCCTTGCACTTCCTTTGACCCTCTTTTAAGGCCCTCTGTCATTGAGAATAAATTGGAAATTGAAATTGCTCTGTATTGTTGTAATAAAGTTGTCCCTTTCTTAGCAGAGAAAAGTATCTTCATGGTTTGTGTTCCTTAAGTGTTTGATTAAAGTGTAGTTTTGTAATTGATGAGTTTATCTGACAGTTTAGTGAGACAACAGTGTAGTTGGGTGTGCATGTGCTTGATGTTCTGAGAAGTCACGTATCTTCAGGTGATGTGATCTTTTAAAAAGTTCCTTTGGGCTCCAGTGATGAAATAGGAATGAAGGCATTGGCTGTGTATTCATATAATTCATTATTTGCTTTCAAAATGAAATACTCCAGGCATGCCGCCTGTCAGTTCTGGTCTTTCCTGCTGTCTAGTGATAGCAACTTGTTTGCTTTAGATACTACTTGGTGATATCAGTGAGTCAAGATAAGTCTTTCATGCATTTTAAATTAAAACACACCCACACACCCTCTCAACTCATTCCTTTTGCCTTCTGCAACCAGGAAACTGATGCTCCTTAAAGAAACAGTGCTTCCTTTTATTTCTGCTTTGCAAAATAATTGTGGAATTAGGTATGAGTGGGATCTGTCCAGGGCTACAATATGCCCAGCATTTCAGAGGGTGCAACTTTAATGTGGTCCATAGCTCGTAATCCTATTCAGTATTCTTCCTCATTACAGGCACAAGGTTATTTTGATGGCTGTGGACTTTCTCCAGGTGATGTAGCAGAATGGGGTTATTCCAGTGCACAGGCGGGGGTTGAGGGTTTTGTGTGTGTGTGTTTGGTTACTGTTGAACAACTGTGTCAGGACATGAGGAGTGTAAGATGAAGGCTGGTGCTACTGCTTTAAAACAGGCGTGTCCTCTAGTAGATCAGGCATGAAGTTCTTCCTTGGCAGCTGTACAGATCTTTCACCGGACTCCTTAGAAGTATGGGGGCTTAAGACTGCACCATGAGAGTGGAGATGCATGTGGGCAAACAATATCTCTCCCCTGCTTTAATTTTAGATTGGGATGGAGAATGACCTGATAACATTTCCAGCCATGCTGTGTTTATACTTCAGGTGTGGTCAGTTGTGACCTGGAGATGCCTGCATGCCCCAAGCAGCATGTCTCATTGTGTTTTCAATGGAACAACACAACCACTTTCTTATCTTTCTGGAAAAGTTGTATGGAACAGTATTTGTACACTGATGCGGTAAAATGACCTCATATCCTAAAATAACACACGTGCCCTCAAAACTGGAAAATCTACTGAGGGAAAGAACTGCAGTATTTTGTTTTTGCTATGGATTTGCTAGGAAATCAGCCTCCTTGAACTCACTGTGGACTCTGAGAGCGATTTATTTCTGAGCAGACAGAATGGGGCAGTTTTTCAGATTGTGCAAAGGAGGCTACTGATTTTGAATTGAAATATCTGGATAATCTCATATAACTTGCAAAATTAATGTTGATAGTTAACAGGCATGGTAGCTGTAGTCAAGGATATTACAACTGGAACTCAATCTTAAAAGCAGAATGAAATAAAAGAGTTAAAAGACCTTGGTAAATACAGAAGCTTTTACTGAATCCAAAAGAGAAAGGGAAATACCAGGCAAGCCTCCTTGTGGAGGTGAGTTCCAAAGTCAAGGTGCTAGAGGTGAGAAGGTCTTATCTCTGATCACTGTCCAGCTCACATCTAATGAGGAAAAGGACCTCAGATGTTGTTCTACTTATTAATTATTTGTAACATCTATACCCAAGTCTATCTGGAAAGCTCTCAGAGTGGTTTATATATACATTTTGTTTTAAAAAATCACAGAACATTCCCTGGCTTCAGGCTCATAGCGTATTTTTTATTTATTTATACTCCGCTCTTCAGCCACAAAGCTATCAGAGCAGCTTACAAATTGTTTTAAGCAATAGCAATTTACACATCTACACTGCATTAAGCAGTTTCCAATGTGTGTTAGCTAATTGCCCCCACAAGCCAGGTATTCATTTTAAAACCATTTAAAACCATTTAAAATTTAAACCATTTAAAACCATTCCTGCATAATCCTCAAATAGGGTTGATAAATCCACACTGTCCAAATTTCTGATAGTGACTTGGCATACAAAAAAGAGGGGAATGGAGAGGGGAAAGGAAAACAAGAAAAGTAATTGGTAATTCTTTAGTTCTACTCTACTCCTCAGCCTGGTGGAATGGCTCCTGAATTCCAGTGTTGGGAGTGGTGATACTTGACAAAGATGGCTTCTCAGAAAGGCTGATGGTGGCCCCACTTTCCTTCTGTCCTTCTACAGCCTCTTTTGCCAATGATCATATTGGCTTGGTAGGCTCATATGGGAGGGGACAACCCTTTAGCTACTTGGTAGGGAACAGTATGTTTGAAACAAGAGAGGGAGGTCTTTGTGAATGGGAAGAGATGTGGTTGTGGTTCTCTTTTCCCCTTTCAAAGATACCAGTTGCCTCACATAGTTAAAAAGGCATGGAATTTTTTGTAGATTTATTTGCAAGAGTAACATAAGGAGACAGGTAAATTGAATCTCAGAAGGCTCCATATACTTCTCTAGTTTGCTGGGTGAGGAAATGCTGTATTGTTTTTTATACTTCTTTAGTTTCCCGGGTGAGGAAATGTATTGTTTTTTAAACCATGTGTGAATAGGAAGGAGAAGAAGGATATAATAGTTGCTCGTTAATTGTTTTGACATAGCTGATTTATAAAAACAGTACATAGGATTGGAAGAGTATGGGAGGAACACGGTGGTGGTAATAGCTCAGAAGTCTAGAAAGAGGATGTTGCTGTTTTCTTCACTAAAGTATAAAAAGTAAGAGCGTTTTGTAGTTTTAAAATACTAGATGACTGCTGAATTACAGAACCTATATCCAAGAAGTGGCAGTTTTAGTAAATTTCAATTGGGATATTAATTAAAACTAGTAAATTTGTTGGTGAGATAGGAGTAGGAGCATATAGATACCAAATGGGTACAAATTGAAATTGTTCTCATGAAAAATACACACTCTCTCTCCCACCCCTGCATCCTTTTTTTTTTAACTTGAACAATATAAGTGGGACATGAAGTGAATACAGTGGACTCTTGGGTATCCACAGGGGATTGGTTTCGGGACCCCCTGCAGATACAAAAGGAGTGCATACACAAGTCCCTATTAAAAATGGTGCAGGGCAGCAGTGGAGGCGACAGTAGGGTCCGGCTACATTCTTCAAGCTCTCCCGCCCCAGGGATCAAGCCAGCTGCCCTCTTCTGCAGCGGGGTTCCTTTGCTAAGCAGAACTGGGTGGCTGGTTTGCTCCACAGAGGCTGGAGAGCTCGAAGAATGCAGCCAAAGTTTGCGGCTGCCTCTGCTGCTGCTCTGTGCCATTTTTAATAGGGACTTATATAAGCCTTGTGTCACGTTTGCAGTCTCTCTGCAAGCCTCACATTGTGTTTGCAGTCTCTCTGAAGTCTCCCTATTAAAAATGGCATAGGGCAGCAGCAAACTCCGCCAGCCACCCATTTCTGCTTTGCAAAGGACTCCCACTGCCTGGAAGGCAGAAGTTGGCAGCTGGCTGCCATGCTCCCCATTGTGGCTTCAAATACATATTGTGTATTGTGTGTTAGCTCTGGACAATCTCCTTGATTCTGTTTGCCCAATGACCCACACCCCTTGACTTGAATCTTCCTTCTTTCTTTGAATTTGTCAACAATGCAGTTATCTCCTATACATATGCATTTTAAATTCTTTATAGTGGTGGTTCTGGCTCTTTCTAATTTCTTATGCTGAAATAACAGTGCTGATCATTTATTTAGCACATTGAAAATATTTCAGGTTATATGGTCACTGATTCTTGCAGCTTTCCTTTAAAGTACTCAAGTGTGAGCATGTAGCTGGTGAAGGTTTGAGAGGTGAGATGAGAGTGGCTTGCCAAAGGACATTTAATGAGTTCATGTCTATGTTGTTGAACAGGGGACTTCCTAATTCACAGCTCACACTAGACTTTCTAGCCATGCTGCTATCAGTGAGCCAAAACCAGAACAATTTCCTGATTGTTGTAGGCAACTTTGAAAGCAGACTAAAGCAATTCTTCAGTCTTTTTATATTTGAGTACTAGCCTTGCTTGGAATTACAGTTTTCCCTCCATATCCACGGATTTGGTATTCACGATTAAGTATTCACAGCTTGAAAATATTATTTAAAAAATAATAATCCAAAAAGCAAACTTTGATTTTGCCATCTTATATAAGGGGCACCATTTTGCTATGCCACTGCATATAATGGGACTTAGTATTCACAGATTTTGGTATCCATGGGGGGTCCTGGAACCAGACCCCAGCGAATATGAAGGGACAACTGTAGTTCCATTTGCCCATAGTAATGTTTGCATGTAGCATGGTTGATTGCTACAGTATTGGGGTGAAGCCCTGCTTACTATGTCAAGGATCCTAACCTGCGTTTGGAGGTGTGTCAGCCAGTCGTGGATGGGGTTACACTCCCCATGAAAGACTGTGTTCACAGCCTGGGAGTGCTTCTGGATCCGTTACTCCAAATGTTAGCTCAGATAGATGTGATGGCAAGGAGTGCCTGTTAACTTTGGCTGATACACCAGCTGGGCCCCTTCCTAGAGCTGGAGGACCTAAAGATGGTAATGAACGTGCTGGTAACCTCAAGGCTGGACTTCTGCAATGCACTGTTCACAGGGCTACCTCTGTACCAAGCTCAGAAACATCAGTTAGTTCAAAACATGGCAGCCAGATTGGTTACTGGTACATCTGGGAGTGGTCATATCACACCAATATTAAAATCACTCCACTGACTGCCAGTTAGTTTACTGGAAAGGTACAAAGTATTGGTTATTACCTTTAAACCCCTATATAATTTGAGTCCAAGTTACCTATGAGATCACATCCTCCTGTATAATCCACCTCGTACACTCAGGTCCATTGGGGGACATTTATTCCAGTCAGCCAGGACTAGCTTGGCAACTGTCACTTAGAGGTCTTTTTCTTCAGCTGCCCCTATATTGTTGAATGATATGTCGTAAGAATTGACAGCTGAATAGGCCATCTGAATGTCAAACAGCATTAAAGACAAGTCTCTTCTGGCAGGCCTATCCAGATGATTTTAAATTCTGAAGTTTAAACTATGTGGGCAATAGTGATCTTTTAAAAAGTTCCTTTGGGCTCCAGTGATGAAATAGGAATGAAGGCATTGGCTGTGTATTCATATAATTCATTATTTGCTTCCAAAATGAAATACTCCAGGCATTAAAGCAAACTATGCATTGCTTTAATATGTGATGCTTAATGAGTCTTATATGTTATTTTAAACTGATGTTATGTGTTTTAACTGGTTTATGGGTTTTAACTGATGTTAAATGTTGTATTGTAATCTCTTGCTGCTCCCTGCCTTGATCTATGGGGAGAGGCAGGTAAGAAAGAATGATGATGATGATGATGATGATGTTACCCGATTGCTGGACTTGCCCATTAGCCTGGAGGAAAATCACACAGAAGCACAATGTGCCCTCTGTATCCACAAGGGTTTGGTTCCGGATTCTCCCCCCTCCCCACGGATAGGAAAAAACATGGATGGTAGAGTCCCATATTAATCAATAGGGTGGCCATTTTAAATATGGCTGTTGCCAGTTTAGGTATGCAGTAACAATCCGTGATGCTCAAATCCACAGATATTGAATAGCAAATAGGAGAAAATGGCAGCAGGCATGTTTGGGAGTAAAAAAAAGGTGAAAACGCTTGACATTGTTTTTCAGCAGATATTCTCCCCCCCCCCCATTCTGAAAGCACTGTTTCCAATCTGAAAAAGCAAGATGGGATCAGATTGGCACAGCCCCATTGTTTAAAATAGGAATTACTGTAGCAATGTCTTACAGATTGGCTGTGCTGACTAGGCCTGTTGGGTTTTGTACTCCAGCATTTGAAAGACCACATATTCTCCATGCCTTTATCATCTCGGAATGTACAGATCTCCAGATGTTGTTGGACTGCAACTCTCAGCAGCCTCAGCTACCATAAACTAATGGTGGGAATTTTAGTTCAATAACACGCGGAAGGCCACAAAATTTGCAACCCCTCTTACACAAAATATACACGCCTGTTCTGTGGTCTTTTTAATTTTCTCAGGCTTTCTAAGGATATCATATTTATTCACATCTTTTATATTTTTGGAAGCTTTATAGACCAAGACATTATTGGTATTGTTATGAGTGCTGCTGTGTCAATTTTATTCTCTGTTGTCTGCTCTGTACTGAATTAAATTTTATGGTCCTAATCTTGAATTTGATCATTCTTGTAAGCAGCCTGTAGAACGTTTGCTGGACAGCGTATAACTATTGCTAATAAATAATAAAGTTATATATTTTTTTCTTTTCTGGCAGTTTAGATCTGCAAAGAGGTTTAGATTTCATTTTGTCTCTCCCCTTGATCCTACTCCCTGTCTGAAAACCACTTCAAAGATTTCAGTTTTCCCAGCAGGAACATAATATCTGTGTAAAGGAAGAATATATAATGTCTTGTGAAGAACAGAGAGACCTCTTATTTTATCCAAGGATGGATGTCATTGATGGGATGCATTTACTGCCATGCTGCAATCTTAGTCTCCATGCCTTATACATATGCAAATTGATTATTTCGCCTTTTTGCCTGTCCTGTTCCAGATTACTGACTGGTTTCCATCTACTCACAAACACCATTGTGTAAAGTGAAAACATTTATCTTTTAGGATTGATGTGTGATTTATGGGTTTCCTTTTGTTAAAAGGACTCCTTGTGGTAGTCCACATATCACCTTTCTAATCCTTGGATAATAAACATAGCAGGCTTGAGAGAAATGTCCTTTCCTTCTACAGTGGAAGGTTTTCAAAAACCAAAACAGTACAAGGATTACTTTGTCTTTCTGTTGCTTCCCGTAGCCCTCTTGAGTGGCAACTTTGGAGCTTTTAAATATTGCTGTTGGGAAAAGAGACAGAGAGTGGTTTTCTAAGAATAAAGTGAGTCAGAAAAGCAGTTGCTTTTTAGTGTAAAGTAGTGAGAAACGCTTGTGAGAAAACATGGCTTGAATCACTAACTCAGCCCCTCAACCCAACACTAAATTGTCACGGAATAACATGTTAGCCCTGTGCTGCCTTGGCTGCCGCCTACATGCTGTCGTCAATGGGGCCTTTGTTCCAGGCCGCTTTAGAAGAATGCATGAGCTAATGGAGTGGTGGGAGTTTAGCTTAGTTACAGAGTCTTAGAGGCTTTGTTGAATTTCCCAGAGGGTCCTAGTATTTCCTGCATCCTTCCCTGCTAAAGGACAAATGTTGCAGATAACCATAAGGATTTCTTGTCTAGATGCATGTGGCTATTTCTCTGCCTTCCAACAAATGCACTCCACTCTCCCAATAAAGCTTTCCCTGTTTGTTGTCTAGCATTTAGATCCTGCTTTCAGAGCTGTGGGATAGAAGTGTCACATACAGGCCTAAGTGTTGAAAATGGATTCAGTGCACCCACCATTGATTTATCTAAAAATATATCTCTCATTCTTGAGTCTAAGAATTCTTAAGCAGCGAACACATAAGAGACCGAAAAACATTATTTGCGGTTGGCAGCTTAGACCTAAGGAGATCCTAAGAAGGAGCCGCTCTCCAAGAGAGCACTCTATAAGACCTGTGCAGGATCATCAGCAGCCCTGCTCAGGTCTTGTAAACTCATAGGTGTGGCTTCCTTGATTGAATCAATCCATCTATAATGTGCTCTTTTCCTACTGCCTTCCACTTTACCAAGCGTTATTGTCTTTTCCAATGAGTCATGTGATTTCATGATGTGTCCCAAGTATAATAGTTTGTCATTTTGGCTTTTAGGGAGGGTGATCTAGAGTTTTCTGAAATTCCTTGGTGCACCCCATTATCCAATGTGTGTTTGCAATATGATCCCTATCGCCTTTTCCTTTCCTGAAACTAACTTGGAAATCTGGCATTTCTCACTCCATATATGGTCAAAGTCTTTGTTGTAGAATTTTGAGCATCACTTTGCTTGCATTGGAGATGAATGCCATGGTCCTGTGGCTACTGCAATCCCTGGTGTTACCTTTCTTGAGGAATTGGAATATACAGTATATTGAGCATTTCCAGTCTGTGGCCCATTCTTTTATTTTCCATACTTGTTGGCAGATTTTTGTTAGAATTGGGAATGATTCTGTCACTATAGTTTGAAACAACTCAGTTGGTATGGGCCCTGGTGATTTATCTTTCCCAAGTGCTTTGGGAGCCTTTTACACTTTCTCAAATTGTGGACACATCTTCAAATGATTATTCCTTGAGGTCTCTTCCAACTCTAGGATTCTATGAATATGTCACCATTCCATCTCAGTGTATTGCTTCCATTGTTTTGTTTTTTGTAATTTGTTCCAAGAGCATATAATGTGTTTCCCAATTGGTCATGTAACATCCCTGCTCTTGGTTTGAATCTCTTTTAATTTCTCAGATCTTTGGAAAAGGACTTTTGTTATACCTTTTCTGTTGTCTTCTAGTTCTTTGCATTGATTATTAAAATATTTGTTTTTGTCCCTACACAGATGTTGCTGCACATCTGCATTCAGGATTCTGTCATCCAATAAGGTTTTTCTTTCTTTTTGGCTAAAGATAATCTTTTTGCATTCTTCCCTTGTTACAGTCCAAAGTTTTTCTAATTCCTTGTCAATTAGACTTAGAGTTGCAAATATGTTATTTACCTGGTCTTTAAATGTTTTTCAGGGTGCATTTTGGCATGATGATTGACTCATCATGCCAAAATGTTCTCCTTTAGCTTCACTCTAATTTTTGATATGAGCACTTCATGGTCTATACCACAACCTGCTCCCCTCCAGATAACCCCCTCCTCCAAATAACTGGAAGAATAGAAAGAACTTCACATGGCACTGAAAGACATTGGTAGTGGGATCAGGTCAGCCAGCATAGGGGAGGGCATTCCAAAGATGGAGTACCACCATTCAGAAGGCACTGTCCTAGGTCCATGGTCACCTATTTTCTAAAGAAGGGGGGATGAACCATAGCTTCAGTAGAAGATCTTAACATCTGAGTAGGTTTCTGTTGGAGGAGGCAATCTTGAAAGAACAGGCCCCAAGCTGTTAGGTCTTTAAAGGGTAAAAAAGTTGTGCCTGGAAACAGAAATGGAAAGTTGCTTGTGGGTTTTACTAGTTAGAGGAATGTTTTTCTAAACTTGGAAATAACCACTCTTCTGATCATCCTGTGGTGAATAAGTGTTGGCATCCAGCTACTAGGCAAGAATATATTGCAGAGGTTTTTGTCTTTAATGGTACCATTTGGGACTGCATTTGTATGCTTGGTGCACAAGTGTCTTTTGTATGATGCTTGTTGCTGTGGCCACTGACCAGCAGTGACCTCTCCCAATGATCTGACCTCTCAAAACCCAGCATTTTCTTCTACTTAATAATCCAAAAGCATCTTACTAATAGCTACTCTCTCACACACATCCCCCCACCCCATTTGAGTAAGCTGTTTGTATTTCTCCATTTGTGAACTTTTGCTATCTGTCAAATACTGTGACTAATGTCTGGAAACTGTCTTCATTACATTTTCCATCACCTTGTTAGCAGAGTAAGAAATATCTGATATATTGTATTCAAAGCATGTAATACTGCATTGAATCTATCTAGCTTTAGACAGTTAATCGAACTGTTAAGAAGAATGTAAAGCAGTGGTCCCCAAACTTTGGTCATCTGAGTGTTTTGGACTTCAGCTCCCAGAATTCCTGACCATTGGACAAACTGGCTGCGGCTTCTGGGAGCTGAAATCCAAAAAACCTGGAGGACCAAAGTTTGGGAACCACTGATGTAAAGTAATATAAGAATATACTGTAATCACAGAGCATGCAGGTGGTTAAGATTTAGATAGAAATAAAACTAGCTGAAGAAATAGAAGTTTAGCATCAAAATTTACCTACCCCTACCCCAAAAGAACAAAAGCTTCACATTGGTTCTAGAAAACAGGAGTTTATTAAGGTCTTGAATGTGCTCAGTGTATTTGGCCTGATTGCTTTTTGTTGCTGGCTGGCATTCTTTGAGAACAGTACTCCATGTACAACTGAACCGTATGTTCCATTAATTATAGTTTTTACAGATGTTCCAAAACAGCTGTTGACATTTTCCTGCCCATTTTGTGTCACTCATACCTGGATGATAGATTTAAGCTGCTGTTATAAATGAGGTGGGGGGTTTTTTAGCCAACCAATTGCTTATGAGCATCCGAGAAGTTACTTATACTCTCCCTCATTCTGTGTTTGTGCAGAGCGTCAAGTCTGGCTAACATGAATTGAAAGCAAGGCTTCAACATTTAGACTGCTGGCACTCTGATAGTTTAACAGATTTTTTTTTTTTTAAAAAAAACCTGTTATTTGTAATAGAAATACTTAAAAATCATTGCTTGGCAGGCACCATCTCTTTACATGGATGGGGATTGGGAGACTATTTGAGAGAGTATCTGTGGTGATGCATGGCATTTAAAGAGAGAATTTTGGTTTATTCATATTGTTTATTCATAGATAGGTAATTTATTAACACTCATACAGCTAACTAGCTAAAGTGGCAGCCCTAATTCAGAAATTTACTTTGGGGATTGTCTGTGCTTGGCCGCTCACTCTGAGGTCAGAACAAGGTGTCCAGCCATGCGATCAATGGTAAGGGGGTAGCCCAATTGACCTCCTCACTGTTGATCTCATGGCTGGGTGTCTCATTCTCTGAGGGGAGGGGGATGATATGGGTCCTTCAGCTCCTTCAGCTGTGGGTTACTATCAGCCACCGCCCAGGTGGAGCAGGAAGTTACATCAACTCTTTCTAATTCAAATTTCTTTGTCTCCTCCATCCTGAGGCCACGTTGCCATTTTCTACTTCCTGCTTTGTCCAGCCAGTTGTAGGAAAATCTCCTCTGTCCTTTACCTTCCTTTGTTTGTTTTTCCTTTGCCTTATCTGCTTTATTTTCTTAACCTTCCTTGCTTGAGCGATCTCCCTTTGCCTTCCCTGCCTTGCTTTCATTTTTAAATCTCCCGCTTTAAAAAAAAAACCCTCTCCTTCTCCTGGCTTTTCCCTTTCTCCTCTCTGCAGCCTCCCCCCCTCCTGCCTTTTTCCTGCCTCCGGAGGCCATGGAAACCAGCCAGCCGAACCAGGTGGCTTCTCTCCCTGCAGAAGGGAACTCTGGAGCCGCGGGGGGTGCGCGCACTGACCCTTGCTGCTCGTGAGTGCAGCGGCTGCCACGGACGGAGCCGCAACCGCCGTCCTTACCCTCGGTGTCCAGCAACCGGGGGTCCTGCAGAGGGAGGCAGCAAAGAGAGCCTCCCAGGCCATTGCGCCCGGGAAGGCCTCTGATGGAGCGGTGACAACGAAGCTGCGCAGGAGGCCAGCCCAACCGAGGAAGAAGCTGGCCTCCGAGGAGTCCACAGGGGTCGCGACGAGCCATCTGCCCCAGTGGAACTCCTGGCACGCTCCAGGCGTCTGTTGCCAGGGATGGATGGGGGCAGGAGCCCCCAGGCAGGTACAGGGGACCCGTGGTGGGTGCGGGGAGGAAGATGCCTTGCCCGATTACCTGCCCCCTCACATCGTGCCCTCTTTATTCTTGGGGACCTTGGGCATTAAAAAGCCTTGGACCCCTAGTGATGCTTCTGAGTGATGGGGAAAATGGGAGTGGGCAGCAGGGCATGGAGGCCCGTTCTGCTGCCGGAATCCAAGGGGTGGGGGACCAGATTCAGCTCCCTCCTCCCCAGGCCTTACAAAGTACCCAGACTGGGGGGCTTCTTGGCCAATCCCTACAACTCCAAGGTCCCCCCTCCCAGGCGGTGGGGACCCAGATTCCTGTCCAGACCTCCCAGACCCTGATCACCCAGGTCCCTCCTTCCTAGGCCCCAGTGTTTCAGGCCCCAGCACACTAGGCCCTGGCTCTTCCAGGACAGCCCTATCAGCCCCCAACTTACCAAGCTCCGACTCCCCAGGCCCCGAATCTCCAGGCCTCGGCCGACCAGGCCCAGCTACAACAGACCCCGGTCTACCAGGTCCCTGCCTTTCACAATGCAAGGGGCAGGCAGGAGATTCCTTTATCCTCTCACTCCACCAGCGAGGACAATTCTGTGGTGGAGTGGGTAAGGGGGAATCCAGGTAAACCAAGGGGGGGGTCACACCTACCTCGCAAGGTCGTTGGAAGAAACGCAATGGAGCCATCAAGGCAGTCTTGCAACTCCTTTCCAAGACCCTACTTTTGGATGAGGACTCCTCCGAAGAGCCCAGCACCAGTACCTCTGCATCGGGGGTTCTCCCCCAGAAACAGAAGGAGGACACACAAGCCCATTCCAGGGCCCAGCACAAGGGGCCCGGGAAGGCAAAATCGAAGTCTGCCAATAGGGGCAACAACGACGCCCCTCCAAGGCTTGCCCTGCTCCCCAAGAAAAGAAAGAACCCACCCTCCAACCACTCCTCTGAGGAGTCCTCAGCAGGCTGAGAGGAAGAGAGGCGCCTCATAGACACCGTCAGGGGAGCAGGGGATCCCGAAAATGCCATACCGAGCGACAAGGAGGACGGCGAGATATCTGATTCTGAGACCTCTGAACAAGAGACCACGGATAGGCTCTTTCAGGCGGAGTGGTACGTCTACCTGCTTAACAAGATGATGTCCACTCTGGAGATTTCCTCCTCTGAGCAGGAGCAAGTCCCCTCAACATCGTCAACTAACAAAAAGGTTGTAGCTGTCATGCACACTTCCTGGCCAAGGAAACCAGAGCTGTCTTTTCCTGAGGCCTTCTGGAACCTGGTAACCGACGAATGGAATAAGCCGCCTCTTGGGAAAAGAGGCACCACCGTGGCCCAGAAGTACTACAATACCAGTCAGCGCTTCCTTGACTACCTGAAGCCCCAGGTGGTGGACAATCCGTGGCCTCCCTGTTATCCAATTTTCTGGCTCCCAAGGAGGGCAAGGGTTCATTGCGAGACCCAGACGAAAAGAGGGCCGACGTAGCTCTCAAGAAGGCCCATGAGTCTGCGGCCTGCGGGGTCAGAACTTCACTGGCCATATCATTGTTCTCTTGAGCGTCCACGTTTGTCTCCAGGAACTCATGGAAATCCAGGACCTGGACTCAAGGATACTTCACAAAATGCTTCTGCGGTTCCTTCGCGCTCTCTTCTTCATGGCGGACGTGGCCCAAGATGCCATGGTTTTCTCTGCCCAGTTCATTGGGGCCACGGCACTCGCCAGAAGATCCATCTGGCTAAAATACTGGCAGGTTGACACCCCCAACAGAGCGGCCCTGACCTCTGCAGCGTTCAAGGGGCAGAAGCTATTCAGGGATGACGCCCTCAAGGGAATTCTGGTTGAAACTAAGGATAATGGCAACTAAGGATAAGAAGAAGACAGAGAAGAAGAACAGAAGACACTCCGTTCAGAGCTCCCATTCCTTTCATTCCTCAAGAGGATTCGAGAAGTATCGGACCTATAACTCCTTTCGCCCCGCCTGGGTCAAGCCCAACCACGTCATCAGGCAAGCTTCTGCAACCTAATCAAACTCCAACAGAAGAGGTAACTCCCAGCATCAGCGGGGAGGCCCTCGTCAACAATCCTGACTCAGAGTCACCCCCTGTAGTGGGACGACTCAGTCTGTTCCTTGCGGCTTGGTCAAACTCGACGGTGGACAGGTGGGTCATTGCCACGATAACCCACGGGTACCGGATCGAGTTCAGCTCAAGACCAAGGGGCAGATTCATTCCAGCCCCAATCCGCCAAAATCCGAGAAAGGCGAAGGACCTCTCTGATTCCATAGCCCATCTGCGTGACATCGCCGCCATAGAAGAGGTCCCAGCCTCTCAACTCTTCTCAGGGGTGTACTCCTTCTTCACGGTCCTGAAGAAGGACAGAAGCCTTTGATCCATCCTGGACCTGAAATACACCAACTCCCTCGTCATTACAAGAGGTTCAGGATGGAGACCCTATCATCCATCAGAGAGGCCTTGCAGCCGGGAGACTTCCTGTCTTCGCTGGACCTTTCAGAAGTGTATCTACACGTCAAGATCCACGAGGACAGCAGGCAATTCCTCCACTTTGCCTTTGGGGACCAGCATTATCAATTCAGGGCCCTTCCCTTCGGTCTGGCCTCAGCACCAAGAGTGTTTACCAAGATCCTGGTAGTTCTGATCGCCAACCTCAGGTCCCAAGGGATCCATTTGTACCCCTATCTGGATGACATACTCTTGCGAGCCTCCTCACTGGACAGAGCAAGGAGAGGCCTATAGACCACCATAGCCTTCCTACAGGACCACAGGTTCCTAGTGAATTTCAAAAAGAGCAACCTGTCCCCGTCATGTTCGATCGTCCACCTGGAGGTGCAAATTGATACACTGTACTCCATGGTCACACTCTTCCAGGAACATCAGGAGGTACTTCTACGAGAAGCACACACAGTAAGGTTACAGAGGACAGTTCCCCTGTCCTCAGTAGCCAGGCTCTTGGGCCTCATGATCTCTGCAATCGGTGTGGTGCCCTGGGCTCGTTTCCACTCCAGGCCACTCCAGGCCTTTCTACTGCTGTATCAGAAGGAGATTGCATTGAAAAGGTCTCTGTTGCTTCTTCTTCCGCAACAGGTGAAGGACTCCCTCTCCTGGTGGTCCCAGAAGACTGTCATAAGCAAGGCTCCCCGTTCACAGTCACGAATCCAATCCTGGTTACCTCAGATGCAAGCCTACAGGGCTGGGGAGCTCACTACCTCGGTCAAGTGACACAGGGACTCTGGAACCTATAGGAACAGCGACACAGCCTCAGTTGGTTAGAACTGTGGGCAGCACATCTAGCCATGTAGCACTTCGCTCCTGTCCTCAGAGGTCGACATGTCATGGTGATGACAGACAACACCACAGCCCGCTCATACCTAGCGAAACAGGGCGGATCAAGATCCAGGTCCCTGCAACAAGAGGCAGATCTGGTGTTCCGCTGGGCGGAGGGGACAGTGTTGTCCCTCACAGCCCAATACCCGCAGGGCGACCTGAACAAACAGACTACCTGAGCAGAAACCTGGTCCTTCCAGGGGAATGAGAACTGAACCAGGAGGTATTCTCCGACCTCCAGGTCAGGTTTGGACCTCTGGATGTGGACATGTTTGCAACAAGGTCCAACTTGAAACTGGACAGGTTCTTTTCCAGGTTCCCACATCACGGCGCAGAAGAGACGGACACCCCATGAGCCCTGTGGCTTACAGGGCTCCTATACCTGTTCCCACCTCTTCCGCTCATAGGGAAGGTATGTCAGAAGATCCACCAGGAGAGGGCACAGGTGGTCCTAGTGGCACCACACTGGCTGAGGAGACCCTGGTTCTCCGATCTAATGCAAATGGCAGTTCAGGAACCCTGGCACCTTCCACAGAGGACTGACCTAGTTCACCAGGGCCCAATGCTCCACTCGGACCCAGTCTGGCTCCATCTGACAGCATGTAGATTGAGCGGCGAGCCCTGAGGGACCATGACTATGAGGAATCAGTCATCAACACCCTTCTCTCGTCCAGGCGAGTTTTCACCAGGAGGATCTACGAAACCACATGGCGTGCCTTCAAGAGATGGTGTACCCACAACACCTGAGCCATACAGACGCATCAGTGAAGCATGTGTTGGCTTTCTTACAGAAGTGCTTAGAGGCGGGCCTCCGCCCTAATACCCTGAAGAGGCAAGTAGCGGCCCTCTCGACCTTCGTCTCAGGTCAGGATGGGACGCGCTTGTCCTCGCACCCCCATGTCAGGCGTTTCCTGAGAGGCGCCTCGATAATATCACCTCCGGCATAGGTTCCCCTCATGAAACCTCGCCCTTGTTCTCGGACACCTAATGAAGCAACCTTTCGAGCCTAAGGTTCCCCTCAGGACACTCACCATCAAGATGGCCTTCCTGGTCCCCATCATCTCAGCCTGGAGAGTCTCGGAGCTAGCGGCCTTATCAGTGAGGGAACACCTTTGTTCTTTCACCGAAGACATGGTGACCCTCCACCCCGACCCATCGTTCAAGCCCAAGGTTCTGTCTGAGTTCCACACCTCTCAGCCAGTTGTCTTACCTTCCTTCTGCCCGAATCCTTCCCATCCAAAGGAAAAGCTGTGGCACAAGCTGGATGTCAGGAGGACCCTGAAAATCTACATCAACTGCACGGCCCCCATCTGGCGTAGTGATGCCCTCTTCGTTTCCTTCTCTCAGTCATCCCAAGGAAATAGGGTCTCACAGAAAACCAGCACCACATGGATAAAGGCCTGCATATTTGCGGCCTATGATGCTGCCAAACTTCCCAGGACTTCAGGAGTAACAGCTCACTCTACCAGGTCGGCGGCAAATTCCACCGTCTTCTCCACCAACGCTCCCCTGGCAGAGATATGCAGGGCAGCGACCTGGAGTACTCCATCCATCTTCATCAGGTACTATAAGGTGGACAAGTTCCGCTCTGCTGAAGTGACCTTCGGCTGCAGAGTACTCCAGGAGGTAGTCAGGGACTGAAGTCCCACGTAGCAGTCACTCCCACCCTTCTGTTCTTTGGCTAGCTTGGGCACGTCCCACAGCTGAAGGACCCATATCATCCCCCTCCCCTCAGATAATGCCACATTGGTTACTTACCATGAAGGTGCATTCTTGAGTGGATGACATGATACGGGTCTTTTCCCTACCCAGTGACTGCAGTCGAATCTGAATCCTGGATAATCGCCACTCCTGGAGTCTGGTGATCCGGTACTACTCGATTTTTCCTTTACTTCATATAGGGCTTTGCTAGTCAGCAAACTGGCCTCAGGATGGAGGAGACAAAGAAATTTGAATTAAAAAGAGTTGATGTAACTTCCTGCTCCACCTGGGTGGTGACTGACGTAACCCACAGCTGAAGGAGCTGAAGGACCCATATCATCCCATCCCCTCAAGAATGCACCTTCACGGTAAGTAACCAATGTGGCATTCTGACTGTACGCCAGCAGGGCTCTGCTGTGGAGTTCCTATTTGGGAAGGCAGCGGAGGCAGACCCACAGCAATGACGAGCACTACATATTTAGGCTTTTGGCCAGGTAAGGTGTGGTGCTTAGCTCCAGACCAGAGTGCTCTGTATTTCATCCGGATTTTTACCCCAATGTATACAAACCCTATGTACCCTATTTTGACCATTTAGGACATATGTTTTCATTATCATCTCAGCAACCCTGCAGGATTGGAGGAGGTATGAATCTGAGGGATAATACCTTGCCTGTGGCTATCATGTGAGTCATAAACTCACCAGAGGTAAGATTTGATTTAGCTGCCAACTAGTTTGCAGCTTACTTTCTTAGCCTTTGTGATGTACTGGCTTTCACCAGTCCAGAGGCATGATACTGCTTAAGCTCTACTAGTTGTTAAAATGATTTGAGGGCTTCTTTCCCTAAAATCTGAAGACATCTTTCCACAGCTGAAATACACGTATGAACTCCAACGAGGTTATTGTGAGGCTGACATACCTGTGGCTCTGACTATAACTGTAGTGTCTATGTGCACAGACACCAGGATTGGGTGGGGGGGTCATTCAATTTAGTGTGAGCTTGAACCTTCAATGTGACTTAAATACAGCTTTTCATTTGAACCTTGTTTGAACTCCCAAGTTGTCCTTCATTTCCCAGATAGATCTGGCTCCCAAGGGGATTCCTGCCTGAGTAGGTGGACATTTTTGATGACTGGCAACAGATGAAAGGAAGGAGGCAAAATACTTAGGCTGTTCTTCCAGAAAAATAAAGAAACATAAAGAGGCAAAATGCATCCTGTTGCTGCAGGCAAAAACGTTCACAGGAGCCTGAGAACAAACCACATTTTTTTCCTAAGCATGAAAGGATGTGATGTGGCCTATTTAAAATGCGGAGGGGTGGGGTGGGGTATACCTTTTTATTGCATCAGTGGATTCCAGTTGGAAGGTGGTCTTGTAACCAATGTCATGCCCCTAAATGTTGTGGCAGGGTTCCAAAATTTTTCCAGAGGCTAGTTGCCTATTTGTTGATCTCTTTTCTTTCTACAGTCCAGTTTCATAGAGTGGGAAGGGATCCCAAGTGCCATCTAGTCCAACCGTCTGCCAAGTACCTTGTGTCTTTGAGAGGTGGCTGTCCAACCACTGTTTAAAAACCACCAGTGGAGGAGTATCAACCCTCTTCCAAGGCAGTCTGTTCCACTGTTAAACAGCTCTTACTGTCTGTCACAAAGTACTTCCCAATGTCTAATCGTGATATCCTTTCTTGTCATTAGAATCCATTGGTTCAGGTCTTATCTCTCTGAAGAAGCAGAAAGCCAGCTCATTCCATCTTCCCTCTGACAGTCTTTCAGATATTTAAAGATGGCTGTCATGTCACCTCTCAGTCTTCTCTAGCTTAAACATGCCAGACTCATAGGGCTTGGCTTCCAGGCTGTTCACATCTTGTTTACCCCTCTCTGGACACATTTCTTCTTCTGGATATGTTCCACCCTTCTGTTTCCTTCCCTTTCTGTGGTTCCACCAGACATGGAGACTGATTGTCAAAGTCTGATGACTTTGGGGGTGGAAAAAAGGGAGAATCTCCAGGATGTGGAGAGAAAGAAGAATGGGTGGGTAGAGAGATTCTGCACCCTCTGCTTGCCCCCTGATTTACACCACCCTCACATTGGACATGAATGTTATTCTAATAGATTGATTATTTAACAGTCACATCTGGTTGGACCTCTTCCATCTAAGCTAGGGGTGGGTGAAATGGGACCCTCCAGATGTTACTGGGCTGTAACTCCCATCATCCCAAGCCAGCAAAGCCTGTAATGAGGAATGCTGGGAATTGCCTTTGAGCAACATCTGGAAGGTTATGCTGCCCACTCCTGATCTGGCTGGAGTCTTGGTTTAAATGTGGCATGGGGAACATGTACTGTATATTAAAACAGTGCAGAAGAACCACCGGACCAGTGTTGTTGTCTTGTTTACGCTGGGCTACTGGCAACTACAGATGCAGATTTCACATACATGCTGATGTGTTCGCAACCCAACATGTGGAACCTTGCATGGGTAAAGCTCTTCAAATGTGTGTTTGTGCACACATGTACAGGCATACCTCCCACCATCATATGTAATATAGGTGTCAGAATATCAACTGGATGAAAGAGAGTCCCATGCATGTATCTTGCATAACCTTGCATTAAAATAGAAGTGCTTGTTTTGAGTTTGTGTCCTGGATTCTTTGTGATGCCTTTCTAACATGTAAGAATTAGTACTATTTAAGAAGAACAAGTTTTCAGGTGGCTTTTATTTCATCAGGCCTTTTGGAGTTTAGCCTTGAGGAAGATAAAGCTTTCTGCCTGCTTTACTGTAAATTTGTGCTTTGTAGTTGGTTATTCCTACTAACAATCTTACATGATGAACTGTTAATGTTGGGGCATTAGTTTTTGTACTTGAGGAAGAGTTTTCATTATTAGAGTCAGATTAGTCCTGTTTCCTCCTAGGGATGGGAAAAAATACTTGTTTGGTCCACTTTTAAATAAATGATGGACTTGCTTGCACTTCCTAAATGAATGTGTGAGCCAGAATACAAGTATCCGTTGGTTGTGGAGATTCTCAGATGCAGCAAAAAGTACCTTAGTAGAACGCCAGGATAATACTGTCCCATGAACGAGACCTGGTTTCAGACAACGTTGTCCTCATCGTGTCCTGCTCCTGTGCTACAGCGGTTAGTAAGGCATTGCTTTTCATTGATGGGACGTCCCCATCAATGAAAAGCGATGCCTTACTAACTGCTGCAGCACAGGAGCAGAATGTGACTAGGACGTCAGAAACCGCCTGGGTCCCATTCATGGGACAGAAACGTCATCCTAGCATTCTGCTAAGGTACTTTTTGGACACGTCGGATAATCTCCTGTGTCTGTTCTCCAAATTTTGAAACTCAGTTTTATAATCAAATGTGTATGTTTAGCTGAAGCTGTACGAAAATGCATATGAAATTTTATGCAGACTTTTAAAAACAACATTTGCAAGATGATGTGGAAACAGGACAGAATGAAGTTGTGCATGATGAAATGCAAATGTCTTAGAAAGTTGAATGGACAGAATTGTCCATCCTTGTTTGCCACAAACTAGGCTACAAGTCATGTTGTCTGCCAGGAACATTACAGGTGGTAGAAAATGTGCAGCTAACTTTGCAGTAATCTGGAGGAGAGAAAAGTTCATGGTCTTGTTTATCCGAGGGGGAAAATATGAACACATTCGGAAAGGCAGGCATTTGCCATGATGCGACATGTCTACACGGCCAAAAGAGCCCCGCAAACTCCGCATGACCCCCTAGCCAGATGGCGGCTGTGAGAGATTTACTCATAATTTTAAATCTGCCACCGCCAGGTTTATTTTTATTTTTAAAAAAAAAAACAGTTTCCCAGGGTGCGCACAAGCAACAGTTTGTATTTACATATAAATCAATTTTAAAACGTATGAGAACACTGTTTGATCAACTTACCAGACCCTCGCTTAGCTGAAAATCCAACATGGTTGCTGCAGCTGCTTTCCCTCTTTGCCAGCCCTGCCCCCTGTGATCATTCAGCCAATCAGATTCTACTGCCTGTTTGTATCTGTACGAACGTGCGTGTTCAAATGGTTGCATATTCAGAAGTCGTATGGAGCTTTTCAGAAAATCCATATGAAGCCCTGGACTTTGTGAGGGATTTTGCTGCCCCCCTTCTGAATGACACGTATTTGTGTGAATGATCATTTGAATGGACTGCTGATCTTTTGCATCTTGTTCATATTATTTTGACTGTATAGATGGGAACCATGTCTTTACCAAGAACATTTGGGCTTTACCAAGACTTGGGCTTCCGGTTGCATTGTACCTAGAAAACAGAAATATCTTGTGTAATTAAAAACAGAAGAACCTTGTGTAGCTACTACCTTGAATGAGTAGCCTTCCCCTTGTTATCTCAGACGTTAGTTGGCAGCCTCATTAAGATGGGCATTGGGTATTAAGAGGAACTGTGAAAAATTTAAGATGCATGGAGCAAGAGTGGAAGAATTCCAGTTCATGTTTATCTCACGAAGTCAATCTTCTCACAATCTGGCACTTGTAGTCAGAGTGCCAGCTGGCAGGGATATTTTCTGATATAAATTATCCATCCGTTCTGAAGAGCAGAGGGACAAGGAAGCTTTTGTGCTCTGAGGACAAGGGAGGGGACTTTTTCCTTTATTGACTTAAATGGCATCTCTGCATACTTTCCCCCCTCTCAGTATTTATAGATTCAAGGCTGCAGCACTTCCTTTAGCATTGCTGGTATTTATGCAGAGGGATTAATGTGGCTTGCAGCCTCTGCATCCCCCCTCCCTCTCCCTGCCTGCTGCTGATGCCCACCTCCTTTTAAAAGCTACTTCATGGCAAAGCTGGTGGAAGCTTTCAGATAGAACTGGTAAGGGAATGCTAGTTTGAAACCCTGCAGGCCTGCAGCAGTTTCATTAATGCCTTTTTCTAATATAAATTTGGCCTTCCTGAGGTTTTAGACCACAACTATCCCTGATTATTGACCACATTGACTGGGAGTTTAATTCCCAAGTATCTGAAGGGCATGAGGACTGTCTTAGAGTAATGGTGTATCTAGTCCAAGGGACATTCCTCTCTGATCTTCAGCCTGCTTATTCAAGGTCTCTCATTTAAACTGGCGAAGCTAGAGACTGAAACTGGCACCCTGTAAATGCAAAGCCTCTGGGCTCTCTCCGTGGCTTTAGGGTGCCCGCAGCCTTGTGGAGTGGAGTTGTTTCCAGATGGTCAGGTGGAAGAGCAAGCATAAGCAACTTGTTCATTTCCTCCCTTGCTTCTGAATCTTGTGAAAAGGTGGCAGTAGGGGGAAGGGATGCACATTCTCTAGATACTAGGGCAGAGTTGCCCTCCTACTCCAGAAGCACTGAGTAGAGTGACCAGATTTATTTTTCTCCACCAGAGTTACTGAAGTGGCTCTCTACTTGTGGCAAAGGGGGATAGGATAGGATAGATGTTGGGAACATGTTGATACTCTTCTTGTACACAGTCACTAAGTATTTGTTAAATCTATTTCTTATCTGAGAAAGACATTTTTATGCTCTATCTACCCATTCCCTTCAGACTTGCATGCATTGAATGTTTTGAACATGCCATCTCGTAATTAGAGGGCTTAAGTGCAATGTAAAGTTCTTCTTCTTCTTCTTCTTCTTTTTTTTTTTGGTAGCGTGGGATTGTTCATAACATGAAACCCATCCCTTTTGCTTCAGAAAGCAAAAATTTCAGAAACCTTTGAAGTATAAAAACCCATCTTTTGCCCCACCTTAATACTGTTGGCCTTTAAATAACAGGCACAAAGGCACAGGCTGACCCTGCATTCTAGTTTTGTACAGATACAAACAGTTATTTTAAAGGTTTTCTGTTTCCTGGTATGCTGCATGATTGGGGTCCCTCCCCATTGGCACTTTCTGTTATGTACTGACTCCAGTTCACTATTTATTACCTCCCATGACTTTTCATTTCAAATCATGAGCACTGTGAGATAGAAGGGGAACTGAAGAAAAGCTGGTTCATGCTAAATAAACGTGGACTAAAAGTAGGTCTAGTTTGAAATTTGGATGATATATTTTAAAAATCATGACAAGAATGACCAGAATTTAGGAATGTTACTTTTTGAAATTGCAATTCCAAGATTCCCCAAGCAAGCATGGAATGCAAGGAGAATGCAGCAGACAACTAACTTCCAGCACCCACACTTTCTGGATTTGTATTTTGATCCATATCATATGTTTGACAGATTCCTAAGCATGGAGACCAACAGCAAAGTACTGTCTGAGCACTCCATAACTTCTATTAATAACAGGTTTCATCACAAAGAAGGAGAACAAAATACAATTTCAACTAACATATATAAAAATGTAATTTGACTTTATGGCAGATTTGATTACTTAAGGCATGGATTATATTATTCCAAGTCACTTCTTTACGTGGGGTTTCAACGTGCTTCCAATCAATTATTTAAACTATAATTCTTCTTTTTCTTCTATGCATTGTAAACAAGAGACTATAACCAAGCAATTCCCTAATAGAAGGGTATGGCTCATATTTCCTCTACATGTTGTCCAACTGCAAGTTCCAGCCAGCATAGCAACACTAAGAGTTTTGATCTGTAAATTATACTTTTTAAAATGTTTTTGTTTATCCTTACTGTTCATTGTGTAGTGTTGCAAAAAGTATGTGATATCTACATTGTCCCAAAAGTAGTATATTAGAGATAACTTTGTTTGGAATGTATTACTTCCAAGCTCAAACTTGGCAGTCCTTTTTCTCAAGATAAACTTTGCAGGAGGAGGTCACTCTGCGCAGGGTTGTGTGAATGTATGTGTTTGTGAATGTCATGGTTGCTTCTCTGCTCCATTTTCTCCTGCCACCACCCTGCCCCCAACAGCTTGTCCAAAACTGGACAAACTGCTGGGGTTTGTCTATATAGATGTGCATTTGTTTGGACTCTCAATACTGCTGGTTTTTCCAAACCACTGTTTGCAAAAAGTATCTTTGTAATATTAGAATGCTTTGCATTGCAGCCTAAATCATTGCATTCTTGGATATATTTATTTTTTTAAAATGCTTTTGTGTAATTTGCAACTCGCAACATGGCATACTTTTCTGTAGTCGTGGGATTGCATGGCCCTGTGAGGCAAGAGATTATGCTGATAGTAGCAGTGTTGTTGGTAGAGTCTCCCATGTCAGGCAAGCTTTTGCTGGGGAGCCAGACAAAATGTGCCAAACAGCTACTGGACAGCATCAAAAGTGTGTGTGTGTGTGAGAGAGAGAGAGAGAGAGAGAGAATAAGAGAGAAAGAGAAACTGGTGGAGGATCTCTCAGAAACAATGGCAGTGGCACCATTGCTAATGCTTGTTAGTACTACTCAGAGGGAGGCATGGTAAACCCCCTTTGAATGTCATTTACCATGAAAACCCTATGGTTAGACAATCCAAAATGAAACAAGAAGTAGTGCCAGAAGATGAGACTCCTAGGTTGGATGGCACTCAACGAGCTACTGGGATACAGCAGAGGACAACTATGAGTATCACTGTAGCTAATGACACAACTGGACCCAAGCTGAAAGAACGTTGAGCTCTTGATGTACTCAGAGGTGAAAGGAAAGTCTGAAGCTACACAGCACATATTATAGGAACATTGAATGTGAAAAGCATGAATCAAGAGAAGCTAGACGTAAAACAAGAAATGGAATGTATAAATAGTACAGTACTTGGGGTGAGCAAACTAAAGTGGACAGGAATGGATAGTTTGAGTCAGATCATTACTCAGGAAATGAAAATCTGAGAAGAACTAGAGTGGCATTAATAGTGGTTTTGGTGGTGATGATGATGATGATTTCTTATCCACCTCTCCCCATGGATCAAGGTGGGGAACAACAGATTTCCACATAACAACTAATATCAATTAAAATACATATCAGTTAAAAATACATAAACACATTAAAACACATAATATCAATTTAAAAGAACAAATAAAACCAATATAATTAAAACAATTTAAAATTCACAACCTCAGGGGTTGCATAATACAAAGTCTGACTGAATAATATCAATAAGACTCCACAGAAAACCTAATGAGACTCCAGGGAAAACCTGTCAATATAACGATAATCCAAGTTTATGGTCCAACTACAGAGGCAGAAGGAGCAGCTCTATTCTCTCTGCAAAAACAAGACAGGAGAAGATTATAGCACAGACTATGAATGGCTAATATAAAAAATTAGAATCAAGCTAAAGAACCCTAAACCAACCACCATGCCAAAATACAACCTGAAGAACATCCCAGTAGAATTTAAAGATAATGAAAAAATAGATTTGCACTATTTAGCCTAATTGACAGGGAGCCAGAAGAACTCTGGACTGAAGCCAAGTACATTGACAGAGAGAAATGGAAAAAGACTCTATCTGCAGCCAGAAAGAAAGAGAAGTCTCAATAGAGGACAGAGGAAACTCTTCAAGCACTTAAGGACAGATGAGAATAAAAGTAAAAAGTGACAAAAATGGGCTAGAACCTGGAATTCATCTATTCAGCATCTTGTGCACAGGGACAAAGAGAAGTACCAGTACTATAATAATCAGTGTAGAGAAATAGAAGATGATGACGATGACATCAACAACAAAAAACAACAGGAAGAACAAGAGACCTCTTCCACAAGATCTGAGAAATCAAAGGGAAGTTTACATAATACATAAACCAGAAATGGACTTGGAGGAAGGAGGCATGAAAACATGAGGAAGGAACACTAACAATTTAAGATATGCAGATAATACCATACTACCGGCAGAAAATAGCCAAGACTTGGAACAATTACTGAAGAAAGTCAAGGAAAAAAGTGCAAAGCTAGGTTTACAATTGACCACAGATGATTTACATCACTTTAAAGTAGACGATAAAGACATTGAAAAAGTTTGAGATTTTCCATACCTTGGCTCAGTCATTAATCAGAATGGAGAATGCAGTCAAGAAATTAGAAGAAGACTAGGACTTGGAAGGGCAGCTATGACAGAATAGGACAAGATCCTGAAGTGTAAAGATATATAATCGAATACTAGGGTTGTCCATGCCATCGTATTTCCAATTTCTATGTATGGATGTGAAAGCTGGTCAGTGAAGAAAACTGCTAGGAAGAAAAGTCTTTTGAAATGTGATGCTGGAGAAGAGTTCTATGGATACCATGGAATGCTGAAAATACAAATAAATGGGCCTTAGAGCAAATCAAGCCTGAGCTCTCTCTAGAAGCCAAGATGACTAAACTGAGACTGTCATACTTTCAACATAACGCGAGAAGACATGATTCACTAGAAAATACAATAAAGCTTGGTAAAATAGAAGGCAAAAGGAAAAGAGGAAGACTACATTCCAGATGGATAGACTCAATCAAGGAAGCCACGGCTGCCCTGAGTTTGCAAGACCAGAGCAGGGCTGTTGATGAAAGGATGACTTGGAGGTCTCTCATTCATAAGCACTGTAAATTGAAGTCGACCTGTTAACAACAACAATTTGCAACTCCTTTCAGTTTCTCCATTTGTGTTTTCCTTCCTTAAAGAAACAATCATGTGTGCTAATTCTAGCCTAAATACCACAAAGGCACCAGAACCCGCCTGATCTTGGAAGCTAAGCAGAGTCAGCACTGAATAGTACGTGGATGGGAGATGGCCATTGAATACCAGATGCTGTAGGGTATATTTCTGAGGAAGGAACTTGCAAAGCCACCTCTGAGTATTCCTTGCCTAAGAAAACCCTATGAAATTTATGGGGTTGCCACAATGTGTGCGCAAGTGCGCACACATACACAAAATGTGTGCGTACGTGCACACACATACACAAAATGTGTAAATGAGGGCTTAGCTCAGGGTAATTGGTTCCTGAAAGTTTAAAAATGCAAAGAATTTCTCAACATCTTGGCTGAAATGGAGCATTTTTATTTTGTTGACATTTTGGCATTCATGCATTTTAATTTACTCATAAAATAACTCTGGTTACAGTTACAGTATTAGTAGCTTACTTGCCCTGCTAAATCTCCATTATTGTGAAAATCCCCACAAATTGGTCCCGTTTGGCTCTTACAGCAACCAGATGAACTAAAAGTTTGACACTGGGTTTCTTGCCTTACTTGTTAAAAAAATAAGGACTTGAAGGCACACGTGCACACACATGCACGCACGCACACACTCCCTTAAGTCTAGTATAGGAGACTGGCAGTGAATGCAATGACTCCTGAACCAATGGGAAGTAATATCTAACACTCTGGTTGTAAACAGGCTTGAAGAGAACAGGCTTGAAGAGAGCACTTCATTTATGAAGTACAGAGTGTGTGCATGCATGTAACTGTAGGTCACATTTTTATTTATTAATTAAAATATTCTATTCCTTCCTGCATTTGGAAATCAGAGCTCAGCGTATAATAAAGTTACATCCCTGGCTTGAAGATCAGCCCCTCAGCAAATATAGCAGCTGTCCATTGTTGCAAACTGAATTACAGTCCTCCACTTTTGTGGGGACTGGAGAGCAGGACTCCCACGAAAGTGGAAAAACTGCAAATAGTTTGAGTCCCCCTCCAAACTGTTGGGGGGTATGAGTCTAAAATTAAAAAATTATTAAAGATTTCAGGGATCTAGCCCTTTTAAAAATAAAAATATCTTCTTTAAAAAGAAAGCTTTCTTTCAAAGTAAGCAGAGTAAAAGCATCGGAATGCAGACACAACTCAATTAACATTTAAATGTGTGGTCTGATCACCCAGTCAATTAGACTCATTAAACAACAAAGATGTCTGTTTAAAAATGCATACCAAAAGTTTACATATTCAGATTTAAAGTCCTTAACTAGCTAAGATTAGGTTAGGATAGGGAAAAAAAACTCACCCAGCCTTAAGCAATGAGGGCTGCATGGTGAAGGGTGAAAAGTAAAAGCATAAGGAAGGAAGTAATGGAAGTAATGGCAAAGCCACATGGAGCTTTTCTCTTAAGTATTTAAATTAGGAGGTCATGTGATGAATGACCCATTGCTCCAGTTGGCTGAAATTGCCTAGGGAAAGAAGAAGGGGAGTGGAAAACCTCATGCATGCAGGGAAATTCCTAAACAGAACTTAACATGGGATACACAAGATTGAATTGCATTATAATAATAATTTCCCCACATTCTACACAAGCATGCATGCTACAGATTCTGCTGCTGCAAGACTCTCTACCATGCCTTTTCTGCTACACCTCCATCGCCAGACTCTGAGCCTCCCCACCTCCTGTGCCTCCTAGGACATTGACACTGCTGCAGAAATCTCCTGCAGTATGGTCCTCCTCTCAAGAAAAAGGAAGACACTAAAGGAGACTTTTTTGCAGCAGCTGTGGCAGGATTGGCCGGTGGCAGCAGTTCACCCTCCTCCTCCTCCTCCTCTTCATCTCCTTTCCTGCCAGCAGTCCCTCCAGCCCAAGGTGCACGCAGTCCCTGCCACTCGCCTGCCTGTTCCCTCACATGGCTGCTCACTTTCTCTCTTGCTGGCTGGCTTGCTCTGTTTGCCTTGTTCAGCCCCTCCATCCCCCACTGCTCGCAGGGTGCATCCTCCCCCTGCCACCTCTGCCCTCTCAGGTCCCTTGCACCATGTTTGCAAAGGAATGCTCTGCCTGGTTTGGATGCTGTTTGTCTGGCGGGCAGGAAGTGGTGGGGAGGAGGGAGAAGGCCTCCAGAGTTTCACACATAATGCACAGGCACCCTTTGCCTTTTTAATCCTGCTCCCCACTCATAGTAAACCACTTTCACCAAGTCACCAAGAAGGCTTCTTGGTTTCCCTGCCTTCCAAAGATGGGGAGTGGGGATGAAGAGGTGAAGGGCAGTTCAACCCTTCTATCCTGAACACCAGTCAGCAAGTGTCCAAGGGAGCAGAGGGTTGACGTGCAGGAGCTATCAAATAAACAGTTTCGTCTGAGTCAGTTGTCAGGGCAAGATGAAAGGAGAAGCACAACAGTGATCAATAGCCAGTCCAGAAGTAGTGTTTCAGCAGGTCAGTGGTACAGGTACTTGAGCTAACAAGGAATTAACAGACTAGTCCAAAGTCAGTTCAAAGTCAAGCTGAAACAGGAAAAGAAGAACTAATGCCAAATAACCATATAAGGTAGTTGTCTGCACACAGGAGATTTTCACACGGGCTATATATCCCGTGGCAGGAACAGAACAGGGTCGGGAAAGGTTTTCCCTTTCGGACAACGTTGACCCCGTTCTGTCCTGTATCCATCCTGCTCCCGTGACTGTTCCAGAACAGTGTAATCATGATTTTTCATCGTGAATAGACCTCCCATTCTGTCACTATCACGCAATCACGGGAGTGCGAACAGGAACCCCGTTCCTGTTCCGAAATGTCAGCCGTGGAGGGGAGGTCCATTCTGAGCACTTCCTGGTATGATCTGGACATCCAGGTAAGTGGCACCTTTTATTTTACCTTCCCTGTTTTGATTGTGTGATTTAAAGTGTGTTTTTGTGCTTGGTGAACTGATTTTATGTTTGGGGGTGTTTTATTTTTTAAATTTACCGCCTGGCCGTTATCACGTGATAACGTGATAACATTTCAGACGGTCGGTTGTAAAAGCAGCCTTACGACGGCTGCATTTACAGCTGGCCAGCGAGGGGAGAGGAAGCCCGTTCCTGCTGCGGAATTAAGGTAAGTGTGTGAAAGATTTACATTATTCTGTGGCAGGAACGGGAGAGGAGGCGGCGGGGCAGTAACGGGGCATTTTGGCCCCTGTGAAAGTCTCCTAAGTCTGGGAGAGAAATGTTGGGATATTTATGGGCAGTTCCTTCAAGGTCACCTGTGTCTCACCAGTGGCTAATTAGTTCGTATTTAACCTAAGCTGAGCATGGCACTTCTCCTTCCCCGAGTTCACTGAAGGGTGGGGGAACCTCCTCAGCATCAAGACTTGTGGCTTCCTGGCATTTTGCCTTTTCCTCCTCTTCAGCTGGACTGTTCAGGGGGTGAGTTGTGGCATCTGCTCCCCACCTGTAGTAAAGAGCTTTTACCAAGTTGCCAAGAAAGCTTCTTGGCTTCCCCACCTTCCAGAGATGGGTAGTGGGCATAAAAAGATGAAGGGCGCTTCAACCCCACTCCCAACCGACAGTAAAGGGCTTTCGCCAAGTCACCAAGAAGACTTCTTGGCTTCCCATCTTCCAGAGGTGGAGAGTGGGAAGTGGGATTGAAGAGGCAAAGGGTGCCTATGCCTTGCATGCAAACCTTTCGAGGGCTTCTTCTCCCTTTCTTGGTGACTTAGTGAAAGCTATTTAATACAAGTGGGGAGTGCGGTTGAACTGCCCTTCACCTCTTCATCCCCACTCCCCATCTCTGGAAGGCAGGGAAGCCAAGAAGCCTTCTTGGCAAATTGGCAAAATCTCTTTACTGCGGGTGGTGAGCAGTGTTGAAGAGGCAAAGGGCTCCCATGCCTTGCATGCAAAACTCTCAAGGGCTTCTCCCTCTCCACCACTTCCCACCCTCCAGATGAAGAGCATCCAAACCAGGTGGCACATTCCTTTGCAAACACAGTGCACTGGTTCGAGCAAGAAGTGCCTGGAATGCAGCAAGAAAGCCCACTTAGTCACCTGTCTTGGGAATTGTTGCAGGGCTGCAGCAACAAAGTGGTAGCGGCAGTGAGCTTAGTTTCGTTGGAGCTGCCACCACCGGTCCTGTAGCTGCTGCAAAAATCTCCTTTAGTGTCAGCTTCCTTCTCCTCAAGTGAAGGAAACAACACTGCAGGAGATTTCTGCAACAGTGTTGTCCTAGGAGACACAGGAGGGGAGGCTTGGAGACCTTGGGGTTGGAGGCAGCTATAAACTCACAAATAATCAAATCTGAGAAAAGGAAACCAGCGAATGTGGATGGCTGACTGGATACCTAAGAAATTTTGCAAACTATTATAAACCATTTGACTTTACCTGTCCAGTGTCTGATCTTCCTCGTTCAAGTGAAACCCAAGGACTAATAAAATTAATCAGACTGGTAAAAATCAGGTTCCTCATACCTACAACAGAGTCACAAATTCAGAATTTGAATGTGGTTTATGGAACTCAAACAGGCTCATTTCTGGAATTATACCAAGTGTCAAATGCAAACATGCAGGCTATTTTTCCTCTGCACCAAGAATTTCCTAATGTTTAAGATCTTCTAATGGTGAATTTCTCATAGAGAGCGCACAGAGCAGTGTGGCTGAAATTTTACCCACTTGCCAAGGATGGTGTAATCTGTCCATATCCCTACTGGCCATCTGTTTGGACTGGCAGGGTTAGGTTTATCAGATGTTTATCAGATGTTTGTAGCTAGCAGAAGATCTGACATGATTTAGTCTATGTTTTTCCAAGACAAGTTAAGATTCCTATGTGGTTGTTTTCCCTCTGTATCAAGATTTTTTGGGGATATGGGTAGGAGTTGAGAAGTTTGTTTATTTATTTTGCCAATAATTGTTGAATAGCAAACTTCAAAGCATTCTAGCAGCATTAATTTCTTCCATCCCTCCACCCCCTTCCAAGTTCCTGTGGTGTATATAGGAAAGGAAAAACAGTTTTTGAATGGCAATTCCAGCAGTCAGTTAGCAGCACACAGATGTTTGGACCTTTGGTTATTACCCAACTTCCATGGTTAATATACAAAATAATATAATAGTGCAGTAGAATTTTTAAGTTAGGCTCTTCCAATTCTGTTGTTGTCCTTTTTATATTGGAAACTTTAGTGCTTTGGTTTTAATGTCATGGATTCTAATTTCCCGAATTCCTGCATGCCAGGCAGGTGGACTAGATGGCCATTCTGGTCTCTCCCAACTCTATGATTCTATTCATTACACTTTCAAAAATATCTTGGTATTTGTTATACAATGTGTATATGGCACCAATCAGATAAAGGGTGTTTTACAAATTAAAGGGCTCACAGCAGTTTAAAAACAGTGGTAAGCACAGCTGAAATACTTATGGTTAGATACTTAATACAGCTAAATGGTTTAACCAGTTAAAATAATTCATTTAATATTAATGTAGGAAGGAATACTACAGTCATTAAATATCCTGGTGATAAAGACACTGATGAAGATCCAAGTAGGATCGAAACAACTGGATAAAGAATCCGGATAAAAGTTGTTTGTTTGTATTAAACCAATTGTGTGTGTAAAAATATTGTCAAACTTTCATACTGGTATTGTTAATATTTACTGTAAAAGAGTTATTTTTGGTTATAATATATTAAGCCAATTGTGGATGTAAAAATATTTGTCAAACTTTATGTTGGTATTGTCAACAATTGCTGAAACAGAGCTGTCTTTGGTTATAATTATTCTGTATTAAGTTAGTGAGGATCATTATGCTGTATTAAGCTATTTGTGTATGTAAAAATTGTAAGCTTTATGCTGGCATAGTGGGTTTTGCATGCTGAAAAAAAACATTTTGTGGTTGTATTGCTTTAAATTGAATTCATCACATTGAAAAATCTTTAAAATAGCATTGTATTAACAAACTAGTTAATTTTTTTTTATTATTATCACACTTCCTTGTTGCTTTGGAGTGCCATATCAGACACCCTCCTTCAGAGTTATTTGGCATAAAACAGCACACCAACCATAGAGTCTTCCTAGAAAATGTGTCCTCTCTAGCCATTTTCTAGGTCCTCCAAGGCAACTCTATGTTATTTTAAACAGGAAGTCCCATTATTTTCAATGGCGTTCGCTATTATCCAGGGTTTTTGGTCTCCACAAGGCCCACCAAAACCAATCCCCAGCAGATACGGGGGTCCTATTGTAGTGCATAAGGGTGTTGTGTCTCATTGAGTGCTGTTCTGGAGACCAATGTAGAAGTGGCTCCAAGGAGAAGGACAACAACTATTGTTGTTGTTGCTGGAAAATGGAATTTGAAAAGCTCTCATCTGAAACTGATTTATTTTTATTTATTTATTTTTATTTATACCCCGCTCTTCAGCCACAAAGGCTATCAGAGCGGTTTACAAATTGTCAATTTAACAGTTCCCTGACCTCAGGTTTACAATCTAAATAAGACATGACACATAAGGAAAAGGGAATGGCAGTGGGGGGTAGGGATTAAATCCAGCAGATACTGCTGGTTCTTCTCTCCCTCCAAGGGCAGGGCCTTTCACTTGCTTCTGGGCCCAGGCCTGATGGAGTTCTGCCTGCCTCTTCTGAGGCAGAGTCTTGCTCAGGACTTGGAAACTTTTTTTTATTCCTTGGCCAGTACAGGCACTGTTCTTTGTAAATTGGTTGTTTTCCAACAGCCACCAGACTCTGTCTTACTACAGTGGATGAACATCATGACTCTTTTAAGAAAAGAAACAACTTGGACAGTGGCAGGCTCTAAGTAACAGGCACCATCAGTAGAGTAACTAACTGCAGTTGTTCAAAGCCTGAGGAATCCATGCAGCTTTGAGATGGCAATGATACCATAAACAACTCTGTTCTTTTGTGTTTGAATAGTGCATAAAAAGCAACCACCCTGTCTGCTGTTGTTTGGGGTAAAGGGCATTCTTCTATATGTGTTGTTGTTGCCTGGCTTCAGAACAGGGTCGATTGTGGCAAGATTGTGTGTGCATACAATCCTGCCCACTGAGGTGAAACAATAACAGCTGGCGTGCAGCTGTACACCTCATCCTGGGAACTTTTCTCACAGCCAAGAAGTCTTGAGAGGAAGGTGATTTTTTAAAAAGCTCTTCCCACAGTTGTAATTCTTGTTAACCGTTTCTGGCACCCCAGGGGCAACTCTTTAGTTCTTCCTTTGCTGCTCTGTAGGTCCATTCTTTCTCTTGACACCAGGATATAACAGTTAGGGAGCCCACCATGCAGATGAGCGCCCAGCCAGGTTGTATGAGTATCTCAGAAACCATTTGTCTTGAGCTTTAGTGTAGCCATTGACCAAAAACATTTCCCAGTTTTACATCTCTGGTGAGGAGTGGCAGCCATTTCAGCCTGCTCCATCATTGTAAAACTTGAAAACAATAAACACTAGCCCCTGTTGCTACACTGGCTGGAAGGCTATCTAGCTAGTCCCTGATGAAAATTCCTTGAAGCCTCTCTTTAACAGAAGTGCTAGTGTTCTTAAACAGTGAAGTTTAAGAGCTGCTTGTTTCTTTTCCAATTCAGAAAGTCTTTCTTTTCCTTCCTTCCTTTTTTTTTTTACACCCCACGCCCCACACACAGATCTTGAAGCTGTTAAAATTGTTTGTTCGTGTCAAGGGACTTCAGCAGAATGCTGCGGCTGGGGGAATGAAAACTAGGTTCTTTCTAATGTGCCGCTTTCACATCCTTACTGCTTCCAATTCCTGCCACCTCCACATCATGTGCCTCGTTTATGGCAGAGAATATTCCTCATAATTTTGAGTGTTCCATTCTTTGGCTTTTTCAGTTAGGGAAGGGCTGTCCCCATTTCTTTTCTTTTCTTTTTTTTCTCCTTTCCCTGAGAGACAGAGCTACTTGAGAGTAGTGTGAGGTATAATCTAGACCAGTGCTAATCAAAGTGGTGGTCCATGGGTTGGTGCCATTCCACAAGCTATGAACTGCCAGTCTGTGGCAAGTTTTCAAGGAAAGAAGAAATTGTAGCCATTGGGCACAAATAAAATGCTGTTCCCAGGTACAATTCAGGGGAGAAAAACCCCTGCTTGTCTTTCATATCATATAGCTTAAGAATCACTGCTCTAGACTAGAGTGCAAGGGTTCTCCTTGTGAATTGTGTTCCTCCTAGAACAGGATTGAAAATATCCATTCATTTGGCTGACAGCGGTGAGGTAAGAAATACCCCCAGTCCACCAAGCAGGTAAAATATCTGAGTAGGCTAGCTGGTACACAGTCCAGGCAAAGTTTTAAACTCTCAAAGTTCTCTTCATTTTGGAGGGAAAGGTTTAAATCCATTGGCCTTAAAAGTGCTGAGCTTTATTTGGGTTACCCTATGCCAAAAGTTCTGTGTGTTCCTTTTCTTTTGCAGCCCATAAGTGGCTTAGAACACTAGTAAAACTTGCTACAGGATAGTAACTGTCTGTTGGCTTGCTTACAAGGCAGTCCCAAATTTCATCCTAGAATTGTCTGCTGTGTGTTTGGGTTCCTTGCCAGACAAAGTGTCTGTGGTAGAAGGTTCTCTGAAGGAGGAAAGTTAGGAAGGGGGGAAAAAAACCACACCACTAGATAATAACAGAGAAGTGAGAACTTGAAGTACCACACATTCTTAGAAAGCAGCATTCTCATGTTTAAATTAATTTACATTTATTGGACTTGTTTAGAAGTATGGCAGTATTTGGAAATAATTATTGGGGATGGGGGGCTCTTTGCACAGCTGTGTTGGTAAATCCATACAAGGCAGGGTAGGGATTTTGTATGTCAGTATTGTGGGGAAGCGTGCCCACAAATTTGGATGCTTCTGGAATTTCCAGTGTAAACCCCAAAACTATTATTTATGTATTTTGGTGGTACACAGAGACATAATGTCAAAGAAGCTTTTTCCTTGCTTCTCTTCATCCTTCCCAGGATGGTTAAGCTAAGCTTAAAACAGTTCCTTCATCCCCCTCACTGTAACTGCAGGATATGAGAACCAATAATGGTTCCAATTGTAACAACAAGAGGCCCCGTTCTCTGGCTCATGTCAGAAAGAAACTATTCCAGAACATGGCCTCACAGCCCAGAAAAAAACCAAGGAAAAACCAGCATTTCCTCTTTGCTGTGTCAACTTTAGGGAAAGTGAAAGCATGAGTGTGTCTTTTCCTATGAAGGATGTACATGGCAACAGAGCCGATCCACTTGATTTTGTTTCTTTCCGGTAGCCTTAGCCAGAACTTGGAAAAGTTACTTTTGGGGATTTCAATTCTCAGAATGCCCTGGCTAGCAAAGTCACTGGCTATTTATTTATTTGATTTCTATGCCGCCTTTCTCCCAGAATGGGACCCAAGGTGGCTCATAAAACATAAAGACAATTTTAAAAAATACAACCGTTAAAAGTTAAAAACAATTAAAATTGCTACAATTTAAAATTATATAAAATGTATTAAAGTTAAAAGAATAAAAGCAATAAAAGCTCATCCCCATAAAAGCCTCTATGCCTGCAGCTACAAATTAAATGCCTGCTTGAATAAAAACATCTTTGCCTGCTGGCGAAAGGAAAGCAGGGAGGGGGCCAGCCTAGCCTCCCACGGGAGGTAGTTCCTAAGGGTGAGAGCAGCCACCAAGAAGGCTCTCTCTTGCATCCTCACCAGACGAGTCTGTGATGGTGGTGGGACCAAGAGAAAGCCTTCCCCTGATGATCCTAAAATTCTGGCAGGTTCGTATAAGGAGATATGGTCTTTTAAATAGTTTGGACCCGAGCCATACAGGGCTTTATAGGTCATGACCAGCACTTTGAATTGTGCCTGGAAACGAACCGGTAGCCAATGAAGCTGTTTTAACAAGGGAGTTATATATTACCTATAACTGGCTGCAGCAATCTGTACCTGCTGAAGTTTCTGAACAGTTTCCAAAGGCAGTCTCACGTAGAGTGCGTTACAGTAGTTCAGACAAGATGTAATCAAGGCATGTATCATTGTGGCCAGATCTGGCGTCTCAAGGAACGAGCGCAGCTGACTCACTAGTTTTACTCACTAGTTAGACTCACTGTACAAATGCACTCCTGACTACTGCTGAGACCTGGGCATCCAGGCTCAGAGTCCAGGAGAACACCCAAGCTGCAAGCCTGAGATTTCAGGAGGAGTGTAAGCCCATCCAACACAAGCTGAGTCTCTATTCCCTGATCTGCCTTTTGACCGACGAGGAGCACCTCTGCTTTGTCTGGATTAAGTTTCAATTTGTTTGCCCTCATCCAGTCCATTAGTGACAACAGACATTGGTTCAGTACCAAGACAGCTTCCTTAGAATCAAATGGGAAGGAGAGATAGAGTTGGGTGTCATCAGCATACTGGTGACACCGCACCCCAAAATTCTGGATGACTTTTTCCAGCAGTTTCATGTAGATGTAAACAGCGTGGGGGACAAAGCCAAACCCTGAGGAACCCCACAGGCCAACGGCCAGAGCATTGAACAGAAGTCCCCCTAGCACCACCTTCTGTGTTCGCCCCTCTAAGAAGGACCAGAACTACTGCATAACAGTGCCCCCAAGTCTCATCCCAGAGAGGGAATTGTTCTCTAAAAAGTAACTTTCTCATGATCAGGTCATATCCCAGAATCAGGCCAGCAGGCTTGGAGGAGGACTCAAGATTATGTGGATCCCCCTTAAAAAAAAACAACCACCACCATTGAAAGCATTTATAGTGTATTTTGGTTGTTCAAAACAGCCTAATAAGTATCATTTCCATAGTCTTTTCAATAGCAGTATCAAAACTGGAAGAATGGTTTCATTAAGCACACCTAAGGAAATCTGGCTGGGATTAGGTCTGAATAGAGAACTTTCCAGCTCACATTTTTTACAGTGCAACACTTTGCATATTTACTTAAATCAGGGGTAGGAATTGTTGAACTACAGAGTCTGGCATTCCTCACCACTGGCTAAGCTGACAATGACTGCTGGCAGTAAAAGTCCAATAGCATCTGTAGGGTCACACAGTTTGCTTTTCTCTTCGGAAAGTATGCATAAGAATTCAGTCTTAGCTACTGTAGTTCAGGAGTAGTAATATAGAAACACTGATCATGTTTAGATAGTCATCTCTCTGCTTATTAAACTAAGACACAAAGAAGCATTTTGCCTACATGCACATCCTCTTTGCCTCATTGAGCCAAGCATTCAATAATAATAATAATAATAATAATAATAATAAAATAAATATTTTTACCCCGCCCCTCTGTTAAAAACAATCAGGGAGGCTTACAAAAATTAAAATACAAATGCAGATTAAAATCCCTAAACACCACCCACCCCCACCCTCCCCCAGAAAAAGATATTAAACCAGTATACATTAAAAACAGCTAATCCAAAATCACATTAAAAAAATAATAGATAGCCGGCACGACTAAAAGAAGCCAGGAGCTCCTGAGGCCAGGATCTAATTAGGAAAGGCCTGCCGAAAGTGATCCATCTTTAGTGCTTTTTGAAAGCTACTCAGGCTCGTCATCTGACGGATCTTGTTCGGCAGGCCATTCGATAATTTGGGGGCGTTTACCGAAAAGGTCCTCTGGGAGGTTGCAGACAGCCTAGATTTTTGTGGCTGAAGCAAATTCCTCCCAGAGGACCGGAGTGCGCGGGGAGGATTGTATGGGAGGAGGGGGTTCCGAAGATAAGTTGGACCCAAGCCATTTAGGGCTTTAAAGGTAATAACCAACACCTTATACTGGGCCCAGAAACTGATAGGCAGCCAGTGGAGAGATTTCAATACTGGAGTTATCGCCGAGATGTTCCCCGAGACCACTCTGGCTGCCATATTTTGCACCAACTGAAGTTTCTGGACCAAGCATGAGGGTAGCCCCATTTAGAGCGCATTGCAGAAATCTAGACGAGAGGTTACCAGCGTGTGCATCACAATTTCGAGATCCCTTACTTCCAGGAAAGGGTGCAGCTGGCGTAACAGCCGAAGCTGATAATAAATTCTGGGTTTGTTTGTTTTTTCCTGAACTGGGAATAAGCCATGGCCCTAAACTGTGGTTTGAAGTTCAGTTTCAAAGTGGTTTAGATGAAAGATAAACTATAGTTAATTAGAGGCTTTGTGGTGTTAGTTTGATTACTTGCACTGCAAAAGAAGGAGCAAAGGGGCTGTATGCAGAAAGAGGGAAAAGGCGTGTTCATATCTCGGCTTAATTATACAAAACAGGCCACTGAGAGAGTTAATGTGTATTTCATATCCGTGAAATGCTATTGAATTATATTTATCCAATCTGCTTGTTCAGATTGCCCACAATCACCAGGACCAAATGAAGGGTTTCTTTAAAAATAAATAAATAAATAAATCCACAGAGTGTGAATCTCCCTTCTAATCTTTTTTTATCACTGATTTTTTGTGCTTTTAAACTATGTTAAGATTTTGATTTCAAGCTTTACTCTGCAATTTGTCTAAAGATCTTAAACACATGGAAGATGGAAAAATGAATTAGGGCTCAAGATCTAGACATGTTTCATATCATTTTAGGAACTGCTTTCAAATGAAATGATAAAATTATAAGTTCTAGCTAGACTTTGTCTACAATATTGAGTGTGCAATCTCTATAGGTTTTCACTTAACTGTCTAATATGTACAGTTGTATTGCATTCTGAATAAAATGGGTAATAGTTGGAATGTATCTATTTATGTCAAGTGGCTCATTTTATGCAGAAGTTCCAAAAAATAAATTTGCTGGTACTTTTCTGTGTTGTCAGAAGCAACACCACACTTCCATGACCTGTCTATGACTCAAAATTGGTGTGGGTAGAGTATTGTACTTACACTGGGGAATGATCTAAAATCCTTGCTCAACTCATAAAGCTCACTGGATGGCGTTGAACTGCTCAAATAGATCACTGATCCACCTGATGGTGTTGTTGTGAGACAGAAGGAGTCATCTTTGTACAGTATTTACTGCAATGAACTTAGCTGGAAGAACTCTGGGTACAAATGTGTTTCCCGCATGGATTCATGGCCAGTGTACCTAAGTATGTAAAAATGAATGCTGGATGCTAATGAAATGTATGACAGCATGAGGTATAAAAGCTGTTTAACCAGATTTTAATCTATCCAAAATCAATTTAGACTGAGCTTCAGATTTTATATTTCAGTGTTTCCAATCACTGGGCAAACAAATGTCTTAATTTGGTGCTGAAAAGAAAGCAGAGTTGGCAATAAAGTCAAGATTCCATCACTGAGAAGGCCCGCCCTTTTGTAAATACCTAATGTATTTCTCTCAGTGTGACCCTCTGAAAGGAACTCCTCTAAATGTCTTGAATATATGATGAGAATAATAGGAGAGCTGTTTCTTCACATATATCCTTGTAATTTACTTATTTTCCACTTTCAAGAAGAAAGGTGACTACATACACTTTTGCAGTATGGTAAGTACAAGTGGTCGTTCTGGCTTGGCAGACTCACAGGTTAGGAAAGTTTTTGTTTGGACTTGAGCTCCTAGAGTTTCTCCCACCAGCATGGCTACTGGCTGACTAGAGGATTCTGGAAGTTGTAATTAAAAAAAAATCCAAGTTCTGGATAGAATATAGCACTTTTCACAGAACCATTTTAAAGAATTCAAAACTCTCATGGCTTTGGAAGACTGAGGAGATATTTCTGCCTCTTTTTCTACACTCAGCTGTTTTTGCCTAATCTCCAACATTTCCCCTCTTCCTTTTAGGAAAGGCTTTTGATATTACATATGTACGCCTGAAGTTCCACACCAGCCGGCCAGAGAGCTTTGCCATCTACAAGCGGACCCAGGAAGATGGCCCATGGGTGCCTTACCAGTATTACAGTGGGTCCTGTGAGAACACCTACCACAAATCCAACCGAGGCTTCATCAGGACTGGGGAGGATGAACAGCAGGCGCTTTGCACAGATGAGTTCAGTGACATCTCTCCATTGACAGGAGGCAATGTGGCCTTTTCAACCCTGGAAGGGAGGCCCAGCGCTTATAACTTTGATAACAGCCCTGTCTTACAGGTAAGGAGGATTGGAATTGGATCAGAGGTGGTAACAGGCATTTTCCCAGCAGTGTGGGGAGGTAGTCTTTAGACTGGGTTTGGCTCCTCCTCCTCCAGCTCCAGACAGGCAGGGCAATAACCAATAGAATAGTAGTACTAGCATCCAGGGAGGAGATCTAAGCCAGCCTTTCCCAGTTCTTTCCTGCCTCAAACTGCGGACAGGCTTGGGCCTTGCTCCAGCGCTCAGGATAGAATTTCAAGAGGATGACTAATCGTAGCCTGCATTGCTCCAACCTGTCCTCTGAAGAGGATTCAGGGGTCACGGAGAGTCTGCCGCTTTCAGGGCAGATGGCTGGAAGGGAGCCTGCCAGTCCTCTCTGGAGGTCCCTGGCAGGCTCCCTGGAGACCGCATAAGTGGCAGCGGAGCATGATTGGGGCCTCATTTTCTGAGGCAGGCGATGCTGGCACAATTGACAAGGCTTCAGGTGCAGCAGCTATTACAGCTGGTGCGCAGGTGAATCCTGCTCCTCCCACCTCCCTTCTCCTACTTATTTTGGATGGGAACAAACTTCCACCCCCGCTGGCCAGCTGGATAGCCTTAGTAGCCTGGCACGCTGTAGCAGCAGGCCAACAGGTTGAGGAGGAAGGGACGGCCTTGATTTAGAGGCCGTGGGATCTTCCCGCCAAAAGCAACATTCAGGGGCAGAGCTGTGCCATTTCCCTCATTGCCTGTGTCTGTTGCCCAGACTCATGAAGGGAAGGAGAGAAAGAGAGTTGCCTTGGCCTCTCACCCACACTGGGGCAGGGAGTTAGAGATATTTCAGTTCCCCAGGATAGAGCAGACCCTTCACCTAAAAGGTGGAAAATAAAGCAACACTCTTCTGTCTACTTCCTGGGAGTATTGGAAGTCAGAGGTCTGTGTTGAGGCTTCTGACAGGGAGGGGGAAAGTTGTCATCAGAGGAATGTGACTTGCTGGCTGATCAGGTCTCAGGCTGTTTGATGCCAGTGCTTTTCAGATATTGGCACGCAAGGTTGAAAAAACCTCGGGCCTCTCTGTGATTGCCTCTGAGTCTGAATCTCAGACTAAAGGGCTACCTGAATTGAGATCCAAGGGTAAATTAGACCATCATATTATTTATATTCCTGAAACGTTTTCTGAAGTGTTGGAAGGTGAATGGCTACACCCTCGGACTGCTTGCCCGCCCCCTATGGTGGCCAAGTAATTTTATACACTACCTATAGGGGTTATGAATAAGTTTAAATTGCCCCCCATTGATGCTTCTGTTGCAGGATTCTCAGGCTCCCTTCTTTCCTCGTGATGGTGACAACAACCTTAAAAGCCCTGAGGATAAAAAAGTGGAGGTTTTTCTGCACAGGGCACATGAAGCCTCAGCTTTGGAAGGAATGCTGATTTGGGATACCAGGAGGATACTGATGACCACCGACACCTCGTTGAGTGGTTGGGGGGCACACTACGGATCTCAGATGGTTCAGGGTTTGTGGTCTCAGGCAGAAAGGCACCACAGTATCAATTTTCTCAAACTTCGGACAGTTTACTTAGCCCTGCTCAACTTCGGAGTGTTTCAGATGATTGTGCACAGATTCGGCATACTGTGGTTGAATCTGTTTGCCTTGCACAACAATTGCAGGCTTCTCCACTTTGTTTCCAGATACTGGACAGAGGGGGCGTTAGCTTTCGATGCACTCACAATTATGTGGCCTTGAGTTTTGTGTTATGCCCTTCCTCTGATAAATCTGTTATCGAGGGTACTCAGGGAAATCAGGATGGAGAGGGCAGAGGTGATTCTCTTTGCTCCCAGGTGGCCATGGTGCCCCAGGTTTCCCAAGCTGATATACCTTCAGATTCAGGACAGCTGGCCTCTCCTCTGTGATTAGATCTTCTTCTCTAAATTGGGCTTTATCATCCCAGTCCAGGCTGGTTACAACTCTGTGCTTGGAGGTTGAGAGAAAGAGATGGAGTGTAGCTGGTTATGATGAGGATGTGATTAAAACCATTTTACTGGCCAGGTGACCTTCTACCATTCGTTTGTAGGAGTCAGTTTGGAGGGCATTTTGTCATTGGTGACAATCCAAAAGACTCTGCCCTCAAGGGGCTTCAAGCAGTACAGTCCTAGCCTTCTTACAATCAGGGCTTAATAAGGGTCTTAGTGCCAACTCTCTAAAGAGACATGTGTCTGCCTTGGGGTCTATTTTGAAAGGTATCCTTGGGGTCTGTTCTAAAAGGAAGACTCGAAATGTCTTGGATTCTATTCTGAAAAGAAAACTTGCAATAAGTCTTCACAGGTCATCCTCATGTTTGTAGTTTTTGAATAGGGTGAAAGCTATGTGTGAGAAAGAAGGTGGTGAAAGACTGAATATGGGGAAAGGCTGCATGTAGGAAGGCATGTGTGCTTGCATGCAGAGTATCAAAGGGGTGTGCTCACTCTAACCCAAGCCACCACCAACTCCAGCCAGGCTCCAAGCCCCATAGCTGCAGGAAGTTCTCAGGGGCCAAAAGGGTGCATTTCCTTGTCTTGGTGAGATTCTTCATTACCCAGTTACTTTCTGTGCCTCACTGTAGAGGAGTCAGTCAAAAAATCAGCAATAGTATGGGAAAGCTTAAATCAGTTTCTGGTGTGTGAGTGGGATATCTTATGGGGACTGTTAAAGTAGTTTTTGGCCTGGCAGGCAGATTGGGAACAGACTCAGATCTACTCCCCCAGTTGTAGTTCCTCACAAGCTTCCTGCTCCTCTGCTCTTGAAATCAACATCAGTTATGAAATAATAATCAGATAGGCAGAATGGGGTACATAATGAAGAGGAATTAGTAAGTGAGGAGAATCTTGGAAATCTTTGTTCCTTTGGTTTCTTTTTTTTTTTTTTTTGGTCCACAGTGCAAGTCATTCCATTCTGTAGGGGTGGAAACTGTTGCTGATTTTTATCCAGTCGTATTTATATTACCTCACACCTCTTAATAAGGAAATGAGGCATCTTCCTTTTAAGGGAAATAAAGCTGTTGCGCTGCATTGTTGTGGTGTTTGTCTTTGGACCCACCTGCTTCCTTTTTATATTGAAGTCATATAGTATAAAACTATTACATGAAAATGAACAGGGGCAGAGGGATTGAGCGCTATGAACACAAAGGCTGTGCTAATGACTATTCAGTGTGTTTCTGAATGCAGGCTCCAAGTGTTGAAAGAAGTCAAATTTGGCTCTTAGTTTTAAAGAGCAGAGAATATTCCAGGTGAACCAGTTAATGCCCACTTCCCTTGTGTGATAGTAGGTCTGTGAGAATGGTAAAGAAAGGAAGCTGGGAATTTAAATGAAGCATTCTCATAGGTATGCTATAGTATGTGTTCTACATACACCTGTGGCTCTGTGGCTGGAAAACTTTAAGCAAACCAAGATCATATGCATGCATTTGCGCAAGTTTTCCATCTTCTCCCCAAACCTCCAAATCAGTTGAAAGGAAGGAAATGAGGGGTAGGATGTATGAATTCCAAGGTATTACTGCATTTGTGCAGGCTGATTACTTCCTTGAAAAATAGTTTTGCTACTGGAATGGTTGAGATGTAACACTAAACCATAATTACCTCCCTCAGCTTAGCTGGACCTTCAGGCTCTCGAGCTTTGTTTGTGTGGCAAAGGGAGTTACCTGCCTTGGAGAAAACTAATTTGTCATTTCCCCTCAAACTAGGACAAAAGGCAAACAATATAAGGAGATGAGGTGTTTGTATTTGGGTGTGGAGGGAGAAGGGATATAGTCAGGCCTGAGCACACAGTGCCAAACCATAGTTTGACAAGACATCTGAATGAACTTGCTGAATTGTGTATTGGACAATGCAGTATATGTGTAATTGGCTATGATGAGCTTTTTGGTACAACTTCCACAATTTGGTTATGCTGATCTTGTAAAAGTGGGATGGAGATAGCATGACACAGAAGTTGCGACCAGCTATGCTGGGGATCCTTTTGCTGAGCTTTAGTTGGTGTGCCAACAATGCTTGATTGTGAGGAAGGTGGATCTGTACAGTTACACATTTCTCATTCACAACTTGGGTCTGCTGTAACATGCTTAGTGACAGGGTTGCATTTGAAAACAGTCCAGAAATGGCAGCCTGCTGGTTGGGGTTAATTTCTATTTCTATTTTTTTTTTAATTGATGCATGCACCTCCTGTTAACATCAGTTGTTGCTGGCTATTGGTCCACTTTTTGATATGATTCAAATGGTCGCTACCAACTTTACAGTCCTAAACCAGTGACTCTTATCCTTTTCTTTATCAGGGACTCTCTTTAAATATCTTTTGTTGTTGTGGACCCCCAAGACTTAACTCAAGATTTAAAACACTAATAATAATAATAATAATAATAATAATACAATTACACAGTCCATTAAACCTTCCTTCAGAGGCACTTTTCTTCTGCTTCTTTCTGCAAGTTTGTGGCTGGAGCGGATTGAATGGCAATGTGCAGGCCAAGCCAGCCATTGAGTCTGCCTTGGCTCTTGTCATGGCCACTCCACTGCAGGGAGCAGAGGTGGGCCAAACAACCTTCAAGCCTTCGCGGTCCCCCCACCCCATGGAGCCAAGCCCCAGAAGAGCTGGGAGTTGAGCACTTGGCTTGCTCAGCAAGCACTCCATTTAAATCAGCTCCTCTCCCTTGAGTGGGAGGGAGAGAAGCTGATTTAAATGGGGTGCTTGCTGAGCAAACCGCAAATAATCAAAACCGCGAGAGTGAAAGCTGCGAATGTGGAGGGGCAACTTTATACATTTATGTTATTTAAAGAATAAATATCGCGAAATAATGTTTTTTCTTCAAAGTGACATACCACCTGAGTTATGCTCAGTTTTTTGGTGAAGTTTGACACACCAAGCTCAAAAAGTTGCACATCACTGACTTAGGATGTTGGCATTTTTTCCTGCTGTTCTCCTGTTAAGCATTTACAATTTTTCTTTGTGATTGTGTGTGTTTTTTTTAAATATGCTTATATTGGCTGCCTTCAATGGTTCTGCTTTTACCTAGAAAAATGGAATACAAATCTTAATAAAATAATAAATAAAATGCATTCGCTAGCTTGTTAATGTAAATGACTGTAACTAAAGAAAGTTAGTATATAGACATGGGGAGATTTCCTGTATGTAATACTTGGATGGGGGACTTCCAAAGAATACCAGATGTTGTAGGTCATATTTCATATTACCTAAGAAAATCTTGTGAAATTCATGGTGTTGCCATAAACCAACAGGTGACTTGAAGGCAGTACCCACACAATTTAGATGTTGAGATCGAAATTGGATCTTGTTCACGTGCTAGAAAAATGTGAACCTAATGAGAGTCTTGTGCTTTCTCTGTCACTTTACTGTGTTTGGGCACAGGAGAACTCCTGTCTTCTGTGAATGAGTTCAGGGAAATTCTATGCTTAAATTCTATGCTTGAACTGTGTGTCTCAAACATCTGTGCGCCTTTCTCTCCTTCGTCTCCCCCCTCAAGGTATTTTTTTGTCCCAATCTCCTCCATGTCTGTGCCTCTTATGGTTCATGCTGTGCTCATTCTTCCCTTAAATGCTTCTGGCTCCTTTACATTTGGAGAAAAATGTTATTTGTGTATATGAAGAGTGTCTGTGGCTTGTGTGTTTCATCCCTGTTTTCCTTTCTAGGAGTGGGTAACTGCCACTGATATCAGAGTAAGCCTCAATCGCCTGAACACCTTTGGAGATGAAGTTTTTAATGATCCCAAAGTTCTCAAGTCCTATTATTATGCAATTTCTGATTTTGCTGTGGGTGGCAGGTAAGTCATAATTTACACTTAATTGTTTTCTTAATAGCTTAAATAATTTGCTTAGGACTCTGGCTGCATTTTTATGGTATCTTCTGTCTCTGTGTGTGTTCTAATGTGTGTATAAATCTAAAATGGTGGCATCATAAACCATCTGTTATTTGCCATATATATTTTATTTCCATCATCACCATCCTTACACATATTGTAAAATTGATTTACAACTCATAACGTGAATCATCTTACACAATCTTAATTGTCCAAAACAAACAAAACATAACAACATTTCCATTTCATTCCTATTACTCCAACTTAATATACCTTATTATTCCAGATCTTACATTCCACCCTCCAGCTCATTCATTTTTTTTCTCTCCTGTTCTTCCCCCTCCTGACTTCCATCGACTTACTTGCCCCAAAACTTTTTGTTATGCATCCTCTTCATTGTATCTTAGCTTCTCATCCCGTGTTCCTTGTTTCTGACCTCCCTAAATCTCTGAAGTTGCTTCTTTTAAATCCTCGATTTTGTCAGTCTTATATCCATTAGTTACATCCTCGCCTATTCAAATAGAGTGTTATTGCTTCCCATTCCTTATTTATTTCTTCTACCTTACCTTTATTAATTATTCTTGTCAATTTATCGTTATTTTTCATTTCTACCAATTTACTTTGTTTGCGAATAAACCATCTGTTATTGAACCTGTACATCTATATAGAAGACGCAAGAGCTATTTATAGAATCATAGAACTGTAGAGTTGAAAGGGACCTCTTTGGTCATCTACTCCAATTTCCCACCAGTGCAGGAACCTGCAGCCAAATTTCCTTTACCCTAAGTGCATCTTTTATTTTTAATGTGTCCTGGATGTATACAACCAATTCAAATAGAATAGAATGTTTATCAAATTCAAAGGTGCTTTGTTATTGTTCAGTTCTGTTGGCATTAATTTTACCCATAGCAAATGAGGATGGCCAGTGGGTAAAAAATGAAGTAAGATGAACCCATCCTTATGTCATCAGTATAACTCTTTAGATGAGAAGGGGGAAAAGAGCTTTAACATTTTCTTATAACTGCAGCTCTTTCTCTGTCTTTCCTCTGGCTCTGATTTAATCTATAGATTGTCCATAAAAGCCTAACGTTAATATGTTCTCTTCTAAATTGTTCGGAGAACTTCATGAACAGTATATGCATAACTTTATGTTTTTATCATGTCTGTTTTCCCAACATGTAGTGTGCTGTGTAACCATAGGAACTAGTAGGCTTGTTTTAATTTCAAGTAACCAAGGATTTTATATTTGTCTTCTGTTCATTTGGGCATTTGCGTATGTCACTCCCTTTCAGCCTCTGTTTACTGATTCTAAAATGAGAATTCCAGTTCTCTCACAAAGATTTGTGGCCATTGAGTATGTGAACTTCTTGGACTGATTCTGAATTTCTGTATAAATGATGAATATTTCCAGGAGCAATAAAATAAATTCTCTTATTTAGACAGTTAAATATGAATACTTCAACAGTTCTCTGCATTTATGTCCCTCAACAACAGCTAACTTCAAAATATAGACCAATTTTAGGCTTGAATAAGGTGGGAAGCCATAGTGACATTGGTTCCATCTATAATCCAATGCAATTCTAGAATGCATCAATAGGAGTATAGTGTCTAGACCAAGGGAAGTAATAGCGCCACTCTATTCTGCTTTGGTCAGACTTCACCTGGAATACTGTGTCCAGTTCTGGGCACCACAATTCAAGAAGGATATTGAGAAGCTAGAACGTGTCCAGAGGAGGGCGACCAAAATGGTGGGAGGTCTAGAAGCCATGCCCTATGAGGAGTGGCTTAGGGAGCTGGGTACGTTAAGCCTGGAGAAGAGAAGGTTAAGAGGTGATATGATAGCCCTGTTTAAATATTTGAAGGGTTGTCATACTGAGGATGGAGCAACCTTGTTTACTTATGCTCCAGAGACTAGGACATGGAACAATGGGTTCAAACTACAAGAAAAGAGATTCCACCTAAACATTAGGAAGAACTTCTTGACAGTAAGAGCTGTTCAGAGGTAGAATACACTGCCTCGTAGTGTGGTGGAGTCTCCTTCTTTGGAGGTTTTTAAACAGAAGCTGGATGACCATCTGCCAGGAGTGCTTTGATGAGGTATTCCTGCATGGCAGGAGGTTGGACTAGATGGCCTTTATGGTCTCTTCCAACTCTATGATTCTGTTATTCTATTGTCACTGCTGAATGAGCCAACTATGGCCTAAATTAGGGACATATATGGCCCTCCTGATTTGGTTCTGTTGCAACTCCCATCAATACTCACTGCTGGAAATTTTAGTCCACTTAAATCTGGGAGGAGCACATATTCCCCAGCTGTGGCCTAAGGACTCTAAAGTCCACCACCCACTGTGAGATGCACTAGAAGCTTGACAGAGTTCTCTTTCTGCACCTCAGCTTCTTGCTTCCATTTGTATTAATTCCTTCATGCATGGGGAATTAATGGTGTAGCTGAAATGTGTAAATAGAGAAATCTGACCCAGCCATTTTTGCTTGTGATTGAGAGGTTAGAGAATATAGCATTAGATCCTTTTGCTTACATTGGAGCAAGCATCTGAGGGTACATCATAGAAACAGTACCCTGATTAAAACCTCTGTGACTATTTATACTGTGGAGCAGAGTGGGTTTAAATAGCCCTTTGCCCATGTCTTGGCTCACTTGGGAGAAATCAGCTTCTGTTCTATAATGGGAACCCATTAGGAGTTCCCAGAGTCTAGCCTGGGCTTGCAAGCTGCCAGTTGCACATCTGTAATTGCACAGTCTTCATTGTGAATGTAAAGCTGTGATTCCTAAGTAATACTGAAGTACACTGGACATTTGGGGGTGGGAACTCTTATTAAGTTAGATTCCTAGTCACTACTAGAGCTTGGGAGGTTAATTTTTGACCACAAGTTGCAGCCCCAAAAGGTAAATTTTCCAAGATCTGCCCTCAGCTAGGTGTCATTTGTCATTGGGATGAAACAGGATTACCTCCTCAGTTCATGGTATTAATGAAATGTTCACTTTATCAGAATATCCTCCTTCTTTGCAGGGGAACAGCTAGGGTCCAGGAGTCCCTCCAATGTGAGTCAGTCTGTGGTGGCTTGGACAGTATGGTTTTGCTTTGGCACAAGACATACATGTTGCTGGTTTTTCTTCTTCTTCTTCTAAAGCTTGTGCCTACCTTTCAGGTGCAAATGCAATGGTCACGCAAGTGAGTGTGTGAAGAATGAATATGGAAAACTTTCCTGTAATTGCAAACACAATACCTTTGGGGTTGACTGTGAAAAGTGCCTCCCTTTTTACAATGACCGGCCTTGGCGAAGAGCAACGGCAGAGAGCGCCAATGAATGTTTGCGTAAGTATGCGTTGGGGTTGTTCTTAAATAATCTGGCTTTGTCTAAGAAGAAAAAATTTCCTGCCAATTATTTCACCACCTCCTACTGTCAAGTGGGTGGTAGCCAATTTTAAGACTCTTCAGTATGTTCTCTTCCTTTTTCCTCATGGCAAGCTTCAATCGCTTCTTGTCTCTGTCATCCTTTATTAATGCAGGAGATTAACATATTTTTAACCCCAACCTCAAATGTCTTTGTTTCATGTTATCTCTTGGCAGGTGATGTGCAGTAGAAATTTCTTGGGCCCTGCAGAGTGTTAGAGAATTCTTCTCTTAATATCTCAAATCTAGACCACACTAGCTACTGCTGGTTGATTATCTAGAGTTATTGTTGGCATATCTAGCTGTTTATCCAAATTGCAAAATGGAAAACGTATTTCTCATTCACATGTTGATTGAGTATAAATCCCTGGGCTCAAGCATTTATCACCTAGAGCCTGTGTTCTGTGTGCCAAAATAAATAGATAAGTAATCTGTTTCAAGGTGATCCAAATCCTTCAACCACAAGCATAAAAACCTGCAATCTGCATGACTACTAGTAGTAGCCAAATAATGTATGAACAATCAGAAGGGTCATGTGTTTCTGCTTTAGTTTGCCCAAAGCAGAAATGTGTGGCTCCTCTTCTTTTGCACATATTATTTTGACAACTACTAGTCCTGAGGTGAGGTAAAGAGCTAGACCAGTCATAAAGTCTTTCCTCCTGAGTATTTGAATTTCCTATTGGAAAGCCCCTTTGACTGCTGACACTTCAATGTTGGCTGCATATTTTCAAGCATGTCTTTACAGATTTTATTGCCAGGACAGTATATTTTTTTTAAAATGAATGCTGAAATTTTCAGGAAGCTGAAGCCTGTGATGGTTCTATACTCTGAAGCCTGTGCTGCTTCTGAACTTTTGAAGAATTGTGACATGCACACAATCCTAATTATGGCGTCCAAACACCCTGAATGTAGGGTGTGAGGTGATTTAAGAAATGGACAGTAATTTAAATTTATCCTGAGTGAGGCATTGATAAGTTTAGTTTAAGCTTCCATGGGAAACAGCAATATCTTGTAACTGCTGTGAGCCCAACACTAGAAAACCTTTTCCTAATCCTAGCTCTGGTGTGATGAATCAGAAAGACATTAATGAGAGATGTGTCCGTCAAAATTAGCCTTGGTATGCAGAGCTTTATGACATCCTGTATGATACAAGAGAGGAGCCTGTTTCCTCCAAGGGGTCTTACATCTGTGCTATTTCAAAGGTTCCAAAATGACTCCTTTTCTGCAGCAGGAGGATTGATAACTCCATAAAGTGTTCACAGATGGCCTCAGCTGGAGTTCACTTGAGTTCAGGACTGCAGTGTGACAGTTCCTCTCTGCAGAGCTGGAAACCCTGCCTTCCATAGGTTTGGGGCTACATTTCTCACCATCCATTACTATATGCAATGCTGAGTGGGACAGATGGGAGTTGTAGGCGAAATGGTCTGTAAGGATAAAGGTTATCCACTCCTGTCCTTACTGTGTGGTAGAACAGGGCCATAGTGAAGGTGGCAAGAGCCTGTTCTTAGCTGACTGTTTAAAAATACTTGTGTGCAATGTTTTTTTGTTTCGTCCATGCCTTCATAGAATCATAGAATTGTAGAGTTGGAAGAGACCACGAGGGCCATCCAGTCCAACCCCCTGCCACGCAGGAAATCACGATCAAAGCATCCCCGACAGATGGCCATCCAGCCTCTGTTTAAAGACCTCCAAGGAAGGAGCCCCCACCACACTCCGAGGGAGTGTGTTCCACTGCCGAACAGCTCTTACTGTCAAAAAGTTCCTTCATTGGGTATTCATTGTCTGAACTAATCATTTGAGAATACTCTCCCCCCAAAATGAGGCAAAAGGTCTTGACAAAAGCAGTATCTTTTTCTTGATTGATAGGATACATATTTTGTTTATCTATGAAGCTCTTAATTTGTATATCTTTGTGGCCTACAAAGATTGCTCTGTAGGCTTTTGGAGCAGGTACTGGTTTTGGACACAATAGAACCACTACCATCAATATTTCAAGAGATAGTTTATACGTTAACTGAGAAATATTTATTGCACTGAAATGTCTTCTCTTAACTTTGGGCAGAAACACATGTTACAAAAAGAGTGACGTCAAACTGTCTGTGGTGTTTCATAGTGCAGAATACAACTTATTTTATGTACTGACAACATCATGCTGTGCATTTTCTTGCTCTGTTATTGATTCTGTGTAATGTTGTCAGGGCAGAAAGCAAGCCTTTATTCATAGTAGAGGAAGAGATTGGCAACTTAATGCAGGACTGCAGCTGTCTTTGGCAAAAGCTCTGTGTTTCTTTACAGCATATAATTCTACTCTGAAGATACTCAAGGTTTCTGAAACTGAAGGGTTGGGATCAGGAGAATGGCAGGATTAAAATCTGGTATTCCAAATGCATTTAATTGCTTCTGCAAGAGAAGCAGCAGATAAGGGTTCACTCTTCTGAGATACATACCAGAAACTCCTGAAAGTGCAGGAAGACACAACATTCAGTATCTGTCCTGTAGGTCAATGTCTGGCAGAGTCTTTTGCTAGGCAAGAAGAGCAGAAGTAAAAAGGAAGGGACAGCACTTCTGCTAAAACAATCTTCCATGCCCATTCACCATTTCCCCTTGAAGTTACAGGATGCATGCCATAGCACATAAGAATCTCATTTACACATTGGCCAGATAGGTGGCTGGTGGGTTAGAGTGGGAGTAGGTTGGGCAATGGAAAGAGGACTCGGGTTCAGGGGTTGTGAGACAGTATTTGCTGAAAGGCTGGGTGTAAATTCTTTGCTGAAACAAACAGTTTGAAAAACACTGATAGGGTAAGTTGTCATACTGTGTTCAGATCTTACTGGTTTATAAAACTGAACTTTTCCTGAACTTCTGCTAACCATCATTACAGTATGGATGACAGAGGGGGATTTAATTCATCAATGTATGCAATTTTTTCATTCTGTTCTGATATAAGAATGGGTGGGTAGGCATTCTTATCACAGGAGGCTAGCCCAGAAAATACCACTGTGCAGGATCTTTCACTTTCCTTTGCTGAGTTAGTCCAGGATGAGATGCTTACTTTCTGCACTTTGGTGATTCTTCTGCCATTCCAATTTAACTGTTAATTATAGCATTGATTTAGAAAGTCTTGGTGCTTTCTCATTTCATTCCATGCCATGATACAAAGGCCTACATATTTGCAATTTTTGAAGGCACAATTTAATCCCCTGCCCTTGATGTACACTACTATACCCCTGCATGGAGAGAGGGAGAATACCTCTGTGCAATACATCTTTGTTTCCTACTATAGATCCCATGCTTAGAAAAGTTCCTTTCTTGGACTCCAGCTCCCAGAATCCTCTGGCCAGCATGCCCATTGTTCCCAGCTGTCTATGTGAACCCACGACTTGACTTGAAAACCTGACAAAACTGATGTCTGATGGCTCTTGTTCTGATTTGTGTCCTAGACATGAGCAATTAGGTCTGTCTGCACTAAGGAAAGCTGAAACTCTCCCCTCGTCCCCAGGATGCAGCTGGGGGCGGCTGGTCTCACCGTTATCTTTCTTGCAGTTTGCATGCCTGAGAGCAGCTAACTATGTGGGAGGACTGTGGGAATGATAGGAACTTTAGCACAGCTGGAAAGGCAGCCGGATGGAAAATTCAGTAAGCTCAGCAGCATTTTCCAGTTGCAACACAGTGCCCATATCCTAGCTTTTATCTAAAGGCAAATTGCTTCTACTTCCTAAAGCAGTGGGCAATCTCTTAGGGCAGCTCCCCCTGCCTTCTCCTGCCTTAGCTTTGGCTTTAGTCTGGCTGAGTGTGGGAGCAGTATGACACCAGGAACTTGGATACATTGCTTTCTTGGGCCATTCCATCCAGAATCCCCCAGCCATCATAGCTGGCAACTTTTCCAAGTATTGCATGCCATTGGAAAGACAGGCTGAAGTACAGGTCTGCTGGTCAGTTGTCAGCTGATGGCCTGGGAGCCCAGTCTAGTTCTCTTTGGTCACCATCCCCTCATTCTAAAGAACCTCCCCATTCTGCACCTTAGCCTTCCCCCTCCCCATGTAAGCCAAGACTCAGGCAAAGAGCTCTTTAACACCCTCCTGGTGTGAGAAGATTTAGCAGAATTCTGCCTTATGAATCCAAAGTATTGACTCCCATATCACTAGTTGAGCTCAAGAAATGGGAGCTAATAACTTGAGGTGTGCAAAGTTGAAAGCTGCTCTGCTTTTCGCATGGGCAGGAATGGTTGGTGGAAGAGCCCTTTACCTTTGCTCCAGCTCATGCTGGAATTGGTGGGAAAGGCTGGTGTGTCAGCTCTGGCTTAGCTCAAAATACAGTCTATCCTTCTAGCCCTAAATAACTACCAACATTCTCTGTCATAGCCAGAGCTATAGACTCACATGCTGCAGTGCAGATACATCAATCACTAATATTCACTGCCTATGGTATTTGTGATGATCCCATGAATTAGAAGAAAGGAAACCACATCTTCTGGCTTAAAAAAAAAAGCTGTATTGTAAAAGAGAATGGTATAGAATGATTCTTTGTTTTGTATATGGTAGACATACTGTATAGAAGGAATCTTTGTTTTCTGTATGGTTAGGGCAGAGTCTTTGAAAGAAGAAACACCTTCTCTATCATCTCTGAACAGGCAGAGACAATTCTTACATGTCTGGCTTCTTTCCTACCTATCCCAACACCTTTTCATTTCTGGCCCATTCATTATTTATACAATATTCTGCGTTCTTGGACTTATAACATTATAGACTTGGTAGTGTTTGTTTCAGGAATATTGTCATCAAGGCTGGTTTGGTGAGGAGTGGGAATGGAAAAAAATTAAAAGGAAATCTGCTTTATAACATACTGAACAAATACTATATGTTTTTGCCTTACATATAGCCTGTAACTGCAATGGACGATCACAGGAGTGTTATTTTGATCCTGAGCTGTACCGTTCCACGGGCCATGGTGGCCACTGTACTGGCTGCTTTGGTAACACAGATGGACCAAACTGTGAGAGGTGCCGGGAGAATTTCTACCGTCTTGCCAGTGAGGAAGTGTGTCTACCATGCAACTGTAACCCTGTTGGTGAGTAGTAGGGATTCTGAATTTCTGGATGCTTTTTAGTTGTTAGATGATGTGGATGGCAATACATTGTCATCATCCTCATCCATTTTGGGAATTCTCAGCATCATTATAGCTTCAGCAAATATCTAAGGCTCATCTGTAAAACGTACTGAATAAGATGATAAGGCCTGTGATGTGATGTGAGCTCTAAGCAAAGCTCAGAACTATTGAATTACAAGTAACAAGATACTTTGCAGGGTAACAAGTGTAGAACAAGGCCATATTCGAAAAGTGAGGTTAAGGAAAAGAGAAAACTACTTTATTGGCATTAAGAATAATAGTTTCTGTTTACTTTCAAAAGTTACTTTATGACATTTTTGTAGACATTTTTAAAGGGAAAAAATCTGAAGGTTTCATGCCATTCTTTTATTAATCCTAAGGGGTTTCACCTCAAAAACTGGGAAATAATAGAACAAAAATGAGTCTAAGCAGCAATACAAGTCACCTTACCAGCACTTTCACAAGTAATGTCAATAGGTTCCTTGTTGAACACTGCAGTGAGTAATGGGAAGAAATTACTTTGTAAGTAACTTTCCAAGCTTTGGTCCTAGGTCTGCTTTATTAAAAGCAGCAGTAAAATGGCTATGAACATAATAGATGTGATATATATAGGAAAGCGAGCCAATGGGGCTGAATCACCCTGTGGATACATCTTTTGAAAGATACTGTGTCCCCAGTGTGTACAACATCTTACATCTTGAAGTGAACAGTTTAAACTTTTTGCTGCTCCATTGACTCCTGTGTTTGGCATGTAGGACAGGCTTATCCCTTCATTGTTGTTCCCAAAATTATTCTGTGTTTTGGTCACTCTGGCAAGTACGGCTACTAAACAGAACTTTGGACTTGGGATGTTAACTCTGTGTGTGTGAAAGAGAAAGAGAGATAGGGTATGAGTATATAAATCTGTATGCTTAGAACATTAACATTAAATATCCAGGGTTTTTGAAAATCAAGTTCACAGAATAATTTCCGCCTCTAAATTGAGATGTCAAAACTGAGACACCAGTTTAAACTGCGACTTCTGTTTCTTTACCAGAGTAGGGCTGTGATGAGACTCCTAATTTGCCTTTGTGCCTGGGTATGAACAGTGCAACAATGAAGACTCATAGCTCAGTCATTCAGGGGCAAATTTAGAAGGCTTGATAAGGAACATTAAAATCTTGCAGTATATTCCATGACACACAGGCAGCAAGCACATATTTAAATTGTGTGTGTGTATCTTGATGTAAGATGGTATTTTTGTCTGAGTCACTGTTTCTAAATAATTATAGGCCAGACAGAAGAATGTTGACTGTATATGGTAAAGGCTTTTATGAGCTCTTTGTTGCTAAATGCTTCTGGTTTGTTTAATCCTTCTTCAAAACTGGGTTTTGTTCTTTTTGATTAGCTTGAAGGTGAAGAGGCTGTTGTTTTTTAAAGGAAAACTTAGGTTTTAAGTGAGGAAAGCTTAGCTTTAAAAGGAAAATGTAGCCTTTCAAATTGCAGTTAGGCCCTGTGTATTCACAGAATCTATATCCACGGATTCAACCAACCATGGCTTGAAAATATTAAAATATATGTAAATTCCAGAAACCATACCTTGCTGCTCACCATTTAATATAAGGGACACCATTTTTACCATGCCATTGTATATAATGGGACTTGAGCATCCATAGATTTTGGTATCCACGAGGGGGACTGGAACCAAACTCAAGTAGATACCGAGGGCCCACTGTAATTAATCAAACTACCAATGGCTCACTGTTATATAATATCTATTCACTATTGTTAGTCACTGTGGGATTTTGTTTTAATTAGAAAGTGAAAAGTGGTATAGACGTTTTCTCAAATAAATAATACTTAAAAAGCAAACTAATAAGCTGGAATGCATCACAGTTTGGGAAGTGTTTCTGTGGTATACATCTGTTAACCTTGGAACAGTTCATCTACTTTTGACTTTCAGCGTCTTTAATGTAGCAGTTAGCATGTGGGGCTTGTCAGGAGTTAGAGAGTGAACTCCATTATAAAGTGGCCAAACAAACTGCAGAGTCATGCTGAGTCATAATGGCTGACTCCATGAACTGCCTAGTCTACCTTTGCTACAGAAGGAGGGTTCTTATTGGTGTGTAAGATCATGTGATTGAGTAAGCCAATGCCCTGTAACTGTGTATATAAAAGAGCTCAGAACAGAGCTCATCCTTCTTCCTGTGAATGCTGAGGCCTGGTGACGCAGTTTCTCCTTGGATTGTAAATATTTGTATATATTGCAACTGTTTGAGTTTGAAGATAAAAGTGCCTCCCACTTATCTGGATGTCAAACGCTCTGTGTATGAGTATTCTTGGGAGCGGGTTGCTACTGAGTCTACTGAGACAGTTTTTGGCTTCTGCTGGGGATTGCGTGTCCTATCATTCCCTGACAGGGCTGCCTAGGGCCAAATCCACACTGCACAAATAAGCCAGTTTGCAACTGGATTATTTGCCATGACACCTTCCTGTGGAATCCTGGGGTTTGTAGTTTTTCAAGGTCTTTAGTTTTCTCTGCCAAAGAGTGCTGATGCCTCACCAAACTACAAATCCTAGGATTCCATAGGAAGGAGCCCAACCTAGATCATATCTGCTTCAATTCTGCTGCTGCCTGGATCCTATTCACCAAAGTGGAGATGAAAATGGCATGGAGACATGGCATATTTGGCCACAAATCATAGTGGCAGTCCATTTCACAAGGGTGATTGCATCACACTTTATTTAGTTATCAAAGCTCATCTGGGAGGACTCATTCTTGGCCAGTGTTTTAACAGATTGGCACCAGCATTATTTCAGAGTTTGCTTCTCTCCTTTATGGGAGAGTCTGTAGCTCCAAAGTAATGGAATGAGCAGTCAGGTAAAGACATTTCTGGTGGCCTCTTCAGCATTGGGAATGTACACACTCTTCTATGAAAACCTTTGGGATTGTTTTGGTGGTATTTGCCCTAGTTCTCATCAAACCAATAAGTTGTGTCTGTGCTGGTAAGTGGGATCTTACATGATGAAAAACTCCTGTATAGAGAAATACTCTTTATACATTGGAAAGGAGCATGTTAGGGAAATGGGCTTGGCTATAGAAGCATTTCGCCCTATCATCCTAGTTTTTTTAAATGCATAGGTTTGTTTATTTATTAATTAATGTATTTATTTGCACATAGAGAATTTTGTTACTTGAATGCTCATTTGAACTGGTGTGGACTAAACCCAAGTTATTGCCTCAATGAGAAGTAAAGATTTGATTTGTGCATTTAGTGGATTCCGTACTCTTGATGCTATTTTTTATTGTCGATGTTACAGCAGTTTTGAAGGGTTTTGTTTTGTTTTGTTTGTTTTCATTTGCTGTGTCCAGGTTTCAGCATCCTATAGATGAATCACAGGTTGCTTTTAAAAATCCCTTAAGTATAGCAGGGAGACCCCTGAATGTAATACTATTAAAGCACATATTCCTTTGGCATTCGTGTTAAGGTTTTTTTTAGCTGTAGAGGGACTGAAGTATCATATGGTAAGCAAGAAAATAGAAGGTAAACCAAAGAAAGTTAAATAGTGTGGTGATGGTGTTTCTGTGTTTTCATATGTTACTGCTGCTGCTTGAAATGCAAAACAAGAGAACAAGGCAAGGGGCATAGATAGAAAAGGTATCAGATTAAAATTAAAAGATATTGGTGGTAAAGTAGAGTTTGAGAAGACAAGTAGAAAGCCAGCAATAATTGTTTAGATGTTTATGACATTCTTGACTATCAAAGGCACTGTATACATGCTGAGCATTTAAATATCATATCATTGCAGTATGAATACAGCAGCTGGCCTAAGTCTTGAAGCTTAAGGTGGAAATGTTAAAGCTATTGAACTTTGTGTAATTGCACATTTGATTTCAGACTGCTTAATCTGGATTATCATCGTGTTAGTCCTGGGGGGTTACAGAAATAATATATTATTGTGATTGCCTCAGCTTATAGTAAAGGCTTGTTCTCATTCTTTAGAACACAGTGACCATATGTGGATTTTTTGTGCCTCTGTTTTTAACAGTCCCCATCTCATTTTGTTCTTACAGGTTCCCTCAGCACACAGTGTGACAACTATGGACGGTGCAGTTGTAAACCTGGTGTGATGGGAGACAAATGTGATAGGTGTCAGCATGGTTTCCACTCTCTTACAGAGGCGGGTTGCAGGTAAAAGCTAATTAGCCTGATAGGCCATGGTGAAGGTGAAAGTAGCTCTACCCAGTGTCAGTGTATAGTCCTGAATACAGATTTCCTTATTTTTCCGGTTATTCTTTTCCTTCAGGCGATGCTCTTGTGATCCTTCTGGCAGCACCAATGAGTGCAACATGGAAACAGGACGTTGCACTTGTAAGGACAATGTGGAGGGGTTCAATTGTGAGAGGTAATGTTGTCTTGATTAACATGAGGATTTTTGATATGAGACTTTGGCTAATTTATAATTCATTCTTTTAGCATTTTCCCATTATTTCAAGGAGTCCATAGCTGCATAGGGCGGGCCAGTGCTATGTTATTTTGACAAAACTCCTATAAGAGGAAAGAGTAACTTATCCAAGGCCACCTAGTAAATTTCTTGATTGAGAACAGATCCCCACTTTGGCCTCCTTCTCACAGATAGCTGATGGTCTTGCCAGTTTGTGACCTAGAGGACTCAGATAGAAGATTTCACAAGATAAATTTGTCTCATGTTTGTGGAGAAGCAGAAATGTGGGGCTCCGAAACAAGGGGCCATTTTGGCCATGTGGAGATATGAGGCAAGAAATTTGTTGATGGGTTCAAAGGCAGCTTCACTGTTGATGGTAGTCACAACTTTTGTCTTGCTTTGTTTTTGTTTTGCTGCCCAGTTCAACAGCTTTAGAGCCCACTGAGGTTCGCTATCTGGTTTGCTTTTATGTGGTAGTCATGTTTGCTGTGGGACACCCCCCCCCACCAGCATGAACTTAATTACTTATGACAGACACATCTCTTTAGTCACCCCTGTATATATTCTTGCATACAGGTTGGCCACAGCTCTCATAGTAGTAGCCATTGATATACCCATGGCAAAAAAAATGGCAGTATGCAATGAAGAGCCATTTTAAGTAGGAATTTGAATCAAGGGTTTCCTGTTCAGTATCCAGCAGTCTTATCTGCTGCATCATACAAACAGAACAATTTCTGCTTTATTTTACTTTCTTCTCAGAGCACTTTTTCAAGGTGTTAGCTATTGTTCTACATGGAAGGAAAGTAATTAGTGTGGAGCTCTGTCACACAGTAGTCTAGTGTGATTGTATGATGTACATATGGTGGATGTGTCCTGTTCAAGTGCTATGAATATGAGGGTGCAGCGGCAGAAGAGGAATGTGGGGCAAGAGGCACCTGGATTAGACATTTAAGTGTGTTTTTTTTCTAGGTGCAAACCTGGCTTTTTTAACCTGGATTCCAGCAATCCTAGAGGATGCACTCCCTGCTTCTGTTTTGGGCATTCATCTGTCTGTACTAATGCCAATGGATACAGCATCTACAGAATTATCTCTAGTTTCGAGAGTGGTAAGTTCAAGTAGCTTGAATAAGAACTGCAGCATACCATCCATATAATAAATCATTACAATAATTTATCTTCATTTAATGTAGACACTGGTGCTTTCCAAATCTACTACGTTGTAGCACACTTCATCTTCTGGCCACACAGGTCAAGAAATCATAGATACTGTAAATGGAACCAAGACCAGATTAAGCTATGCAGCAAATGGATGTGCATGCTAACCTCCATTAAACTAAACTCTTTAAGCAGTTGGGAGGATATGCCTTGTATACACCCAAATAAGGTGCTCTGCGGAGGGTGGGGAGTCTACCATAAAATGGATGGAATTTTGCAACCTTCTGGACTTCGATTTAGGTTTCTTTAGTAGCATAGCTCAGGATTCACTGGTGTACATGTTGGATCATTCCCCACTCCAGACAATTTCATTTGCTTCCCAGTGGCCCTTCCAAATTTGTGTCAAAGTACAGTAACAATTATTTAAAATATATTTTTTGTGTGAAAGCAATGTAATCACTGGTGATATACCATGCAACCATACAGTCTCCATGCCATTTGAAATTGTCTGCGGTGAGGTGGTGGCAACATTATTATAAAACTGACTATCCATGAGGGTATCGAATAAGGCTGTCTCCCAGAATTATTACTTGGAGACCACAGCAACTTGTGAAAACACATAAAATAGCTTTCTTGTTCCTGATATCTTCTAGTCCTAGTTCAGGCACTATGATCTCTGTCCGATAAGCCATGGCCTCTTGGACTGAGAACAAGCATTGATCCCCTGGGAACCCTTCCTTTATGCAACATAATGCAAAAATTATCCTAGGTTTGCCAGAGGTTCTCATTACGTTGGGACCAGGATAAGAGTTTAATCTCTATAAACCAGGATTGTTGTTGCTGTTCCGTAGTTTTAATACTGCAGTTATTTTTCAAATACTGTATTCTAGCTCAGATTTTCACATAGCAATAAGTGTGGTTTACTTTGAGTGAGCAGCAAGCTGGTATACAGAGCTCGTTTGTTTCCGCTTTGCATAAACAGGTAAAACAAATCAGAAATGAGAAGCTCTGTGTGACATCCAGACCTCAGTATCCTGGGAAGCAAGTAGCTTGGGTACGGTCATTATGCAAAATTTCCCCATTTTGTTTTGTTTTATCTGTCCATCAGAATGGAGGAGCAAAGCAGGGCCAGATGAGCTCCATGCACTATCGTTCTGCCCATTTACAGTAAACCAGGTTAATCCAGCAATTATGGCATATCATTGTGTGTGAGTGCTTCCATTGTGGCCCAGCCAATCAGGTCTACTCCTCTCTCATTTTATAGATTGTACAAGGTAGGTTGGCATGCAAGTATATAAAAATGCGACCAGTGTTTTCTTAACCATTACATTGACAGTGAAGTAGTTCATCTTTAGCATACAATGGTTTCTTTCCATGGTTATCAGGAGAGGAAGAGTGGCATGCGGAACAGCGAGATGGTTCTGAAATCTCTGTTGAGTGGATCACTGAGACTCAAGAAATATCGGTGATCTCAGACACACCTTTTCCCATCTACTTCATTGCACCAGGTATATTATGAGGATACTTTCTTGCATGGGCAATATAAACATATTAGCAATTAAATTTTCTGCTTTTACGATTACTCTGATATGAACTTTGTTGTTCTCCTTTTAGGAAAGTTCCTTGGAAATCAAATCTTGAGTTATGGCCAAAACCTGACATTCTCTTTTCGAGTCGATAGACGGGACACACGCCTTTCTGCCGAGGACATAGTTCTTGAAGGTGCTGGACTGAGAGTATCAGTCCCTTTGATTGCTCAAGGCAATTCCTATCCCAGTGAGAACATATTGAAGTATACATTCAGGTAAGGGGGCATGTATATGTGTGTGTGTGCATTTCAGGAGAAGGACATGATCGATCGGAGGACAACATAGCATAAAACACAGTATAACACGGAATCAGATGCAGCAGAACTAGGTTTGCTGTGAACCCACATGCTAGCAAACATTTAAACTCCTTCCTGTTATTGATGGTGCTTTGAGGAGTCACATAGTGGAGAAACTGATTGGCAGTTGCTGTGGCACTTTTGGATCAAGAAGGTTTTGGAAGATCTTGCTGGAAAGCATGTCCAATGAGCCTATAAGCTCTGCAAGGCAGTCTCTAGCAAGGACAACCCCATTAAAAGACTGTCAGGCTCCAGTACTTGGGCCAGGAGGGGAAATGTTGGGGTGGGGAGAATAATGGTGATTGAAAAGTTGTTCCTTACCCTGTTACCTTGGCTGGAGGGAAGGAGAAAGGGGAAAAAAAAAAAAACACAAGCAAGCACACAAACCCCTTCCCTGAGCCCTGGCTGAGGCTGGTGCTACAGCACAATATCAGAGAGTTGAGTTTTGTATGTGACCACTGCAAACCAAATTCTTTAGAGGTTTAAAAATGAGGTACTCTTCTTCCCATTAGGCTCCATGAAGCAACAGATTATCCCTGGAGGCCTTCTCTTACCCCGTTTGAGTTCCAAAAGCTGCTCCACAATTTAACTGCTATCAAGATCCGTGGGACCTACAGTGAGAGGAGTAAGTTGGCAATAATAGTTGAGACTGAATGGATAGCAAAAAAAAAAAAAAAAGCCTTCTCTGTGACCCCACCTGAATGATGGAACTCTGCTCTGAGAGACTCAACCTGGCATCAGATGCTTTTGTCTTATTCACTGCAACTCTTGTTTTTTAAAGCAAGGACAAACTTGGAATGGTTTTGATGGGGTCCCCCCGCCGTTTGTCATTCAAACAGGACCCTGCTTTGTCGTTGCTCTTACAAATCAGGATCATAAACCATGTCCTGTTCTTGATTTACAAATCCTGTCTTAATTTGGGAGCAACAGTTGAGAATTCTTGGTTCATAAGACTGACCCCAAAAAACCAACTCTGGCTTGTTTAGTACAATACTAGTATTAGTGAGGAGAAGCAAATTGGGAACAAACAGGCTACACACATCATATTGTTCAGAGTATGCCAGGATTCTCTAGAATCCCTAACTTATTGTTCCATGTAGGCACAGCCACTTGATCCTTAAAAAGGGGGTTGTGGGGAACCAGATACTCCTCGTCCCAGAATTTTGGGTGAAAGATAAGCTACAGCAAATGGGTGGCATCAATATTATTGTAATTCAGAAATGGAATGGGACTAGAAAACAAACAAATATACAGTCCTCCCTCAACATTCACGGCCTCCACACTCGTGGTTCTGCATATTCGTGGTTTGCCAGAGGGGAGGCCGAGGAAAGTGGCGGCGGAGCCTCTGAGGCCTCGTCGCCACTTTCAGGAGGGAGTGGGGAGGTGTGGGGAGGTGACCTCGGGGCCTCTGGAGGCCCTGTGGTCACCTGGAGAGGGAGTGGGAAGGTGGCCTCATGGCCTCCGGAGGGCCCCCCGGAGGCCCCGTGGTCGCCTGGAGAGGGTGTGGGGAGGCATGGGGAGGCGGCCTCGGGGTCTCCAGAGGCCCCGTGGTCGCCTGACGAAGGTGTGGGGAGGCGACCTCGGGGCCTCCGGAGGCCCTGTGGTCACCTGGGGAGGGAGTGGGGAGGGCAGTCTTTATTCGCGGAAATTTCATTTGCAGGGGTCTGTGGAACCTAACCCCCGCGAATGTAAAGGGACGGCTGTAGATCGTCATTTGGAAACTATTTGTCTTAACTCTTTATGAGGGGCATTCTGCTGATATGTAAAAGAGTGGTGTAAACACAGCTCAGCAAAAGGTGTAGTGAATGGATAATAATGCTGACCAAACACTTTTATATTACTTTTGGGTCCTTATAGACCTTCCCAAGGATTATCTCAGAAATCCTTATGACAACCATGTAAATTACACCACTAATGTTATCCACATGTGGCCAGTTTAGGGTGTTGAATGCTGAGCCAAGAGGACAGTAAGTTGTCTGTGGTTTCCTAGTGGGTTCGTGATGGCTGGGATTTGAACCAGTGATTCAGAGATTGCAATTCAGTCTCCTAGTGACACTGCCTCTGTACTAAGGATATGGGAATTTATGCATGGCTTATTGACATCAGGATAATCAGGAAGTTGCCCTCAATGTTACGTTTTGTTGGTATAATGCAGAAACCTTCATGCTAACTATGTCTAAAATGTGTGGAATTTTGGGACCACTGAGAAGCTAAGTTTATTTAAGGGAAATGTCTTTACTGAAGGAGAAGAGAGGCAGAAAGATACTGGTGTAATTAACATTCCTCTCATTGCTAACTTGTAGGGGTGTTTAGGGTTGCAGTTGGAGTCAGAGTCACCACTCAAAATGTAAACATCCTTACATCAACATATAGCCCCATAAAAATGACTGTATACATGAAGCAGAGCCCTCCCTGAGAGCAATTACTTAGGTGTAGCTGTCAGAGACAAGATCAGATGAAGCCAGTTCAAGCCTGAAGAGAGTATTTCCCCCTTTTTTCTAGGATTAAATATTTTTTCCCCAGAATGGCTTATTGTATTTATAAATGATGGATTAAAAAGTTAAAGTTAGACTGAAAGATCTATCAGTCCATCTGCAGAGGATGGGAACAGTTCCATGCTCTTTTCTGACCATATATGCAGAAGGAATGGTGTGTGCAAATAAATTTTATGGTAGTAAAAACTGCATTCTTTACCCACCCTGGGCTTTTTTTACAAGGAGGATGTTTGGCTGTTTGCCATCCCTGCATGCCTGTTAGCCTTACTATGCAAAAGCAAATCATCTACCCACTTCACTATCTGGGCATTCTATGCAGGCCTGGTGCTGATGTAACATTATGTTCTTGCAAACCTAGTTTGCCATTCAGCAATCCCCTTAAGAAGTGCACATTCCCTCCTTCTCTCTGTGGGCCAGTCCTCTACTCTGCACAGCATCAGCAAGGATAGCAAGGTGGGCATGTATCATGTCGGACACTGACACAAGCCATGGCTATCGTCAGAAAAAGATGCTTGAAATGGATTTGGGGTTGTGAGAGATACAGGTTTCCATAGGATCATGGCTTCCTTCACTATACTGCTAATGTGAAACAGTGGCTAACACAGGAGTAGAAGGAAAATTGCACCTCTGTTTGAGCCATTTTGCTGACATGGGAGGTGGGGAGCAAAATACTATTAAAAATAGCTAGGTGGGGGGAGTACATTAACTGTGTTCCCTGTCTCTAGCTTCCCTGTGTTCTGGTTTCATTTATACATTAATGATTTGGACATGTGTGCATAGTGTTCACTCCAAGGTTCACTCAGCCTTCCATCCTTTCGTAGGTCGGTAAACTGAGGACCCAGTTTGTGGAGGGCAATTAGGTAACACACATTGGAAACTGTTTAATGCAGTGTAGATGTGTAAATAGCTTAAAACAATTTGCAATCCACTCTGATAGCCGTGTGGCTGAAGAGCGGGGTATAAATAACTAACTAAATAAAAAATAAATAAACCTGAAGCACTTTGCTTTTTTAACAAAAAGACACATGGAAGATAATGGAACACTCCATAGCACACAAAGGTGAACAGGACATACAGGGGAAAGTCTAGCAATGCAGTGCTGACTATCCAGAGTGCTGGATTATGAAAATGACTGAGGTGGGAGGGAACTGTGGACTTTGGAGTAGGTGATGCCCTCATCATCTCTATAACCAGATTGCTCATCATCTTCAGCCATCTCCTAATCAAGCCATAGTGCAGTTCTTGGTGCACTTGGTTGAACATGACCTTCCTCTGGTCACAAGTGGATCCCTTGAACAAAAAAAAGAGTCTCACAGATTGGCAACCTTTATCAGAGTACAGTCATGTGAAAAAGAAATTACTGTACACCCTCTTTGGTTTTACATATTAGGACATAATAACAGCCATCTGTTCCTTGGAAGGTCTTAAAATTAGGTAAATACAACCTCAGCTGAACAACAACACATGACACATTACACTGTATCATGATTTATTCAACAAAAATAAAGCCAAAATGGAGAAACCAAAACTAAGGTCTTGTCTATACAACAAGGAGGAGCCCTGGTGGTGCAGTGGTTAAATGCCAGTACTGCAAGCCACAAGGTTATGAGTTCAATCCCAGAGAGCTCCAAGGTTGACTCAGACTTCCATCATTCCATAGGTCAGTAAAATGAGTGCCCAGCTTGTTGGGGGCAGTTATCTTAAAAACATCGTAAACTGCTTAGGGAGTGCTTCAGCACTGATAAGCAGTCTATAAATATCAATGCTGTTGCTGCTATTGCTATATGAGGGGGGGAATATGAACATGTCTGAAAAAGCAGGCATTTGCAATGATGTGACCTGTCTTTATGGCTAAAAGAGGCCCCCTAAACTCTGCATAACCCCTAGAAAGGATGGCGGCTGTTAGTGATTTACTCGTGATTTTAAATCTTCTGCCGCCAATTTTTTAAAAAACAGTTTCCCACGGTATGCACAAGCAATAGTTTGTATTTACAAAAAAAGAAGGCAAGAAAAAGAGTATAAGAGCAGTTTGATCAACTTACCTCGCTTATCTGAAAATTTAGCATGGCAGCTGCAGGCATTTCCCTGTTTGCTAGCCCCGCCCCCATGCTCATCCAGCCAATCAGATTACACTGCCTGTTCATATCTGTGCGAATGTGAGTGTTCAAATGATCGGACATTCATGTGTCATACGGAGCTTTTTTAAAAATCCAGATGAAGCCCTGGATATGATGCCCACGGACTTTGCGGTGGATTTAGCAGCCCCCTTCTGAATGACATATATTTATGTGCATGTCCATATGAACGGGTTGCCATATGTTCACATCCCGTTTGTATTATTTTGACCATATAGACAAGCCTTAAGTAAAACCTTACTGCTTCCATAGGAATTGTGATGCTAAGTAGGGAGGTGCTGCTAATCAAATGTCCTTGTTTAATTGATCATCAGCAAGTTTGACCACCTCTATAAAAGCCAAAGTTTTAGCAGTTTGCTGGTCTGGAACATTCAGGTGTATGTTAACACAATGCCAAGGACAAAAGACATCAGCAATGATCTAAGAGAAGCAATTGTTGTTGCCCATCAATCTGGGAAGGATTATAAGGCCATTTTCAACATGTAAAGTCCATCATTCTTAAGTGAGAAAGATTATTCAAAAGTGGAAAACATTCAAGACAGTTGCCAATCTTCCCAGGAGTGGATGTCCCAGCAAATTCACCCCAAGGTCAGACCATGCAGTGCTCAGAGAAGTTGCAAAAAACCAAAGACATACATCTCAGACTCTGCAGGCCTCAGTTAGCATGTTAAATGTTAAAGTTCATGACAGTACAATTAGAAAAAGACTGAACAAGTATAGTTTGTTTAGAAGGGTTGCAAGGAGAAAGCTTCTTCTCTCTAAAAAGAACATGGCAGCACAGTTTAGGTTTGCAAAGTTGCATCTTAACAAACCACAAGACATCTGGAACAGTGTCCTTTGGACAGACAAGACCAATGTGGAGATGTTCAGCCATAATGCACAGTGACACATTTGGTGAAAACCAAAGACAGCATATCAGCACAAACACCTCATACACAGTGGTGGAGGGGTGATGATTTGGGCTTGTTTTGCAGCCACAGGACCTGGGAACCTTGCAGTCATTGAACCAACCATGAACTCCTCTGCATACCTAAGTATTCTAGAGTCAAATGTGAAGTCATCTGTCTGACAGCTAAAGCTTGGCCAAAATTGGGACAATGATCCCAAACACACCAGCAAATCTGTTGAGATTATCAGACACATTAAAAAATACCTGAGGCGAATGCCAGGATGACGTTCCTGTCCCGCAAATGGGACTCTGTTTCACACATCCTCATGCTCGTTGCGTTCTGCTCCGGTGCTTCTGTAGTCAGTAAGGTGGCACTTTTCATTATCGTGAGCTCCCAGTCAATGAAAAGCACTGCCTTACTAACTGCAGAAGTACTGGTGCAGAACGCAGCGAGCACGAGGACATGTGAAACCAGGTCCCGTTCTGCTCAGGTACTTTTTGGACGCGTTTGATAGTCTTCTGCAACAGAAAGGTTGAAAAAAGAAAAGAATCAAGATGTAGTAATGGCCAGTCAAAGTCCAGACCTCAACCTGATTGAAATGCTGTGGAAGGACCTTAAGAGAGTTGTGCATAAACAAATGCCTGCAAACCTCAATGAACTAAAGCAATGTTGTAAAAAAGAGTGGGCCAGAATTCCTGCACAGCATTCTGAGAGACTGATAAAGTCATACAGAAAACGATTACTTTAAGTTATTGCTGCTAAAGGTGGCTTTACAAACTATTGGGGAAGATGGGGGTGGGTGGTGTTTTTAGTCATTATTATAATGTTTTAATTGTTGGAAGCCGCCCCGATAGTTTTAGCAGAGGGGCGGGGTATAAATAAATTTTATTATTATTATTACTCTTCTTCAAAGTTCTCTCAAAGAAGAGAACTACTCACCAGGCATACCTCACCCAGCCAACTTGCCATGTAAGAAAAGCAGCTTTCCGTCTCACATGTAGTAAACTTCAACAAAAACTCCAAGACATGCAGAACACGTGGTGGATCAATATAGCAGAAAAGACACAACGCTGTGCAGATCTGGGGGATTCTAGAGGATTTTATGAAGCTCTTAAGGCAGTGTTTGGACCTACTTATCAGGTCCAGAGCTCCTTATAAAGTACAGATGGTCAAACATTAATTACTGATAAAGCCTCCATCCTGAATCGATGGGCTGAACACTTTCAAAGACTCTTTAGTGCCAACCGAGTAGTCCAAGGCTCAGCTATCCAACATAGGATACAAAAACCGATGAAAAATGAATTGGACATCGCTCCCACTTTGGAAGAACTCCTTAAGGCCATACAGCAGTTGAAAAACGGCAAGGTAGGTGGGATTAATGGAATCCCACCTGAAGTTTGGAAACACGGAGGTCATGTAGGCCCTTTCTAATAACTAATGGAGTGAAGCAAGGTTGTGTTCTTGCTCCAACTTTATTTACAATCTTCTTCAACATGATGCAGTTCACCTACCTGGGAAGCATCATCTCCTCAGATGCCAAGATTGACAAAGAGATCGATCACAGATTAGCAAAGGCATATAGTGCATTTGGAAGACTTCACAAAAGAGTCTGGAGCAATAAACACCTGAGGCAAAGCACAAAAATCAGTGTGTATAGAGCCATTGTACTGTCTATTCTCCTTCATGAGTCTAAAACATGGGTCACCTATCGCCACCACTTACGACTCCTCGAACGCTTCCATCAGTGCTGTTTATGCACAATCCTAAATATACACTGGACTGACTATGTGACGAATGTTGCTGTCCTTGAGCAAGCAGGGATCACCAGCATTGAGGTCATGATATTGAGAACACAGCTGCGCTGGGCAGGGCATGTTTCTAGGATGGAGGACCATCGCCTCCCCAAAATAGTATTCTACACTGAACTCGCCACGGGTCAGCGTAAGAGGGCGCTCCAAAAAAGCGATACAAGGACTCTGAAACAACACCTCCGGCTTAGCCAAATTGATCACCAACAATGGTCCGCCCTGGCCTCACATCGGGAGGCATGGAGACACACTATCCACAATGCTGCAGCTTTATTTGAGAACTCACGCCGAACAAGTCTTGAAGAGAAACGACAACGCAGAAAAAATCACAACCCGGAAACATCACTCAAGGAAACCTTCTGCTGTGCTTTCTGCAACCGGACTTGTCTATCTCGGATTGGCCTTTTTAGTCATCAGCGTGCTTGCAGAAAGCGCAGGATGAGTCCTTCCTGAATCTTCGTTTGCGAAGAGAAGCCAGAGAGAGAGAGATTATTATTATTATTGAATCATAAGGTGTTCTTAGTTTTTCACACATGGCTTCCCCATTTTGGCTTTCTTTTTGTTGCATAAATCATGACACGGTGTTATATATCATGTGTTGTTGTTCATCTGAGGCTGTATTTTCCTAATTTTAAGACCTGCTAAAGAATAGATTATTGTTAGATACATAGATACATGTCCTAATATGTCTTGAATAGATACATGACCTGATATGTAAAGCCATAGAATTCACAAAGGATGTACTTTCTTTTTCACATGACTATGTTGTAGTGGCTGAGTGTTACTAGGTCATCTAGTCTTCAGTTCCCTTTTTTAAAGGAAGAGCCTATACAAATGAGCCCATTAGAGCTGCACTGTGTAGAAGTGACAGATAAAAGTATACTGCAGGCCTGTAAGATCATGTTAGGTGACTAAAGTAAATATGTCAAAGTAGTATGCTATATTTAGGAAGGTACGGGTTCTTGCAGTTGCTAGCTAAGTTCACCTGGATGAAGAAATGTTCCTACCCCTAATTATTGCCATTATTTAGACTGTCTCAATATGACACAAATAATTTGCCCATAGAGCTCGCCATATGTGAGATATTTTTTCTGAAAAATATATTCATTCATATATAGCTGATAGCGCGCACTCTCTCTAGATAGATAGACCAGACAACATTAATAAAGAATATTAAAACATCTGTACCAAAAGTTTACAATTCAGTATGTCTTGGATATACAGAATCTGCACATTGGCACTGGATATTTTTTTCAATCATAAGTCATTTTAAACCAAATCAATGTTAAATTTACATGTCACCTATTAACTAATAACTTGAAGAGATTTTCTTGATATTCAGCCCTAAAGTGTACCCAGCACAGCAGGATTCCCTTATGTTATGGTAATTTCCATTCTCTTATGGGAAAGGTAGGAAAACAAGCCAGGTATTAGTAGTCAACAGCATCTGAATGTATGAGGCATACCACTTGTTCTGCTAGGTATAGGATAAGTGGTGCAAGTGGCAACAGAATCTGTTCTAGCAGTTTTATAAAATCAAATTTGAGGGGCTGGCCACCATTCCTTCTATCTCATCCCACACTTGGCCTTCTGGGAAAACAAGTAGCTGTTCAGAGCCTTAGAAGGGTGAGATAAAACATATTGAACCTAGTGTTGAACTGTGAGACTAAGTAGAAATTATAAATACATTCGGCTGTGTGTGTATGGATTTGCATGTGTTTTATCTTTACTTGATGAAGGTCTTTTGCTCCCCTGTGGAAGCTATAAAGGTTATTCTTCACCTTATTCATATGCATACATTCTACATCTCTTCCAGATGCTGGGTATTTGGATGATGTTACTATTGTGAGTGCTCGGCCTGGGCCTGGAATCACAGCAACCTGGGTGGAAAGTTGTACATGTCCCACAGGATATCTGGGGCAGTTCTGTGAACGATGTGCCGAAGGCTACAGGAGGGAGACTCCCAGTCTTGGGCCCTACAGTCCATGTGTGCCGTGTTTCTGCAATGGGCACAGTGAAACCTGCAACCCTGAAACTGGTAAGGAAGAAGGAGTGGTACAGATTGTGCTGTATATGTTTGAGCTTGGTTGTTAGGCCCCAAATATGAAGTCTGCAAGCAAGATGTCCTTTCATCGAAGCCTTGGGAGCTGTCTAAGTCTTCATAGCCTCTGTGTCACCTAACATCTCCTGCACTAGATGTTGCAGTATTTTCCTTCTCAGTTGCACTGGTAGTGGCTAGTCAGAATGGAAAACAAGCCATTAGCTCCCTCTTCTGGCAATATGCCACAGTGGTACAGAGAGGAAGGTGCTTTGTCTGGTCTTCAGTGTCCCAGTGGTCTTGGACTTCTTGGAATCTTACAGAGGCTTAAGCCAAGCAACCAAGACTAAAATGTCTCCCAGGCTTCAAGATGGTTCTTGCAGAGGAATTACACATCTTGTTGATTCATTTAGTTTTTCTTTATATATATAGGTGCTTCCTGTCTTCTAGTATTGTTTGTGAAGAGGCAAACAATAATCAGAAAGACAAATAATAAAATACATTATGAAAGCCCTGTTCTCTTTCTGTGCATATAATGTTTCGGATCAGACTACATGCCAAGTCAGGAGTGATTTCTGTAAGACAGTAGCCCACATGGCTGCATCGCGTTGTCAAACAAGCTTCCCTCTTTTCTCCACCTAATCCAGGCACCTGTGACTGCAGAGACAACACAGCTGGTCCTCACTGTGAGAAGTGCAGCGATGGCTATTATGGAGATGCAACCACAGGCACTTCTGCAGATTGCCAGCCGTGTCCATGTCCTGGAGGTTCGAGCTGTGCCATTGTACCAAAAACTAAGGAAGTGGTGTGCACCAATTGTCCGGCTGGTACCACAGGTATGCTACTTTAGGTGGAGGTGTTGTTATGCCCAGGCACATACTGCTTGCCAGAGGGCTGCTGTAACGCATGATAGGGGAATGTGGGGGAAATGATTGAAAGTTCCCTAGGCAGTTTTAATTTAATGTTTGAAGCACAGGGCTCTCTCTGACAACGACATTCATAGTGGGGATACTTAATGCAAGATATGTCAGGAGGAGAGACTGTTAATGGCTTTCCAGTGTTGACAAGTGAATAATCACATGATGCAGCCAAGATGGAAACGGAGACTTCTGTGCCAGATCCTGGGAAACAAAAAGAGAACAGTTATCCTGCAGACCAACAGCATAATGAAACCCAGGGGCTTTACCCAACCTCTGGCACTTTTACGCCAGGGTGGGGAGTCTTTGTGCCTTAAGTAAATAAATAAATAAATTTCCCAGAAGCCCAAGACATCATTGCTAGTAGTAAGGGATGATGGGATTGTCCAGAGTCCAAAATTTCCCCATCCTTGCTTTATACAGTGAACTCAAGTGAATTAACTGGATGTTTTTTATGAATACTAACCTGTTTTCAACTTGCTCCAGTTCTAAGAAGATGCTTATAGCAAGGAGCAGTTGTATAACAGTAAGGAGTGCAGAACAGAGGAAATTCCTGGTGGAATTGCTTCTTTTCTCTGTGTCCTTGGGTATTTGTTGAATGAGAGAACTAATGGTGCTGTCCATTTAAATGACAATAGCACTGCTTTAGAAAAATGGGAGGGAGGTCCCCATGGAAACATTAGAAAATCTTATGAAGAATATGGAATTGTCCCATTTGGTCTTTGTCGCTTTGTCAGCATTAAAACTGGCAAAAAGGTTCACGTACATCCAGTATTTTTACATTTCTGTCTTTGTGACTTGCTGGACAGTTTGGAACTGAGCTCCAAGAACAGAAGGATTTGTCATTCTAGCCTCATGATTCATCCTGGGGAAAGGAGCCTCCACATAATTGCACAAGTTGTCTGCATCCATGAGACAGCTTGACAGAGTTGTGCAAGCAACACTGCATGACATTTCTGTGTGCTGGATTTATTGAGGGTGTGTATTTGTGGTTCCTTTGTGTTTCTTATCAGTCTGAACAGCTATGATAACAGACGTGAGTTTCCATTTTTCTGAAGTTCAGGTTTTTGAACATCTTTCTTCTTCCATTTCATTTGATGGATCAATGACAATTCTGATAACTAATCAGTTCATGGCTGTGAGACTTTGTAGAAATTTGGCAGTCTTACAAGTCAAATTAATGAATATTCTATAGAAAAGAGAAAGGCTCCCTTGCACTTTTTTAAACTGAGAAATTCATGCTCTCCTCCTGAATTTCTTGCCAACACAAGTACTAAAACATGAGAAAACAATAATATGTCTTATACTGGTACTTATACCTATTGTATCTGGTTCATCTTGACCCTGGATCCTGTACCAAATCTTCTATTGATTGGTCATTCCCAATCATGATTTTAAAAGTCCTCTTCCTTGCCCTCTTTTGTGTGCATGTGTTTCCGGATTATAAATCTGATCTTGTATTTTTGTTCATAATTATGTTCTGAGGTCCTTTGTGTTCAATTACATGAATATTGCTTCACTTAAGTTCTTCATTTCTGTCTTCTCTCTACTCTTTGATCTTCCCAGACTTCTGATTTGGTTTGGGTTAGATGACATATATCTTTTCTGTTTCATCTTTCTTCTCCCGCTCCTCTCTGCCCCTTATCTTTGGAATTTGCTACCAGCTATACTCTGGTCAGAATGAATCTTTTCCCATCTTTAAAAGGTGCATACAGACTGTCTGTGCTTCTGTGTACTTTTGTCATGCCCTTTGAATCTACTTGTCTGATAACAATCTCTTAACTACCCTTTCTTTTTTATATTTTAAGAAAAATATCAATAAAAAGACAGATTTTAAAAAGAAACATATGGAATCCCATTTGCTTCAGTTACTTCATGCTTAATTTCCTCCTCTGTCAGAATTTGAATGGTCTTCTCCAGTTTGTCTTCTTTTCCTTTTCAGTTTCCCCTTTTCTCTTCATTTCTTCTCCATGTTGTTTTAATTATATTGTATGCTCGCAGGAAGGACCTGGTTGCTTTCTCCATTCAGCACCTAGTTTGTTTTCATTGCTTGACAAGTTATCTTGTTTGTCAGAAGTGGATGTTTCATACAGAGACTGGGACACAGTGGTTAGAGCATAGGTCTTAGACATGGAAAGTGCTGCTCATGTCCCCCAAGGATCACCAGTTGGCCTTAGAGATGCCATTTTCTCTTTACCTCCCAGAGTAACTATGAAGCTACAGTTTTACTCTGAGCTTCTTGCAGGAAGGTCAGGATGCAAATATAATGAACAGGTGGGACTGTGGCAATGTGTTGCAGTTTATCCTCCATTGCTCAGGGTTTCAGACAGCTATTCCTTCCAAAGAAGGGGAGTTCACTCTTTCCTCACGCTGGCTTGTTTTTCTCCTTCTATTAGATTCTCTGGCTGCCGAGCATGCCTAGTCCTCAGTGGCTTGTTCCAGGGGGAGCAGTTGCTCCTTTGGATTTTAAAAGTTGCCTTTTTACTTCTGCAAATCCCCTGATTATGCTGATACTTTCCTGTTCTCTCTCGGTGGTCCAGTTTGGGCTACAATCTTGTTATCACCCACCACCAGAGTTCACTCTTAGGAGTGCAAAACAAATTTCCCTAATTTGATTATAGACTAGTGTTACCTTGGACTGCTGCATGTATGATTTTATGTGGATTAGAGCATATAAATCATTATATCCCAAAATAGGAATAGATTTTATATATAATTAAGTATATATAGCGAAATATAGATATATTTACAGAGAAGCCCTCCTCATGATATTTCCCTGTGCTTTAGAGGAAAGGCATTAGAGAGAATTCTGCTTGTTTACTAATTTCTATAAATTCTCTGCCTCTGTAGGCAAAAGGTGTGAGCTGTGTGATGATGGCTATTTTGGAGACCCTCTTGGCACGAATGGCCCCGCCAGGCTTTGCCGCCTCTGCCAGTGCAGTGACAACATTGACCCTAATGCTGTTGGGAATTGCAACCGCTTGACAGGGGAATGTCTGAAGTGCATCTATAACACAGCTGGTTTCTATTGTGACCGGTGCAAAGATGGATTCTTTGGGAATCCCTTAGCTCAGAATCCAGAGGACAAGTGCAAAGGTAAGTTTGTCTTCTCTGTATGCTCTTGGTTACCATTCAGTGGTCTAGAATACCAAGGCCTAAATGCTATTTAGTCCCATCTTGAGTAGCCCATTGAATCATTTGAATTTATCTAATTAGGGCTAGCCAACAAGATTTCAGCCCAAGTGCTGTCCTTTCCATCCGCTCGGAGACAGTCTTGTTTTCTGGAAGAAAGATTTGGACAGAGGATTAAGCCAGAGGCACCTCCTCTCTTGCCACCACAGCTATGGGTCACAGGTCTCTTGAGTGCATTTTCCTGCATGAAAAAAACTGAGTCTTCTGAGTATGAAATGGCCATGGGCTTAAGGGATGCACACACATCCAAATCCTTGGGAGAGTTGGCCTCACAGAAGCTTGTCATAAATGTATCACATGTGTGATGGAACAATGGAGGCGGGAAGTGTGAGCTGTTTCCATTTCTCATTCTCTTCACATCTTGCATCAATAATAATAATAATAATAATAAATTTTTATTTTTAACCCGCCCTCTGCTCGGCAACTGGGGCGGCGTACAGCAAGATTAAAACAACATCAAGTTAAAACAATCCTTCCCCACTTTGAAGTGATTCTCAGTCCTAGTTCGTATACAAATATTTCATGAAACCATACTCACCTTTCTATCAGGCATGGTGAATCCCCTACCTTAGACATTGGAGTGTAAACAAGAAACAGTAACTGATAAAAGACAACAGATGTCATCATTTTAATATGATACAATTTTCTTAATTCTCAAGACATATTGAGAAATGTCTTCATTTGTATTTGATTTGCTTGATTGAAATGGTCAGCTGTATATTTTGTCACAGAAAAGATGCTTTAAACTACTACCAGTGACTGGCTAATAATACCACCTATTGATAAATGGCTGCAGAAAGTCTGGGAGGGTGGCCAAGATAGACATCTTGACTTACTCCATCAGAATGAGACAGAGTGACTGAACCAGAGATGCTTTCCAAAGCTTCCTTCTTGTTGGGAAGCTAATAATTGAGAGGCAGACCGAAGCTGTATGCGCTCATTAAAATTTTGTCTGGAAAATATCCACAACATTTTTCTTGCTTTTTTTTCTCTCTGAGGCATTGCAGTAGGTCTATATTAATGGCTTTTTGAATAATGAAAATGTTAAAATACAAAATAAAGCTTTTTTGCATTTCTCTGACCTGGTAACAACACCCCATCCCAAATGAGGAAGAATATTGGGGTTTCTATTTCTGATACGATAGAGAAGCACAAAGATAGGAAGCATAAAGCATCTAGGCTCCCTGGAACCATGAGCCTCCCAGCAATGTTCTCTGGAACTTTGCTTGTCAGAAAACGCATGCTCATGTATTCCTCTTTGCTCTTACAGCTTGCAGTTGTAATCCTTATGGAACAATGAATATACAGACAAGCTGCAATCAAGTGACTGGGCAGTGTGAGTGCCTTCCGCATGTCACAGAGAGGGACTGCAGCTCCTGTGAGCCTGGCTTCTACAACCTGCAGAGTGGGCGTGGCTGTGAAAGGTGAGCTGGTCCCTCTACTCTAAAATTGGCATAGGAACATTTTGGGGGATGGCACCGCTCTTACTTGATGGAAGAACTAATTTAAAGCATATTTGTCTGAGATTAGAAGTTGCAAGCTCTTAACAGTTGCAAGTAGAATTTCAAGGAGAGCCATGCCCACAAAATGGATGCCTCCTGTTCTCTTTGCTGCCCTTTATGTCTAGAATGGCACCATTCTTTCAACTTTTATATGTTTTTAATATAATTTTAAATTGTAACAATTTTAATTGTTTTTAAGCTTTTAACTGTTGTTTTGTTTTGTTTTGTTTTGTTTTTAACCGTTTTTTATGTGTTGTGAGCCGCCTTGGGTCCCGATCTGGGAGAAAGGCAGCATAGAAATCAAATAAATAAATAAATAAACAAACATTTCTCTTAAAATTCCTGCCCCAAACTATCTTTTATTGAAAGACTTGATTTAGCACTTAGGTCTTATCCCTATCTGAAAATGAGCATGACTATTATGTGTGACTGACTGTACTTGTGCATAATGTTCCCCTGTTACTTATGCCTCTACTTCCATTATTGAACTTTTAGACTGTAAACTCCACAGGGCAAAAACCTTTGCTTTGGTTGTTACTTTGTACCGTACTGTATGTATAGTTAATCAAGATAGTAACATACTGGATAGATGTGTATGTTGTCAGCTATTTTACTGTTGTATCTCCCCCTCCCTGACCATTAAGATAATGTAAATAATTTACAATATTTACATAACTCTGTATAGGATCAGAGCCCAAACCTATTTTTGTCCATTTCAAATTGTTTGTTCTACCACCAGGGCTCATTATTACATATCATGTTCCCATGGTTATAGTAAAACAATGCTTAATTAGATGCATATGGAGTAAGTAACCTTGACCATATGTTTTGAAATATTACCTTTAGACAGAAAAGGAGGACAGGGAAGAAACTACAATGTTAATAATGCATTTATCAAAGCAATTTTGCAAGCTCTTATCAGTGATTTGTAATTGTTTAAGGCTTGCAAAGTGCTAAAACATTCAAACATGTTCCTTATAGTAATTTTAGATGAGACAATACAAGTGTTAAGATTATTGATTAGATGGAAGGAAAAGGGCTTGTCTAAATGAGAAGATATAATGCTGATTGCTGTGCATTAATGCAAATTTGCAGCAGCATTCATTTCTCTCCACTTTTGGCAAAACCACTGGTATGCAAAGCTGTCTGTGTTTGAAGTTCACACGCAGCCATGCCTGTGAATCAAGATGGTGGCCGGGAGTGAATTGCTCGCATTATTATTCTCAACAAGTTGCTGCCTCTACACAGTAATTTTTTTTAAAAAAACTGTAAATCTAAGGTGTGCAAGTGCGACCTTCTGTTTAAAAAGTGTTTGCTTGCCTTAGCACAGCGAAAAAGCACACAATTGATACTGCGAAATTTCAAAATGGTGCTTCTGGCCATGTAGCCGGCAAACGCCCCCCCCCCCACACACACACATCTAACCAATCAGGTTTCTACTTCTAGTCTTATCCAGGGATGTGCTGCAGTGTGATTTGGTTGTCCTAATGAGCAGGAATGTGCATTTACGGCACATTAAAAAAAAAAAAACCCTCAGGGGAAGCCATGAAGGCTTTTCTTGTGTAGTTTTGGGAGTTTTTGGCCCCCCTCATTCCAAATATGGCTAATCACCGTGGGATCTTGTTTGGACAAAAGGTATTCTTGAATTCTATGAGAAGTTTTTCCACCATCTAGTTATCCCCAAGGTTTTCTTCTTCTGTTATTTGAGAATAGGTGTCAGTACTCCTCAAATAATGGAGTAGAATACCAAGTTAAGGAGCTAATCTGATTCATGAAATGTAGATGTCTCTTGCCTTGTGCTTGCTTAAGTTTCTTTTGAGTGAATGCACATCCATCTCACAGGCAAATGTCCCTTGTCTTTTATTCCATACTTGTGCTTTTAAATCTAACATTATTACAGTCCTCTCATGGGAAAAATCAGTCTTTTTCCAGCATCTCCACATCAAAAATGGTGGGCCTGTGAAATCTTGCTTCCTAGCTATGCGCATTACACTGTTTCTCTTACTCCACCAGGTGTGACTGTCATCCATTGGGTTCCACTAATGGCCATTGTGACATCCAGACTGGGCAATGCGAATGCCAGCCAGGCATCACTGGCCAGCGTTGTGAGAGGTGTGAAGCCAACCATTTTGGATTTGGTCCTGAAGGCTGCAAACGTAAGGGGGAGTGGGGAACACAATGTTTCTGTCCCATTATCTCCTTTCCCCATTGTTTACCAAGCCGTTTCCCCTGTATTGAGACTCTCGTATTGAGAGTCTGCTTGTTTGCTTGTCACTGTTAGTTTGTTTAAGGACTTGAACATCACAGGACACTCTTTCCTCCCCCCCCCCCCCGTCTGTTTCCTGCCTGTTGTGTGAATTTCAAGTCCAGTGAGGATGTTTTTCCAGTTGTACAAATCTTACTTTCTCCCTCTAGGGCATAATGATTGCATATACTTCTAGGCCATCTGCTGCTCCTTGTCATAAACACTTGCTCTGAATTTTGTCCCAGAACTGACCTGTTTTCTGGCTGTTACACTCCTACGCTTCTCTTCTGGAATGTGGCCTTTAGCTGCTAACTCAAGCTTGAGAACATACAAAGTGTGTAAAATTTGGACATACATTCCTATTTATCTAAATCTTCCCATCTGTTCTCTGAATATTTCAAGAATACATTAAGCATTACTCTTTGAGTTGGATGAGTATGGATGCTGTGGCCAAGTGCACATGGAGCCCTGGCTCCTGGCAAACCACAGCTGGCAGATCAAGAGCCAGACTTAGGCATGTCTAGCCTGTTAACCTTCTTCCCACTTCAAAGCAATGTTGCCACTTTCTTAACTGCTGTTTGCCATGATGTGTGTTGAGGCAAACATCTAAATGAGAGATGGTAACCATTGTTTGAAATATGTTTTGGAACCCTGTTTAGTGGTGGTATACAGGTAATCACTTGCTCTAGTGGCAGGAGGATGGAGGGAAAACTCCACACCCCAAGTTACAAACTGGAGTGAGCAATCACTACTACTAGAGCCACACTACTACACTGGCAAGCAAAAATTGGAAGTGTGAATACAACTAGAAGAATGCAAATGTATTTCAAGCGAATATTTCCTTGTGACATTACATATATATTTTATATTATGTGTTTAAACACCGGTAGGGCCTCACATGAATGGGTTTCATCTGTTTAAAATATGTTATGAGAAGTTTCTCTTCAGATTTTAAGCTTTTGATAAAATAGTAAGTAGGGACTTGCGTTATTGAATGCAACTCCATACAAGCAAATCCTTACATATAGAACACTTGATATCAGGTACAAGAATTTTAACAGCTTCCCCCACAGTCCCAACTAGAGTAACCCATTGAACACTTACCCTTTATGTAAGTGTTGAGTTGTGTCTAATTGTTCAGAAACACATAAGATCATGTATCTCAAATATGTTCTTCCAAAAACTGTAGATGTACTAGCTAAACAAATTTTAAGATCAATTATTTTCTCCATGAGCATTGCATATGGCATTCAGCCACAACCATTCAGACAACTTTGCCCTTATGAAGACCTGGGATGAAAGCCGAAAAGTGTGTGTGTGTACGTACCTACAAGAAGGTTTATGTTTTTAGCCCTCTTTTAGCATGTAAGGTGTTTTTTTTTTGTTTGTTTTTTTTGTAAAGAGGGAAATTAGCCAGAGTACTGTGTGAGCTCATGTATTGCTGAGGTACAAAACAGGCTAGTGACAAAGAGTTGTGTATTTCGTCCTAAAGAACAACTTGCTTCCATCCCAGGCATCCTTCAGTGTCAGCAGCACCATACACAATGTCTGTGGTATTAATGGCATCAGTGTCAGGATCTGTCTAACCTGTGCAGCAAGGGGCTATTTGGAAACATGCTAGGCAGAGTCTTTACAAAAAAGATTCAGCTATACAGATGTACTCATAGAATGTCCAATTGGCTTAAGTGAGTCTTACCTGTTCCATTTGGATTGTGCCCCCCAGTTGGTTTTCAAACTTCCACATCCAGACAATTTGCAATAAGCAACTGATAGCCAGAAATGATGATTTTCAGTAAGATGCCATATGGGCTCCATGACAAGCAGAGTTCTACATGCTTTTTAAAAAACCAGCTAATGCCAGGTTTGATACTCCTGTGGCACTTTAAAGATGTTAGCTCATTGATTTTTGGGGTGCCACAACATTCTCTGTTTATGTTTGTTCTGGAAAAGATTCATCCAGGCCCACTTTCCCTTTATTTATCTCATCCCTGTCATCACTTTTAAACTTTGTGTTTCCTCAGCATGTGACTGTGACCCTGAAGGTTCTCGCTCTCTTCAGTGCAAAGAAGATGGCCGTTGCGAATGCAAAGAAGGATTTGTGGGAAACCGCTGTGACCAGTGTGAAGAGAACTATTTCTATAACCGATCTTGGCCTGGTTGTCAAGAGTGTCCTGCATGTTATAGGCTGGTGAAAGATAAGGTTAGACCCATGAGAGAATTTATGTGTCTAGGCTTTTATAAATAGGGAATTGTTCAGGGTGTGCTTGTATAGTGCTGAGGCACAAAACAGATGACATGGATTTGCATACCGATCTCAACTACCATGTTTCCATAAATGTAGATATTGGCCCACTAGGCCATTTCACATGTTGTCAAAATCTTTTTATTCATCTCAGCATGTTAACTAGCTTGTTTAATATATATGAGTATTTTATTTATCTGCAGCCACTTGGTCTTCATTTAGATGCTTGTTCTTGTTTCATCCATTGTGCTTTCATCCAGCACAGTTAAAATGCCTACTCCCTTCAAAACACATTTTGCATATTTGGCACCTTAGTTGGCATGGATAATTTTGCAAGTTTTATACACTAATGCAAACCATGGTCCCTTTTTTACTCAGAGATTGAATCCAAACTAGGTTTGCAAATCAGAGTTGAAAGAAAGTGTAAATTTGTGTTACTAGACACAAGCCCTAGTAGCTCTACCACATTATTACATCTATATTGTACTAGCATGCCCCACCCATTATAATTTCTACATGTTTGGTTGAAATTGTCAAAATGTTTCTGGTCTTTTCATTGCAAAGATTAAAAACTTGGAAGTAGGACATCTTAGGGATTTCTGACTTGATGAGAAACCTATTTTAAAGGCACAGGTATTATAGTCATGTGGAATTCTACTTTTCTTGTCCAATACCTTGTTGTAGAGAAAAAATTGTACATGAGGAGTGAGTGACTCCTTCCGGAGTCTTAAAAGCTTGCTATTCATTCATTCATTCATTCATTCATTCATTCATTCTTAGTATTTTTATCCTGGTTTTCAGCCAAAAAAATCCCCCTCAGTGCAGCTTACCAATCAGTTAAAAAGAAGAGAAGGAGGGGGGAAGTGCCTTCTAGTGTGCATATAATCTAAAAATGCATGACACAGAAGGAAAAAGAATGGGGAGGAAAGAGTAAAACAGCAAGTAGCCTTTTAGTGAGGCTGATACAATGCCCCCCTTCTCATCTTGTCTCCCTCTGTTGCACTGGTTTGTCCCCTCCCTATACCACTTAAGTAAAAACACGTTCCTTAGCCCTACCTTTTGTCCTTCTTGTTTAGGTGGCAGAACAAAGGGAGAGATTACGGGAACTGGAAAATCTTATAGCCAACATAGGAACAGGCGATGAAACTATAACTGATCAGGCTTTTGAAGATAGGCTGAAGGATGCAGAGAAGGATGTCATGGACTTGCTTCGGGATGCTCAAAGCATCAAAGGTAGGTCAGTGCCATCGTTTGCTCCTGAGAATATGGAAAAAAATAATAAAACAAGATATTTACCAAAAACACCAATGTGAATTTCACCTCACATGGCTTTTTATTGAAGAGAGCAAATCCCAGGCACAAGATGGTTGAAATATGAAAATTTATTAATCTGGAATGGATCTCAAGAGTTTAATTAAATCTTAAGAGCAATTAAAAGAAGATGGAATTCACTGCCACTGGTGGTTGTATAGACAGATCAGGGAAAAATTAAGAATGGACATGAGATTACATGGTATTTCCGATCAAAAATCAGAATTAGAAAAGATCTTAATTTCAGAGGACTCTAAACTATTGTCTAAATTATATAAATTACTAATGAAATGGGAGTGTGAAGAAGAAGTGATCAAAGACTCAATGATCCATTTTCAGCATCCAATTGAGATTTAAAAAATGGGAAAGATTATGGAAAAAACAACAATGGAACACACTGCCTGTCAGGATCTGAGAGAGAATTGTATAAAAATGACGCATAGGTGGTATCTAACCCCTGACAAAATTGCTAGAATATATAAGGGCTCCAGTAATAAATGCTGGAAGTGCAAAACAGGTAAGTACCTTTTACCATGCTTGATGGGCCTGTGAAAAAGCCCAAACATTTTGGATTATAATCCACACGAATATAGAAAGAATGTTAAAGATACAATTCCAAATGAAACCTGACTTATATCTATTGAGCATCTTTGATGAGGAATTGGAAAAAAGATTGGAAAAACTCTGTTTTATATGGTAGTGGCAGCTAGACTTGTTTATGCACACCACTGGAAATCTGATCAAATGCCTCTAATAGAAAACTGGTCTATTAAATTAACAGAAATGATGTATTTAGATAATTTGATGCAAATAATCAAAGAAAATAATGAAAATACACTGGCAAAAGATTGGGAAATATTAAAATTACACCTCAGTGATATTTGGGGTGATTGGGCAAATTCGGGCTTTCTTACATGATTAATAATAATAATAATATAATAAAATTTTATTTCTATCCCGCTCCTCTGCAATGCAATCGGGGCGGCTTACAATATAAAAACTCCGTAATTACAATACCCTAGCCCACCCACCCCTTAAAATAATACTACATTATAAAGGATTAAAACATACAATAATTAAAAAATATATAAATTAAAAAAAATTAAAACAGACAATAATTAAAAAAATCCAATTGCAGCTCAGAAATGACAGCCGAGTCTTGGGCCGGGATAGTTATTCAGGAAAGGCTTGCCGGAAAAGATCGGTCTTGACAGCTTTTTTAAAGCTGTCTAAGGTGGTAATAAAATGGATCAAATGTATAAGATTAAGTTGCAACAACTGCTTTACTTATTTAACTATTTAGTTTCTGTAACCATAATAGTTTGCTGTAGCAATCTAAAAGTCAATTTGAATAAGGAAAATTGAAATGATTGTATATATTACTGTGCAAAATCTTAATGGGAAATACTGAATGATGTAAGAATGAGGTAGGAATGGAAGATGGAAGAGAAAGAATAGTAATATCAATATTTAGCAAAATGAGTCAGAGAAGAATGGGGTATATGTGTAACATTGTAAGTATGTTAATAAGGTCTGTATGTAATTTTCTTTTTTAAACAATTAAAAAAAAGGTAGGTCAGTGCCATGGAACTAATCTCTTCCTGGAAGTTCCTGTCGCCCTGGGAGTGCCTTCTGCCATTTATGAGCCGTTAATACACTTCGGCAGATGTGAAATTTTTGGAAGTTAACATTGAAAAAACTATGTCTCATTTTTGGAGTGCAATGTTTGTGATGGCAGTAGTCGTAGTAGTAGTATATGGTTTACAGTTGTAGAGTTGGAAACTACTCCAGCTGTCACCTAGTTCAGACCCCTCCCATAGGAGTCAGTAGGTGAAGCATCTCTGATAGATGGCCATCCAGCCTATGTTAAACTTGTTGTTATTGTGATGTGCCATCAAATCAGCTTCGATGTATGGTGACACCGTGAATGAGAAACCTCCAAGAGACCCTGTTATTTGCTGTGGTTTCTTCCATTTAGTCAATCCACCTCTATTTTTCTTTTCTTACTGTCTTGAACTTTACCAAGCATCGGTTTACATCCTCTTATTAGTCCTGACTAAAGAAGAGGCATTGAATCCATTGGATTTACCATGGTGTTTACCCATTCAGCCATTAATTGATCCCACCATGGTAGGATTACCAACCAGATTCCAGACACTGTCACCTATTCCAGTGAATCATGTCATTTCATGGTATGTCCAAAGTATGATAGCCTTAGTTTAGTCATTTTGGCTTCTAGGGAGAGTACAGGCTTGCCCTGCTGTTAGATCCATTTGTTGGTCTTTTTGGCAACACATGGTACCCATAGTACTCTTCTCCAGCACCACATTCCAAATAAGTTGATTTTCTTCCTGTTCAACTTGTGGTCTACTAGGACTCCTAGATCCCTTTCGCACATAGTCTCGTTCAGCCAGGTCTCTCCCATCCTATATTTATGCATTTCATTTTTCCGCCCTAAATGCAGTACCTTACATTTCTCCGTATTGAATTTCATTTTGTTAGCTTTGGCCCAGCTCTCCAGTCTATCCAGGTCATTCTGAATTTTGATCCTTTCCTCTAGGGTATTAGCTACTCCTCCTAATTTGGTGTTATCTGCAAATTTGATAAGTATGCCCCTAATTCCCTCATCCAAGTCATTGATAAAGATGTTGAATAGCACTGGGCCCAGGACAGAACCCTGTGGCACCCCACTGGTCACATCTTTCCAAGACGAAGAGGAGCCACTGCTGAGCACCGTTTGGGTTCGGACGGTCAACCAATTACAAATCCATTGAACAGTTAACTTGTCTAGCACACATTTTACAAGCTTGTTTGCAAGAATGTCATGGGGAACTTTGTCAAAGGCCTTACTGAAATCAAGGTATGCGATGTCCACAGCGTTCCCTTCATCTACCAAGCTGGTAACTTTATCAAAAAAAGAGATCAGATTAGTCTGGCATGACTTGTTTCTCTGAAACCCATGTTGACTTTTTGTGATTAATTCCTCTCAGCTTTCACAGACATACACACAAATTAGAGATAGTGTGGCATAAATAACCATAATTTTGGTTACTTAAAAGATTCTTTCTAGTTCCTTCATAGCTGCCCTTCCGAGTCTTAGTCTTCTTCTGTTACTTTGACTACAGTCTCCATCTTGATTGATGATTTAGCCAAGGTATAGAAAATTTGTAACGATTTTGATGTCTTCATCATCTGCTTTAAGGTTATATAAAGTTTCTGTGGTCATTATTTTTGTTTTCTTAATAATGTGCTGTAACCCTGCTGTTGCTCTTTCTTCCTTAACTTTTATCAGTAGTTGTTACAAGTCTTTCCTGTTTTCTGCTAGTAATATGGTATAATCTGCATATCTTAAATTGTTGATGTTTCTTCCCCCAGTTTTCACACCTCCTTCCTCCAAGTCTAATCCCGCTTTCCATATGATTCATTCTGCATATAAATGAAACAAATAGATGATAAAATATATTATTGTCTGACACCCTTGCCAATCAGAAACCATTCTGTTTTTCTATACTCTCTTCTGACAATGGACTCTTATCGACAGTATAGATTACATGTCAAAACAATCAACTGTTGGGTCCCTTCCATTGCTTTTAGAACAGTCCATATTTTTTGTGATCTTTGCAGTCAAACACTTTGCTATAATCTATGAAACAATGTTAGATACCAAATTTAAAAGCCCCCTTTCTAAAGGATGGATCTGAAAGACACCGAAAGGACAATATATTCTTTCTCTGCTCAATAAAGGCATGAGGGAATACTTTGTAGTTGTGCTTGCCTGTCTTTCTTGTGTGATTAATTCAGATTCTCTTGGTTATTCTGCCTTTTCTAGATGTAGATCAGGGCTTGATCGATCGCCTACATGAGATCAACAGAACCCTGTCCAGTCAACTTGGTAGGTTGAGGAACATCCAAAACACAGTAGAAGAAACTGAAAACCTTGCAGGACAGGCCCAGACCCGGGTTGACAACACACAAGAACTCATTGAAACAGCTTCAAATATGCTGCAGAGAGCAAGGATGGCTGTTGCCAATGTGGTGAGTGCTTTTTAATGTTCTGTTTGAAATTTCACAGCTGAGTTAGTTAAGTCTGTGTATATGCTGCAGTTGTGTTGTCTGTTTAATTAAATGTTGCTTTCATTTTAAAAGTGAATTTCTATCCATTATGCCTGAAAGGGTGTCAGGCTGTAAGCAATACCTAATAAAATTGCTGAAGTTAGGCAAACCAAGGAATAATATTGTTAAGGCTAAAGCTACATTACAAAGTCTCTCTCTCTCTGGCTTTTCTTTGCAAACAAAGATTCAGGAAGGACTCATCCTGCGCTTTCTGCAAGCACGCTGATGACTAAAAAGGCCAATCCAGGATAAACAAGTCCGGTTGCAGAAAGCACAGCAGAAGGTCTCCTTGGGTGATGTTTCTTGGTTGTGATTCTTTCTGCGTTGTCGTTTCTCTTCAAGACTTGTTCGGTGTGAGTTCTCAAATAAGGCTGCAGCATTGTGGATAGTGCGTCTCCATGCCTCCCGATGTGAGGCCAGGGCAGACCATTGTTGGTGATCAATTTGGCCGAGCCTGAGATGTTGTTTCAGGGAGTCCTTGTATCGCTTTTTTGGAGCACCCCTCTTACGCTGACCCGTGGCGAGTTCACTGTAGAGTACTATTTTTTGGGAGGCGATGGTCCTCCATCCTAGAAACGTGCCCTGCCCAGCGCAGCTGTGTTCTCAATATCATGGCCTCAGTGCTGGTGATCCCTGCTTGCTCAAGGACAGTAACATTCATCACATATTCAGTCCAGTGTATATTTAGGATTGTGCATATACAGCGCAAAGTACTGCATTGCTAAGCAATTTACTACTAAACTGCTAAAGCTAAAGGGCTTCTTTAATTTAGAGATGGACACATTACTGAAATCAGTGGCATTTTGTTTCCATGTGTACATGTTTACAATCATATACACACACATATATCCTTCCCTAGCTTTTATCTGCTCTTCCCCTCCCTCTCCTTTCCCCCATTTCTACTAACAGTTTGAAAAGTTCGGTATGAAGTAGCAAATAAATTGCTATCGGTTTCTGGCAAGAAACTAGGGAGAACAGTGGGAGCAACACTGTGTATTTCAGCCAGAAGCCCATGTTTCTCATGGACTTTGGTGATAGTTGATACAGTTCGGTAGGTAGATTAACTGTGCTCATATGTTTAAAGATATAAGAGATGGCTCCTAAAAGTGTGTTTGGTTCCTTCTTCAGTCTATTACTCCACCAGAATCAACTGGAGGCCCCAACAACATGACTCTCCTGGCAGAGGAAGCCCGTCAACTGGCTGCACGGTGAGACTCAGTAGATCATTACGTATTGACTGCATGATAAGGGATACTTAACTTGACCTCTTAACAATGTCCATGTGCATTCAAGGCATTATCGAGAAATAGAAGATGATTGTCCTTCTACCTCACTTCTACCTGCATACAACATACCTTGAGCCACATGTTGTAGCTTTGTCCACTCCATATAGCCTCCACTACTGTTTGAGACTCTTTTTACCACCATCACCTATTTGCCTCCCCTTGTAGCTCTTTCCCAGTCTCCACAATTCTAACAGTGGTTATTGGTGATAGAAACAGGGGTCCAGTAATGGAACAGCTACAAAGCAAACCCCTGTTCTTACTGAACTGTATTCCCTTCAGATTATTTGAGTATAACTATGGTCTGCTGCTTAGAAGACAACGTTTATCTTTACTGCAGTACAGAATGCACAATACACACTTACATGTTTAAGTTATGGAGACAGGAGCAGATGTTTATATAAACAGAAGCTTTTCCCATTAAAATGCATGGTGAACACCAAATGAGAAAGAACCCTGTTCCCACTTGAATTTACTTTAAAGGGAAGAAAACCCATGATTTAAGAACACATCAATGCTTCATAAGTCAGCCTTTATGTGTGCATTTTGTGCTCTGGATATATAAAAATCTAAATACAAAATGTCATATGAAAAAATTGTCCTGGGGGCAGCAAGAGCACTACCCAATCTGCAGTATGACTTTATTCTAACTGAATGATCCAGGCAAACATGGATGACCGAGCTATTCAAAGAGAGTGTATTATCAGCCTATCCTTTTTCTCCTGGTCTGATAACACATTTGTTAGCTATTATTTATTTATTATAATTTAGAGCATTTATATCCCTTACCCTGCCCTTTCAGCTAAATTTATATCCCTTACCCTGCCCAAAGTACCTTACATGTTAATTGACAATTTCCTGCCCTCAGGCCTCAAGCTTTGTGTCCACACACAGACACATACACACAGAGCGACTTTTGTTTGCATTAGTCACTTCCTGTTTGGGCAGTCTTGTTGGCTAATGAGAAAGATATGGTTTTCTGCAGGACTTTGAGTGGAATCATTGCATTAATGTTTTCCGGCTGATGGAATTGCATCTGTCCATGGAGTTCAGGGTTAAATAGCCTTTTTCTAGATCCATCTCACTTTGGTTTCAGACTTGGTTTTAGGACAGAGACTGCTTTGGTCACCCTCACAGGTGATCTATACCAGAAGAATCTCTCTGTATTGGTTCAGCAGTTTTCCCATTATTGTCTTATTACAAGAGATTCTGTGGTGTGACTACTCTACCTCCTGGCACAATTCAGAGTGCTGGATGTGACCATTAGGGCCCTACATCACTTACAACCGGTCTTTTTGAAAGGTTGGGTTGTCTCATTTGATTTTTGCCAGTTTTAAGGTCTCCAGCCTAGGCCATTCTGATCACACCATTAAAGGAGGCATATTTTATGGGAACATGGGAGAGAGCCTTGTCAGTGATTGGTCTTGTGTTCTGGAACTTCCTGCCAAAGGAGACCAAGCTTGAATGCCTCTTTGCTGATTTTCTGCTAGCAGGCAAAGACATTTCTCTGAAGGTGCCAACCACAGGTGCAGGCGAAACATGAGGAATAAACTCTTCCACAACCAGCCTCACAGCCCGGGAAAAACCCCCACAGAAAACCTAAAGACATTTTTGTCCAGACTGGCTTTTGATTTTTAGGCTGATTGTTGCAGATATTGTAGATTTTAATCTGGTGGGTATTTTTCGTTCCATTTATTTATTTATTTTAGTATTGATGTATTTTATTGAATGTTTTGGTTAGCACGCAGTAGAATGTCACTATATCATTATTTAAGACTTGCCTTGTGGCCTACTTGCCAAAAAGGCTGGTTTCATGTTACGATTGTGCAGTCTACACACTCATGAACAATTCAAGAACATTTACTTGGAAGTAAGGGATTTTGGCATGTTGTTCCTTTTAAAACTGGTGCCTCATGTTAACGCTGACTGTTTGGAGAGGCAAAGAAGAAACACTGATAGCTTTCTAACAATTTGCTTTTACTTCTCTAATTATTGCCCAGGCACAAACAAGAAGCCGATGATATTGTACGTATAGCTAAGGAAGCAAATGATACATCGTCACAAGCATATCAGTTGCTCTTGGACACACTGACAGGAGAGAATCAGACAATGAATGACATCAATGACCTTAACAGAAAGTAAGTTTGAAATAAAAAAGAAATGAGGCTGTTCTGACCCCCCCCCAAATAATAATAATAATAAAAAATCTGCTGTGATCTTGCCTTTCTTTTAATATACCTTAGCATCTAAATTATGGGATTTTTAAAATAAAAAAATGTAATAGTACAGTCAGTGAACTTGTGTTCAAAACATTAACCTTCCTCTTTCTCAAAGAACTATAGCCTCCCTTTAAATACACTTTTCAGCACTTTAACCTGAGGATACCTAGCCCATTTGAGAAGCAGGAGAATTAACAAACAGGGAAAGTGGAACTAAAGAAAAGGGGAAGGGGGGAAAATCATTAAAGAGCAAGAAGAAAAGCAAAAGAAGGGGAAAAGGAATGTTTGGGTTTTTTTAAATCAAGATTTTCTTATCAGATGCCTTGCATAAATAGGAGTCCCACACACCAACTCAGTCTTCAGTGAGGTATAAGAGGCTGCGCTGAATATCTTCAAATTTAATATTGGTTATCCCTTACATATCTGTCACTTTCTCATTTAAAGAAGTCCGATGGATTCTTATTTCTATCCATATCTGAGGACCAGCAGTTGAGGAGCTGAACATAGATGTTTCCTTTTGGTTGAGGCCCAACCATGGAATGGTATTCTCATCCCACATTCCCAAAATACTGTATGTGATGCACACCGTCTCCTATGCCATATGTACCTCTAGAAGTATACCCTTGACGAAACATGGCTCAGGGTGCAGAAGTGTGCAGGCATGCAAGGGACTTGCAACAGAAACAGGTCCATCTTGGTTCCAAACACGTTTTGACTTATTAATGTCACTCATAAACAAAGATCTCCCTAAATAGAGAGGCTTTCTTCTGCAGATGAAATAGAGAGAGACATAACCAAATGGATCCTTTTTGTAGATTCTTCCATAGTGTAGGCATGACAGTGAAGAGGGCCTTATTGAGTTTATTCCAGTAATGAAGGAGTGGGAACAGAAAAGGATCTCCTTGACAGTCCTAAGCAGAGAGGAAGAAACAACCAAACGGGCTCCCTAAGACTGTTAAGGACTTTAAAGGTTAGCACACTAATCTTGAACTGATCCTAGAAACAAAAAGGCCACCAGTGCTGAATACAAATCAAACAGCAGAACTAATAGTAGAATAGAATAAAATAGAATCTTTATTACGGTCATAGGCCAGCACAATAGTGGAAATGAAATGGCAGAACAATACCAAATAATTATGTTCAGTATTTTTATAACGCTTTTCCATGCCGAAAGCACATCTCATGTATTATCTTATCCCAAGAACCTTGACAGGACAGTTCAGCATAATTATCCTTGTATTATGCCTGTGAGGGCTAAGGGAGCAGGGCAGAGAAATGTAACTTTCCTAAGGCAGCCTGGTGAGATTGTGACAGGGGAAGGATCTGAACGTGGGGCTTCCTGATTCGTAGCTCAGTCTTTAAGCCATTATGTGACACCAGCTCAACAGAAACCATGCCCTCCAAATGTCAATTAACAATTGACCTAGCAGCAGTAAAAGTAGAAGAGGGGATGGAATCTTTCCTTTCTCAGTAGGTTCAGGCAAAAACAAACTGCTGCAGCCTCTCTTAGCTTGTGTGTTCTTTCTTGTTAATAATATTTGCCATTTTGACCACACTCTGATGTTGCTTGGCCACACGTGTTCCAGTTTCCATCTCTGAAATGTTGGAGGGTATGAGAAACTGTTGAAAGAAATATATATCCTGGAGCAAAGGACCAGGCAAGAGACTTAGGGCAGCTCATACATGTATACACAAGACTTAAGGGTACTTTTAAAAGAGTATTTAGTAAACAAGACAAACATTTTCTTTAGCAGCATAACTTAATCAAGTACCTTCACCAGAGAGTTCCATTAGTTGCATCTCACTGCCAAATATACACCTGGTGGCAAATACAGGTTTTTTGCTGCTTTGATTTTGTATAGAATGGTCTCTAACTATAAACTTCAATAGACTAAGAACTGGTGAAAGAGCTACAGGATTAAAAAGCTAGAACATTAAAACAACCCAACATTAAAAGCCTGGCAGAATGCAACAGTATTAACTTGATGCTCAAAGCTCTGAAGTTATTTTTTCTTAGAGAGGCTGCCCTGTGCTCGTAGATGTGCAAGCATGGGAGAGACTCCTCAAGGCAATACAACACTACCACAAGAAATGTTGTATCTTTATACCCTCAGACTTTTCCCCCCATGGCTCTTGCCCCAGAACCCCTCCTGGGGATAGGTTTAAACCAGTGGGATGCTTATTGGGAGAAAGTGCTCCCTGAAGTACTTTGAGCTACCAAGCCATTTGGGGATTTTAACCATTACCTTTTAAACAGTGGGTCAGAGGTGGCAATTGCACAGTCATCCAGCTAGAGGAAGAAGTTACAGCTCCAGGAGCAACAGCATAGTGTAGCACTGAACTTGCTTCTTTATCTGTTAGAGCCTATTCATTAATTTCATTAAAAGAACTAGGGTTGAAACATACACGAATATGTGAGGCTGTCCCTATATCATGAGACCATCAGATTTAATATCATCTGCTCTGACTGGTGGCAGCTCTCTTTAAGTCAAGCGCTAGTTTTTCTCAGCTCTGCTAGTCAGATCCTTTTTGAAAAAGAAATGGCTGGAATTGCACGATTGCACTTTGGCATGCGAAAGTGCACGCTCTGCCACTGAGAGCAGCGAACACATACACCCTTCACACCCAAACTAAGAATGATACCCATAGGCCGGGGTATACAATATTTTCTAGTGTTAGTGCAGTACCTGTGTACAGTCCAGCATGCAGATGTGTGTATGTGACCCATACATATATGTACAGACCACTTGTGTGCCATGCACATATATGCAGATATATCTGTTGGCAGCAGGGGGTGGTGGTTTTCATCTCACTGTAAGCAATTCTGTGCAAAATCACTAGGGTAGCTGTGATGGGGGGCTGCTTCAGGATCACTGAGGGAGGATAAATCCTCCTCTTTCCTGGCCAGGGGTTGAGGATTAGCAGTGGCAGGGAGGGTCTTGAGCCACACAAATGGCTTTGGAAAGCCCCGTGTTGTGCATTCCTGGATAATTGGGAGAACTGAGAGTGTTTTCTTGTTCTCTAGGTATAACCAAGCAAAGAACATTTCCCGAGATCTGGAAAGGCAGGCGAACAAGGTCCATGCAGAAGCAGAGGAGGCTGGGAACAAAGCTCTGCAGATCTATGCTAATCTCACCAGTCTGCCATCTATAGACACTGAGGAACTAGAGGTATGTGGAAATGAGTTTCTTGTAGAGTGTGCTCAGGCATTAGGGCTGGCAAAGTTGTAAAGAGTGGGTTTGATCCACCTCATCAAATATTTCTGTGAGGCACAGAGACTACAAAGAAGAAGTTACTAAAAAATGTACAATGTACAGTATATATTCATTTCTCTTTTTCCGTTTTCTGCCTGTGCAGAATAAGGCAAATGAGATCAAGAAAGAAGCCAGAGATCTGGACCAGGTAATCAACCAAAAGTTGCAAGATTATGAAGATCTGAGAGAAGACATGAAAGAGAAGGAGCTGGAAGTAAAAAACCTCTTGGAGAAAGGGAAAACTGAACAGCAGGTCAGTTATATTTCTGTGAAGAAGTTGTGTGGGAAGAAGTTCTGTGAGGGAAGTTGTGAATACATGTTAGAACAGAAATGATTTATTTCACTTTTCTTACTGTTCTGAGAACCTGTGTTAAACTTATTCTAGAGAAATGTCATGGCCCTGCAGCTAGATCCCTCTATCTATATTTGTTGATATATTTATTTGAGTTGTATCCTGCCTTTCTCCCACAACTGGGACCCATTTGACAATTAGAACATTTGACAGTGTTCTTGAAGGCCATGAGTTCATGTATAGAATGACAACCCCATATGGCAGTCAGAGATAAGTGTATGTTTAAATATTTGAAGGGATGTGTTTAAATATTTGAAGGGATGTCATACTGAGGAAGGAGCAAGCTTGTTTTCTGCTGCTCCAGAGACTAGGGCATGGAGCAATAGACTCAAGCTACAGGAAAAGAAGTTCCTCCTAAACATTTGGAAGAACTTCCTGATGGTAAGAGCTGTTTGAAAGTGGAATACACTGCCTCGGAGTGTGGTGGAGTCTCCTTCTGTGGAGGTTTTTAAGAGAGGCTGGCTGGCCATCTGTTGGAAATGCTTTGATTGTATATTCCTGCATGGCAGGGGATTGGACTAGATGTCCCTTGTGGCCTCTTCCAACTCTATGATTCTATGTGGTAGTGATGGAAAACTGTGGGCTTTGGGACCCAAGGAGAATGGCTAGGAGATGGAGATGAAAAGGGGAGGGTGGAGCAATAATAGAAAGTAAGGGAGAAACACAAATCCTTCAGGGGTAAGCTGAGCAAAGTATTGAACATTTAGTGTGGGATGAGCATTCTGTAGACCCTATTTCTTTTGAAGCCGTTTGTGTGTTGTGTAAGGCAGTAGCTTTTTCATTCTTTCCCACCACCACCTGAAGAATCCTTCACAGTGCAGTAGCTTTTCCAAACTCCACTTTCCTACCAGCACTGATAATAAGCCAAAGCTGAACATAGGGGTATCTGCCAGAGGAGCAAAGTCAGTACTCAAAAAGAACCTAAAGTAGGGGATGACGAGTCTTAGCCTATTTGTAGCTACTCTGTTCATCCATAAAATATATTGCCTGTTTTTAATAGGCTTTGGTTTCATTTTTATAACTTTGGAATGTGTTTCCTTGCCTTTACTGTGTAATTTCTTTGTCAGCTCCTTTGTTCCTGTGATGATGAGTGGCTAAGACTCAACCTAAGTCTTTAGAGATCTCTTTCTCTCATGTCCTGTGCTAAGATTCACCAGTCCAAGTCAGTGAAGTAGGGAATGAAGAGGATCATTTCCAAGCCCTATCCCATTGATGGAATTCCCTCCCACTTCAGAATTCTCAAAGGCAGATCCTAGGAGCATTTCAAAAGCAGAAAGTGGGAAAGTGTTTTGGTTTTGGGGGGTTTTTTTTGGTACTATATCTCCCAGAATGTACTAGCCACTGTCCCATGGTAATTTGGGGGTCTGGGAGTTGCAGTCCAAAAAATAACTTTTCCAAACTCTGTTCACAAGCACTGTAAATGTTTGGGCTGTCTTCTGAGGCTCAAATGAGAACCTTGACAGAAATGCCATTGAATTAAATTTGTTCTGCGATGCTCTCTGCTTTTAGTACCTGCTCTGTACCTTTGAGATTTTACAACTTAAATATTGAAAGCAGATATTTAAAATTAAGGTTACCCTTGCATTTTTGTGCATTGGAATTGTGACTAGATAAGAGCATACATGACCTGCTGTGTGTTTGCTTAGACGGCTGATCAGCTTTTGGCTCGAGCAGATGCTGCCAAGGCTTTGGCTGAAGAAGCTGCCAAGAAGGGGAGGAACACGCTCCAGGAGGCAAATGACATTCTCAACAATTTGAATGGTAGGCAGCATGACTTCCTGATTAGTCATTTGGTAGAACGACAGGATGACCTCTCCACGTGACTCAGGCCTCTCTTTGGGGGTGGGAAGTGGGATATGGTTCCGTGGAATGTGTTGTTCCAATTACTAAAATCTGAAGTGCTGTAAGTCTTTCAGGAATGTATTATCTTGGTCAGAGCTTAGACAAGTTTACTTTCTTGGACTACCGTTCCCAGAATCCATTCAGCCAGCATGGCCACTGAACATTCTGACTGTAGGACTTTGCCGAGCTCTGCTCCTGAGGAAAGTTTGTTTCCGCAGAAAGTTGATTGTTTGCAGAGGGCTTTAAAAAATAGGCTCTTTTGATCCTACAGCCATATACATTAATGGAGGTATCTTTATATATCATTGTCACCCTGAGATCCAGAATTTGCTACACAGTTGAAATGGTTAGAACACAAATAAGCACTCCAGGCACCTGTCATTAGCATTGTCAGCTTAAGGCTTCTGTAACTAAAATCAAACTGACCACAGTTGCTCTAACAGCAGCAGTCTCTCTGATCAGCCAACAGGTTTTCAAAGGACTCAGGCTCTGTCTTAGTTCACACTAGTAGTAAATCCATGTCTGAGGTGTACTACTATAGACTTCAGGTGGGGGTTCGTATGGATCATTGCTCTTCCAGATATAAAGCTGAATAGATAGACTAGAGCACTTTTCTTTTATGTGCTGGTTTGCTATGTAGATGGAATTTATTTATTTATTTATTTATTAGGAAGGATTATTCATTGATTTGAGATCTGAGCATTTTCAAGTGAAGCATGCCTGTGTGGTAGAGTAGAAGGTTGCAGGCTTAATTCCCTAAGAATTTCAATATAGAGAAAGACATTCTGTCTGAAACACTGGAGATCCAATGTGACTTGTCTGAGTATGTGTTCATAGTCTTTAGTCTGAACCAAGCTGCAATCCACCCTTACTATCTACCTCAATGAGAGTTAAGCCCATAGATGTCTATGCTTATAGAGATAATTATAAAATAAAGAGGCTGGCAAATCCAGTTCTTCTTACCTTCTTATGTACAAGTGGCTTTCTTAAGAATTTGTCTGAATATTCCGATAAAATCACGTCTGAATTTGTGGAGGAGGGTAGATCTGTCTGTGGCTGTTGGCTGTGGGACTTCCAAATAAATGAATCCTCCATGTTAAGAACAGAGCTTGGAATTTTATATTTTAGAATACAGCTTTCAGAATCCCCCAGCCAGTATTGCTGCCAGCTACTAGCCATGCTTACTTAAGGATTCTGGGACTTGTGGCCCAGGCAAAGTAATAGTAGTTATTATTATTATTATTATTATTATTATTTCTTTAAGCTCTGGCTCAGAAGCAGGGGGCAAATGACAAAGTGCTTTTGACTTTCTGTCTCATTTGTGTGCATTTCAGTGGCGTTCATTGGAAACAGAAGACTGAACTAAATGAATGTTTGTTTGATGCAGAGAGTTTGTGTTCTCACTGTTTGTTTCCCCCTCCCAGATTTTGATAAGCGTGTGAATGATAACAAGACTGCTGCTGAGGATGCTCTAAAGAAAATTCCTGCCATTACCCGTACCATATTTGAGGCCAACAATAAGACCCGTCAAGCAGAAGCAGCACTGGGAAGTGCTGCTGCTGATGCCAGAGAAGCAAAGAACAAAGCTGATGATGCTGAGAAAATTGCTAGTTCTGTACAGAAAGTGAGTCTTGGGAGGAGCCATGGACCTGTACCCATGTTCTGAGTCACCCATAGGGAAAGCAGTCATTTACATGCCTGGATGCAGTGATTAGATATGATGCTTACAACTCTTTGCATTGTGTAGACCTTTGGTATAGTCAGTCTGTTACCATGCTAGTTCCAGAGACTAAATACAGATCTCTACATACAAAAGAACCCCACAACACAGCTTTTCCTAAACTAATTCCTCCTGTCTGCAGCCTTAAGTCCAAAAAAATCTGCATCACATGTTTCCTCTGCATGTATAGGGCAGCAACACATAATAGACAAGAGGCTGTTTTCTTCCAGAACTAGAAATAGAATGTAGTTTTTGAACTGGCAAATGCTGCAATTCTCTCTAGGTTTTGTGAAAAACCTATAATTCTCTACCACTAAACAGTTGTTAAAGAAGCCTATTTCATATTCATGCCCTGCTTTTTTATTTGATTCCTTGTCACCCAGGTCAACAAACTTTACAAAAACACAGAAAGGTGAAATAGTGTGGCACTGGGCAATATATTCTTTCATATGCTGCTGACAACCACAGTTCAATGGCATTGATGCCTTCCTAGCATAGGAATGGACAAATTGTAGTCCTCCAGATGTTTTTGGACTGCAGCTTCCATCAGCTTAAGGCAGCATAGCTAGTGGTGATGGATGAAGAGAGTTAAGTCCAATAATATTTGGAAGGATTCAAGTTGTTTGCCTCTGTACTTGCATCTCCAGAAGGTTCACTCAGCCTTCCATCCTTTCGTAGGTCGGTAAAATGAGTACCCAGCTTGTGGGGGCAATTAGCTAACACATTGGAAGCTGTTTAATGCAGTTAGATGTGTAAATAGCTATTGCTTAAAAACAATTTCTAAGCCGCTCTGATAGCCTTGTGGCTGAAGAGCGGGGTATAAATAAATAAATAAATAAATAAATGTTGCAAAGCCAAAAAAAATCTCCGCATGAGACCTTGAACAGCTACTGCCTGTTACAGTACTGCCAGTACTGAGCTACATGGACCAGTTACGTGACAAATGGGTAGCTTCATATGTCCCTATATGTTCAGACTGAGTTTTCCAATTAAGCTAATCAAGGAGGTCTTAATAAAAATGAAAGAAATACAGTTGTTCCTTCATATTTGCTGGGTTTGGTTCCAGGACCCCCCGTGGATACCAAAATCTGTGAATACTCAAGTCCCATTATAGGCAGTGGCATAGCAAAATGGTGTCTCTTATATAAGGTGGCAAAATCAAGGTTTGCTTTTTGGATTATTATTTTTTAAAGAATATTTTCAAGCTGTGAATACTTAAATTCGTAGATACCAAATCTGTGGATACACAGAGATAACTGTAATTTGGTGTAAACACCCCAGTATCTTCATTGAATTGTAGTTGCTAGACTGTTGGTGTTGGTTAAGCCTAGTGACCATATTTTACCTGTGACTGGACCAGTTAAGCATTGCTACTTAATCGGTTCTTAGGTTTATTCTGCACTTTTTTTTAACACTTTGGTTTCTTCCAATCTTAGAATGCTGCTGAGACAAAGGATAATGCTGACAAGACCTTTTCCACTGTTAGTGACCTGGGCAAAGAAGTGGATGACATGTTGCTGCAACTGGAAGATGCCGAGAAAGAGCTAAAGAGGAAACAAGAAAGTGCTGATCAAGATATGATGATGGCAGGAATGGTGAGTAAATTTCTCTACTTTTTAAAAAAAGTGTGTGCATTTATGAAGGTCTCATCCAATATAAGTTAAAATGACTTGAATTGTTTAAAAAAAGGGTAGGGGAAAATATGTATTTATCAGCAAAAATGTTCCTTTAAAAGATTTTTTTTAGAGAAAATAAGAGTAAGGGCTGCCACAAAAACAACTTTCTTCCTTTTCTCTATGCTTCCATTTCACCCTAGTCTTCCTGTGGAAATAGCACTGTATGATGTAATAGTGTCTGAGGATGAATTCACATTTGCATTTATTGACTATACTTAGTTGGCCATCTGAATAACTCCAGCACCAGAAGTGAATATTTAATACTAAAGCAAAGTATCTAGTTCATGTGTTTAGCTGCAAGTAATAGGATATGGAATTATATGCATGCATTGATTTGCAATATCTTTTCACCTTCTGTTATTCCACAGGCTTCACAAGCAGCTCAGGAAGCAGAAGACAATGCAAGGAAAGCAAAGAACTCTGTTAACAGCTTACTCAACACAATCAATGACCTCCTTGAGAAGCTAGGCATGTATCTTCTTATTCACTTGCTGAATAGAGTTCTGCCCTGACAACCTAAATGTTGTGGTATTCAGGGTAATACCACAGCTGGTGCTTTCCAGGTGTTTTGGCCCACAGCCCCCTTCAGTCTTACCTAGCATGGCTGGTGGCCGAGGAATGATGGAAATTGTAGTTCACATCACCAAGCTAGGAAAGACTGCAAAGACATTGCCCTTTAAAAATGACCAGGTACTTCCCTGTTACTTTTTTCAGGCCATTGCTGTGCTGCAAGTGACTAACATAGGTTTGCATGGGTGGACATGTGAAATTGGTAATATTAGCAGATCTAGTAACTGTCATGGACTTATTTGCATATATATGCACATCAGCAGTGGTATACAATGATTTAAGGTGACATAAAGAGCCAGCATGGTATAATAGTTTGAGTGTCAGACTACAACTTTAGAGGGTTCGAATTCCTGCTCAGCCATGGAAATCCATTGGGTGACCTTGGGCAAGTCATACTCTCAGCTTCAGCAGAAGGCAAAGTCAAACTCCCTCTAAACAAATCTTGCCAAGAAACCCCCATGATGGCTTCACCTTAGGGTTGCCATAGGTTGGAAACAACTTGAAGGCCCACAACAGCAACAACTTGCTGATGGGACAAGTGGAGGAAATTTATGGTAGTGTAAAAATAAAGAGTACAGTAGGACCCCCATATCTGTGGGGAGATTGGTTCCAGGGACTCCCGAGGATAACGAAAACCATGGATAGCAGCAAACGCCATTGAAATAATGGGACTTCCACTTTAAAATACCATAGAGTTGCCTTGGAGGAGCTAGAAAAAGTCTAGAGAGGATGCCTCTCTAGGCATTTTCTAGGAAGATTCTATGGTAGGTGTGCTGTTTTGTGTCCTGCAGATAACTGAAACTGCAGATATTGCTTCTGCCGATACGGGGGTCCTACTAGATATCCTTCTTCACTCAAAGTTATGATATAGCATAAATATGAGAACCTATGTTCTTACATCAGAAACTAATACTGGAAAAAAAGGTTTTATAGGCTAATGAAAAACTTAATTGAAATGTCAGATATGATGAGTCCATAATAATATCTATCAGAAACAATACTTCAGCAATTTTCACTTTTGGGTAAACAAAGTACATGGTCGTTTTTGATGGACATGAATATGCCCTTGTCATACTTGACATCCATATATTGAGACTTGCTTAGCTTACATAACTCCCTTTCCACCATTTTGGTGTACAGGTGCTTACCTGTGTATGTGTAATGTGTTCCTCCTCATTATTTATAGTTTCCTATTCCAGTAGTTTTGCGATGGCTCTGTAATAGAAGCTCTGGTGGCGCAGTGGTTAAATGCCAGTACTGCAAGCCACAATGTTATGAGTTTGATCCCAGAGGGCTCCAAGGTTGATTCAGCCTTCCATCCTTCCGTAAGTTGGTAAAACGAGTAACCAGTTTGTTGGGGGCGATTACCTAAAAAACATTGTAAACTGCTTAGGGAGTGCTTATTAATGCTATTTCTATTGCTCTGGCTCCACAATACTCTCTTTTGCTACATGTTTTCCTCTTAACCCTTTGCCTTTTTAACCTCTTCCTCCTTCCCTTTCTATTTTGCTGCTTCTCATTTAGGATTTCACTGATCAGGACCCAAAGAATCATGAAACTAATTTAGTGATTTAGTGAGCCAAACAGCTTTAGTTGTGTATTAATTTTATGAACCAAAGCAGGGTGCAGCTTGCTTTTCCTCAGAAGAGACCTCCATGCCACATAGCACGCTCCTTTTAGGACCTAGGAGAGTCTCAAATAGAGTTCATGTTATACAGATTACTATGGTGACAAGATTGTCCCTATGTGGCCCATGATTCATTCACACATATTGTGTTTTTTTAATTATCACATTTTGTGAGATGTGAGTGTAGCCAAGGAGGGTTTAAGGAATTTGGGGGTGGGGGCTGCAATGCTTATTTTGGGGGGCCCATATGTTTATCTCAGGTCAATGTAACCTAACCTGTTCACAGTACAGGATAGATATTCAGATTATTATGTAATTTGTCACCAATAATTTAGTTTAAATTAACTGTATTATAGGCTGTAATGTAATATTGGTGTAGATTTCCTCAGCCAAACAGAACACAAACATATTACAGCACACTCTAATTCAACACTCTCCTAATATTTAAAGTAGATCATTTCTATTAAATAAATCTCAAAAGGCTAGCCCATTCACACTAAATCAAAATTGCAAAACACTAGTTTCAGCATGCAGAATTTGAAGTCAGGAAAAGAAAGTGCTAGGTCCAGTTTAGTATATTTAATGCAGTTTGTCCTTTCTTACTTTTACAATCTTATGTTGTAAATTTTGAAATACAAAGTATAGCCTGAGTTATTCTTTTAAAATAATTTTAACCAGTTTACATAAAATTTGTATGAAATAATTTAAAATTACAACATTTATAAAATGGCCTTTTCTTTTCTAGCTTCTTTGAATTAAAAAAACAACAACACCTCACTTAAATCTTAACTTTTCTTGCTTTTTGAGCAGGAAACATGTTCACTAACTTCTCAATATCTAAGGAACGTGCTATCTGCCTTTCCACAACTATTATAGACAGGCTTCTTAGTCCAGGTCTTCCCTGGCTGTGGACTGGTTAGTTTGAATGTCCCTCTCCCTTGCCAGCTCTCATTGAAATATATTTGTGTAGGAATTCTTCCTTTGTCTTTTAGTCTATGGCAAAGCATCAAGACAAGATTATCACACTACAGTTGCACCCCCACGTCCACTGATTTGTCATCTGCAGATCCAATTATCTGCAGATGGCAACAGCAGTGTGGGTGGGAGGGGCAGGGAGGGAGGAGGAAAGCTTGTGGAGTGTGTGTGGGGTTTCTGGCATGATGGAGCTGGTGGGTGAGGGAGGGATGGGGGAGGTAAGCTTGCCTTCCCCCTCCCTTCTCTGTGGACAGGTGGAAGGCTCCGGTGTGGCAGTGGCCAGGCAGTGGAGGGAGGGGTTGAACTTGCATCTCTTCTCCAAGGTGGGTGGGTGGGAGGAGGGTTTTGGTGCAGCGGAGCTGGCGGGTGGGGGAGGGAGGGTTCCGGTGGTGGCGGCAGTGTTCGGTATTATCCGCGGATTTCACCATCCACGGTGGGGCCTGGAACCAATCCCCGCAGATACAGGGGTCCTATTGTACACTGTTGTAGCACTATTATTCCATTTTAACTGCTATGGCTGCCTCCTGTGTAATCCTGGGATTTGCAGTTTAGGGAGGGGCATTAAGCATTCTCAGCCAGGGAGTTCTTAAGTCACACTAAACTACAAACCCCAGAATTCCACAGGAGGCAGGCATAGCAGTTAAAGTGGAATAATAGCACTATAATAGTGTAGTGTGATAACCCTGAGATTATGAAGTCCTTCGGGTACTTGCCAGCTGCTTTCATGAGTTAATTAGATTTTAAGTTAGCTAATTTGATATTTCATTTTATTTGAAAAGCAATTGACCGTTTTTGACTATTTTGCTGCTTGGTTCTTGAACAAATATACACAATTGGAAACTGGAGATGATTTAGTTCTCTTGTCTAGCTTGAAGGGCTGACCTTATTCACCCCACCTAGGCCACTTGACAAACCCATTGACCTAGCATTAAATAAAAGGAAACTTAGGGTGGGGAGTCTTCTTCATAACTGAAAAGGCCTACATATTCACATTTCTAGACTAAGACTTTTAAAATGATGAATAGTAAACCCTTGTAATTCATGGAGCACAAAGCTCCGTTAGCACCTTCATCCTCTCAGGGGCCGCTGCCAAGAGGGCTTCCCTTACCACCAGCATTGGGTTCTCTCTCTGCTCCCTCAGGCAGCCCTCCAGCCTCCTCGGCCTCAGCTTCTCCTCCCCCCAGGCACTCTTGTCCCTTGCCACCTCTCTCGGAGTTTTCCTGCCTCTTCCCTCAGGCAGTCCTTTCGCTCCGGGGGGGAAAAACAGGTCCTTCAGACCTTGTGCATTTGTATCCGTCTCCACCCCCTTGGGATACTCAACCTTGCCAGGCACTTTTCCTTTCCACTCCCTTTTCAAAACACAATCTTTGCTCTCCCTGGAGAAGAAGGCATCAGAGGAGGGGATCAGGGGCGAAAGTGCCTCCCTGCCCTGCTGCTGCCCCGCCCACTGCGGCTACCCCCTTCTGTGGCCAGTCGGTGCCCAATGCAAGAAGGGTCAGAAGCCTTTCTACTAATAATAGTTTTGCAGGAGGAGGGTTACGACGGTGCTCCCCACAACAACACACACACACACACAGACGTGGCTGCAGGTGCTACAGGGCCCTTAAACTGGCCCTGAGTGTAGCATTTGTAAGCAGAGCCTGGAAAGTTACTTTTAAGCAATAATTTATCATAGTTTCAATTCCAAAATGTGCATACACTCACCAAAATTAGTTACCATAGCTAGAACTTTTTTAAAACAAAAAGCTACCTCCTCGTTATTTCAAAGTCAATGAAACAGTTACTTATAATTGCTTTTTAAAAAATGTACAAACACTATAAGCTTCTTGCCTCTGGAATGAAATGCACCTACACAGTGATGCCATTACAACCCCTTTACTATGAATGTTCATAGTCATGGTTAAAGCACAAAAGGAGTGACGTTATACTTTGTGACATTTAAATATAGTTTTAAGTCTCTCTCTGGCTTTTCTTCGCAAACGAAGATTCAGGAAGGACTCATCCCGCGCTTTCTGCAAGCGCGCTGATGACTAAAAAGGCCAATCTGAGTTAAACAAGTCCGGTTGCAGGAAGTAGAGCAGAAGGTCTCCTTAGGTGATAATAATAATAATAATAATTAATAATAATAATAATATTTATGTTTCCGGGTTGTGATTCTTTCTGCGTTGTTGTTTCTCTTCAAGACTTGTTCGACGGGAGTTCTCAAATAAGGCTGCAGCATTGTGGATAGTGCATTTCCATGCCTCCCGATGTGAGGCCAGGGCAGACCATTGTTGGTGATCAATTTGGCCAAGCCTGAGATGTTGTTTCAGGAAAACCTTATATCACTTTTTTGCAGCACCCTCTTATGCTGACTTGTGGCGAGTTCACCGTAGAGTACTATTTTTGGGAGGCGATGGTCCTCCATCCTAGAAACGTGCCCTGTCCAGCGCAGCTGTGTTCTCAATAGCATGATCTCAATGCTGGTCATCCCTCAAGGACAGCAACGTTCGTCACATAGTCAGTCCAGTGTATGAAAGCGTTTGAGGAGTCGTAGGTGGTGGCGATAGGTGACCCATGTTTCAGACCCTTAAAGAAGAAAAGATAGTACAACGCCTCTATACACACTGATTTTTGTGCTTCACCTCAGGTGTTTGTTACTCCAGACTCTTTTGTAAAGTCTTCCAAATACACTATATGCCTTTGCTAATCTGGCTATTATGCCACCGCCAGCATAACTCAAAACTTCATTAGGGTATGCAAGCCTCTCCCCCACTACAAGAGGGCGTCAATGGAGAAGAGTTTTAACTATGCTTTAGTTAAAAGGAACTATTACAAAGAATTAATTGCTTGTGATTATTTGCTTCCAAGCTCTAGTTGTGATCATAGTGGGATAAAACCTGGTTGCAGCATAGATGCTGCATCCTAAAATGGGGTGTGATGGAAGTTTTGATGCTACAGGTATTGTATTTTGTACAGAACACTGCTCTATCAGTGTAAGCTAGATGTGCAACAGAAAGCTTGTGGGCATAATAGTGAAGTGCAGAAAATGGATCCATGAGCTACAGTATTTATATTGTTAATAGTATTACACTGTAAAAAGTAAATTATACACATGTTTATGCAGGTTGGAGAGAGGAGGGTTGCAAGTAAGTACTAAAACACGAGTGAAATAAAGGTCAACATTCTTGATGTAAAAAAAAAACAACTTTACATTACATGAATTTCCGTTACAGCATTTTGGGAAACCCTGAATTGAGTGTATGTGTGGCAAAGTTCAAATGCCAAAAATCTGAATTTTCATGCAAAGCTTGCATTTCAAACTTAAATTTTATAATAGGGATGCAACAGTTAGAGCAATTGCTTCAGCCCTAATTTCAAGCAAGTTACAAATATCAGACATGTTTTTAAATGCAAATAGAACCAATAGACTTACATTATTTGCAGGGGTTAGGGGCAGAGCACCACCGCAAACGTGAAAAAAAATGAATAAATTAAGCCCTGCCCTGAACATGATGTTTTTTTATTCTATTTATTTATTTATTTATTTATACCCCGCTCTTCAGCCACAAGGCTATCAGAGCGGCTTACAAATTGTTTTAAGCAATAGCTATTTACACATCTACACTGCATTAAACAGTTTCCAATGTGTGTTAGCTAACTGCCCCCACTAGCTGGGTACTCAATTTACCGACCTACGAAAGGATGGAAGGCTGAGTGAACCTTGGAGCCTGTTGGAATCAAACTTGCAACGTGGTGGCTCCCTCTCCCACCAACAGCACTGCCAGAACCTCTCTTTCCTGCCTTTGTACTATGCCTCAGCCTATTTGCGAAGTCCCTCAGCCTCCCTCCAGTCCAAATTTAATGTTAGTAGCAGGAGCTGCCGCCGCATCAACCCCAACAAGACTGCAGGTTCCACCCACTCGCCCACCCCATCTCCGTCCTTCCCCTTCTCTTCCTTCACTCCAGCCAACAGCATTGCCTCTTCCTCCCTTTCCCATGTTTGAATGACAATGCCTCCACTGGGTTTGCAAAGTTCCTAGGCCTTGCACCTCTCTCAATCCTCCTATCCTGGCAATGATCCACTCCGCCTCTCATTCTCACCTGGCATCTGAACTGAGCTGCCACTTTAAAACTCTGATTCAACCCCATCTTCCCTCCAGGGGAAGCGAAAAGCCCAGCTGCTGCCACCGCAGCAATTGCAACAATTCCCAAGGACGTAAACCTCACACATTCTTGCCCACCCACCCTCTGGAGGAAGGATGGGTGAGGGTGGGCAAGGTTTGTGTGCTTGGGAACTGCTGCCATTGCTGTGGCATTGGCTGGACTTTTCACTTTGGCTTGAAAGAAGACGGGGTTGAATCAGGGTTTTAAAGTGGCAGCTCTGTTTGGATGACAGGTGAGAACAAGAGGTTGTGATGGTGATGGCTGGGCAGGTGGAGGCAGGAGAAGGTGAGATTGAACGGGGTTTGCATGCCCAGGAACTGCTGCCATGGAGTGGAGGAAGAGAAGGAGGAGGAGGAGGTCAGGGCGGATGAGGGGGTGGAGCCATCCTTTCCGCCAGAGTGGGGGGAGGCGAAGGGACTTTGCAAATCTTTCAGAATCATGGTGATGCGGAGACTGTGGTTTTCCAAGACAGGAGGAGGGGAAGGAGAAGGAGGACAAGGTCTTGCAATAACAGTACTGTAGAGGTATTCCAGCAGTAGCTACAAACTGCAAGTAATGAAAACCCCGAATGTGAAACCTGCCAATGTGGAGGGCCGACTGTCTTTCTGTTCTGTATTTATTTGCCTAGTGGGTTATTTCTGTAACAGATTGAAATGCACTATTCAAAGACACAGCCATATTAGTCTGGATCAGAATGCAAATGGATATTGTAGCACCTTTGAAACTAACTGAGTGAAAGAAGGTTGTAGCATAAGCTTTCGTAGACTGAGTCTTCTTCATCAGATTCAAGATTGATATGCAATTGATCAAATGCTGTTTTAATTCCATACATTGGTCACTTTGCAGGGCGTGTGGAGCCTGTGGATTCAAGTAAGCTGAATGAGATTGAGGATACTTTAAATGCTGCCAAAAAACAGATGCGGGACAACGATCTGGACAGGAAAGTTTCTGATCTAGAGAAAGCAGCTGAAAAGCAAGCCAGTGCCATCAATGAATACAACAGGGACATTGACACCATCATGAAAGACATTAACAATCTAGAGGACATCAAGAAGACCTTACCAACTGGCTGTTTCAACACCCCGTCCATTGAAAAACCCTAAGGGTGTGTTAAGGGCAGGGGGGCATTCCCTCAGTGACTGGTGGAGCAGTTCTTTTGGCTGTGGAGTGCCTTAATTCCTAGATTATGTCCTTCAGGACCCCCACCTCATCTCCCGTGCAGCTCTCAGTGCTTTCTCTCCCAGTTCAAAGGGAAAAATGCACATTTTTGAGTTAAAAGCAAATTAAGTATCAGCCTTTAGGGTATAAAATGTTTCAAGATGTTAATACCTGCACACTTTCATGCTCAAACACTCCGCCTTCTTCCCCTCTCTCAGTAAACACTCCCTTTTGATTTACACAAAAATGTGAACTATTATGGACTTGTACTGAACTGCAGAAATGGCCATGGGAATGGATATGTCATGAGGGGCAATCACAGGCTCCCCCCCCCTTCCCTTCTCCATTCCTGTGTCTCTTTGTCTTTACCTCCTCTCCCTCATCCACAGCTCTCTTTTCTTTCTTCTGTGAAGGAAATGGTTTGGCTACCAAAGTATTAAATACTAATGGCCAGGTGTAAGAAATCCAATGGACTTCACAATTCTTTAAAACAAGAAGACAGAGCCAACCATATTCATAAATTAGAATCCATCAAAGCACCCATTTGGTAGCCAGCTGCCAAATTTTAAGAACCTTTCTAGAGTGCAATATGTCTATGTAGATCCTGTTTCTGAGGACAATTTCTCAGAAACATTTTGAGGAGCCATGAGGAAGGAGTAGTGTGTTAGGTCTCCGTGGTGCTATGCCTTGGCCTGTGTAATGAGCATGTCTTCAGCCTACGAGAACAAAGGCAGACATCATTATATCAAGCTGGGAAGAACCTGCTTAGGGCCATAATTGGTCCTGTCATCAGCCAGTCACTAGACATCTCCAAGAGATATCGTTCAGCTGGATAAGCAGTTATAAGCTGATACTTTAAAAGTAATGGTTCGGATTACTTATTTTTAATTTTTTTTTTAATGAAACGAACCATCCATAGAGAGCTTTACCTGCTATGTTTGCCTGTGAAATTTGAAATCGACATCATATTCTGTGGTAGAAAATAAAACATAAGAGGTCTGTGTAGTGCTCTTCAAGTCAAATTATATTGTAACTCTGCTTTAGCAGGTTTACCTCTTGTCTGAAATCCCAAATACTAGCTGACCCAATTTTTCTAGCATTTTTTTTTTAAATGGACAGGACTAATTCTAGGGACAAAGAACTCCATGAGTTTGCAGTATATACAAATTGAGTTGCTTGTTGCTCAGTATGAGTCTGTGCCCCATTCAAAATTCCCCTTCCTCCTCCACTTTGGATACGTTTCCCTGTAGAAAGCAGATTGTTCCTTTTATGGTATTCTCCCCCACCCCGAAGAAGAGGAAACAATCTACCTCTGTAGTTTCCTCACTAGATTGATCCAATACTTCCACCCCCCTGCCTTTTTAATCAGTGTATACCTACCCTTAAACACTATGCAACTTTGTACGTTTGCGTAGAGGGGAAGAAATTTATTATCTGACACACACTGGTGCTATTAATTATTTCAAATTTATATTTTTGTGTGAATGTGGTTTTTTGTGTCTTTTTTAATCATGATTATAGTGTGAGGAAAAGTCTATTGCTCTTCCCTTGCTTCCCTCTGTAAATATGCTTGGTCTTGTTTCCAGAGTGGCACTGTTTCTCCCCTTTGCTTCCTTTTAAATCAACACACTACATGAATCTTTTTGTCCTCTAGTTTATTCCTTGGGGTGGGGTAAGGGAAGACAGGTATTTTCTCTGTCCAAACTTATCCCTTTGCATCTCTGTAATGGTAGTCAATACTATTCTGTGGACATCAAGCTGTTTACCATTCATATTCCTCTGAGAGACAAGTTGCCCATCTCTTCTAAAGCCAGCACTGATGCCTTAAGGTTTCAGAAGGGTGTAGCTCAAGAAGAACTGATACTCTTTGGGCCTTTTCACATGATACTTTGCCCCTGAGAATTCTGCTTGGGGTGAAACAGCCAGCAAGCCTTAAATGTATGTACTGTACTTCTTCTCTTGCACTTTCTTTGCAAAGAGTAAATGGTAAGCAGAGAACATAGAGAACATGTGTGTAAATATGCAGTTTCCCCTGGTGAATGGCCACCTGCAGTGAGGGAAGAGGGGGAAGGAGACCATAGGCCAGAGGCAAAGTTTTATCTGAACTAGCCCTTTATTTCTGGTTTACAGACATAATGTTTGAACTAATTGTGGTTTTATGAATGGTTAAGGGCTTCCTGTTGGGCGTACAGGAGATATGTCATCTTGGCCTAGTTTGCACTGGGGTAGCAAATCTATATCTGGGTAATACCATTTCTTCATACTAAAAAAAAGTCTTCCCACATAGAATGCTCCTCTGTCAGGGGAAAAACTAGATTTTGGACCATTCTTACAGACATGTTAGGGTGTTGTTGTTTTTTTACATGGAGAGCAATGAAGGAGCATTCAGTGATATGACCCTCTCATGTACAGTGGGAAGTGGTATCACCCTGCCACATACATAACACCTCAGTGAAAACTAGACAATTATCCTAAGTCAACTAGCAGATCTGTGGATTTAAAATGGTGGCCTTTCCACCTGTACTGCTCTGTGCAAAAACAATCCATTTGAGCCATGTTTTTCTTTTTCTTTTTCTTTTTTTAAGTTAGAGACAACCATATTCCAGGGCCAGAGGGAAGATAGGCCACATCTTCATTTCTCATCTTTTATCCCAGTGACTTACCAGTTTACATTAAACCAAGGTGCCTGCATACATTTCTGAAGTGATCAACAGTGGCATTGTGCTTTAGCATATCACACTTGGCCTCAGTATTTTTCATCTGACCTGGCCAGTCAGATGTCTTCACTCTTAACAGTATCACCTCTCTGTGCCCCCACCACCACCAAAAGAGAAAAAGAGGATAACATTAATGCACTCCGTTGTTTTCTTCTGGCCCTTTTGCTACCTTTCTAGTATTTCCTTTTTTTTCCTTTAAAACTGGTTTAAGTAACAGATTTTTAAATTTTAAATAAATAAATAAATAAATTAAAAGACCTTTATAAGAACCCTCTTAATTACAAATACTGTGTTAACAAGCCATTATTACATTTGTATAGGTTCAAGTTATTTCTTGCATGACAAAAAGATGCAACAGCTGCTCACAGAAACATGCAACCAGGCACCACAGGAGAAACCTCTTGAAGAATTCCCCTCATTTTATTCTGAACTGTGAGCACTTCCATGTGTGCCTTCACTCCAGTTTTTGCCTTAAATCTGTGGTCTTACTGTCTGGGAGCAGTGAACAAAAAACAACAGAAATGCAACACTTGGCAGTTTTATGTATAAAACAGTATTTCTTATTTATAATAAAGTCAGAATATTTGTAACCCCTAATACCCTGGATTCTTGAGTATTTACTGGAGTATCATTTGTTCCAATCACCTTTGCTGGCAGTAGGCGTTATTTTTTTTTTAATTTCACCTTGCAAACTTTACTTGGGGGGCAGCATGACTTCAAACGGATTTTAGGTTAGAGCTTTAACAGACCACTGAATGGCTTAAAGGTTTAATTTCACTAATTTACAGAAAATACTGAGTCAATATCACATCATGTCATCATGTATTATCATGTATTGTATTTGACTAAAAGCCATTACAAATTCAGTAAAATCCAATTAAAAGAGAAAAAAAAGACAATAAAAGAATGCAACATGCATATACATATACAGTTATACAAAAATATTAAATTAATGAATCCCATGCACAATCTATAACAATATATTTCAAATAGCTAGCATGAATACTTTTAGCAGCTTTAGCAAATAAGGCTGTTTTATGTGTAACGTAAGGACCACAGTCTTATAGTTTTCAGAATAGTTTCATTTAGGAGTGCTCACTGTGTAAGGAAGCCAAAATCTGTTCCAAGAATCTTTTCCTAGGTTTTTGATATAACTGACAATGAAGTAGATAATGTAAAATATGTTTTACCTCCCCTTCTCTGGCTTTTCTTCGCAAATGAAGATTCAGGAAGGACTCATCCCATGCTTTCTGCAAGCGCGCTGATGACTAAAAAGGCCAATCCGAGATAAACAAGTCCGGTTGCTGAAAGCACAGCAGAAGTCTCCTTGGATGATGTTTCCGGGTTGTGATTCTTTCTGTGTTGTCGTTTCTCTTCAAGACTTGTTTGGTGTGAGCTCTCAAATAAGGCTGCAGCATTGTGGATAGTCCGTCTCCATGCCTCCCAATGTGAGGCCAGGGCGGACCATTGTTAGTGATCAATTTGGCCGAGCCTGAGATGTTGTTTCAGGGAATCCTTGTATCGCTTTTTTGGAGCGCCCCTCTTACGCTGATCCATGGCGAGTTCACCGTAGAGTGCTATTTTGGGGAGGCAATAGTCCTCCATCCTAGAAAGGTGACCTGCCCAGCGCACTGTGTTCTCAATATCATGGCCTCAATGCTGGTGATCCCTACTTGCTCAAGGACAGCAACTTTCGTCACATAGTCAGTCCAGTGTATATACACTGGACTGTTCTACCTCACCCACACCACAAATGCAGAACCTTAAATTTCTTGGAACATTTCTATATCTACCATCTATAACTGATGTAGGCATCATTTGGAAATGCAATTCTGTAAATGCAGTTCTCAGAGGGACAAAGGTAAGCATTTGTAAATATTGAGCTCCTATGTGATTTGACTTCAATAGGTGGTACCAATGGGGAAAATGTGAAGATTTAATTCAAGCTAAGTCTTTATCATTATCCAACTTATAAATCTAATCCCTCAGCCTGCTTTTAACTCCAGGAAAAACAAAAGTCTCTGTTGAGAGAGTTTTAGAGGTTAAAAAGTCTTGGACTAACGTAGCCCAGCCACCTATGTCATTGTTTAACTAAACAAAGCTTAGGGAGGCAGTCCTCTGACATGTCCAGAACCCTCTTATAATATGAGAAAGCTGCCATCTCAGTCCTGACTTTTACAGATACCATGCCTTTTTCTGTCCTGAGGAATGCAGCAGGAGTCCCTGGAGGTACTGCCAACATATACCTCAAAAACTTGTTCCAGGTCATTCAAATTATTGTGATTTATCCCGCAGATTTAAATAGCATATTGCATTTGAGCAACTACTGTCCCTAAAAACACTTTCAGTTGCTGGACTTAAAAGTCTATTTCCTCTAGAAAAGAACAATTTTAGTATAGCATGACCAATGCTTTCTTATAGCCCAAACAAAGGAGAGAGTTTTCCAGACCCTGGATAACTTTAAAAAGGAACTCTCTGGCCTCAGGGCCAACATTCAAGTCTTAGTGGGCTTAACTGAGATGGGGATTTTGACAATAGCTCCTGCTGCTGCTCCTACTCCAACACAGCCTAATCAATTTAATCCAGAGTTGGACAACAATTTGATTTCCATTGACCTGCAGGTTGATATCTCCCTCAGCAATGAATGTGATTTGGGGGGCATGTAGGTGAATTCTTGCTGGATTGGGATAGGCAGGGCATGACCCTGCCAAGCAAAACAGCTATGGGAGATCTGCAAGATGATACACTTGAAATTTCCCATATTACCTTTTCTGATCCTGATCTGATTATAATAGATGAATGGCAAGAGACTCAAGAAATAGAAATTGATGAAGCAGACGTAGTTAGTGGTCAGAAAGATTTGGAAGGTGATAGTGATGATTCAAGGGTAAATGTTCATCAAACAGGCAATGAATTGGATAAAATCAGGACTTCACAGAGTGAGACATTGCAGACTAAGCCTGACTATTGTGTCTCAATATTTAATTGGCCATTAAAGTGAGCGGATGATTCATGGAAAGAAAGTACAGAGGTGCTACCTGAAATATCGTCAGCTGAGATTTTAAGGCAGGATTCAGGGGGGATTGTCGTGTTTTTTGTTTATACCCCTTTGAAGCATAAGGGAATAAGAGGTGTTATTGAACTGTCTTTCACCTGTTTGGAGCACTGTACATTCTTTTGGTCCTCACTCCATAATTTTACAAATAATTATGTATCCTTTTAAGTAGGGTAGGCACAATTTAGGCCAAAATTCCACATTTACTTATGTCAGGAAATAACATGGATGTGACCACAAGATGGAGCTGTAAGCTTAGTAATGAAAGTAGTTAAGCTCCAGTGGCAGGTGTGTTTGTGAGTCAGCACTTGAGAGTATGCACATCTGAGATGCCTGATGGCATTGTTTAACTGCCTATAAAAAGGCATTTTATAGGCATTGTTTAACTGCCTATAAAAAGGAGATGGGAATTATCTCCAGTTGTAGATGGTGGTTGGGAAAGCAGTTTGTTGGTTTAAAAGAGATTTATGGGTATTAGAGATGGCTGTCCTATACTCTGTATATATATTGTAAATATACTGCAAACAAAGATTAAAATCCTCAAGTTGAGTGAGGGCTGGCCTTGTTGCTGTCTTTATTTGGCAAGCCAGAGCTCAAGGCAGTGTGCTGGGGTGAAGGAATTTTTCCTTCTCAGCCGGAAGTCTTTTGCAGAAGTCTCTCCAGAAACCTTCTCCTTGGAGTCCTGTTGACGTGGAACAACTCTGCAGGTGGTCTTGGTGGACACAGTGCATCTTTCTATGCCCCAACAAGGGTTATGGGCTCAGTGTCCGCATGAACAATGCTTGAGAAGCTGTGGGAGATATAGTTCTGCAATTGGTGGGCTGACACCCACAAATATGTTGGCAGAGGCTCTGATGCTGCATTATCTCTACCATGAGGAACTGCAAGGACAAGATGGCCTATGCCACAAGTGCTATGGTCCAAGGATAGCCAAGAGCTTTTGGAACAATAAAGCTGGCATATGTGAAGAAAATGTCTTTCCTTCCCAAGATACAAGGTAGTGAATCCAAAAGAGATACTTCAAGATATACTGAAGAAGATGTACACATGAAATCTTGGTATGGTACTCTTTAAGCAACAGGTATGGGATACAAAATACTAGCCCAATTCAGATGCTCAGATTGGTGTGAAACTAGGTATTTATTCAAAGTTTTTAGGCACTTTTTATCTTATCTAATTGCATTTAATAATTGCATCTAATAGCCCTGGTGGCGCAGTGGTTAAATGCCAGTCCTGCAAGCCACCATGTTGCAAGTTCGATTCCAGCGGGCTCCAAGGTTCACTCAGCCTTCCATCCTTGCGTAGGTTGGTAAAATGAGTACCCGGCTTGTGGGGGCAATTAGCTAACACACATTGGAAACTGTTTAATGCAGTGTAGATGTGTAAATGGCAATTGCTTAAAACAATTTGTAAGCTGCTCTGATAGCCTTTGTGGCTGAAGAGTGGGGTATAAATAACTAAATAATAAAAAAAATTATTAACTTGAGGAGTGAAGTGTTTTAATACTGTAAATAGTTTAATTCTATTTTAATGTTTTTCATTGTATTGCTCTTTTAAAGCATGTGAGCCATTTTGCATTCCAATTTTGTGGGAAAGGGGTAACAACAACAAAAATCAGCCTGCAAAGAACTTAGAGAGGGCTTTCCTCTCTGGGGTGCCTCTAGAGGACGTTTGCAGAGCAGCAACTTGGTCATCAACTTTCTTGATTAGAAAACCGCCCGCCGAATATAATGCAGCAGTGTCCCCGTGGTAACGCAACAGTACCAGCAGGGGAGAGCGTCATCCGAAAGGGACGCCCTGCAGCACAGCAGCCTCGCAAGGCTGCTTGCTCTGTAAAAGACTCATCCGAAAAGTCCAAAGCCTCCCATTTCCCTAATTTTTATTAGAAGTCCCTCTCCAGGGATCTTGTGAATAACGGTTCCCCAGTTTCCCCTCCCCAACAATGCAGCAGTTAGACTTTAGCACCCCATCTTAAATAGGTTGTGTAGGTTGACTCTCAGCTTAAAAACTACAGCAGACTGGTTTAAAGAACTAAACTTGGACCTGAGATGTCACTCATGGACAAACCACATTTGATGCAGCATACCCATGCTTACATGCCTCATAAAGTCATTTAAACAGCTTTAAATGACACTGGGTGTTATTTCACCCAATATATAAGAAAAATACTGGGTGATCTTGTCCAAGTCACACTCTGTCAGCCTCTGAGGGAAGGTGTCATGGCAACCGGCCTAGCCTGGTCTCATGAAGAGTGAGACTGGTCACAAAGAGTGTATGCAGTCCTTTGCAATAGGGCCTTTACTCTCTTCCCCAGGACCTGTTCCACTGCCACCATGTGGATGTTCCTAATTTTTAAGCTGTTTTTACCAATGTAATCCTAAAGCGTTTTATTCCACAAATGAATCCCTTTTTTGGTAGCATGATAAGGCTTTGGGCATGAGGTGCACAACCAGTAACTGCAAACTACAGCAATAATAATTTTTTTTTTTAAGTTTTAAAAAACTTTTTTAAAAAAGTAATCTAATATAAAAATAACAGCAAAAATACACTTTTTAATTAGATCCTAAAATAGTTTTTATAAAGTTTTTTACAGTTTACAGTAAGGACTTTATCAGACCACCCTCCAGAAAAGTTCTTTTGCTGGCATATTTTGAAATGTTTTTATGCTGGCAAAAGAACCCCCCCATCAAACTATCTTAACCAGCATCAGAAAGACACCCCTGACATAAACGGAGCACAAACAGAGCACCATTTACTTCCAGGTTCCAAATCTCACCGATTCTTATGAGAAGACGCTAGCGCAGCAAGTTCAAAAATAAAAGCAAAATCAAGACATAAGATGTAGACAAAAGCACATAAACACACTTTAAAAGTCCCAGGTACATGGGGGGTTATAAAAAGGGTGTTCTCTACCTGGATGTTGTTATCTCTCCCGGAAGTGTTCTGTCATTGATGCAGCAGCCACGTGGCACGAAGTTTCAAATGCCAGCAATGCCAGCAAAAAAGCACCACAACCAATCTATTGATGGCTTGGGCTGTAAATAAAAAGGAATGGTTTTTGGACTTCACATGATTGTAAAAGGATGGTATGTGCGCCCTTTCACGATCATTAAGCATTGTTATGACACCATATTTGCCGCATCTGATAAAGTCCTAAGTCACAATTGAGAAGTAGGAAGTCAAATAAACAATAGATACCTCTTAACCTGTCTAATCACAATCCCTAAGACATATAAATGTCTCACACTTTCCCTGTTATCTTCCCATCAGGTTTCAGGCAAAGCAGTTCTTTGCAGAGAAGCTTTTTTCTCTGGGAAGCTTTGCAGGCAAGTTTTCCCCAAAAAAAACTGTTCTCCCATAGATCAAGCATCACTTTCTTGCTATGTCTCTGCTTCTGACTCCTTTCTACGCTTCTTTCTTTTTGCCCTCTGTGTCTCTCTGCTCTGCTCTCTGCTCTGCTCTCTTCTTCACTTCTTCAACTTCAATTGTAACACGAGCTCTCTTTCAGCAGGTTCAGCTCATTTTCCACTTCTAGCTTTCTTCTATCTCTGCCCTATGAGGAGTGGCTTGGGAAACTGGGTATATTTAGCCTGGAGAAGAGAAGGTTAAGAGGCGATATGATGGCCCTGTTTAAGTATTTGAGGGGATGTCACGCTGAGGATGGAGCAGGCTTGTTTTCTGCTGCTCCAGAGACTGGAACACGGAGCAATGGATGCAAGCTCCAGGAACAGAGATTCCACCTCAACATGAGGAGGAACTTTTTGACAGTAAGAGCTGTTCGGCAGTGGAACACGCTCCCTCGGAGCGTGGTGGGGTCTCCTTCCTTGGAGGTCTTTAAACAGAGGCTGGATTGCCATCTGTCGGGGGTGCTTTGATCAAGATTTCCTGCATGGCAGGGGATTGGACTGGATGGCCCTCGTGGTCTCTTCCAACTCTGCGATTCTATGATTCTATGATTCTATGATATCATACTGAGGATGGGGCAAGCTTGCTTTCTGCTGCTCCAGAGACTAGGACATGGAGCAATGGGTTCAAACTACAGGAAAAGAGATTCCACCTAAACATTAGGAAGAACCTCCTGACAGTAAGAGCTGTTCAACGGTGGAATCCGCTGCCTTGGAGTGTGATGGAGTTGCCAGGATAAACCTTTTTGGTTTGTAAACAGAGGCTGGATGGCCATCTGTTGGGAATGCTTTGATTGTGTATTCCTGCATGGCAGAGGGTTGGACTGGATGGCCCTTGTGGTCTCTTCCAACTCTACGAATATTATCAGATGCATCAAATGTGGTATGATCATGATTCCAGCGGAACACAAAAGGACGCCAATATCAGGTGGTGTCGTCCTTTTGTGTTTTGCTGGGGTTATGCTAATGTATCTTTTTGTTGACAGCTGAAACAGTTAATAAATCCCCTGTGCTGCTTTTGTGCTGGCATTGCCAATGTGCAAAACCTCGGGCAATTTAAATCTTGTCACTGCGGCAAGAATGGCTGGTCCAGCATGAACGCTTCCAGGTCAGCTCGGGACATCCAGGTATGTTTTGCTCTTTGTATGACCCTCCCCCGGTTACTTGGGAGCTTTACAGTATGTATATGTGCATTGTGCTACTTTAAATGTGTTTATTTTGTTTTATTTTTAAATTTCCCATGTGAAAAAGTGAGGAAGTGAAGCTTTAGGGTTGCTATAAGTTGGAAACAACTCAAAGGCACACAACAATAAGACAGCACTGCTTAAGCAAACAAATACATACTCAGTTGGCATAAGTTCATATGAGCCCAAGCAATGTTTGTAAAGGTTACTTTTTGGGGATTTTTAGTAGCTGGACTACAGCTCCCAAACAGTAACTTTCCCAAGCTCTGGCCAAAGGGTGACAGGCCTTGAAAGGTTACAACAGTCTTGTGGAATGTATGCATGAAAAAGCACCTATGGCATGCTCACTCTAAGAACTAAAGTCTCTTTGCCATAGGGATTTCATAACATAACATTTTCCTCTGCCCACAGTTTTTAACCTTTTTAATCATTTCAGAATGGCCCAATTAATCAGGGCAAACTTAATGAATTGACTAAACATTTCAGCCTTACTAAAAACCTCTGTGCCTATTATTATTCAGATACTAAATTTTAACAGGAACAGTGACGACATGCTTTCTTTGCATGGACTTAGGATAGGAGAAGTGCCCAGCCTCTGTGCCCAGCCCCCTGCCACCAGCCGCTTTTGCCAGGAGCTGGTGGTGTGCATGACAGCAGCTGTGCATGCCTACAGTATGTAACATTTGTTGTTAACTGCTGTCAAGTCGACTTTGACTTATGGTGACCACCTGAATGAGACACCTCCAAATCACCCTATCATCAACAGCCCTGCTCAGGTCTTGCAGACTCAGGTCCGAGGCTTCCTTGATTGAGGGCTTGTCTAGATGGGCAACTTACCCTGGCTTCCCCCCGACTTGGAGCCCTGCAGTCCAAATGATGCAGGGCTCTTGTCCCAGTTAGTCTCCAGACAGTCTTGACCACATCTGAGGCAAAGCTCGGGGGGAGGCTGGGGTAAACCCTTTTAAAATATTTTAAAATAACTTGCAGGATGGGTCCAGCATGGGAACACAGGGTTTGTACCTACACACTGGCCCATATCACCAGACGCTGATGCCAACAACTCTGGTGTCACTCTTGTGTTGCTCTGCAGCTGGGAAGGAGGCCCCTACCATGTAATCAAGGCCCCCTGCATGTGGCCAGCCTTGATCACATGCACAGGGCCTCCTTCCTGCCTTCAGATTTGTGACAGCAGAGGAGGTGCCCACCGATACCTGCCGGCATGTGCATGTGGTAGCTGGCGTGTACATGAATACTTCTGCCCATTTAGTCGTGTGGGGGGGGGGGAGATATGTGCCAGCTCTGGGGCTAGAATGCACCAGCTGGAAGGCAGTGTTTTTATTGTCTTTCCTAGTGAGTCATGTCTTGTCATTATATGCCCACAGTACCACAGTCTCAGTTTTATCATCTTGCCTTCCAGGGGGAGTTCTGGCTTGATTTGCTCAGGACCCATTTGTCTCGTTGGCAGTCCATGGTATCTGTAGAAGTCTTCTCCAGCTCCACATTTCAAATGAGTTGATTTTCTTCCTATCAGCTTTCTTCACTGTCCAGGTTTCACAACCATACATAGAAATGGGAAATACAATGGTATGGATAATCCTAACTTTAGTATTCAATGATATATCTTTACACTTGAGGGTCTTGTCTGTTCCCTTCATAGCCACTGTTCCAAGTCCTAGTCTTCTAATTTCTTGACTGTAGTCTCCGTTCTGATTAATGACTGAGCCAAGGTATAGAAAATCTTGACCGATTTCAGTGTCTACATTGTCTCCTTTAAAGTTATGTAAGTCACCTGTGGTCATTGTTCTCGTTTTCTGAATGGTCAACTGTAAACCTGCCTTTGCACTTTTTGTTAAAAGCTCTTTCTGAAGCCCAAGAGTTGACAGAAAATTTTTCTAAGGCTTAATCAGGGAATGCTAGGAATGCTGTTAATGAATTCCATTCATGTTCTCTACAGCAATGAGGCTAAAGAGGCTCGTTTTAAAGATTATTGACTATTATGCAGAAGGTTGAAGGAACTGAGACTTTAATCTTCAGCAGGAGGTTGGGTGAGGGCCTACCTTCTACCAGAAAGGGATGCAGAGTGGGCATTGCCCAGAGTGACTGTACTTCCCTGCCTTATGGACACCTCAGCCACCGTCTCGCCAGGTATGCCTCACCTAGCTTGCTCACTGGGACTGTGCAGTAGGGTGTGGTTCTTCACCACAGCCCTGAAAGTGGTGTGTGTGTGTGTGTGTAATTTGGCCTTAGCCTAAGCTTGAGGAAAGCAGCACCTGAGGCAAAGTTATATGAGCAAAGAGGTAGTCACCAGCTCCTAGGTAATGATAGCTTCCAGTTAAAGGTACTTTTTAGCCACAGGGTGCTTCCAAAGAGCTTTTATTGTCTCCTCAATTCAGTATCAAAAATTACAGTATCTCTACTTTTTAGCAGTATCTTGCAGCTTTTTCACGTATCAGGCATTTCGTATGTAAAACATTTAAACATGTAGAACCTGCAAGATAACATTTTGAGTGCTTCCACCTTTACTATATCAGACATAATCTTGATAACCCTTACAACTGTGCTGTCAATTATTGATGTATTGAAGCCAGAGAGGCTTCCTTTACGCATGGTGAGAACTCAGTCGTCAAAATTAACTATGGATTCCCAGTGGATGTAATGAAGCATGGCATCCTGGAACACAACATGGGACTTTTTCAGACACCCCTTACCACGCAAGAAGCCTCCGTAACAGTAACGAAGCTGGTGCGTGGCAGGGGGTCCATTTCGGACAACACCGTCTCTCTGCCGGCGGTGTCTGTGACTGTTCTGGGTAGGATTGAGGATGGCTGCGCCATTTTTTATTCATGGACAACTTCTGTGAGTAAAAAATGGCGCGACTGCCCTCAATCCTACCCGGGGCAGTCATGGACGATGCTGAGAGAGTAAAAATCGCCGAAATATAACGCTCAAATGTCCCAGCGGTACTGCAACAGTACCGCTAGGGACGGGCATCATGAGAAACGGACGCCCTGCAGCGCTGCAGCCTCGCAACGTGGCGAGGCTGCTAGCGTTGTTTTTTCTTTGTCCGAAAAAGTCCTATATCATTAGGTGACCGTGCCTACCCTTTGTTTTATTCCCTGTTCCCATGCAAGTTTTCAGTTCTGTTTGGATTCAATTGTATTATTTATTATGTTGTAATTAAAAAATAACTCTTGTTATTGTATGTCATTAAGATTGTATGCTATTTATTGTATGTCAGTCTGTGGCAATTAGCAAACATAATAAATAAATTTGCCTAGAATCCTGACTCATTGTACTTTTTGGCAAACAGATTATAGTTCCAGAATGGCTACTGAATGTCCCCCCCACCCCGGAACACTGCTGCATCTTCCTTGTGGTGAAAATATCCCTCACCGAATGCGAAGAGAATCCTAACTGTCTTAATGGGATCCCACATCGTATCGCCATGTTTGGAAGGAGGGGGCCCAAAAAGATCAAAATGAGGGGAAAGCCTTTGGAGCTTTCCCCAGAGGCTTTCTAAATGGTGAAAATGCTCTTCAGGGAATGTAAGGAGAATCCTACTGTCTTCATGAGATCCTTCATCGTCTCGCTGTATTCAGAAGGAGGGGGGCCAAAAAGGTCAAAAGCTCTGAAGGAAAAGCCTTCACAGCTTTCCCCAGAGTTTTTAAAAAACAGCGAGGGGAACGTGCATTCCTGCTCATTGGAACAAGCGATTCGCTTTGAATCTCCCATAGGAGAGGAAGTGCAAATCTGATTGGCTGAATCAGCGTGCAGTAGGGGCTTGCTAATAGGGCAGGCACCTGGATTTTTAATGTTGATTTTTTGCTTTAGCGAGCAAGTGCTAAGGCAAGAAAATGGGGTGTTGTTTCTTTACCTTTTTGTTGCAAATGCAAAACATCACTCCAGCGCACAGTGAAAATAGTTTAAAAAAAAAAAAGTTTGCCGGCGGCAGAAATGCAAGTAATTCACTCACGGTCACCATTGGCATGCAAAACCTTTGGGGGCAAAAACCCATTAGGACAAATCAGAGCTGCTGCGAAATGCCCTTACTGTGGGACACTCCGGGTTTTTTGGGCTTGTATAGACAAGCCCGAAGAGTTTGGAGGGGGTAGTATACCACTATCACACACATAAGGATGAGGTAAACAAGATCCACGTGCACCCCAAGAGAACAATGAAAACAATTTGTGGTACAGTAAGGGAGAAATAGGGAGAAAGAAAGATTGAAGAAGAACACACAAGTTAGGAGAGGCTGCCACAGTTTGCTTTTGCTTGACCCTACTGGGAAAGGCAAGACTCTGCCTCCTCCTCTCTTCTCCTCTTCCCCCACTGAGTCGAGTGCACATTTTGCACTTTAAAACCTGCTTGTACCAGTTGAAGTAAGCTGAGGAGAATGAGTGAAAGTGGGCGGAGAGAGAAGCAGAGCCATTTAAAAGAATGGGAAGACAGAGGATTGATTGGGACTGTCCCTGCCAAACTGGGACAGCTGGAGGGTGTATATTTTGTATTACTTAGTTAAAGTTGATTTTCTCCCTTCAGTTGCTTTTACTGTAACTGTGCAAAACAGAAGGCTATTTCAAACATTAAAAATTTAACTAGCTGGCAGTTGTTGCAAACACTTCCTTCTATTGTGCCACTGGCAATTTCTGAGATCATCTATCTCTTTAAAACCTGGTTGGTATGTGTATGTTATTTTTGGCACTGGTATGCTGCCAAACCCAGCATTCTTTTGGCAGATGCAGTAACTACCCACCAGAACATTTTACAATCCCATTTTGCAAGAAGGCTAGTCATTGTGTAGGATGTTTTCTTGCTTCAACTCTACACCCTTGGTGCATCTCCAGGGATCGCTGTAGGAGGTCTGTGTAGATGATATTGGCATGATTAGACAAATTCAGAGAGGACAAGGCTATCAGTGACTATTAATCATGATGGCTACATATCATTTTGAAGATTAGAGACATTTTTGGAAATGGAACATTGTCTAGGTTTAGAGTCAATGGGAACACAAGTTGCTGGGGAGCAACAATGAGAAAGGGCTATTACCCTCATGCCCTGCTTGTCCCAGATATAAATAATTCCAGTCCATCCCACCAAACACTGGTGGTACCATCAGTTTAGTTTCCATGAGAAAGAGCTAGACAGCCATTGGTCTGATCCAGCAGTGCTCTTCTTTGGTCTCACAACATGTCTAAAAATGCCTTATCCTGCTTCCCAGTTCATGTGTGTGCAGGAGACCCCCAGGCTGTTAGCACGCAAATTTGCGCTCTGTTTGCACATAGCATACAACTTCTAGTGGAGATGCCAGTCATGTTGAGGTTCTACTTAAGTCAAACTTTTTGGCAGAGCTTGGGGAAGTAACAAGAACAAATGAAGTAATGCATGGTAATGTGGCTACTTTTTGAGTATCAGGTAACATTTACTTGTTAATTCTGTTTTCCTTGTTACTATTTAGGAGTTACAAATACGTTTCAGGGACATTTTGAAAGGATCCCCCCCTCCTAATTGCAGTCACTGGTTGGAATGCTGTTGGTTAGTCACAACTAGAGCAAACCCAATGAACCACTTGTTGAATGGTGAGTCATCACATAAGTAAATCTAACTCATTCAATGGCTGCCCTCTAGTTGGGACTAATAATAGGATTCAGGCTCATTTTCTTTTTTAGATGCGTTTGTTTTCCAAAAAGGGAACTTCTTAACCAAATTGAGCTGGAAGGAACCCCAGTCCATCCACCTGCCAGTGTCTTTTTAAAAATGACCAGCAAAGAAGACTCAAGCAACTTCCAAAGTAGTCTGTTCTATTGTCAAACAACTTGTACACTCAGAATATTTCCCCCTACTTTTCAGTCCAGGGGTGGGGAAAATAACACACTGCTGCTTTCTACTTCCAGTTTTTTACTTCTATGCTTTTTGGCCAATTTCACACACACACACACACACACCAAGGTTTGATTGGAAGTTAGGGGCTTGGAGGATATTTTGAATGTTACTATGACTCTAGAATGTCACTACCATTCTAGGTTATTATTTTTTAATAAAATAGGATTTGTGGGTTACAAAAAAGGCAGCCACAAAGGGCCCTTTGTGCCCTTAAAGCTTTACAAAGCCCTGATTTTTTTGTGGGGCAAAATCTGTCCCCAAATGCCCTAAATCCTGTCAAGAGTACCTCTACCATTCAAAACACATCCCAGCCCCCCAGTTCCCAAATTCTTCAAAAAAACAAAAACAAAAAAACAAAACCCTTTTTTGTTCAGCAGCTGGGTGAAATATTCATAAGTTAAAACTGGCACTGATTTTAGGAGATTATCAGACACTCTAAAAACAGCATTATCATGACAACAGGAGATCGCTAAAGGGCTTCCTTTTCAGACAATGCTGTTCTCCTCTCGTAATGCTCCTGTTCTGCTGCTATTCCACCAGCACTGCTTTTTATTGATGGGAGAAGATGTCAATGGAGTCCCCATTCCATTTCTGTCACGGATGTTTGTATGACTGAAAAGGTGCCCATTTCGCTGGCGAGATGCCATCGTCAATAGGAGGTTGCTGCCAGAAAACTTCCTGGTAAGATTAGGACATCCAGGGTAAGTGACACCCTTCCTTGGTTTACTTGGAAGTTTTAAAGTGTGTTTTTGTGCTTACTGTCACCTTTTCTCTATTAGTTTGCTTTTTATTTTTGAATTTCCTGTGCTCACATTGTCAGGATCTTCCATGGATTCTGGGTATCAGAGTAGATTGCACGGAAGGCCCTGACATGAGTCTGGTTCTTGGCCTGATTCCTCTGCCAGGCCCGGACATGGGTTTGGTTTCTGGCCTGATACCCCTGCCTGGGCCTCTCTGTCTCTGGACTGCAGCCAGCCCACCTTTTGGTCTGGGGATGCTTCTCCTCTGGAGACTTCAAGGCCGCAGCACCTGGACGCAGCCCCTAATCCCACTGCCCTCCCTACATGCCATTCTCACGCTGTAAGGGTTTATCTATTGCCTGTGTTGTGTTGCTTTCAGTTCTGGCTTTGTTTTATGTTACTAGTATGCATTTCCTTTGCTCAATAAAGAAATCTTGTTGAGTTAATGTGAATGTGTTTCTGGTACATCACACACATCTTCTTGTGAGAACAGGTGGGATTTCATTCCAGGAAGTGAATAGAGCTCCATTAGAGCTCTATTTACTCCTGGGCTGCCCGGCACATACAATTAAGATAGGTCTGAAACTTTTAATTATTGTGCTGGAACAGGGATGGGAGAGAGGCGGGAGAGGAGATTGTGGGTCAGGAATGCTTTTTTTGTTCCTGTCTGATAATCTTCTTAGCTGGGTTTCTGTATAACCCAGAGCAGTGGTGTTAGGAATGGCCAGAAAAGTCACAACCTGATCCATCGTCCCTGTGGCAACAAAGCCACCAGCTGTCCCTGCTTGAACTAAAAAGCAATGAATAACAGAACAAGTCATGTAAGGAGCTACTTGAATTTCTTTCTAATAGCATGTTACTTTTGGGGGCGAGGTCTTCATAATAAGTTACACAATGAATTGCTTTTAAAAGGTAATTGCCTACCCTTTGTTTTTTTTGCTGGTGGCACATGCAGTACTGTAAAGCAGCTTTTCCTGAGAGCTGTACTTTGTAGGAAGTAGCTGCAGAGCTGGGTTTGGTGCAAGGAAACCCAGGCATTGAATTTCCTGCTCAATTATCTATTGTACTGATATTTGAGCTTTCAGCCCCATTGGTCCAAAGTATCTTCCAACAACAACACTACTTCAGCAAATATATAGAAAATATTGGGAGGCATGGATTATTGTGTCACCGTCTTTGCTGGCCTCTGGGCCATCAACACCATCATTTTTGTGGCCTTTAGATGCTGATGACATAGTGCAATGTCTAGGCTCCTCCCTCCAAACTGGCAAGCAGAGGAGGAGTGAGGCCAAAGGGATTGTGGTAGAATTCAGGTTCTGGTCAATGATAAGATGCAAACCCACAGAAGCAGCTCCATTAAACTTACTGGGAAGGCTTGAGTAAGTTTCTTTCTCAGTCTGATGTCTCTCACAGAATGTCTATAATAAAAATTAAATTTAACTTTATATATGCTGCTCAGAAATTGTTGGAGGACAGGTAAGGTGGGATTCAAACAGGATAAGAGAACATAAAGAGTGCAATATGTTTCATGCATATTTTAAGGCTCCCTCTCCCAGGGCCACCCATGGGTGTGTGTTTGTGGGTGGTTTGCCCTGAAATTCCACAAAGCAAGGGCTTCCTTCCTCAGCTGGTGTATGTACCATTGGCACCAGTCCTGCCATTTTGCTCACCAGTGCCCCCTCTCACCACATACATGTTTCCTTGCAGGGAGCAGCAGTAGGGACCACAATATTACATCTGTCCTCGATCCTGTAAATACTCTCAGCCCTGTTTATAAAAATAGCCTGGAGAAACTGGGGAGAAAATTTACAAAATTACTTGAAGGTTTTGCACTCTCTTTCCTATTTATGGTGTAGAAGGGGAGAGGAAGGAGGAATTAGGTTTGTCAACACAAAAGGTAAATCATGTTTCGGACTACTGGCCAGTTTCTCCTCTTTCGTCCAGTGCCATGTAACTACCGGAGTTCTGCTGATCTAGGTGGATCTTGGTTTGACCCTGCAAAGCCCATTAGATGTTCTTAAGGAAGACTGAATATTCTTTTGATGGAAAATTGTAAACTGCATTGGATCCATCTTGTTGTGAAAAGCAGCATTTATAAACAGAGTAAGCAATACTAAAATTAAGATGTATCCATTATGCTGGTTCAAGTATTAACACACATGTGTGGGCATGCGTGCTCATGCACACACACACACACACACACACACAGAGTCAGCCCAGCCGTGGACTCCCCCACTCTCTGCATGCTGGTTCCTTGGCACATATGTAATGATATTCAGTCGTCCCACCACATTCATAGCTTTCACTTTCACAGATTTGATTATTCAAGGATTTGTATCTGCTGCTAAAGTAGCCCGACCTCCTCACTCCACTCCTCCTGTTCCTTCTTTGCCCTGCTATTTCCTGTCCTGCCAAAGCCTCCAGCCACTCACTGCAGTTTCTTCTATGCAACCAGGATCACCCAGCTTCATTTGCAAGACCTTTCCTGGCTGAAAGACCTCCCCACACCATTCCTCAGTTTCCTCTTTCTTCCGAATTTCTCTTCCCCTGCTAAAGCCTCCAGCCACTCACTGCAGTTTCTTTCATGTAACCAGGATCTCCCTGCTTCACTTGCAAAATCTTTCCCGGCTGAAAGACCTTCCCACCACATTCCTTCTATTGCAAGCTGCTGGCATACAGAGCAGCAGTAATCTCCATTGTCAAGAGCCCCCAAAGCCTGCTTCTTCATGAGGTTTGGAGATTCTTTGCAAAGGAGATTTCTCCTCTCTGCCTTCTCCAAGCACTTAGCACAGCATCATGGGGCTTCCAGAAGCAGGTCGGTGGATGAGGGACCTGCCTGCCAGGCCCACATGCTTTGTAGTCCCCCACCTCCAGCTACTTGCTTTGTGAGCCTGAGGAGTCCTTCTGGGGAGCTCTGCCCCCACCTTCTGGGAAGCTGTGCTCTGTACTGTAAGTATTCACAGGTTTTTTTTTTAAACTTTTGCGGGTGCCCTGCACCTCTAACCCCCATGAATGTGTAGGGGTGACTGTAGTCCTATGGGGGCAACTGAAGCTTCAGGGGCTAAGGCAGACTACTGAAATATATTCCAGAAAGAGAGCAAAAATATGTTAAAAGCAGAAACTAACACATACCCAAGTCAGTTAACAAATCAGTTTAAAACTAACTTTTAAAAAAATTAGTTATTTATACCCCGCTCTTCAGCCACAAGGCTATCAGAACAGCTTACAAACTGTTTTAATCAATAGCAATTTACACATATACACTGCATTAAGCACTTCTGACAGAATCTGACTGATGGGAAATACCTGTACTTAGATAAACTGTATTAACTGATGAATACAGAGAGGGAGCACTCTAAATTTTTATGAAACACATTTGGTTAACAGTTAAGCTGTACCCAAATATGCAGGTATTTGGTTGTTCATGTTGCACAAGAATATACCTTTGCACTTGGCATTAGTCCAGAATAATCCCATATTTTCATACTTGCTATGATAATTATTGAATGTAAATTAGAACCTCCTCTTTCACTGATAGACATGCTTTGAAGGAAAGCACTGTTCAAAATCTGTATTAAGTAATTGCACTGGGCCTTACAATTATGACTTAACGTGCGTTGTTAAGACTTATTCTACACCACAAAACTTTTGGCTTAGTCAAATTCTGCCTGCTTGTGGGTTGCTTTTATCAACACTGTCTAGTGACTAGGCACCAGTTCTTCAATCAATGGTTCCACTATATAAGCAGATCAGCTTATCTGGGAAGGGAACTGCAGATACTTGCAGGGCTGCCAGGTCACAACTATTCCAGACATTGAGATTTCAGGGCCAAAACCTGAGACTTAGGGATGAAATTCCCCTCAAGATGTCCCAAGTGTTGGGCCCTTTATTTTATTTTATTTTATTTTATTTTATTTTATTTTATTTTATTTTATTTATTTATTTATACCCCGCTCTTCAGCCACAAGGCTATCAGAGCGGCTTACAAATTGTTTTAAGCAACAGCTATTTACACATCTACACTGCATTAAACAGTTTCCAATGTGTGTTAGCTAATTGCTCCCCACAAGCTGGGTACTCAATTTACCAACCTACGGAAGGATGGAAGGCTGAGTGAACCTTGGAGCCCGCTGGAACTTGCAACGTGGTGGCTTGCAGTACTGGCATTTAACCACTGCGCCACCAGGGCTCCTGGTGATGTTATAAAGGAGGATCCCTGCTGATGTCATTAAGCATGATACATTAAGTATCAAACATAGTTGAATAAAATATCCTATTCAAATAAAAAACACCAAGTCTAGCAGGTTAGGGAAAACACACACACACACTTTTCAAGGGCGCTCTCTTATCCTGAGATGCTTCATTCTCATCCTGAAAACTGGAGAAGAGGATCCAGACCCTGACATCTGGCAACTGTAGATATCTGGGTGAGCTAGCAAGAATCTTTGGGCAATTCCCCCTTGAGTAGAGTTGTCAAGTGACCATGGGAATCTAGCTTCTTCAGTGTCTTACCACATAACCTTCAGGTCTTGCTGTTTATTTTTCAGCTATTGCTCTTTAGCTTTTACTAGGAGAAAACACAATGCCACTTCGAATTTGCCAGGTTATCTCCTTACCTGCTTGCTTTTTGGTTTGACCATCTTGTCTCCTTCCTAATACCTTGTCATTTCTCACCACATGTTTTTTATCCAAGGGACTTTCTGACCACCCACAAATGTTGAAACTGTATGCTTCTATACATCTCTGTCGTAGAAGCTTTCTACTGCCTTCTGCCTCATGTTGCCATGGCATTCCACCAGTCGGTGATGCCATGGGCCAGGGGAAAAAAATCACCCGATAAACCAAACCAAAGCATGATGATCTCACTTAATGTTGCTGTAGGAATGGCTGCTCTGATCCTCTTGGCAACCGGCAACCACAGAAGATTACCCTGTCTGAACCAGCATCAGCAGTTTAAAGCTATGGTAGCTGTCAGACAATTCAAGAGATTATGGAAAACATCTGAGCATTAATTACCTAAAATTACAGTTTTGAATCAGAAATACTAAACTAGGAGCAGGAAAGGCTTTGGATGTATGTCACCTTTGCGTAAGTTTAGAATTCAAGGGAAGTAGATACAACTATAATGCTTCTATATACAACTTCCCAGATGCATTGTGTTCAACTAGACAGGGTAGGAAGGAGTCCCTGACAAAATAATGTATGATTCATGTAGAGACATAAATCTTCAACTTCATCCTTGCATGCAAAGGCAAATAATTACAGTTGTTCCAGGACCCCCCATGGATACCAAAATCCGTGAATACTCAAGTCCCATTATATGCAATGGTATAGCAAAATGGTGTCCCTTAGGTAAGATGGCAAAATAAAGGTTTGCTTTTTGGATTTTTTTTTTAAAGAATATTTTCAAGCTGTGAATACTTAAATCTGTGGATACCAAATCCATGAATACGGAGGGACAACTGTATAGCATTTTTTCCCCTCACTACAGGAGAAAATAAATATTCCTCCTCCACAGTGTTTTCCCCATATTGAAAGATCCCAAAAGGTTGAAGAGGAATTATTATGCAAAGACAAATGTGTGTTTTGTGCAACCCCCCCTTTTTGCACAGAAAATATTTGTTTGTGCTAAAAAAAACCATGTTCTCTCTGGAGAATAATCTCTCTGCAACACTTTCAGACATTTGAATAATAGGAGAAAAATGTGCAAAATTATTATGGGCATATTATTCTTCGGTGTTGTCTAAATGGCAAAAATTCTCCTCATGGAATGTGAGGAAAATAACATCCTTCTAAATGGCATCCCACATAATTTCAATGTATCGGGAAGGAGGGGGGGCGCAAATCCACCATATAGTGCATGGGAAAAGCCTTCGTGAAGTTTAAAAAAAACAGCATGGGGAATGTGCATTCCTGTTTGTTGGGACAAGTGATTCAATTTAATTGGTTTTCCCTGTACAACTGGAAGTTGAAAGCTGATTGGTCAGACGTGCACAAGGGCAGAGCTTGCTAACAAGGCAAGCACCCAGAGCTGCCATGTTGGATTTTCACCTTAGCGAGCAAGCGCTAAGGCAGTAAAATGGCTTTTTTTGGTTTTCTTTTTTGTTAAAGAGAAAGATCGCTCTTTCACACTTTGGACATGTTTTTTTTAAAAAAATACTGTCTGGCGGTAGCAAATTGAGGTAAGTAAAAACAGAAGTAATTCACTCGGAACCACCATCTTGATTTGCAGTCATGCCCATTTGCACAGCAAACGCGGATAGCTTCCAGTGCCTGCGATCTGCCAAGAAAACCCATTAAGGCAAGTAGCAGCTGCTGCAAATTGCCATTACTGCAGAGCAATCCGCTTTTTTTTTTTTTTTTTGCCTCGTATAGACAAGCCCTTCCTGACAGGGTTTCCTGACTGTTGGGAAGCCCATTTTTAAATCTGATAGTGAACAATTAATATTAATATTTTTTTCCATTTCTAGTGTCACTGGTGCTCACCCATCACACGGGCTGAACTGAACATCGGTGACATGCTACTTTTGAAAGTCTTTGCTGAAAATGTTGCAGGAAAGCTTAATGGGTTGTTTTAATTTGCTTTGACTGTGGGTGAAATTGCAAAGTACAAAAACCATAATAATTGTTTTCAGGATGATAATAATTGTTTTCAGGATGGACATCTAAGGGGCACTGAAACACAGAGGTGATAGAGAATGAAGTTCTAGAGCTAACTGACAAATTAGCAAGTCACTAAGACCAGATGCAATTTATCTGAGTTTTTAAAATAATTATTTTGTGAACTTGCTGAACAGCTCACAGAAATAAGCAGCTTATCTTTAAAATAAGCTTCATGACTAGATGATTAAGTATGGCTTTTAAAAAAGGGAAATCAGCCCAGTTGCAACAGAGATCTATCAGCCTAAAATAAAAGTCCAGCTCATAATAACAATGCTGAGGATTAATTACAGTAGCACCCCCATATCCACAGGGGATTGGTTTTGCTACCCACCCACCCCGCGGATGGTGAATTCCACGGATAATAGTGAACACCATCCTGGGGGCCATCTAGCCTCCTCCCCTTCCCCCAACATGGCCCCGCTGCGGTGACAGGAGCCATCCTGAGAGAAGGGGAGCGAGATTGTTCCACCCACTCCCTTTGCCCATGACATAGCCCTGTCACAGCAGCGATTGCGGGGGCAAAAGGGGAAGGGTCTACATCACTCTCCCCTTCCCCCTTTGCTCCAGCCATGGCCCCACCACAGCGGTGATCACGGGGATGAAGGGGGAAGGGGAGGAGGCTAGATTGCTCCTCCCCCTCCCTTTCCCTGCAATCGCTGCCATGGCAACCAAGAACCCTCCCAGGGGAAGGGATGTGAGAGGTGAGATTCCTCCTCCTTCTCCTTTCTCCCCACCATCGCCAACCACGGATAATTGAATCCGTGGTTGGCGAATCAGCGGATGCAGGTGTGCTACTGTAAATGGAAAGACGAAGGGGAGTTCTGCTTCACCAGCTATTTAGCATGCGCTGAAAGTGTCAACAAGCATGAGGAGAATAGTGATGATCTGAAGACAGACACCATGTACTGACATTTCCATAAACTTTTTGACAATGTCCTTCACCCATGGCACTTATGAAATACTTGAGTGATCAGAGGACAGTTCATGTTATCAGTGAGTAATTGCTTAAAGAAAAGGAAGCAAAGGATAGGAAAAATGGGAGAATTTTCATAAGGAGGGAACTAAGTGGTAGTTTTCAAAGATACACATTTAAATGTATGCATATTTGTTTCCACATAATTCAAAATGGAAGAAGCAAAAGAAATGCATGCACTTGTGCTAATAGTCTAGGGGACCATGCATTGTCAGGGGGGGAGCATCAGTTATTGCAACTTTATTTTCCATCCCTTCAGAAGTGACAGATGCTGCAAGCATCTGTTTGCATACTGTTCACTCTGCTTTTCAGTCTGGCAACAATGTGTGAACCATATGGTCACAAGTCCTGATAAAATAATTGCTAGAGAATATTTGAGTCTACCTCCTAGTCTAAGATGACAATTTTGTAAAAAATATTATTTGCATTTTCCCCTAATTCAAGTTCATATAATATTTATTCTGTAATTGAACATGTATGTGTCAGACAACTTTAATCTACATCCAACATCTTTTTCCTCTTTCCCATTAAAATCTAGTATACATTAAGATAATGTTTATCAGGGTAGTTCTAGATGAAGTGGATTTAGGGTTGCCAGATTGAAAACTAGAGGGTCCCCATACTTTTAACGGTTGTATAGGAGAAGGAATTCCAGCAAGTGTTGCTCGTCAAGCAAACAAGTAATAAACAACATTTGCTGAAATTCCTTCTTCTACACATTAAAGGTACAGGAGCACTCCCCAGTTTTCACTCTGGCAACCTTCTGAGTGTTGCCACAGCTATACAGTAATCACAATGGTAACAAATTCTTTAGAAGTATTCTAACTGGGTAAAGATGAGTGAGAACATGTCTAGTTCATTCCTGACCCTGGCACAGATTTATCCAAGAGTAAAAGCAAACTCCTTAATGGAGTCATATTTGACATTAATGAGTTTACACTGATGTGGAAAAAAAAACCTCCCTGCAGTGAGCCTGGCCTTTGGCTTGCCCCCATTGACAACTTTAATGAGGAAGACCTAGATTAAAAACTTTCGTTCAGTCCTTCTGCCACCTATCCCACTCCTTCTTGGCTGGCTGCCAGGGGCGGTTGCTGCTGTATTCTGCCAAGAACCGCCCCTATGAATGGCTAAGAAGAAACTGTTAAGTGTCTCCTTCCACTGTTCATGGGCTGGGCCCTCTAATTTTTTTAAAATTAATTATTCACTAGGTGAGTCAGACTGAAGGCAAGCTCTTTTCTTCCTGTCTAGAGTGATTCAGGCAGAGGGAAGTGATAAAAACCACCTGAAAGAAGAAGAGGAGACACAACAGAATTGTCTGCAGCTGGAAGCCTTGCCCACTTGATCCCAAGACCTTGCTCTGGAAGAGAACTGGATCTGAGCATCTCCTGGACCTGGGGAATAGAGTTTGCCTGCATTTCCCGGAATGCCTCAGCATCGGCTAGTCACTTTGAGCTGCCTTGCAGCCTATCTCTTCCTCCCTGTTGCTGTTGGCACCCAAAGAAGAGAAGGTGAGGCATGCAAGCTTAAAAATATCCCGTTTTCCTAAGGTTGCATTTAAGTCTCTCTCTTGCCCCACCACCCCATTTAGCTCTCAGGGAAGTGCCTTCTCTAAGCTGCTAAACAAGTTCTTGATAGGTAAGACAGAAGTAACTTGAGGGATGTCTTTTAATGAGCATGTGGGATTTCTCAGGGCAGGAATAGTTCCCTGCAGGCCAGCTTACAAATTATGTCCAACATGGATGACGGAACTGGTTCTTCACTCCTCTTCCTTCCTCAAGTTTGGAAACCCCCCTTCTCTGCTCATGTCATCTCAAGCTAGAAGTAGATGGGGAAGCACAATGAGCTATTGCTTAGCAACTGCAAGTCAGCTTCTTTCTTCTCTGTGCTTCAGTTGGATGGCTGGACTAAAGAAAGGAAAGAGAACAGGGCTGGGGTTTGAGTCTCATGTCCCATCAGACCAAAGGGTATGTCTATCATAGATCTGTTAGTCCAAAGTGACCAGTGGATAGATGTTGCTCCAAGCAGATTAATAGATAAGATTTAAATTTTAATTATTTTTCATCCATAAAATAAATATGGATACAGCAGGCCCTCTGGATCTGTGGGGTTTGGTTTTGGGACCCCCTTTGAATGGCAAAAAACATGGATGGTAGCACCCAATATTATTAAACAGTGGCAACGTGTGCACAGACACATCAGAGCACCCACGTGCTTATCAACACCATTTTAAATATGGGACACAACAATCCACAGGTGATTGAAACTGCAGATCAGAAGCCCGTGGATCAGGAGGGTCCACTCTATATCCCAAGAACTTTTAAAAGAAGATGCTTTGTTTTCCCCCCGAAGCCTTCAGATAGATTCAAATGTGACATTTAATGCTTTTTGATACTTTTTGTATGCCTTTTAGGGCAGTACAATAATCTGTGAGGTCATGACTTTTTATTAATGGTTTTGGAGTTGTAGGTCTTGAGGTGGAGTCAGAAATTCAGTCGTCAGGATTCATCCTCTGAGCACATACAATCTTTTGGTACACTCGTTGATCTCTCATGATGATACACCCAGTGAAAGGCTTTTGTATAATACAGTAGTTGTATAATCTTCCCAGAATGGAGCCAAAAAAATAATTTGGTCTCTTGGCATGGATCCTTATGTAGCCTAAATGGCACAATGAAAAAAGGGGGAAGCTTCAGGGAACCTCAAGTTTGGCAGATTTTTTTTTTTAAAAAAAACCTTTTTGGGAAAGAAAACCAAGCACCCCTCTCCCTGCAACACAGGAAAGACTGAATATGTGTAGAATGGCTGAGACAGTATGCTAACACTTTGATCAAGAGGTGTGCAAAACATAGCTGAGAAAGAATGAAACGGAACATCATGAAGGAGAATGTGGCTGGCTAGGAAATAAAAGCATCTTTTTATTGTTCCAGACCTCATTTGTTACTATTATGCCAATATAAGTGTGTAGGGCAAATATGCCTTTGACTCAGATGTATCACCTTTTCTGCTTCCTAGAACAAAATTAAACTTCAGCATTTAAAGATGGTGTTTAGTGTAAATAAAACACACAAACAGGCCCACACACCCCTATATTCCTAAATCCAATGTAAATAAATAAATAAACAGGGTTCCTTGCAAAACCACTTTTTGACCTGCAGGATGAAGGAGAGCTGAGCAGGCATGAAGGACAGTTTAGAGCCAGCTCATGAAAAAAAAAAGGCTACAAGGATTCCAAAGGTACCACCAAGGGCAAAGTACAAACTTGTTGGCTTGACTAGAAAGTACGGGTGGGTACATAACCAGTTTTTTTTTTAAATTGCTAAATAGACAGTAGGGGATAGAAGTGAAATCCATCCAGTCCTTTCCACACATGTTCAGCTGCTTTAATTTTTCCTCCAGTCTGGCTCAGATATTGGGAGGGAGCCAGTTAGGGCAATGGTTCTTAACTTGTGGTCTGGAGACACCCAGGGGTCTGCAATGTCCTCACAGGGGGTCCGTGAATGCTTGAAGGCTGCTTGGCCCACTTCTTCCTTAAGTGGAGCAGCCACTTGACAGGATCCAAAGCAAAGGCTGGCTGGCTGGGTTTGCCATTCAATCTGCTCCAGCCACAAACTTGTAGGAAGACGCAGGATAAAAATCTTCCCTCCCCCGCCAGTGCCTCTGAGGGAAGGTTTAATGGATGGTGTAATTGCTTTATTATTATCAGGTATTGTTGTTGTTTTTGTTGTCACTGTTATTATTGTTGTTTTAAATCTCGAGTTAAGTCTTGGAGGTCCATGGCAACAAAAAATATTTAAAGGGGGTCCCTGGTAAAGAAAAGGTTAAGAGCCACTGAATTAGGGAAAGGTATCAGACAGTGGAATACAGGACAGGATCTGCTCCTACCATGCTTTGTTTCAGGGCAATCCAATGGATCTCATCAATATGCCAGCAGAAGCTTAAATGCCTGCTCTAACTCTAGAGACTCAATAATATATTATTAAAGCAGGCAAGACAACTGTGGCCAAGAGCTCCAAGTAGTGATAGATAGAATCATAGAGTTGGAAGAGACTCATAAAGGCCATCCAGTCCAACCCCCTGCTATGAAGAAATAAACAATCAAATCATTTCTGACAGATGGCCATCCAGCCTCTGTTTAAAAAATCTCCAAAGATATGTATCCATTTAATAAACAAATTCCATACTGCAACTCAGTCTCTAGGGCTAATTTGAACCTTAAACAGATTTTAAATAGCAGGTCCTCCAATTTGTCCTAGGTGGAATTGCTATTTTCATCCTCCCATTATGTGAGGGTTCTTCTATGCTTCACTAAATCCAGTATCCTAATGTATTAATGAGGAAAAAGACACATTTGCAAGCTTTTGGGGTTTTCCCTGCACGGCTCTTTAAGGACTCTTGTATTAGACCACTAATTTCTATTAAGAAACACCCAGCTCATTCTTCCCAGCATCAAAGTAGCTCTACCAAGTTGTCTAGCCTTATAGACCCCATGTCTAAGCTTGTAGCACTAATGGATGATGTGGCTGCAACAGAAAAAGTCTTAATTGACAGACACATTTTCTAAGCTACCTTCAGTAGCTCAAAAAGACCTACTTGGTAGATTACACCACCTTGAGACAAACTCTTCTAATGTGTCAGTCACTGAGTCGGAGCTACATCTTGATATCCATCAGTTCAGGCTGGAAGCATTTCTGCTGTGCAACCATCTCATGGATGTTGGATTCAATGACAAAATAGAAATTTCAGATTTAATTACATTTGGTTAAGACATCCCTGGGAAAGCAAACCTCATAGCACTGGAATAGAGTTACTCTTCTGAATTAACATCAATAACCCATACAAGAGCTATGATTCCTTCCCATCCCAAGCCACAGCGTACAAAAGTTAGGACTAATCTTAACTCTGTCAGCCTGCAGAAAACAGTTCCATCATCCAACATCACTGTCCCTGGAGATTATCACATGAGTTTAATAATCTGGGACAGGATCAAGAAAGGGCTTCCATTTCAGACGATGTCATCCCTGTCCCATTCTGCCCCCGTGCTCCTTCTGTTCTGTTTTTTTTTTTTAATTGATGGGTGCTCCGTTCCTATGGCGTGATCTGGGAGGTCCGTGCCAAACACTTCCAGTTACGATTGGGACACCCGTGACAGCATTTTTTGTACCCTCCCCTTTTTACTTGTGTGTGTGTGTGTGTGTGTGTGTGTGTGTGTTTTTTTAGTGTTTGGGTGCTTGGTTTAATTTTTTGAAGTTTGGTTGTATTTTTATTTTTAAATTCCCTGCGCGATGCTGGCCTCCCTGTAAGGTCTGTGCAGAACACCTCCGGTGGTGATCGGGACATCCAGGTAAGTGACAGCCTTTTTTGTACCCTCCCCTGTTTACTTGTTGTTGTTTTTAGTGTATTTAAGTGCTTAGTTTATCTTTTAGGCTTTTTATTTTTGTTTTTCCTCCGCAATTGTTCTCTTGCGAGAACATCTGGGATTTGGCCTCCAGGAAGTGAAAATGGAGCTCTATGAGAGCTCCATTCACACCTGTGTTGCCGTAGGGGAGGGGAGGACTTTTTAATCTGGGAAAAGGTAGGTGTCTGAATTTTTTTAAAAAAAATCGTGACAGGGACGGGAGCAGGGTGGGAATTAGAAGGCGAGATGGGGACGCTATATTTGTCCCTGTCTGATAATATTCCCTGGCTCTGAGTTAGCTCTGATGACCTCTAAAACTAAAGCTCCAGAGAATGTGGAGATTTTCACACTACACTGTTATAGTGTTACTATTCCACTTTATTTGCTGTGGCTGCCTCCTGTGGAATCCTGGGATTTGCAGTTTAGGGAGGGGCATTTACAACTCTCAGCCAGAGAGCTCTTAGGCCTCACTAAACTACAAACTCCAGAATTCCACAGGAGGAAGCCAGAGCAGTTAAAGTGGAATAGTAACACTATAACAGTGCAGTGTGAAAATCTCCACGTGTGTATTAGAAAGGATGAAGAAGGTTTTCTAGATCTGATTACCTGCAGATTGATGCTTATGGTCCCAGAAAGAGTTCTGTTTAAAGATAATCTCCTGGAACATTGATGGAAGAGCAGGAATAGTTTATTCATTCAGCATATTTGTTCTTTTGATGTGATATTGTAGCAGGAAACTTGGGCCATTGATACTATTGCCCTGAACAGCTTTAATTTTGGATTGCCTTATCATAGGGTTTTCAAGGCAAAAGGCTTCAGGAGTGGTTTACCATTGCCTTCTTCTGCACAGTACTAACAAGCGTTAGCTACGGTCACTGCCACAGATCTTCTGCCAGTGGTTTCCCCACCACCACACCCCACTACTGTTGTTGCCCAGTAGCTGTTTTGTAACTGCTGCTTGAGAGATAGGTAACCTGAAAACAATCTGTGGTACTGAAGACTTCAGTGAAAGGCTGCATGGTGTCAGTGGGAACCAAAGAGATTCTGTGTATATGTTTGCCCTTTGGAACACAAACACACACACACTGGACACCTAGGAGAAAAGAAAACGCACAGCACATTTCAAAGACAAATAGTCTTTGAAATACATAGGTCCAAACTGAGCCTAGAGTAGTATGGTTTTTTTTTTTTCATACAGGCTGAATTTTAAACAAATGATCTCAATTTTTACTAAGTTAAGAGCTAAAAGTGCGCTGATGCATGTTTGCATACAGATAGTTGGAAGTGGTTCATTATAGCCTGAGGGTTTGCAAATTTGAATTCTCTGACATCTGTATAGTGTCTTGAATGGTAGTTATTAATGAAAGGGGTTAATGGGGGGATATTATAAATCCTGTCTAGGTGGAGAAAAATAAATGATTAGTATAAGAGCCAAGTTGGAGGCATTCCATTTATTGATTTTTCTATCATAGTCAGCCTTTTTGCCAAGAAACAGTATCAATACTGCTTTAGTCTTCTGCATTTGGAATGTATATGACTTTTGAGGGAGTAATACACTGAATCTGCATTGAAAGCATGCTCTCAAACTGTGTGTCACAGAAAACAGGAGACGCGCTGAGAAGTAAATGGGAAAGAGCTGGCAAGGGAACAGAATCAAGGGGTCAACACTTAACACTTATCTTGCTGTGTTTTCATTTTGTGTGTGAGTATATTTAAGTTTTGCAACCGGACTTGTTTATCTCGGATTGGCCTTTTTAGTCATCAGCGCGCTTGCAGAAAGCGCGGGATGAGTCCTTCCTGAATCTTCGTTTGCGAAGAAAAGCCAGAGAGAGATATTTAAGTTTATTATAACCTGCTCACATATCCTGTGATTGGTTAGGAGCCAAATTCAAACAAATATTTCCATAGCAAGAAAAACAAGCCCTTCCCTGAACATAAATTATACATATTAAATCAATTTAGTACATGTGCTTGATTTGTGAGCTTCTTTATGGTTGTTTTTGGCTAGGCACGTTATTACTATGTTCTCTCCCTCTACCTTCTAATGCATGAACTGAACCAAGAAGAAGCAGCTACAGTGAACAAATGTGGGCAGGCATGACTCCTACTAGCCACTTCTGTATTTACCAGAAGCCATGGGGTGAATGGAAAGATGGGGCCAATCATTGTAGCCTGTGGAAAGAAGCATGTAGGTTTTTAGTATGGGCCTGTATTTGGGACCTTCTACATTCCAGCACAGAATGACAAAAATCAAGTTGCGGCCTATCACCTCCACAAAAACACAGAAGTTATTTTCAAGGGAGAACATTTCCACTACTTCTTGGAAAGTATCTTGTACTTTTGTACCACTTTCAATACTTTCTTGTCTTAAAATTCAGTCTGATGTCTTTGGTGTTGTAGCCCAATAGACCCCTCACCATTGAGCTCCTGGGTGGATGCCTCATTCTGACCTCAGAGCAAGCGTCTGCACGCCAGCGGTGGTGGCACTGAGGAGGGAAAAACCTTTCTGTAACAGTTCCAGGCCAGGAACTGGCCCAAATATTGAGGGAAATGACAGCACCTGCCAGGCAGCGATCTTTCCTGTCTCCCCACCCTCTGAATCCAAGGCAGATCCATTGTTTACACTGCAGGAAACACCTGAGTTTCCTGCAACCTCTGGAAAAAACTGTGAGGTTTGTAAACCTGGGTGAAGGTGGTATACCCTGAGTTTGTGCAGATAAGGCTGTACGTCATGTGGCCTTATCAGGCCAAATACATGATGCGTGTGGGGTGTGTGTGTTTCCCTTGTGTAGACAAGCCCTTAGATCCTGGAAATCTAAATTTAGAAGGCCCTGTTCCAGGTAGGAAAAGGAAGCCAGTTGACCCACATCCCCATCCCCATCTGAGGCTTGAACTGGGAGCCCCAAGGTTTCTCACTAGGGAGTTATCTGGAAACTTCTTGGGCTCTAGCCTCCCAGCCCTCTTCAGGTACATTCAAGAATAGGGGAACCAAACATCAGTTAGCAGACAATATGATGCCTCTGGATTGGCCACCAGGACTGATACAAATATTTAAGCACCTTGTCTTCAGTCTTTGCCTGAAGAGCAATAATATATATATATATATATATATATATATATATATATATATATATATAACAGAAGAGCAATGTGTTTTGCTTATACTGGGGTGTCAGGTGTATCCAATCACCATGGCTCAACCATACAACCCCCCTGCATCACTCTCATAATGCACTGTGTGATCTACACTGTACCTATAGGAGGCAGTTAGAGCTAGAGACAGAGTTAGGATGCCTCATCCCTACTCCACCCCAGTTGTATTATCTCTTTGTCTTATCTTTTCTATTACATTTTGAAGTGTAGAGCAATGAATTGATGCACAGCAATGGACAAACTAGCCTTTTTCAGGGCATGTCTGCAGTCTTGGTGGGTATTCTGCTGTTTCATCTGATCTCATGTGGCCCTTGAGTTCAAAGCAGCACTGATCAGAGCAGGCATGGCCGCAAGAGTACTGCACATAGTCAAAACAACTGAGGGCCTTTTTCAGTCTGTGCAGGATATCAGCTCCAATATTTGTATGCAGGGTAGTCTGACTAAATTATATATTCCTTGGTGGGGGATTTGACTGTTTAGTGCTGTTGGAATGAATCCAAATGTGGAATCAATCCAAATGTATCAACCCCCTGTATCCTGTAAGTCAGCCTGCCTCAATCTGGTATTCTCTAGATATGTTAAATAATAAACCCCACCATTCCAGCTAGCTCTGTTGGGGTGGGACTGGTGGGAGTTGTAATCCAATACAACTGGAGTTCACCAAGTTGATGCAGGATGCTATAGGTGGTGAGCCTGACCTTTCAGACTTGTTGAATCTGTGTGTCTCTTCAATGTTATCATGAAAGCCCAATGCAACAATTCAATTCAACGAATTCAAAAGCTTCCTGAAGGAACCCGACAGGCAGCAACAGCACTAGGAAGTGGTGTGAAATTCTCTTGTAAAAGCCATGCAATTACAGACATGCTTATCATGATGTAATTGCTTTAAAAAATGCTATTGACAGCTACAAGAAGTTTTTTTTAAAAAAACCACAGCAGAATCAAAGCATGATTTGGTGATGTCATCTGTAAACCAGTTGAGCTATTTGGTAAGAAAATAGGTATGTGGTGCTAATTATATGTGCCTCTTAATCTAGTCAGCAATTCTTTCCATGTATGGTCTGTTTGGTTTGGTTAGGTTAGGAAAAGATGAGCAAAGGGCTATCTGGCTTATTTCTCAGTGAGAAGGTAAATCTATTTCTGAGCTTCATTCCTTGAAGGAATGCTGAAAATATGGTACTAAGGACTCACATGACTGAATGCTCCTCTGCAGAAAAAGTCAAGGACAGCACATAGGGCCACTGAGAGACTATGGGAGGCTATTCATCTTGCCTCCAGGAAGAGATTGGGGCCAGCTTGGCCCCATCTGTCAACCAGAGAAGGAGCAGCAGTAGAGAACATGCTTTGCCCTTCCCTGCTAGGAAGATCTGAATTCGTGGTTGTTGTTTTTTTACTCCTCCTTCACAACCCATTTTCTATCTGCATCATATCTTTTAGACTGCAGGTCTAAGAGCAGGTCCTGTTGTTCTTTGTAAGTTTCTCTGGAAGCCTTTTTCATCTGAAAGGTAGGGTAAAAATGCATTAAATACATAAGAGATTTCCTGCAACATTGAAAAACAACACACCAGGAACAAGGCATTGAGTGTCCTTGTTGTCATGTTAGTTTTCTATGTGCCGATAAAGGTATAGTATGGAAATGCATTCAAGCATTGACTTTTTGTATCTGAGAAGGTATAATCTGAGTTCAACTTGTCATGTTTACCACAGTTAAAATGCTGTGATTTAATGTACTCCTTAACAATGAAACACAGCATTATAGCGACTTAATCCAGTTAACTCACAAAGTATTGGTTTGGGTGAGTGCTGAATTTGCAAACTGTGGTTTGTGATGGCTTTATATTATAGCACAATCATAAGTAATTGTTTAAACTGGCTTTGTATATCCTGATTCATTCTAGTAATGGTCTGGCATGACAATAGAAGTAATTACACATTGTTATGGCCATCACTCTACTCCAAGTAGAAGCTTCTGCTGTGGTGCTGGAGATGAGTTTAGGGACTTTATCAGATGCGGCAAATATGGAATCATAAGGATGCCTAATGATTGCAAAAGGATGTGCATACCATGTGCTGTCAATAGGACATACTTTTTTATTGATGGGCCAAGCCATCAATTGATCTCCTGTTCTGCTTCTGGCATTGCCAGCGTTCGAATCCTCGTACCATTGTGCTCACTGAATACAGCGTCAAGTTGTAGAACACTTCCAGGTGAGATTGGGACAGCCAGGTAGGGGATGGTCTTTTTTTTTTTTACATGGTTTACTTGAGACTTTTAAAGTGTGTTCCTGCGCTTGTGTGTACGTTTTGTATCTTTATTTTACTTTACTTTTTGAATTGGCTGCACTAGCGTCTTCTCATGAGAATCAGTGAGATCTGAAACCAGGAAGTGAACGGAGCTCCATTCACTCTCCACTAGTGCCTGGGCTGCCTCTGTAATGCAAGCAAAGTAAGGTCTGGTTGCGGGGGGGGGCGTCTTTTACCGGCATAAAAACATCACAATTTATGCTGACAAAATGGAGGGTGGTCTGATAAAGTCCTATGAAGCCCTGTAGAGAGCCAAAGAAGGATAAAAGCTCCCAAACGTCTAACATCATTTAGAATTATGTGTGTAAATGAAACAATATAATCTATATCTTACATAGCCCACCTTAATCCCCCCAAAACAAACTGAAGGAAGGCAGAGATGAACTTTTTTACATTCTTTTTTTTTGGTCTGCAATGATTGTTACTTTGTCTTGGTTTAAAAGTCAGAGACAAATAAATCTTTCATATCATTTCTGGACCAAAGAACAAAGATAGATGTCAAATAAAGTTCAGCCTATATGAGATTGGCTGAAGGATTTTCAGTCTAGATACATATTCTGTTCCATATTACTTAGGTTGTTAGTCACCCTAAATGCAGTAAAGAATTCAAAGAATTGTGGCAAAAATCTCATTTCCAATTGAAACCTTCTGACATGGAGAAAATAAGTTCAGATATGCATCTCTTCATGTGTGGTCTGAGGTTTTACTATGTAGGATTTACATATGGAACTCAACTGAATGCTATTACTGAATGCTGGAATAATGTCTGACAAAGTTTTGTCCAGACGTTAACATTAACTAATTTCATTCATGTGTGTACCCAAGAGAAGAACGTTTGTGCATTATGTAGGCTCAAAACATGCCAAACAAATTAGTTGATGATAGCTAGTTGGATAGTGAGGTAGTGTTGAAGACTGACTGGCTGGGTGTGGTTTAAGTACCTGTAGATTTCATGCATCCCTTAATAAGCATTATATGTGCATGCAGTGAACCGAAGGACATATGCACAGAGTTGGTCAACAAGTAGTCGAAGCAGGATGGTGGGGGTAGTAGAACTAAGAGGAGCCTTGGAAAACTGATTGCAGCTTGCATATGTAACACCCACATTATGTAGTCTGAATTGGATTTTCATTTTCTTTTGTGTGGAGGGCTGCTTCCAAATGGACAGCAACTAGCTTTGAGCAGCATCTATTTGTTTTACCCAGCCTAGCCCATTGATTCTTTTTCTTCTGGAAAGAAAAAGGAAAAAGCAGTGGGAAAATAGAGGAAAGCTGCAAATGGAAGACAACATCCATCATCTGGCCCCTTATAAAATTCTTGGAATGAAGCAGAGAGATGATAGTGCAGTAAGGCTTGCATGGAAGCTCTCAAGCTGTGTAGTGTTGGACAAAGCTCAGAACAGTGTGTGCTTCCTGACTCCTTAGAGCATGTAAGGAATTATTGTCATTTAGTGTCTTCTAGCAAACTTTCTGAGATGGGTTATACCTGGCTTGAAAGCAGTACATGTGAAAAGGGCCTTAGTAGACCACAAGCTAAACATCAGTCAACAATGTGATGTTTTAGTCAAAAAAAAAGCCAGTGCAATTCTAGGCTGCATCAGCAGGATGCAGGGTCTGAAGTTCAAGGGAAGTAGTAATGCTACTCTGTTCTGCTTTGGTCAGATGTCACCTGGAACACTGTGTCCAGTTCTGGGCACCATAGTCCAAGAAGAATATTGACAGGCTAGAACATGTCTAGAGAAGAGGGACCAACATAATCAAAGGTCTGGAAACCAAGCCTTATGAGGAATGACTTAGAGAATTGGGTGTATTTAGCTTGGAGACAAGAAGGCTGAGAAGTGACACAATAGCTATCTTTAAATTTCTGAAGAGTTGTCATGCAGAAGATGGCACAAGTTTATTTCCTGCTGCTTCAGAGCCAATTGATTTGAATCACAAACTACATGTTACAAGAAAAGTGATTCCACCTGAACATTAGGGACAACTTATTTCCTGTTAAGAAATGTTTGGCTGTGGAACAGACTGCCTCGTAGCATGGTATACTCTCCTTTGGAGGTCTTTAAACAGAGGTTGGATGGGCACCTTTCAGGACTGCTGTAGTTGAGTATTCTTGCAGGGCAGAAGATTGGCCCTTGTGGTTCCTTTCAAATCTATTATTCTATGAGATTTCATATTTAGAGAACCAGTCATGTGAATGCTGTCCCCAGAAAGCGTGCACCCCATTTTGAAATCTCTTTGATTTGCATATATTAGTGAATAGGGGCTGAGTATCTGTGCTTCTTTATGTCTTTCCTCCTAACTTTTTATTAGTTTCAATTGGGATCATTTTTATTCAGAGTACTGTGCCTGCTGTTAAAAAAACCTTTGAGCACCTAGACACATTCTTACAAATCTGAAGTACAGAAAAAGCCAAAATATAAGGCAAAATGTATTCTGTTTTTAATTAACATTTTACTGAGTTTTCAAAAACAGATTATTGACAATCCCCGTTCCATCCATCAAAGCACACTATACCTATATGGGTTCCTGCCCACACCCACACCCCATTGGTTGCACCTGCATGTCTGGTACATCAGAAGTGATTTCATGGCATTTCTAGTTGCATTACTTTCCCCCATCCTATCTACTTGCTGCCTGCATAGTGTGTGTGTCCTTGGATTTCATCTCTATAGCACATTCCCTTGACCAGAAACAGGTGAAGCATTGGTGTGCTCAAGCTTCAGAGATGTTCTAGGATACTCAGCAATGCAGATGATTAGGGCTGTGTTTCTTTCTGCTTAGGAATCACTGTTTTGCAAATGTGGTGTGCTATATATACCATATTGCTCAGTTCATTCTGTTCCTCTCCAAATACTTTGGATACCTGCCATGTATTGATTAGGCTCTCTGGAGTGGAATATTACTTATGGCCTTTGTGTAGCATCTTCCACAATAACACTGTGCACTTCCACCAAACAACGGTTTTGCTGAGAAACAGTTAATCCTGTGGATGACATGTTTGTGTCCCCATTTGCAGCACCCTGAGCATTTGCTGACCCTACAATTAAGCAGAATAAGTGACCTCAGGCCAGGACCGGTTTAAGAAATTTTGGCGTCCCCTGCAATGCCTTATTTGGGGGGGGGGGCATATGTTTATCTCAGGTCAATGTAACTCAACCTAAGCTATTCACAGTACAGGATATTCAGATTATTACTAATAATGTTTTTGCAGGAGAAGGGTTACTACGCCCCCCCCCACAATGATGGGGCCCCCTGCGGATGCTGATGCCGCCAGTGCCTTAAACCGGCCCTGCCTCAGGCAACAGATCTGGAGTGTCATGAGAGAGCACCTTATGATTTGCTTTATTGTTGTTGCATTTTAACTGGTAGTGGTGTGGAGGAGGAGTGTGTGAGATCATACATCAAAATGTCTTTGCTGGATTCAGATAATGTGCATCTTGGCATGAAGTATGCACACCATTTGCTGCTCTACCTCAGGCAGCAAAAAGGTTTGAGGTTAGTCCTGTGTCCATGATATGACAGAAGGCATGGTGATGGCAAATCCAGGTAGCCATTCATGCCACACAATTATAGTGTTATGATTTCCCTTTAAATGCGATGGCTGCATCTGATGGAATTTTGGGGTTTGTAGTTTCGTGGAGCACTGGAGCTCTCTGGCTGAGAATTCTAAATGCTCCTCCCTAAACTGCAAATCCCACATTCCATAGGACAGAACTATGGCAGCTAAAATGGAATCATAGCCCTATAATTTGGTAATGTGAACAGGTCCCAGGTTTTTAACTTACTGCACACATAACTGTTTATCTTGGTGCATTAGAACTCTAACAGTCTGCAGAATTCAGAATAATATCTAGCATTTGTATAGTTCTTCTGGTTAATCTAAAATATCTGAGCAACCTCCGTTGAACATATTTTAGTTATATGCCACAAAACATAATGTGGACATTGGATTTAAACTGGGGTAGGCAATTTGTATCCTTACATATGTTAACTGGATTACAGCTCCCATGGTGGGTGCTGAGGAGAGTTTCAGTTCATTCTTTCACATCTTGCTGCCCACCCAAGTGATTTTGGCTTTTAAAAATATCTGGAGGAAACACAGAGTTTTGTCATGTGTTGCTGGAGCTGTGCTACTGATGAAGCAGCAAATGACCTACTTTTGTAGGAATGGGAGAGCTGTAGCAGGAGCACCCAGGGGAGTTTGAGAAAATGAATGAAGCTGCTGACAGGCATGTGAGCTGAGGCATTGCCTGGGGCAGTAGGCTGATTAAATTCCAGGTGCTGCTGAGTGAGGGTTGAGAGGAATGAAATCAGCTCTAGATGGCTTGGCAGCCGTGGCAAACCCTGCATATGTCCGACACGTAGGAACCTTTCAGGTGCTTGGAATGCAAGTGTCATGCCTGAACCTGATCGTATGTGTTGGCAGCCAACTAGAAGATTAGCTGGAGCAGCTGTTGGGTGCTGCTCCCTGGGTTTCTAAGACTAATATTTGAAAGTAAGAGCATGTTCAGTGGAAATGGAACAAAGAGGTTTTGCTACAACGACTTACATGGCTACCCCTTTGGAAACTGTAATCCTCAGACTTCAGGGTGTGATAAAGGCTAGCATGTCATTCCTGACAATAAATTATCTCCAGTATTTATTGTGAAGAAGTTGGCTAGGCAGAATTCCTTCCTGTTTTCTCTTTCATTTAGGCCTTTTCATATTCTGCATAAGGGCATGCATGTACATACAAGCATTCTGGGCGGGTGAGGGGGAGAAGCATTCAGTGCAAATCCTGGCTTGGAAGATGAAAATTAGAAGCAAAAGTAAACCACATAGATACTAGTATCCCTATAGGTGATGGAGATGGAAATTCAATTTAGGTATCATGCCTTATAGTCTTGTTAGACAAATTGTCAATTAACAGATAACCTGCTTTTGATAAATGCTGCAAACTTTAAAACTTGTGTCCATAGAGGTGGGCTGGAAAATTATAAGATTGCCATGTATCCAAATTCTATATCAGTTATTCATGGTTGTTCAGAATCCTGTGATCCATATTTATTTGTGACTACTTTCAGATGAGGTACAGTAACCTGGCAAAGGCCTTAATAGTTGTAGCACCCTACCTTTAGAATCCTATCCACAGAGCGACTTACTTGGCACTTATTCTTATGTACCAGGTAAAGATTTTTTTAAAATTTGAGACTTGTAAAAAAATAAATAAATCATACCACTGTGTTTTACTATTTTTGTTTTTCATTTTATTATAATTGCTATTGTATTGTCATTATTGATGCTGATATTTTAAAATGTTGTGTAAGATGTCTCATACATCAGTTGATGTAAATGGAGGATATAAATTGGAATGGGAAGCCATTTATTCTCTGCAATACTACAGTCCTTTGGAAATAATCTTTGGAACAACTAAAATCTTACCTCATTTTTATTTATTTATTTATCCCCTGCTCTTCAGCCACAAGGCTATCAGAGCGGTTTACAAATTGTTTTTTAAGCAATAGCTATTTATACATCTACACTGCATTAAACAGTTTCCAATGCGTGTTAGCTAATTGCCCCCCACAAGCTGGGTACTCATTTTACTGACCTACGAAAGGATGGAAGGCTGAGTGAACCTTGGAGCTGGCTGGAATCAAACTTGCAACATGGTGACTTGCAGTACTGGCATTTAACCACTGTGCCACCAAGGCTCATCAGATATCCTGCTCTAGTCAGTAACTTGAAGTAACCTTTGTACCCCAAGCCCCCAATATGCTCACACTTGGAATCAGATTTCACAACCCTGTAGACAGTTTGGACAAAAAGAGGCATTTTCATAGCCTAGACATCAGGCTAAACTTAGGAAGGGGACTCAGGCAGGATGGATTTTTAGTTTCTGTACCTGACATAATTGCTAAAACAGTGGGGACCTGTTTAGATGGTAGCTGAAACTTGTCTAAACCATCAAATACCCCAAACCCCCATGCAAATACCCCGGAATCTGCTGCAATCAGGCCATGTGTCTGAATCTGGGGCTATCCATCCATATGTGGCATGACCCAGCTTCGCAGCATTTTGGGGTATCTTACCACGATGCGCCGTATGTGGGATTTGGGGTTTTCTGCGGAGTTTCATCCACCACTGCAGCTACCACCACCACCTCTACCATCACGACCAATATTAAAGCTCTGGAGGCAGTTTCCAGCTGAAGGGAGAGGTTTTCTTCCTTTCCTTGGCTCAGCAGTGCTGCCTTCACCTGCTCTCCTGCTTGCATGTTGCAGGAACAGGCACTTGAAGAAAGCAATGGAAGCGCTTCAAAGATGCAATGGGTAAGTGGGAGAATGGGGGCAGAGGTAGCACTACAGAGCCAGGGAAAGGGAAGAAATCTGTCCTTTCTGCTAGGAACTGGCTCTAGAGCTTTAAAATTGGTCGTGATGGTGGTGGTGGCAGTGGACGAAACTCCTCAAGGACAATGAAGACATGTCCCTGAAGAGTATAATCATGTTCAGGCTTTGGGGTGAATGCTGGGGAATGTAGGGAATGGGGGCAAAACTCTATTCAGAGTTTTTGCCCCACATGTAGACAAGCCCACAGACTGTGGATTGTGAGGAGAAAAGGTGTTGCCAGGCAGGAATTTTTGCTGAGGTGTAGAGCTTGGCAGAGGAAGCCCTTGTGTTGTCAGGTGAACATTCTCATGATTTCTATTTATTTTTTCATGATTTCTATTTGGACTTTCTCCTTTTTTTTTTTTATTCCTGAGTGCTACAGGAAACGTAGTGTTGCTGTAACAGAGAGGGAACCCAGGCATAATGGTCCAAGGCCAATTGTTAATCCCAACTAGAGTAGACTCTCTAAAGTCAGTAAAGCATGGTTTTGTTTTAGAAAATTTATAAATATTTGCTCATTACTTCTAAAACTTGGGGGGGTGTCATTTGGGGGTATGGGGGCATTTTATTGCTGCATATTTTAATAAATAAATAAATAATGAAACATAATAAGTAATGTGTAATGTGTTACTTTTAAAAAACAGCATTTAACATGTTCCTTTTAAAAAAATAACATCCCAAGTTCTGGCTAATAGCATTCTCCTCACCCTAGAGCTCACCTGTGATTCCCCCCCCCCACTTTTATTAGTATTCTGCTTATTTTATTTTGCATTCATAGGTGGAATTGTTAGAGTTGAACTGAAAATCTGAAGTTGAATTGCTAGTGCTCTACAGAATGTCTGTTCTGGTGGTTTAATGGAGGTGCTCTTGATGTCCCTGGCACTTGGTGCTGGTAATGCTATGGTGCTGAATGGAGCATGACATATCAGCCTTTTTAAGATGGCACAGACCTCCCTTTGGCCTCTTTCTCACCCCCACCCCCCGTTGGTATAGTTCAGGATTTTCTGGTTGTCTTCAGGGCCAAGTAGGAATTTTTAAAATTGTGCCTTGGTATTTTTTTGTTTGTTTTTTTTTTTGTTTTTTTTTTGTTTTTTTTTGTTTTTTTGCCTTCTCCTTGCTGTACCTGCCAGGCTGCTTGCCATTGTGTTGTATTGACATAAATGGTGGGGTGCAGGCATTCATGTTGGTGGTATGTGGCCCTGCTGAGCTTCCTATGGCATCAGCTGGTGAAGGGACCAAATTCACTTAATCTTTCATTGCTATCCGGCTTGAGAGATAACATGTGGAGAGAGAAGGAATACCTTATCTCAAGCACCAGCAGCCTCTAAGAGTACTGACCAGTGCCAATGGGCTTGAGATGCTTGAGACTCTCTGTTCCCTGCATGAGGAATGGGTGGTGATGAACCAGACTGCTTGCAGTCTCAATTCTAAGCTGGGAAGTTTTCACCCCAAGAGAAGTTTGGCTTGTCCAGACTCTCAGTTTAGTGCCTGCACTGCCCATTTGCTTCCTGTTGCAGATTTTCCTGTTAGAACTCTAGCCTCTTATGCCCCATACTGTACAGTTGTCCAGCATTTTTATTTGGTGGGTGGGCAAAAAGCAATGAAACAACGAGACAGAGATATAAAACATAGCCATGGAAAGGTAGCACCTTCAACTTCCCATGGGCAGAATGCCTAGCTCCCAAGAAAGCTACATGATACAATTTGTGAAAACCATGTGTAACAGTGAAGTCTACACTACACTGGTTCAGATTGCAGGTGGGAAACAGTTTGTAGTCTTCCCCCCTCAAATATAGCATATTAGTGTGCTGAGAAAAATTGACATGTCTGGAGACCAGAACGGCAAGCCTGACCAGCCAATATTCTGTATCAGGCACTCCAACTACAGTAGTAACCCATGACTTTTAGGTTGACTCTGAGTATACAAACTGAATGTGGTCCTCAAATGCCAGTAGTCAAATTAATGAAGTAAACCAATTTCTTAAAATGCTGCACAGGTCCCTTTTGTTTAACAATGACCATTCTCTTTGCTTTGTTTTTCAGCCTGCGATTGCAATGGGAAATCCAGACAGTGTATGTTCGACATTGAATTACTCAGACGAACAGGAAATGGATACATGTGCCTCAACTGTATTGACAACACAGAGGGAGCTAATTGTGAGCGGTGTAAGGAGGGCTTCTATCGCCAGCGTGATCAAAATGGTTGTGTGGGCTGCAACTGCAACCCTACAGGTATGCAGGAATTGAGGAGGAACACAAATTAATAAAATCTTAGCCATCTTGAGTTCAGAACAATTAGCTTCAGAAGTGGTGCTGGAGCTTGCTGTTGTATTGCTGGTTGCATAACTAATGGACAACTAATGGATAAATCACATGCTATATTTTTAAGGTGTACATCTAACATAATACAGTACATGAATGAGACAAACACGTACATCACACAAGTTTGCATCATCAGGTAGTCAAGATTGCCTACAGCTTCCTGTCAAGCATTTGCTTATTTTCAAACTGAGGGTCAAATTAGATAATATGATTAATACATTTTCAAAGAGGTGATCCCTCAAGTTGTGCAAGATGGCACATTGTTAGAGTAAGTAATGCTTTTTTCACCTACACATTTTATATTCAATATACTTTCTTTTGTCACTGATTGTTGGAAGCTAAACATGGGTTAATTTGCAAGACTGATTGATGAGACACCTATCTCTGAGGAAATCCCATTGTGGCAGGGAAAACATGGTAATTGTAGGAAATAAACATTCCCCTTGAAGTCTGTTTTGACTCTCAGATTTGTCATGATGCAATTTGAGAAAAAGGCCCAAATTGCTAATTCCTTCAGGTTGGAGACAGGTTATGGTCACCGCTCCCATATCCCAGTTTGGGGTTTTCTCCCATGCTGGGTATAGTGGCTACACATAATTTTTGTCTTACAGTTGTCTCTGGCTGGTTTTTTGTAAATAGTTCTAGAAAACTGGCAGCCAAGGTGGGTGGGAATGACAGCCACCCTCTCTCTTCCCCATTCCTGATCACTTGGGGGAAAATGGCGCTGTGGGAGCTTGCCTTGTCAGCGAGCCCTGCCCCTGAGCTCATCTGGCCAATCAGCTTTGCAGTTCCTGTCATATGGGCAAGCAAATCAAGGTGAATCAAGGTGAATCTCTTGTCCTAATGAGCAGGAATGCACACACTCCTCACAGTTTTTAAAAAACTTAACGGAAAACCATGAGGTTTCCTAGCATGCAGTATATGGCCATTTTTGTCCCTCTCCTTCTGAAATAGGTCGAATTGCTGCAGGTTGCCATTAAGACAACACATTTTCTCCTTGAATTCTATGAGGATTTTTTTCACTGCTTGAACAGTGTGTGTTAGGCAGTGGTTTGTCAATAACATGGTTTATCATAATATAACAGAAAATGGATAGAAAGTACTTATCAGGTTCTCAAAAGAGAAAGCATAAAAATGAGTTTGGGGTTGTTGTTGTTGTTGTTTTGCATGCCATTGTAAGTGGCCTCTGCAGAACAGAGCTTTTCTAAGCTGAAGTTAATAAAAACTTATTTGTGATCTTCTATGAGTGAGGGACGACTAGAAGGCCTTTCTGTAATAGCTGTGGAAAGGCAGCTAGCATGTTCCTTAGATACTGAGAAGTTAGTGAAGGTGTCTGCTGCTCAAAAAGCAAGAAAAGTTAAGATTTAAGTGAGTAATTTAAAAAAAAATCAAAGAAGCTTGAAAAGCAAAGCAAAGTCCATTTTATAAATGTTGTAATTTTAAATTATTTGATACAAATTTTATGTTAACTGGCTAAAAATAATTTTAAAAGAATAACTCAGGCTATACTTTGTATTTCAAAATTTACAACATAAGATTGTAAAAGTAAGAAAGAACAAACTGCATTAAATATATTAAATTGGACTCAGCTCTTTCTTTTCTCGACTTCAAATTCTGCATGCTGAAACTAGTGTTTTGTAATTTTAATTTAGTGTGAATGGGCTAGTCTTTTGAGATTTGTTTAATAGAAATGATCTACTTTAAATATTAGGAGAGTGTTGCATTAGAGTGTTTTGTAATATATTTGTATTCTATTTGGCTGAGGAAATCTACACCATTATGTTAATTGCTGATAAACAACAAATATTATGTTAGTACCTATAATATAGTTTTTTTGAACTAAATTATTGGTGGCAAATTATGTAATAATCTGAACATCCTGTACTGTGGATAGGTTAGGTTACATTGACCTGAGATAAACATATGGGGACCCCAAAATAAAATGCAGCCCCCCCCTCCAAATTCCTTAAACCAGCCCTGTAAAGACTAACAAATTAATCTATATGCTGCAAACCTCTCTGCAGGACCGGTTTAAGGAATTTTGGACCCCCCTGCAATGTTTATTTTGGGTGCCCCATACGTTTATCTCAGGTCAATGTAACCTAACTCAACCTAAGCTATTCATAGTATAGGATATTCAGATTATTACTAATAATGTTTTTGCAGGAGGAGGGTTACTACGGGGGCCCCCACAATGATGGGGCCCACCTGTGGATGCTGATGCTGCTGGTGCCTAAAACCAGCCCTGCCTCTCTGGATGTTTTAATTTGTTTTCTTATCTTTATAGTTGGACAGTTGTTAACCTAGAAGGGTAGAAGCTTACATTATTCAGAAAGGATGTCAGCTGCATTTCAAGAACTCTGATATTTTAAATTCCTCATATGTTAGCTTAAGATAAGTTCCATTTAAAAATCCAGAGGGGCTACCATCAAGATACCACTCAGCAGTAGAATCTATAAAGATTAATAATGAACAAGAAATAATCTTGTTCCTTGAGTGGCCAAGAGAAAGTTCCTAGGGACTGTTTTGAAAAGATTCTGGCAGTTTAAATTCTTGAGAGGCAGCAATTGCTGCTGTGGAATTTTCTGTTAACTGGCAAAACAGAAAGATGCCCCACTGCTCCAGGTAATTTTGGTGTTAGTGCCCTACACATTACATACATACCTCTCATACACTGAGAGATCTGTGGGTGTGATTGCACATTATATGGAAAGTCTCTGGGAAGAAAAGTGTAAAATCCCAACTCCTTGATATAAGAAAGTTTAAAGAAGTCGGTGAAGCACTAAAAAGGCAAAGGGAAAGCGGTGCTGGCTTCAGCACTGTGGTTGACATTCTCCATGGGCCCCCTTAACATGGAAGAAACAGGACCTGCAAACAGAGGATGCTCTAATGCTCCCTCTGACCTTGCAGTGGACCCTCTGCTGGTCTTCTTGTGGTTGTGGCAAATGCCTGACCTTGCCACATTTTAGAAGAGATATTATAGGAAGCACACCTTAATATCAGAAGAAGAAGTAGTTCCAGATTGACAGGAACCTCCAAGTCTCATGTCCAGATTTTAGCCACTAAATTAATTGTTTCCTTAGTCCTGTGTATAAGCAGAAAGTCCTCTCTTGGTTGGTTGTCCTGTCTTGGCTGGATGAAGACTTTGGGGCAAGACATGGAGCCACACAAATAGCAAACACAACAGCAGACAGTGGGTGCGGCTATACGATCATAAAAAAATCCGTATGGGGGGCAAAAAATACAAACAGCCTGTCATTCGTATGCATACGAACCGGCTATACGATTTTTTAAACCCTCTAAACTCCGTATGACTCCCTCTTCCCGAAGCTGGCTGGAGCAAGCAAGCCAAGCGGCAGTTTTAAATCTCCCGCTGCTTTTTTTTTTTTTTTAAGGTTTCTGTTTGCGGACAGTCGGTTTTCCGTATTTACAATATAAAATAAAAATAAACATATAAATTCACGGACTTACCGGACGCTCGCTAGCTGGGAAACCAACATGGCGGCCACTCCCAATTTCCCTCCGTGCTACTCCCTCTACTCGGCCAGCCAATCAGATTACACAGCCTATTTGTATGTGTGCGAACGGACCGTACAGACCCATCAGCCATCCGAACGGCGTACGGATTTCTCTTCACGATCCGCTTTCCCTCCCGAACGCTGCGTGTGCATATTTCAGGGTGGAAAACCGCTCCCCCTCTTTTGCATTCGTGTGCATCTGAACAGCCGTTTGTACCGAAGTGCGAACTTTCGCACGCCGTACGTATTATTTAAATCGTGTAGACAGGACCAGTGTTATAGATCTATGATGTAAGCAAATGGAGGCTTAGTGCTGACACTCAGGACTTCATCAGATGTGGCAAATATGGCATCTTAACTGTGACACTGCCACCAAACCTGCGACAACTCACAACAACCAGGTGGTCGAGGGTAAATTTCAAAGTGGAACCCCACTTTACCTCAGGGTTCAGCCTGTCCGGCTCTTTACCTTCTGTTCCTCCCACTACATTCCTATAAGGTTTCCTTAGTTCCACTTTCGAACCAGGGTTATACTTTTAATTAAATGTGTGGAGTGTGTACCTGGTAACTTGCCTTTAATTATCTTTATTTTGTAGGAATGAGCCAGAGTCTGTATTTGTATTTATAACAAAGGACAACTGTATTAAAGGGAATAAACATACTTCAGGGTGGAATCTTTTGTTTTAACCAGTACTTATATCTGGAAAGACTAGGATGTCCCCCATAATTCCTTAAAATGATTATCTTGCTACATGCGGGCCAGCACGGTCAAGTCAGATATGGCGATGGTCTTTCAGAGCCCTTTCTAATAACTAATGGAGTGAAGCAAGGTTGTGTTTTTGCACCAACTTTATTTACAGTCTTCTTCAGCATGATGCTCCAAAGGGCTATGGCAGAGCTCGAAGAAGAAGACGGCATCCATATACGTTACCGTATTGAGGGTAGCTTGTTTAACTTAAGCCGTCTGATGGCTCGCACTAAGACTCTAAACTATCTAGTCCGTGAGCTGCTGTTCGCTGTTGCTGCTGCCCTTGTTGCCCACACAGAAGCAGCTCTGCAGCATCTAACATCCTGCTTCGCAACAGCTGCAAAGCTGTTTGGGCTGGAAGTCAACCTGAAGAAAATGAAAGTTCTCTACCAGCCTGCACCACAGGACGAACACCACCATCCCCACATTGCCATAGGTAAATCTGTGCTTAAGTCCGTTCAGCAGTTCACCTACCTGGGAAGCATCATCTCCTCAGATGCCAAAATTGAAAAGAGATCGGTCACAAATTAGTAAAGGCATATAGTGCATTTGGAAGACTTTACAAAAGAGTCTGGAGCAACAAACACCTGAGGCGAAGCACAAAAATCAGTGTGTATAGAGCCATTGTACTGTCTATTCTCCTTTACGGGTCTGAAACATGGGTCACCTATCGCCACCACTTACAACTCCTCGAACTCTTTCATCAGCACTGTCTACGCACAATCCTAAATATACACTGGACTGACTATGTGACAAATGTTGCTGTTGTTAAGCAAGCAGGGATCACCAGCATTGAGGCCATGATATTGAGAACACAGCTGTGCTGGACAGGGCACGTTTCCAGGATGGAGGACCATTGCCTCCCAAAAATAGTACTCTATGGTGAACTCGTCACAGGTCAGTGTAAGAGGGGCACTCCAAAAAAGTGATACAAGGATTCCCTGAAACAACATCTCAGGCTTGGTCAAATTGATCACCAACAATGGTCTGCCCTGGCCTCACATCGGGAGGCATGAAGACGCATTATCCACAATGCTGCAGCTTTATTTGAGAACTCATGCTGAACAAGTCTTGAAGAGAAACAACAATGTAGAAAGAATCATAACCCGGAAATATCACCCAAGGAGACCTTCTGCTGTGCTTTCTGCAACCGGACTTGTTTATCTCGGATTGGCCTTTTTATTCATCAGCGCTCTTGCAGAAAGCATGGGATGAGTCCTTCCTGAATCTTCGTTTGTGAAGAAAAGCCAGAGAGAGAGAGAGAGAGAGAGAGAGAGAGAGAGATCTTTATAATGTCATTCCTTATTTTCCATCCTCATTTGCTCTTTGTCCACTCACTCCTCTATTCCAAATTAGTAACCTCTGCACACCATTTTACCTCATCCAAGTCTCACATACAGCACACACACATACGGAGCTTTCCACTCCAGCCAACTCTCATCAACTCCCTTCCACTCAAAACTCAGAGCTTAACTAACTCTCCAACTGTCAAGCAGCCTTCAAAACCACAGAAGCCCCTCCCATTTCAGCTTTCTGCCATAGGATTGGCTCCTAAAACACACTTCTCCCCTTCGCTCATCCAGCTGTCCATCACAATAACAAATGTGAAAGGATACCCATTTCGCACGATGTCGTGCTATCGCGTTTTTCTGTTGTGAATAAGGTGTTCTTTTTTATTGATGGGCCAAACTGTCAATTGATCTGCTGTGGCATTTTTTTCATTTAATTGCGAGCGTCTGAAACTGCACCCCATTCTGCTGGTGTGATTACAGCATCAGTGGGCAGTCCCTGACCACTTCTAGGAGAGAACATGAAAACTAGGTACGGGAAGCTCTTTTTATGAACCTTCCATTTTGCAGGCAAGCTTTTAGGTGTGTTTCAGTGCTTGTGTGTTCATTTTGTTTAATTTAGCTGGTTTTTGACTTTTAAGCTCACTCTTGTCTTCTTGCAAGAACCACCAAGATCACGTGCACTCACCAACATGAAAGTATGGGGCTGCTTTTTCATGCTATTATGACGTTTGATAAAAAGGGTTATTGTGCCAGGACACTTATGCTTTAAAATATGGTGGGAAAGATACATTTTTAGAGGCTCATCTGATACGTCCTAAGAGCCAAGGAAGTCACATGGATACAGGATCTACAGGGCCTGATAGACAACTAAAAAATAAAACAAAAACAAAACCCTCCCAGACAGAAGTGCTCTCTCTCTACAGCCATATAGTTCTTTCTATATCCTGGTGTGGTTCCACTTCAGGTTTGTGGAGCTGGGGCTCGAGTTTGGTACAGGCAGCAACCAAAAAGGTAGAAGCTGGCCAGGTTGCAGAGTGGGCTGTGCCACAGCCTCAAGCCCCACTCCCTACTTCCTGTGCCTCTTGTGACAAAAGATATTGAGTCCTTACAAAGATGATACAATAATGTGGAGTATTCCTACGCCTTGTACTAAAGTAATTCAGAAGTAGAAAAGAGGTCACAAAATTTTATCAAGTCAAGCCAAAAATTAGTTTAAACCTGGCAAGGATGATGGCCTAATAGAAAGTTCCCTTCTGTCTTACTGACCCTAGTCTATCCAAATCTACTAAATGAGTTATGTGGTGAACTTGCCCACCTTGTTTATGACTGCATCTGATCACATGCAAAATTTTATATCCTGGAAGTGCTTGAGCAAGTTCCAGGTGCCTAATGCTCTACTGGTTCAAGCGTACCAGGATGTCTCTAGTTGAAGAAGCTAAGCATACCTGGACCTGGATGATACAGGTAATCCCCCCACCCCCAGTGCTGCAGATGCTTCTTAAATAGTTTAATTTTGGTATTTCCCACAGGGGTATCCATGTTGCCTGCCAGGAGGCTATATGGGATGGAGCAGAGATTCTGTAAATGAAAGGCTCTAGGTTACTTGGTCTGTTTCCACCACATTGATTACAGGGAGACCTCAGCTTTCTCTTAATGAAGCCTTGAAGAACAGAAAGCTCAGTAAAGCCTCAGTATCATCCCATCTCCCACCAAAGCAGAGTGCATGATATAGACAAAAATGACTGACATCACTGAAAATAATAATGAGTTAGAGTGAAATTAAAGCATTTGGTCTTCTAACTAAAGCCATGCAATTTCTTGGGGAAAACAGTAGCCAGCTTGCTGCTTGTTACATAAAGGCATAGCTGTGCATCCAGGAAAAAAATATTGTAGTCATCCCCGAACAGGGTTGATTGTAGTTTTAAACAGAGTGAAGCATCAACATCCTCAGGCAGCAGATAGTGTTGGGGAAGCAGCAACAGCCCCCCCAGGCTGATCCTCCCTCTGATTCTTCCTGAGACAATTGTCCTCAGTTGAACAGAGCTGTCTACACCAGCATGGCTTCTTCTTGTGTTCCCCTAAGCCACTGGCATGGCCTCAGGTGCAATGGAGGATATTGTGCCATTGTCTGTATTCACGTAAGATTCAACAGCCAGTTTGGTTCTGCATATTGAAGATCAGGTGCCATAATGCTCTTTGTTTCAGGCAACAAAACTTTGGGGGCCAGTTCTAGTCTCCAAGGGCATTGCTCACTGTAGATCCCACCAAAACATACAGTTCAGCATAATCTCCCTGGCTGCATTTACACAAGCAAATATTCCCCTAAATATACCACAAAGATTGCTCATTGTTCCCACAGATCACGCCACAGCATCACCTCATGCAGAAGGGGGGAAGGTAAAACACCCAAATATAGCGTGACAGGAGATGTCACCATTTTTGCCAAGTTATTTACAAAGTAGCGCATTATTGACTGTGTAAACAACCATTTCGCTAAGGGCTGTGTGAATTACCAGCAATCTTCCGATACAGTTGCAGCAGAGCTGCACTGTGATTGGTTGTTATGATGAAGGGGTGGGCTTAAAAGATGTGGAGTGAGGGATGGAGATTCAGTAGCAATTAGGAAATTTTGAAAAATCCATCCTCTCTGCTATTTTGCAAGTCTGTGAATCTTTGTTTGCCAAGAAAAAGGATTCCAAGTCCTTTCAGTCTCAGAGGATCTATTCCCCCCTCAAGCCCCTCCTCCTTCTCCTTGGCTGTGAGCAGCTGGCTCTGCTTGGGAGAGAGAGAGAGAGAGAGAGAGAGAGAGAGAGAGAAACTTTCCTCATATCTTTCCCCCTGCTATTTTTCAAGTCTGTGAATCTTGAAAATGCAGGATTCCAAGTCCTTTCAGTCTCGGAGGATCTATTCCCCCCATCAATCCCCTCCTCCTTCTCCTCAGCTGTGATCGCTGTCTCTGCTTAGGGGGAGAGAGAGAGAGAGAGAGAGAGAGAGAGAGTTTTCTCTGATCTTTCCCCCTGCTATTTTGGCAGTCTTTGATTCTTTCTTTGGCAAGAAAATGCAGGATTCCAAGTCCTTTGAGTCACGGGGGATCTATTCCCCGCCATCAAGCCCCTCCTCTGCTTGGTCTCTACTTGGTCTCTACCTTTGCTGTGTCTGGACCATAAAGCGAAATAGTAAACAAAGCAACGGAACCCCCCATACATCGTGTAAACTGACTGGCACTGCTGCGAAAAAGCATTAAAGCACAATTTGCTGCAATAAAATCTGTCGTGTAAATGCAACCCCTGATTCAGTGTGGAGAAAAACAGATCCTGTAGCCTCTTCTCACAGAGAAACGTTTGCTACCAAAGCTATTTCCTCACCACCTTGGTGTGTAAGAACTTTGCAGTCATGAAAATTCAGCGTACCGGCAGTGTATGCTACTAATTGTCTCAGTCCATATGATGACATAAATTCTCTGAGTATTCGATATAAATACTCTGAGTGGACATTATGATCACTGTTATTATTGGAGGGTGGAAGAGCGGGGTTGTAAGATCCTTGCTCTTCTTACTTGAGGCTAGGCTTCTTACTTTGGGTGCCATTTCTGCGGGCTTGGTTACATGATGAAAAAAAACCATGAAGAATTCGCTAAGATTCCTAATTGTTTACATGCATTGTGCCACAAAGTTGCCTCTTTCAGAAGGAGGCGGCACAAAAACCCATTAGTAACATAAGAAAGGATTTTGGAACTTTCCCCAACTTTTTTGAAAAGTAATGCAACTTAGTGCACTTTCGATTGTGTGAACAACCATTTCACTAAGAGCTGTGTGAAATATCAGCAATCTTTCCAATACATTCACAGCAGAGCTTTGCCATAATTGGTTGAACTCACCAGGGAGGAGTTTGGACAAGGAGGGGATGGAGGAAAGATCCATCCACTGTTGTTTCCAGCCACGGAGAAGACCGAGCAAGTGCTATACCCATCCCAATCGCCCCACTGTTTCTTGCTTGGCTGCTCCTTCTGTGTGTTTGTATGTTCGTTCGTTCATCCCCCTCGCCCTGCTGAGATCCCGTATCTCTCTTTCCCTCCCTCCCTCCTTGGTATCTCCCTGCTTAGCTGCTGCCAGCTGAAGAATCCCAAGCTAGCCTTTTCCAGTCTGTGTATGTGTGTTTGTGTTCCGTTGACACTCCATGCTACAGGAATAGAAATTAGGCATTCCTCTGGTAATCAGAGGATGTGCTTGGAAGGCCATGCCCCCACCTCAGTCTGTGTGTGACTTTCAAAGTGGAAAAAAGCGGAAAACTAAACCGATAGACCAATTAAATAATAATTCATGTAAACGATGCAACACTGGTGCAAAACAGCAATACAGCACAAATTACCGCAATAAAAACTGCCATGTAACTGAAGCCTGAGTTTGAAAGAGGGACACTCAGAGAATTGTTAATGTAGATAGAGGAATTCAGAGGCATGCATTAAAGACCATTTGCTGCTCCAGCTCACACTCAGTCCACCTTAGTGAGTCCCTCAGTTAACTGCCACCAGGCCTTAAACATTCTGCTGGGCTTCTTTGTATTTAAACCAACCAAGCAGGGCAAAGCTGAGGACTTTTAAGCCATGAGAGCCAGAACCAATGCAATAAGGACTTAAATGTTTTTAACTATATGTTTCAAGGAAAAACTATAACTTGTGTGTATGTGTGTGTTATTTCAAGTAACTGCAATATCCAACCATTGCTATCAGGGCAGTTCACATGTCCTGGACCTCTTCCTAACACAAGACCCAGAAGAAGAGTGAGTGAGCCTTATAATTAGACAGAATGTGTGAATCACCTCAGGCAGCAAATTGTAGATGTAATGAAAAGGCAGCAAAATGGTGATTATTTACTTTATTTTTCCTGCATTGTACTGCCAAGAAGAGCGGGGAGAGGAACAGAAGTATGTAGGATTCCCCCCCCCCCCGAAATTCTAAAGTAACTATGGACTTTTTCAGATGGTACTTATCGCACTAGGAGGTCTCATGAGAGGCATGGTGCTGTTGCGCGGCAGGGGGTCCGTTTTGGACACTGCCGTCCCTCTTCTGAAATCATCAGTGTCACTTCCATGAAGGATTGGAAGCGGCCGCGCCATATTTTAATCACGGGCAACTTCCCATGATATGGCACGGCCGCTTCCAATCCTTCACAGAAGTGACACTGATGATTTCGGAAGAGGGACGGCAGCATCCAAAATGGACCCCCTGCCGCGCGACAGTGCCGTGCCTCTCGTGAGACCTCCTAGTGCAGTAAGTACCATCTGAAAAAGTCCTTTGTTGATATTTGAGTACTGTGCACTTTGACCTGGGAATGAGGAGAACATCATCCTGTCCTGCTCTGTGCTCAAGACTGCCAAAATTCTTGGGCTGATCCTGTCCAGAAGTCATTTGATTTTCTGCAAGGAGAGTTCTGGATAATTGGAATCAAATGTTTTGGGGGCCCTTGAGCCTAGAAGCCTATATATAATTTAGCCTTTACTGCTGTAGGCTATATTTCTGAGGAAGGCAATGACAAACAACCTCTGGTTAACTGTTGTCTAGGAAAACCCTGTGAAATTCATGGGTCACCATAACTTGTCAGGCGACTTGAAGGCATGTACTTTAGTTAGTATAGCCTGAAAAACGGATCCTCATCTAAGTCCCATTGAAATATTCCTAAAACAAAATACAGAGAGGATTAATGTGTATGTTTGTGTGTATGTATGCTATAGTTGTGGATCAAATGTTGGACACAAAATGGGGTCAGAAATATTCAAATTCTCATTCAGCTGAATTCAGTTCATCTGGTGACACTGGGCAAGTTTCTGTCTCTCAAAAGACCCTATCTCATAGTATTGTTGCTAATTTGGTAAAATGAAATAATCTGTATGTGCTGTCAAGCTTCCTGGAGGATAGGAAATTTACTTAGGACCAGTATCCTCAGTTTCACTTGCCCATGGAAGGGGGAAAAGTTCTCTCTAGGCATCTGGAGGACTATAGAGTCGCCCTGGAGGTAGTCTCTATAGGCATCGGGAAGTCCTCCAACATGACTCTATGGTCAACATCTACCAGAAGTTGAACATAGAGTCATGCCAGATGCCTAGAGAGGCATACTCTCTAGGCATTTTCTAGATCCTCCAGCACGATTCTATAGTATTCTATGGTGGTTTGCTATTATACACAGTTTTGTCTGTCTATGGTAGGTCTGGGAATGTATCCTCTGTGGACGTGGGGGTGTGACTTGTATAAATAAATATTCTTGTCTTTAAAAAAAAATATGTATATGTCCTCAGAGCTTGGCAAAGTTACGTAGAGTAAAACTCCTAGAATTCCCAGTCAATGCAACCAATTGGCCATGCTCTCTGGGGTTTACTGGAAGTTATATATATATAAAAAAAAACTTTGGCAAACACTGCATATCCTTTCATTTTTCCAAAGGCCAACAGCTCTCTGCCCTCTCATTTAGTAAATCTGTTTCTCATGTTATAATAGTGTACCCTGACACTTTGGGAAACATAATGCAATCCTATGCATGTTTACTGAGACCTAGTTCCACAGTATTCAATGTCATACAAATTCATTACCCATTGGAAATGAGAGCAGCAGTATGAACTGGGCAGCTCTTCAGATAGATGTGGACTTTCCTCTGTAAAGTAGTATCTTTGGTCACCCCTCCTGCTAATGATATCAGCGTATTACAAAGCCACATCTACCCCAACTTTGTAGAGGAGGAGACTATGTGTCATGTTGTTCCTTTAAAAAAAAAACACCTCTCATTGTTAAATATATTAACTGTGGAAACTCTGTGAGCAAGAAGACAAAGGAGTGCAAGTTTCTTTGGTTTTTAATTACACAAATGACCTGAATCTGTAGATTGCACTGATCGTGGAATCATAGAATCATAGGAGATTTTCACACAGGGAAATTATTCCCCTGAGAGATTGGGAGAGAAATGGGGCTCTTCCAGGAGCAGAGCTCCGTTTTGCACGCCCCTTTCCTTCTCCCGATCTGATGTCGTCCTCACTCTGTGCTGCTTCCATTTCTCTGCCAGTATCTTCTGTCATTTTTTAATAACGAAAGTTCTTAAAACTCCCTGGCCCTCCCCCCTCCCTTGCAAGGCCCCGCGGAAGCCTCCCCGGCCCTCCCCGCTCCCTCCCAGGGCCTTCACGGGGTCTCCAGAGGCCCTGTGTAGCGGTTTTGGGAGGGTGGGGGGCCCTCCCAAAACCGCGAATAATCAAAACTGCGAATGCCGAGTTCGCGAATGTGGAGGGGCAACTGTACATGCAAGCTGTATGCACAAGCAAACATATTGATGTATGTTTTGTGCAATTTACCAGGCATGATGCTAGACTTCCAATCACTCCTGCAAAGGGAAAAATGTGGAGGGGCTATGCTTTAATCAGGGTCACAGAGGGGCTATGGTCCCAGCAAAAATGCACCACAACTGGCCCTGGAATGAAAAGCTTTCTTTGATACCATTGGAGTTTTCTCTTCTGAAATGAATTACCACTTTAGAAAAGGGGAATTCCCATCAGGACTGCAATAAGAAATAAAACGACTAAACCTCTGCTCTCCTACACATTGAGTCCCAACCAATCTCCCTTCCCCTAACTTGCTGATTATTAATTACTATTTTTAAAAATATTTTTTGACACCACTGCAAGTTTAACATCATGTCCCATTTGCCCCTTACAATATATTTTAAATAATCTATTTCTATACAAATGTATAGGTGGAGGAGGCATAATTCTGTGTGTGTGAAACAAGCAAAATCCTTCCCTTTAGGAACTGTCATGTCACACAGTCTACCAACTTCAAACTTTAATGGCTCTTTCTCTAATCTCTTCCTTTTTTTGGCAATATTATACATTCTAGCTCTATCTCATTCTGTAGGGGAGTGTGGCCTGATGTATGTTCTAAAATAGCTTTTGAGACAAAGACCACCCAAATAGTCATACACACCCATACCGCAAATTAGGAGGGCACTTTGGAACAATGTGGTTGCTCTAATAAGGCTATAACAACTTTTTCTAAAATTCTCTGGGATGCCGTAACCTAATAGGAACCATAAACTATGCATTCTGTAGCAATCAGAATTGGCCCCACTGCATTTCTCTACAACTGCCTCTTCTTCTTCATAGGTTCTGTCAGTGTACAGTGTGATAACTATGGACAATGCCACTGCAAACCTGGTGTGACAGGTGATAAATGTGACAGATGCCAGCACAATTTCCATTCCTTCTCAGAGGCCGGCTGCACACCTGCTGGGCAGATACAGTAAGTGTAGCTATTAGATACTAGAGGTTATATCTCCTTGGGATTTCAAATTTGCCTCAGTAGGTCAAGGAAAAGAAGAAGAAAAGCTTTCTCAGATATCATGGGGGGTGGGGGGATGATATCAGTGAAATGGTATCTAGACTTCTAAAATGTGTACAGGAAGGCATTTTTATATGAGGTACAGTTCAGTCATGCAGTTCCCATTTCAGTTGTCAGAAGTTGTACAGACTGTGTGAGAAATTGCATTATTGAACTAATGGATTGATAATGGATTATGTGTTTGAAAATTCTCTAATGGATTCTTTTAATGGATTATGTGTTTGAAAAATCTCATTAAAAAACAAACACCTGTACTTGGAAAACTAGATACCAGAGACAAGGTTATTTCTAACATGCTAGTGGCCAGTGCGATTCCCCCACACCCAAATGGGGCAACATTCAAATATATGGAACCCTCATCCTCCCCCCTTTAAGGATACAGTTGATGAACAGTTTGATGATATGATCTGCTGATTGTGCGATGGGGCTAGAGATCCCTGAGGAACTGGATCTTTGCAAATTTTGACATCAGCTGACACCTGATCCATACGTCCTGGACTATGGTGTTGATTGGAATGTAACTATCCGCTGGATGTTTGCATTTCTTTAAAATGCTTCAATTCAGTTGTTGGCTCAAAAACCTATGAAATGCATTAAATGCATGTCTTTCAGAGAACATAAATCTACAAATGCCTGAGAGACATTTTAAAAGTATTTAAATGTTTATGTAAATGCAATTTTTGTGCAGGTTTTTAATAACACAAAAAATCAATGCAGAAATGGGAGAAACTAGAAGGAAAATCTACTGATCTGTTTATCCCAGTCAACAACAACAACAACATACCTTTATTTCAGCCAACAGGCCATTAGGCATCACAATATATATAAAACATATAAAACATGTTAAAATAACATTATAAACAAATATTCATGACATGCTCGTACAGCGTACATATGTACATACATATATGCATATACCAAGTCACTTACAAGTATATTGGGTGATCCTAGTCCATATGAGACTGGGACAAGATGGAAATTTATATAGGTATTTAAAGAGCAATAGACGGGGCTGTTTGTTTTACATGGGTCATAATCTTACGAGTTTTAACAGCAGAAAGGAGAAACTTAGCCACTGTTTCTGTTTTACTCTTCTCAGAATCGTTTAACAGATACACCAGGTACCAATTGATTGGCCTACCTGGGAACTTATGCAAAAGGGGTGAAATTAATCTTAACCTCTCATCCCTGTAAAAAGTACAGAAAAATAGGACATGCTCTAGGCACTCGACAGAACCTTCACCACAAGGACAAACCCGTTCATGGTAGGGAGTTCCCTTGAAGCGGCCTTCTAGCAAGGCAGAGGGGATGACATTGAATCTTGCACTGGTAAACACAACTCGATATTTTGAGATGGTCAGATTTTGTAAATAATGTGCCATCCTCTCAAAGTTAAACTGCAATCCTAAACTGATGGGAGAACAAGTGGTGCAGGAAGAGGATAAAGAATATTGTATATCAATATCTTTTATACGGCGAACCAGAATCTGCTGTGCCCTAGGCAGATCATATGTAATAAGGAAGTTGTTTGAAAAGCCTACTCTCTGCAGTTTTTCCTTGATATTTTTAGACCAAAGGGTGGTATAATTGTCTTTCATTACAAGATACAAATATCCTAGCTCAGGGCCAGCATAGAAAAGTTTAAGCCAATACTTTAGGGCCCACATCCAGGCAATACATTTAACTGAATGATAACCCGCTTCAAGCCGTAAAACAGCTGATGGAACACAGTTGGGTACTCCAAATAATTTCCGAAGATAGGTTGAAAGAATCCGTTCTAATGCTGAAGAAAAACCTAGGATCCAAATAGGTATGCCAAATAACAATTGTGGCAAGACCTTGGCCTGGAACACCCTGAGTGCTGCTGGTAAAAATTGGCCCCCTTTAGTGTAAAAAAACCGAACTAATGCCTTAGCACTGTTATTTGCTGATTGAATAGCAGCGGACCGATGGGATACCCAACCACACGATGACTGGAATATTACTCCTAAATACTTGAAGTGTTTAGTGTTTATCCCAGTCATTCTTAACCATTTTACCCTGAAACAATTTTCAGGTCTCAGGCAACCCCTGCCTAGATTTTTTTATATCTTTCTATTATTGTTTTTTCAATCTCAATATCTTGTGGAACCCCTAGTGACCTCTTGTGAAACCCTAGGGTTCCAGGGAACACTGGTTGAGAAACCCTGGTTTATCCAGTACCCCAAATACTATGGGTACTGTTTGGAAAGGAACACTTCTGTGCTCCACTTTTAGGATAAGGGTAGTACTTCTACTCTTCAGCAGCTTTCCGCTAGACAACTTTGCTAGGTGAATATGAATCATTGCCTCCCAGTTTTCTCAAGACAAATTACCAGCTGGCTAGATAGGAGTAAAATATGGTAATGCAATCCACACAACATCCTCTAGAGATCCAATGTTCAGGACAGCAGCCTGTTCTGTTTAGTGGATTAGTGGCCATCTCTAGCCATTTTTGTGTACCGGTATATGTTACCAATATACCACTGGGTTGACTAAATGGGATAACATGTTGTACCATCTGTCTCTTTCTATATTGAATTGCATACATGTTTCCATGGTGAGCATAAATCTTAATTTGAACACCGTCTATTATTTGTCTCAGGATTTCCAGGTGTAATTGTGATCCAGCTGGAAGCACGGGGGAATGTGTGTCAGGACACTGCATTTGCAAGGCAGCCGTTACAGGAGATCAGTGCAACAGGTAACTGTGAAATTTGTACATGGTGCTTTTGTTTAAAGATGCCTTCATCGAGGAATCAATTTAGTGGGCTAAGCTGTTCTTTTGCTTTGCAAGAGCATAGTTTTGTTTCTGATTTATTAGTCATCAGGACTATGTGAGTCAAATTAGGTGTGCAAGCATGGAATCGTGAATGTGATGCCAAGATTTCTGACACTGAGAACTTCTGTTTCCACTGAGTAAACATTGGGTTTTTCAAAGTATTTGGAAATGTGGTCATGTAATGTCTGATTAGGCAGAGCAGAACTTCCAGAAGACAAGAAGGAAGTTATCAATACTTTGACCCTTCTACCCTCATTGCCACCCTTCCCTATTTTCCCTATCTCTACTGCCCATATTTGTCAGACCATGCTGCAAGTAATGCAGTGTTGATGACTTGAAGGAATAGGAAAATGCTCATTGTATTGACGTAGACATGAGGTAACTAGAATGATACGAGAAGAAAGGAACATGATTGTACTTCCTACCTGAATGTACATGTGATCACATACCCAGGTCTGTTCATGAAAAAGTAGTAGAATGGCCCATAACCCAGCCCCTGCCAGGCCTAGAGCCCCAGGACAGGACATCTTATATTTAAAGTGTTTTGATAAATTTCTACTCAACTTTTCCTTTTAAGTTTTTGGGATGCTTCTATAATCTCCTTAAACTGCTTGCTTATGTGCAATGGACTGAATTCTACAGAAGAAGCCAGGAGTTTTCATCTGTCAAACCCGTGTGACAATAACAAAGCATGCTCCCAGGCTGAATAACTTGTTAGAGACAGGCCTATCATTGACCATGCACTTGGTAATTACAACTCTGAGAGCTAAGTCAGTGCAAGTGAGGCTTCATAGCAAGATCCTATCCAGACCTGTGTTACTTTTGGGGTACATTCTGTACTGTTTAAACCAGATGCTACACCCTTTTGTGAAATGCATTTTGAGATAAGTGTAGAACAGAGAGCTACCTGAACTCAAAGGCACTTATCTGTGGGGAAAGGAGGAGTCTCCCTGTCCTTGATGTTGAGATATAGGCATAACTACACTCACATGGCTTATATGGTATGTATGACATAGGGTGTCCAGCCTCATCAGACTTTGACATTTCTTTGAAAGTTTACACATTCATTGATACTATATTTTATAGTATTTTTTAACCTCTCTGTTATGCTATACAAATTCACATTTTGATCACATTCACCAAACTTGGTGTGTTATCAGGTACCTCCTGAACAAACGATTTGGATCTCTGTAATTTTTTTGACCCTAGAATGTTCATTTATAAATCAATTTTGACCAAACTTGATAGATTTAGGTTGATATCCCAAACATTTTCATGCAGTCTCAAGAACCAGCCAACGAACTCTGATTTGAGAAGGTGGGTTACTGTTTTCACTCCATTTTGCACAAAACTTGGCATGAAACAAATCTGAAGGAATGAAGGTACTACCAGTCAAACTTTTATTTCATGCAATTCGTAAGCAAAAATTATTACCATCAATCCGGGCAATGATGCCAGGTATGTTTGCTAGTAGTGGCTTGTGGTTTTCATGTTAGTGGAGTGGTGCATCCATTCCAGGTTTTAGTGTGAACTTTAAGGGAACTATTCATGGAACTGAACCTATTTAGAGTGTATAGGGTTCCTCCCCTTTGAATAGCTCTTTTAATGTCAATGGTTTCACTTCCCCACTGACATGGATGCAACAAGCCAGCAATGCTGAACAGGCACCAAGCTGTCAACCTCTTCAGAATGGTAACCCCCAGGTTATATAGTGATGGTTGACCTTAGATCAACCTTTTCGTTTTCCTTTTTTTTTTTTTTTTTTTTTTTTTTGCTGGCTGGTTGATAGATTCTCAAGTTAGGTATCCAGTTGTCCTTTCACATATGAGGTAAGAAGGAGATATCTGGAATGGTAATAAGATATGCCATGATCACCATCTTTTGGTACAAATGTGAATACACAAGAAAGCATTCACATGACACTGTATGTTGATTTTTTTTCTCTCTCACACAGTTGCAAGCAGGGCTATTATAACCTTGATGCAGGAAATCCAGAAGGCTGCTCTCAATGCTTCTGTTCTGGACACTCACCTACATGCACTAGTGCAAACAATTATAGCATCCACAAGATTACCTCTTCTTTCCAGCAAGGTAAAAACTTCACTGTGATCTGTGTTTTCTTTGTTGCAATTCTGATTGCCAATAGTAGGCTTAACAAACTTGCATGATAGAAAGGCTGAGGTAGATTGACAACCCTGTTTTAGATCATATAGCATCCAAGCCAATGTTAGATTTCATTTGGTAAGAATGTGTGTCACTCTGGAGTCTAGATTTAGTTTTATGGCTACTATTAGTTGGAGTAGATCAGTTGACAATCTTTGGCCTCCCCTCTTTCAGTCTGGGCATAAATCAAGAGTTTGTGGAGATGCCAGTTACAGACAACAATTCAGTATTCATGAAGGGGATGAGATATGACCAGTGACAGCTCAGCTGGTGGCTTCCAAGTCCATGTGACAGTGAATCCACTCCAGGTTTTAGCCCAGACTTTAAAGGAGCTATCCAAGGTGTTAAGCATATTTTGATGAAAGGATTCAGCATCTTAGGTAAGTGTCCATTTGAAGTTAACACTAAAATATGAGATTCACCACCTCTCTGGCATGGAAGTCATCAGCTGGCACTGGGTGTTACCAGAGATTTGGAATGAGGGAAGACAGGATGCATCTTCTTGAGGTTCTATCTCACAGTTGGCTGCAAAAGGAATGTATACCCAAGCCCTTGGTGAGTGTCAGTATTAACAAGCCCCTTCTATGTTATTCAAGCAATAATTCTGTTACATATTCATACCACCATCATATTTGGCATGACATTATCTCCTGTTATTTACTTGCATTTCTTGAAGGACTCTGGTATTTTAGTAAGCTTTCAAGGTCTCCATGACTTTTCAGACACACCTGCCTGGAGTGGAAAAAAGATTGTCAACCCAGAGATTTTTTTTTCAAAACAGAAGAGCACTGTAATGGCTTTATATAGATTTATCATTAGCCACTGAGAAGCCTACTCTGATGAGTACATTTATTTATAACTGATAACAGAGATTGTTTTTTTAAAAAAAAATCATTTGTCATTCCACTGAAATTGCTGCTAAAGATCATATGCAGCTGCTACCATCATATCCACCTGGAGAGTAATCTATCAGAAAAGCATCTGCTTAGGTGTTTCGCATAAGGATCACTCAAGTCTAAAATGGTATGCTGCTGATTTTAATTTTTCATTTATTATTATTATGGAAGGGTAGCTTGGCTCCCCTTCCATAAGCTTAAGGCAGTGTACATGGGCTTTCCCGCTCCCCACGTTATTCCTACAACAACCATGGAAGGTAGGTCATGCTGTTAGTGACTGGCCCAGGTCACCCACTAGGTTTCATACCTCATTAGGGACTTGGACCAGATTTCCTAAGTCCTAGTCCAGCATTCTAACCACTACACCATACAGGAAGGCCATCTAGTCCCACATTCAGGGGGATCATCTAGTCCTTAAAAAGATGGATATGCAGATCATTAACTGTTGGCCATTACTACTTCTTCCTTCATATGCAACTTTCTTCTATATAAGATGGGAAGAGTGGTTGTTACTCCTACAGTCACATTTCCTAAGTCAGTGAATGTAGATTGGATTTCCAAGTTCATTCAGTAAACTGTGGTTTTTCTTTTATTCCAGGAGATGAAGGTTGGCAAGCACAAGGCAATGGCTCCCCTTTGCAGCTCCATTGGTCTTCCCACCATAAGGAAGTTTATGTGCCAGGAAGAAGGTCAGATCCTATCTATTTTGTGGCACCGGGTATGTATATCTGTATGTACCACACAGAAGAGTAGCAGCACAGAGGACAATCTGATAGTCTATTTGTATTCCTTAATATATTCTTTATTTGATAATACAGTCGGATGTCCGTATCCATGGAGGTTTGGTTTCTGGACTTACTGAGGGTACCAGAAACCACAGACAATAGTGAACTCTATCAAAATAAAGAACTTCTGGTACAAACATACCATAGAGTTGCATCGGATGACCTAGAGAGGACACCTCTCTAAGCATTTTCCAGCACGACTCTGTGGTATGTATTCCTTTCTTTCCAGCTGCAGATAACTGAAACCACAGATATTGGTTCCATGGATATGGGGGTCTGACTGTATTATCACATGCTGCTAGCTGTTGTTGCACTTTAACTCAGCAGATTCAAATACATATCTTTTGGGGCTGTAACCCCCACCAAGCAAGCGTAGCCCATAGTGAAGAACTATAGGAGCTTCTGCCCAACAATATCTAGATGCCCACACATTCTCCATCTCTGTTCAAGCACATACCATTGCTGACTGCTTGAGGATGTCAACACATTTTTTATTTACAAGCTTTGATGGCAAAGTTTCCCCCAAGTTGTTCACAGAGTAAAACTGTAAAACAATAAAATACAATCAGTTAAATATCACATAACATGTAAAACTGCCTCAAGAATGAAAATCACATTGTTAAAAGAGCTCTGGAATAATTAGTTCTTTGAAGCCCACTTAAAAGTTGGGGAGTGGGCTATGCACAAACAGAACAGCAATGAAGAATTTACCTCTGAAGAATTTGCTTATGTCCCATTTTAAATGTATACTTATCTGTCCTATAATAATGTAGCTAAGACACCACTCAGTGCTTCTCAGAATGCTTCTGTTTTCTTTTCTGGATACTGTGATATCCATTCGTTTTATCCAGAAATTCATGATCTGGAATGCTGTATTTTTCATGGTTAGAGTAGCTACAAGTAAGCCATTTGTGAGGATATGTTCAGTAGATTCCTAGCAATTGAAACAGTAAAATAATTTTAAATAAAAAAGGCATGGCCAACCCAGGATCACTCTTTCTGCAACGAAGTGAACCATTCAAAATGACCTTCTTAGGCACCATTGGACAAGGTTGAATAGTTAGGCTTGCATTTTAGAACTATGCACAAATGCGCACTCAGCAATTCTGTGGGCAAGGAGACTATTTTGCTCATGATGATATAACAGCGCATTTACTTATTTTGATGAAAGAATTAAAGTTTTGTAGAAACAGGGAAAACTGCTTCATAGCAAGAAAGACCATTGGTCCATCTAGTTTGTATTGTTTATACCCCATGTAGCGCTATACTTCTTGGTCTGAGAGATAACTTGGTATTGATAGCCTCACACTAGCAGTGGGTGAGGCCTCTGCCCAAAGCAAGTGGGATTCCTTCCCAAGTGGACAGTGCCACTAATGGTGCATACCACTTTCCCACAGAATTTCACACAGACATGCCCTCACACATATATTTCATCTTTCTTTAGATACTTCTGAAGTAGTAGCTTGGCTAGAAGTTGGCTTCACTCCCCACTCACTTTTCCCACTGGGAAAGATTGTGATGGTGGCACAAAACAGACTGAGCCATTTGTTTGAGAAGTAGGTGGCTTGTTCAGGAGTCAGCTTCAGCAGGGGCAAAACTAGCTTCTGACTGAGCCCCAGACTTAATGAGTGCTTTCAAAGTGGGGGCTCAGCCAGAATCCTCTCTGCCATTTTCTTTTCCTTCTTTTCCTATAAGGCTTTGGGCAAGGTAAGGGGACTTCTGGGAGCTATTTATGAATTTGGCCCATCAAGATATGAAGGCCTAGTTGGCCAAATTTGCCTGCAGACCAGAAGTTCCTCACATGTGGTCTACAGTTACAGGCAGCAATTCTCTAGGGTTTCAGACAGGAATTTCCCCAAGCCATTCCCAGAAATCCTATGGCCCAGACACAGCATCCTTTGTATACAAAGTATGTATTCTATCACTCAACTCTGCCCTCAGATTCAGACGTAGAATCTTGAAATGTAGTGTAGATCAGGATCTGTAGGAATGTTTAAGTTGCACTGAAATTAAGCTTTGAAATATTTTGCATTTGATATGAACTAACTGCTTTGGAAAACTCCCCCCCACCGAAAATCAGGATTAGAATATCAGTGGGATTTAGGCCATTGATATTGGTACGTTTACTTGAAATCTTTCCTGTCAATCTTTCATGCCAGTACTTTCCTGCCAGTAATCTTTCCTACCAGTACTCAATGCTGGCCCTGTCACATTAACCTTGCCAGTGGCAGTTTTGTTAGTTTTGTTTGAAAATACCATTTTTGAATTGTTGTTTGTTTCATATTTCCTTTGTAGCCAAGTTCCTTGGAAACCAGCAGCTGAGTTATGGGCAGACACTGTCATTTGCTTATCGTGTGAACCGACCTGGACGTCGCCCTTCCCAGCATGATGTTGTATTGGAAGGAGCTGGTTTAAAAGTCACCACTCCTCTTATGCCCAATGGAAGGATGCTATCTTGCAGAGCCAGCAAGACATACACATTCAGGTAAATTGCTTGGGAAGTCAGGTGACATTCATATATGTAACACTACAGTGCCACCTCCTCAGTGTTGACAGCAATGTAATTGAATCAGTTGTTGTGAGCAGGTTCACACATTGATGACTGTCCCTTGACAATTGCCATTTTAAGTGGCATGCATATGAATAAGCCATTTCAGAGCTTGTGCTTTATTCTCCTTTACTTCCATTTCAGTCTTTGTGTCTCTCCTCATTGGAATTGTATGAAATTTATGTTTTCATATTTCACTTTTAAGAAACTCTCATCCATCATGAACTCCCTTCTCTTTTAGTGTTCCTGACAATGGGATCACACCCAGTATTTTCCCAATACTGGGAAAGTATTGGGAAGTATTTCCCAAGCTGATTACTGAAATCAGCTTTGTTAAAGTTCCAGTGTGTGTAGCGTTGTGGTAGTTTATCACAGGTTTCTCAAAGATATACATCTTCACTCAAAGAAAACTTCCCCACAGTTATTGATCTTCCTCAACCGTGTATGTGGCTTGTTAGCTGCATGTGATCCCATAAAGGTCCTATGTGCAGCTCCTCAGCCCTCTCTGAGACACCAACACCCTTATCCGTTCCTCCCAAAATCATAAATCATGCCCGTCAAGTCTCTATGGGGTGCAGTTTGCTATTTAAACACACTATCCCCACTTCCCCCATTCCTGTTTTAGATCTTAAACGGCCTTTCTTAGAAAATAGGAGTGACCAGCCAGGAAGCTATTCATATACCACAGTGAATTCTCAATTCATGCAAAGTAAATACGCCAGGTCATTCCTCATCATGAATCCTCTGCAATGAATAGTGGATTCTTGGCAAACAATAGGAAAAATGTTGTCTAAAGGTGGTTAGGGACTTACTGCACTCCAAAGAAAAGTGGCAAAGCAGCAGGGACATACCATCTTCCCTGCTGCCTTATCACATGATGTCAGCATTCTTCCAGAGTTGTTTCATTCCAGTCCCGTATTTTGGGGTTTTTCTGGTTAAGAAAAAGACAGAGTTTTACCTTGGTCCCCCATGGGACTGGAACAAAAGAACACCAGCTCGTAAGGCATCAGCAAAGACAACTTTCCTGCTGTGTTGCTGCTTTTCTTTGGAATGCAGTAAGCCCCTTAGTGTGAAAATCAGTGGTTTTGACCATTGCTTAGCAAGGAAGATCCAACTGACTTTAGAAAAGTTCTTAGCCTTTTTGAAGTGTCCCTCCTCAGGTCATGCAAATCAGTCCAGATCAATTATTCAAACTAAAAGTGATTTGATACATGGCCTGCAGGTGACATGCACCCCCCATCCCACTCTTTTTTTTAACTCTGCCACCCCAGCAATGCCAATGTTAATTTGACTCCCAGATGCACTGTAGAGGTGGAAAATAAGGTGCAGTTCAAGACGAGTCGTAAAGCCCTTCCACCCAAGATATTTCCCACCCTGGGTCCAAACCAAAGAAGGTGCATACCTCAATTTTTGGTCCACCATTTCACTTTAATTCTCTTTACCTTATATGCATATCTTTTTAGGTATCACTTTTACTGTTGCTTAGGTTGTATGAAGTATTAATGGCAAAAGCAAAACCTGAAAATGAAAACATAGATTACATCTTAGGACATGGGTGGTACACTCTCAAGCCTAGAGGGCTGCGCCATGGCAGCAGGCTGCAACACCCTATTGTGGCCATCATTTTGGCAACCAAAAGTGATTATATCACTCTCAGTCATGGGGGGGGTGATTGTAAGTTGTTGTTGTGTGTTTTTTTATTGTTTTGAAGTGGTGGGTCCCCCAAAAGCATTTAAAATCCAAAATAGATGAATAAATTAAAATCCAAAATAGATGAATCCACAATTATTTTCTGCTAAAAATCATGGTGGGGAAGAAGCTGGGGGTTTGGTGGCTCCATGGGGGTCCTGAGGACATTTCTGGACCCCACTCCCCAGAATGCTCAGCCCATACAATGCATGATTTCTACTCTTGTCCTTGGATTACTGAAGAAAGGTATATATTTTGTATACAGCTTGTGCTCTGAGAATCACAGGAACCAGACTTCTGAGTCCTTTGCACAGAATTCTGTGTTCCTGCTTTTTCTTGACCACAAAGTATACCGTTTTTTGTTTCTTATTCAATTTTTTAGGCTTTTCCTTGCTAAGAGAAATGTTGTACATAAGTATAGCTGCACAGATATCTTTTCATATATCCTCAGTATATTTCTGCTTCTCTGACCTACAGGTTGGATGAGCACCCAAGCAGTAATTGGAATCCTAGGCTGAGTAGAACTGACTATCATCGATTAATTGGGAACCTGACAGGTCTTCGAATCAGAGCTACTTATGGAGACAGTGAGTTGGAAGTAGGATGGTGGAACCTGGGCTAAAAAAAATTGGATCATGTGCCATTTTTTGGAAATGTATTAACTTCATTTTTTAATCTCAAAAGAATGCTTAAAATGCTTAATAGAGTGCTATAAAACAATATTAAAAACTCACTGAAAAGCAGATAATCACTGCCTGCCTTCTGAAGCCTTGTTTTGTAAACTTTTGTCTTCAGGGAACATTTTCCACAGTGTCTTGCTTTCTGAGTAACCTTTGTGTGTCTACCTCGGAACCCCCTGCAATGGTACACAAGATTCTGGGACATGTTTTAAGTTGCAACCAAACTTCACTTTGAACACTCCTGTCCAGACCCGTCACTGTCTAAATAAATTGAGAATATATTTCAGGATGCTCCCCCTAGCTACACATGTCATCATGGCTCCAAATTGGACTGGTGATGATGGGGGCATCGGTAATAGCAAATGAATATTGAGAGAAGGCTTTTGTTGTATTGGTCTCCTCATTGCAGAGCCCTTGGCTGCAATCCAGCATCCCCTCAGTTTAGCATAAATATCTATATGTGAGCAACAGTGCACACAAAATATGTCAATGACTGGCTACCATTCTTTAACACCTAGTGTGCAACCACAGTACTCAATGTGCAACTGCAATGTGCAACTGCCATGCACAATGCGTAACCAGAACGTGAAACATTGCAATATGCACAACTCTGCTTCTGTTGCTATAAGCCGAACATGTCAGTTGTGCTATGACAGATAATTCACTCAGCATGCATAGCATGACTTATGCATGTGTATCTCACTAACATAATGGCAGCCCTTTTATGTATCCTGGACTACTGTTCAAAAGTCCCTGATCAAAACACAAGTAACTATAACCAGTGGACATGAGCAAATCTTCTTAAGCAAGAAAAGCCTATCTGAAAAGCCAGATTTTTGCCTGCTTTGCAAAAGTTAGGTAGGGCTCCCTTAGTAGAGTGAATTCTGTTTTATGAACATGCATCTACTACCCAACGGTCCAGCTGAATCCCCATTTCAGATGCTTTACAAATTTCCACCAGAGTTTCAGTGAGCAGTTTCTCTGGAATGTGGTGGAAATGGTTTCCATTATAATCGGCTTTTTCAATTAACCCAGCGCCCAGAGATCCATGTGGCACACAGTGTACACTTGGTTTGGGGAAAGCAGCTATATGCCTCCCTGTATGCACACATAGGTAACTAGCCAGGTGCCTATTTACAATTCTAATATATCTGGCTGCCTTCTCAGCCAATTGAGGAAAAAAAACCACCCTAGGGTGTAATTTATGCTACAGACTTAGATGTAACCACCCTTCACAACTATAACATTTTTATACTAAGATCTATCTTATGGAATCCTAGGATTTGTAGTTTGGTAAGCCTTGCTTAGAATTCCTTGCTTAGAGAACTCTATTGCACTACTCCAATCTTTGGCAGAGAGTTCTAAGTTCCTCACCAAACTGCTCAACTTCAAGAATTCCACATGAGGGCTCACACTCTATGGAAGATAATTTTAAACACTTAACAAAACTACAAATTCCAGAATTCCATAGGACGGGACAGTGGCTGCTAAAATGGTATCAAAGTGCTATAATTATGTAACGTGGATACACTCTTAAACTGATTTTGTCATACTTCATCTATAGCCAATGCTGCAAAGTGTGTTTCTGTGAAGGGTGGAGATAGCCCTCAACAAGCTGAATTTTTATGTGAATTTTTAAGAAGTGACAGATTAATCCAGAAACAGCATGGAACAGGCTCACAAATGAATTTGTTTGAAACTGACATCAACCAGAAATGGACTGATCTGTTCATTCCTAGGCCCGTTCCCTAGATATCTGCTTTTGTCTGAGTTAGATATTATCTCAGATACTGAGTTAGGTACTATCTTGAGATAGTTGGGGTTTTGAGATTTATGGTACTCATCATGTTATTTTCTTAAGAGACATTCACTGTGATCCTCTTTCTGTTCATTCAGCTACAGGCTACCTCAGTAATGTCATTTTGGTTTCGGCACAGCCATCCTCTGGAACTCCAGCACCCTGGGTGGAACAATGTGTGTGCCCAGCTGGATACCAGGGGCAGTTCTGTGAGAAATGTGCTCCAGGATACAAGAGAGAGGATTCTGCTAGACACGGAGCTCTCAGCAACTGTGTGCTGTGCAATTGCCAGGGAGGAGGACTCTGTGACCCGGATACAGGTATGAAAATCCACAAGGGTCTCTTGTTCTGGATACACTGGTTTTTCAATTGTGTGGGCAACAATCTGCCCTCTAATAGAAAAATAAAATAATCCCAGCCTGTTAACACAGTGCTCTAACCGGGGTGTTGATTCTTTGAGCGAGAAGTGGGCATTACATCACTTTTCCCCCAGTTCATGTACAATGCCTAGTGCAGGCACTGAACAGATATTCACTTGATTAGTATGATTTCTTCTTCTTCTTTTAAAGGGTGTCAGCTTGTTCCTGTCACGCATTATTAAGGCAAAAGACATGTTATTCCACATAGGTTATACACATGGGGGAATTAGAGTTGCCTTGTGCTGGGCTAAAAGTTAAATTCTTTTTTTTAACTTCCCTGCAGCAGAGTGCAGTTTAGAAGTGTGACTCAAATGTATTGCTTTGCCCTGAACTAAATATAACAAAAGGAGGTATGCAACTTTACTTAACTTAAATGAGGTGAAGGAAAGAAGAGTCATCACTGCCTAGCCTAGCCCAAGTGATTGGCCCTGCAGCTTACAAATTGTTTTAAGCAATAGCAGTTTACACATCTACACTGCAAGAAGCAGCTTCCAATGTGTGTTAGCTAATTGCCCCCACAAGCCGGGTACTCATTTTACCAACCTATGAAAGGCTGAAAGGCTGAGTGAACCTTGGAGCCCACTGGAATCGAACTTAATAACAGTAAAATAGTAATTATAGTGTGTGTGTGTGTGTGTGTGTGTGTTCATGTCTATGCACATCTATTTATACTCAAATCTATGCTTTAATGTAGGAGTCCATGGGCCACATGCAATCCCTCAAGGGCTCCAGGGCAGCCATCCTCTAGTCTCCAACCCAATTCTTTGTTTGTTTGTTTGTTTTACAGTAAAAGACCTCTCCTGCCCTCTAGGGGACACAGAAAATAATTTTGGAAAGTTTAAAGCCCCATGAGATGTGTCAAGCCAAGGGTGGGGCTTTTATATGATTAGAAATGTCTTCCAGTCACATCCTATGTTGAAAAAATGGCCCTCACAAACATAAGATAGTGAGAGGACATGCTATAACAACAACAAGAAGAACAATAACAACAATAATACTTTATATCACACTTTCCCCACAAAATTGGGACTCAAAATGTCAAAATTGTGCCCATGCTTTCTAACGGGTACAAGGGATCTTTTTCAGTAAATGATTTTTTTTAAAAAAAAAAAAATCAGGGTTAGCGGAGGTATGGGAAGAAATTTGGCCATTTGGGGTTGGGCAGGGTATATGTGCAGCCCTGGGACTTTGGGAGATTGCCCACCTCTGCTTAATTATTTCAGAATGTTTTTATTTTTAATGTCATATTTTAAAACTTTTTGCTACATAAATGAAAGAAGCCTGTTTTATGTTTTGTTTCTAAGCTGGAATTCTCAAGGGTTTTACTAAAAGCTGCACAAAGGATCTCAAGGGAATTTTCTACCTATGAGCTATATGTTGTCAACTCTGTTCTAGCCTACTACTCTTTTTCCTCCTTTCTGTCTCTGTTCAGGAGAATGTTATTCTGGAGATGAACACATGGAGCCCATACATGCTGCCTGTCCACCTGATTTTTACAGACCTCCATCGAACCCACAGAGATGCCAGCCATGCCCATGCCAAAGTGGCTATGGCTGTTCAGTCCAGCAGAATACAGGGGAAATTGTTTGCAATAAGTGCCCTCCAGGCACTGATGGTAATGCCCAAATTACAATGTCTAACCATTACTTTCCTTCAAGGTCACCTTTCCTTTTCTTTAGAAATGGCAGGAGCTTAGCAAAAGGTGTGTGTTGTGAATCAGTGGCCCATAAGAATCAAACTAGGCATTCAGTATTCATATAACTATGTGCAAGAGTAAGATATGATTTACTGGTAGTAGGTGCATGACTGGTGAGGAAAAGGTTAACACTTCCTTCTGCCACTGTGTCATCCTTCTCCTCTTCTAACTGTTTTCTTCTAGTCAGGGATCTCAGATATACAATATGTGTTCAGTGGTTTGGATTAAAGTATGTCAGGGGAGACAGCTTTAGGAGAAAACCTCTGTACAAGGCAAGAGTGAAGTACACCCCCACCTTTCAAATAGCACTCTACCCCGTTACTTTTTAGATGCTTACTGAAGACTAAGTTTCTAGATTCAGATCTCCATTTAATGTCAAGACACAATACTCTCAGAGAAGGTAAACCTTCCCTGTCCCAAACTGGGATAAAGAGAGAAAAAGAGAGACAGACAGATAGGATAAAATTTTAAAATCTATGTTTGGGCTGAATCACCTCAAATTGGAAATGAAGTGTTGTGATTAATTTCATCCCTATCCAAAGTAATTTGCTTGACATGCAAAATTAGCATGTCAGTGGATAAACTGCAATCCTTCATCTTGACACCTGTTGAGTTGTATGAATGGAGTGAACCTGTATCTGCAGTATTAAGATATTGAATCCCTCTAGAAGTACTAGAGGGAGGCACCTTAATGAAATCCACAAGTCCCATCTCCGGACTCCTATCAAATGTAATCATTTTCTATAGGCAGGGTTCTACAGGAGGTGGGCTGGGAATCACAGTTGAAGATGAGAACTAGTACTCAAGACCAAAGTGTCAATACTGAAGGACAAAACCAGGAAGCAAGATTGAGGAGGCCTGTGCTCAAGTTTTCTAGGGTCAAGAAGGATGTTTAGAGGGAACTCGAGTGTTGCTTCGTCATGGCTTTATCTGCATATCCTTCCTTCTTTCCTTTCCTTTAGGAGTTCACTGTGAGTTTTGTATCTCTGGATATTTTGGAGACCCTTTGGGAGAGCAGGGTCCAATACGGCCCTGCCAACCATGCCAGTGTAAAAGCATTGACCCAAATGCTTCGCAGATGTGCAACCAATTGACAGGGGAATGCTATTGCAGAGATGGATTCTTTGGAAATCCTTTGTCTCCTAACCCGGCAGAAAAATGCCAAGGTAATCATTAACTTTTATTTTTTATTTAGTTATTTATACCCCGCTCTTCATCCACAAGGCTATCAGAGCGGCTAACAAATTGTTTTAAGCAATAGCTATTTACACATCTACACTGCATTAAACAGTTTCCAATGTGTGTTAGCTAATTGCCCCCCCCCAAGCTGGGTACTCAATTTACTGACCTACGAAAGGATGGAAGGCTGACTGAACCTTGAGTAAATGAATGTTGACATCAAGGGCATCTCAGAGTTTCACATCTCAAGTTAGACTATAAGAACTTGGAGGAACCAGGCATTGGGGCAGCCTAAGAATGAACAATCAAATGGCAACTTAAAATCTTTGATTCCAGACGCAAGATGACTCATGTCACTCCCTCAGTCACATACACATGCTTTGTCTGCATGGCTAACAGACAACACTTTTGAACTGCACAGCTTCCTCTAGATAGTTGTTGGTTGGAGCACCACCCAAAGAAGACCATGGCCAGCACTACCATTAGGGAAACTGAGATGATTGTCTCAGGCAGAAGGGGGCAGGGAGGAGCTACAAAGTGCTAGAGAGCAGAGTTGTGTGGCAGATGGCCTGCCCAGCATCCCTTAAAGTGCCTGCTACCATTAAGCACAGTGTATCCTATTGCTAATCAATGAAGTAAGATTACCTGTAAATGGAATTGGGCATTTTGTCCTTTGCCAGCAGCAGAAAAATGGCTTGGTCCAGACCTGGGTAAGACCTGGGAGCTGCTCTTGAAAGATTGTTACTTGTTAGATAGCTGTAACACATCAGAATGGCCTGAAAAGCGGCTGGTTGCAGCCTTAGATCTTGCATAAAGAGAAAGGTGGAATATAAATCAAATAAATAAATGGATCATATGTGTGTTTCTGTCTCTCTTAACAGGGCTTGTCTTTTACAACTGGAGAGTATATGTTGTGAATGAGCCATTTATGTCACAAAACTCTGCTTTTTCTTACCTGTGCAGCTTGCAATTGCAATCCAGTGGGTGCTGTTGAGCCCCCACAGTGTCAAAGAGATGGAAGCTGTATTTGTAAGCCAGGATTCAAAGGGAGAAGCTGTGAACAACATCTTCACTGTCCAGCCTGCTACAGTCAAGTGAAGACTCAGGTTGGCTTCTGCTTTTATCGTGTTCTCATCCCAAAGTCATCACTCCAGCAGTCAGTTTGTATGAGAAATTTCCACCCAGCCCTCACCGGTTCTTTGGATGTAGAACAATGAGTCATGTTAATATATGCCTCCCAAACAGCTGAGTGATGTCATTTTACATCACTCTACTAGTAACAAAGCTATTCATCTCTCTCCCATTCCTCTGTGAGGGTCACAAGGGGAAGCTTAGACCACAGCCGATGTAAACATGATAAAATGTGGTTAATCATAAACATTGTTTGTTTTGAAACAAATGCAGCTTCAAATTGTGGTTAATGATACTGTTTGAAAACAGATAATCTTTGTGAAATAAATTACAGTCGGTCTTCTGTATCCACGGGTCCTGCATCCACAAATTGAATCAACTGCACTTTGTAAATATTAATGGGGGTGGGGATTCCTAAAAGCAAACCTTTCTATTCACCATTTTATACAAAGGACACCCTTGTATTATGATGGAGATGCACTATCCACAATGCTGCAGCCTTATTTTAAAACTCATGCCGAACAAGTCTTGAAGAGAAACGACAACACAGAAAGAATCACAACCCAGAAACCCAAATCACCCAAGGAGACCTTCTGCTGTGCTTTCTGCAACCGGACTTGTTTATCTCGGATTGGCCTTTTTAGTCATCAGCACGCTTGCAGAAAGTGCAGGATGAGTCCTTCCTGAATCTTCGTTTGTGAAGAAAAGCCAGAGAGAGAGAGAGAGAGAGAGAGAGAGAGAGAGAGAGAGAGAGTGTATATAATGGGACTTCAACATCCATGGATTTTGGTATCTATGGTGGTGTATGTGTGTGTATGTCTTGGAACCAAATGTTTCCAGCAGATGCCAAGGGCCCGCTGTTTATAACTTCATAAATCCATGTGCAAGTAAAAGCAATAATTTGGGTAAGAAGAAATGTTTTTTTTTCTTTTAGATGATGCAGATGTGTATCACAGCAGGCATCAACACCACAGTTGAAGATATAGGCTTAATGTTAGTCTGTGGCTAATGGAAGTTGGAAGCAAAAGTTTCCAGTCTCCTGCTCATAGCCATGCCAGAGGAAGAGGGAGCTATGAGGTCAGGGAAAGGCAAGGTTTATTCCTGTCACAATAAACCAGAGTGAGCAACTCTTGTATGTCTAGAGACTGCAGTCATCCTTCACTGGACCTCAGAGGGCCACAAGTTTTATCTTTTCTGTTTACATTTTGTAATGCAAAGGTCCCCTGTACCCACTAGGACTTTTGGCGGGCAATTCCACCATAGGTCTCCCCCCACCCCCGGCTGCTTTAGACCCAGAAGTGGCCTTTTTCCAAAACAGAAGGGGACAGAAAGGCACTTCTCTTTCACACTACACAATTATAGCACTATGACCCCACTTTAACTGCCTGGCTCCATCCTATGGAATCCTGGGATCTGAAGTTTTGTGAAATGTTTAGAATTCTCTTGGAGTGTGGGGAGGCTCTTCTCGTGCCTCACCATGCTACAAATCATGGCATTCTGTAGGACGCAGCCATGGCAGTTAAAGTGGGATCAAAATGAGAAGTTTTACTTACCATGAAAGTTCATTCTGGGCTGCATTTGGCCTGTAGGCCACACTTTCCCCACTCCTGCAATAAATCAACTTGTTGTGATGTCCAAATACAGGCAGTTAAGCATCTTCTATTCTTCTGCTTTCCTGCTTTATCACACTACACAGCCTTTCTTAACCTTTTTATCCTGGAGGAACCCTTGAAATAATTTTCAGGTCTCAGGGAACCCCTGCATAAACATTAGTCTATATACTGCTATTGCTTTCCCTCCACAATTACAATCTATTGAGGGACCCCTGGCAACCTCTTGGGGGGAACCCTATGTTCCAGGGAACTCTGGTTGAGAAACACTGCACTATAGTGTTATAGCACTATTATTCCCCTTTAACAGCTATGGACTTTATTAGACGAGCCCCTTAAAAGCATTCTTTTGCTGGCATTAAAAAATCAATTTTTATGCCAGCAAAAGAACGCCCCCCACTGCACTTACCTCTAATCCCAGCAAAGGCTTCCCCAGCAATGAAAGAGGAAGTGAACGGAGCTCCATTCATTTCCTCCTTTGAAATCCTGCGGATTATCGCAAGACTTCATCGTGCGGGAAATTTTTTAAAACAACAAAAATAAGACAGAAAAACTTTTAAAAAGCACATACACACACTTTTAAGGTCCCAAGTAAACTGGGAGGGTCATAAAAAGTGCATCACTTACCTGGCTGTCGCAATCTCACCCGGAAGTGTTCGTGCTGGACTAGCCATTGACATTGCATTGATGTGAGTACAATGGTGTGAGGTTTCACACGCTGACAATACTGGCACAAAAGCACCATAGGGGATCTATTGATGGCTTCAGCCATCAATAAAAAAACTACGGGTTTTGGCGAGGACATAACCGCAAAAGGGCGACGTTGTCTGATATGAGTGCCCTTTCGTGGTTACGTGGTGTCATTATGACACCATATTTTATGGGTCTGATAAAGTTCTATGGTTGCCTCCTGTGGAATTCTGGGGTTTGTAGTTTAGTGAGACCTAAGAGCTCTCTGACTGAGATTTCTAAATGCCCCTCCCTGAACTAAAAATCCCAGGATTCCACAGGAGGCAGCCATAGCAGTTAAAGTGGAATAATAGCGCTATAACAGTATAGTGTGATAAAGTCCTCTGCCTTTTCATATTCTATGCTTTTTGAGTTAAGACACCTCGTGTTTCCTTTTTCATAAAATGTGTAAAATACATTATCACACATTTGGCATGTGATTAATAAAAACCTGAAAAAAATTAATCTATTAATGGCTTAGTTAAATCTACTTGTGGGTAAAAGCAGCCATTTAGAAGGAAAAAAATGCTTTCTTTTGTTTTCTTAAATAATGCAAATGGGCCTAAATCCTGTTGTTAGTCCTCACTAGAGTAGGTCCATTAAATCAGTGGGATTTACCTATGTGTTGCCTCACTATTCAACAATTGATTCAATACATCTACTGCAGTTGGAACTAACCAATAGGTTGCTACCCATGTTGTGTCACAGCAGGTATAATCTTACAAAAGCATTTTGTACTGTGCATGAGAAGATGGTGAAAACACAAATGACAGTAGCTTCCAGTTTTAATTTCTAGCTATTTTAGCCCCATTCCCCCCCCCCAGGATGGTTTTTTCCTCTGTTTTCCCAAAAGGGGGGGGATTATAGGCCATTGGGGGTGGTTTGGAGAATTTGGAGGCCATAAAAAAGACCCTAGTGAACAATATGTGGTCCACAGGCTACAGTTTCATCAATATAAGCTAACTCCCTGAAGACAGTATGAACCCTCATGTGGAATTCTCTTTGAACAAAGCATATCTGGCTCTGTAAAGTATTTGAATGGGAAACTCCTAAATGTAAATTGCTCTGAGCTCTTTGGAGGAAGAACAAAGACTAATAAATCAAATATCTAAATTCTAACTATAAATTTTGAATCCCATCATCTCTCACACTTTGGGGTTCTTTAAAGGGTCTAGAACATTTCATCATGGCCAGTTCAGCTCAGCCAGTTCAGCATGCCCAGTATCAATAACTGATATTATTGATAATTGATAATAACCTTACCTTAATCCTAACCCTTACCCAAATGGTTTTGCAAGACAATCCCAACCAAATAGAAATGGTTTTGATTGCATTTTCTTGACAAAATCACCAATCAATGATTGATATACAAGCAGATCTGATTGTGCTGAACCAACCGTGCTCAACTGACCATGCTGAACCAGGCATACTGAATTGTCCCATTCCATCTTTAATGTTGTGGAGTTTCTGGCCAAGTCCTGAATGTTCCTTTTTGCATAGTGTCTACATGTGTATTTCTGTTGCTTTCTGACCTAGGTAACTTGCCTTGTTTCTAGGTTGATCAGTACCTCCAGAAACTACAGGGACTTGAAATGCTTGTCCATCAGATAAAGACCAGTGGAAACCAAGTAGATAATGCAGAACTAGAGAGAAAGATGCAAGAGGCTGAAGAGATGCTCCAACAAGTCTTGAGAGAAGCCCAGAGCTTACAAGGTGATTTGAGTCTCTTATACTTCCATAGGACTGAGATTAGAGAGGAGGAAAGTTGAAGAAAAGAAGTGCTTGAGTTCAATGTAGAAACCCATTCTTTTCTGTCTACTCAAAAGGGTGGAATTAGGTACCCGTGGTGTAAGCAGATAAAATGACTCTTGCAGGTATTTTTGGTTTTGAAGTTTCCCCTCCCTTTTCTGCTTCTATAGGTTGAGTATCCCTTATCCAAAATGTCCGACACCAGAAGTGTTTTGGATTTGATTTTGGAATACAAGTAGTGTAGTATGTACTGTATTTGCAAGGTTAGAGATAGCTGGATGTGAGGCTCTCCCTTCAAGGATGGAGAGAGATTGAGGATCTGTGTAATGGCAGGAATCCAAATGTAGTGTTCAGCGTGAATCTACATCTCTTGCTGTTTCACAGATTCTCCCATCTCCTTCCAGCCTTGCTTCTCTCCAGCCTCCCATCTCTATACAGGAGATCTCTAGGGAACCCATCAGCCGCCCTCTTCCACCTTGCAAAAAACAAAAACAAAAAAACAAGCAGGAATGCCACAGCTGCAACCTGGAAGGCAGGTTAACTGATGGGCTCCCCGGAGGCAAGAGAGCCTGAAAAATGTGTGCCTGCTGGCTGTTGCCACCTGCCCTATGCCATTTTATAAATAAGTTTTTAAAGTATCAGATTTTGGAGGATTTTGTATTTCTGGATTAGGGATGCTCAAGTTGTATATGCCCTTGGGTTATAAAAAACAAATATGAGGGACCATTTAACTGAGTTTGGCAGTAATGTGTTACAAGTAACAATATTACCTGTGATGTGTTATTGTTTGGAGTGGGCAGCAAAAGGACCATGCAAAACATGCTCATTAAATGTAGGCAGATGGTTTACTTGGCTGCTTGGAGCTAGTCAAGTAAAAACTCCTTTTTAATTCTCTTCTTCTCCCACTCAAGCCTCTGACAGGGCCTTGGGAAGCCGCCTGTCAAAAATGAAGGCTCAGGGCTTGACCTACCAGAGTCGTTTGGATGAGATAAAGGAGACAACTGACAGGCTGCAGTCTTTGGGCAAACAATACCAGAGCCAGGTGCAAGATACCAGGAGGCTAGTGGAGAGAGCTCGTGCTGATTTAGAGCAAAGCAAAACACAAATGGGAAGCATGGCAAGTATCTTCTGTTGTGTGCTGAAGAACTCCCTTGCTGGTGATGGTGATCATCATCATCATCATTCCATCATTATTAACATCATCACTTGGAAAATCTACTTTTTTGGACTGTAGCCCCCAGAATCTCCCAGCCAGCGTTGCCAGTGGTAGATATGATGTACTCCAAACAAGTCATTGTTCCAAACTCTGTGCCATAGGAGGAACATAGGAGAGTTCAATCAGTCAATCAGTACCACATTTAGATATCATAGGGTTTGATTTCAGGGGGAATTGTGTAGCTACACAGAAGCAAAGTATGTGCTTTATCACTGAGTTAGAGTCAGAAGATGTAGCTTAAAGATAGGTTTTAGTACCTGTTTCCCCTTAACAATCAAACACCCCAAGACAAAATATATGTGGTTGAAGAGTACTTTAGAATTTTGTTTCCAAGAGTGGCCATCCAAATGCATGCTGAAGGCAACAGCTTCTCATAGTATTTGCCCTCCAACTTCTGGTTTTCAGAGGTAGATACTGTCTCTCAACATAGAAGCTCTGTTTAGCTGTTATGGCTAATGTTTGCTAATAGATGCCAATCATCCATGTATTTTTCTCATGCCTTTTCAAAATCATTTGGCTTATGTTGGCTCCAGCCACCAGTAAGCCAGAGAAGGAAAAACTAATGCAAAATATGGCTGGCTTAATCATGTTAAGATTCTGGGTAGTTGGTACAGTATTTCTATCTAGAGTGGATGTGGGCAAATGTAACCCATGGGTCATATGCATCTTCCTAGAACTTTCTGAAACACATCCCCCAGCTGCCGCCACTTCCCAATTATTCCTGTACTGTCAGGAAAAAACATGTTTAAGAACAAGTTGCATGGGAAATATATGTTCTGTTTTGAAGCTCCCAAAGCGCAATTCTGCTTCAAAACAAGGTGTACTCCACATCAAAGGAAAGTGTGGCATTTTCTGCTGCCACCACCTCATCAAACTTTGGCAGTAAGTTATCTATTTTAAAGACAAATGTGGATTTTTGCTACTGTTGCCACACCACCAAAATATAATGGCAGGAGGAAATGGTCCCAAAGAGTTGGTGGAATCCACTGTTGCCCCACCACCACCACCCCAGAAGCTGTTCATTCTAGCCTGTAATATAATTATCTGAAACAACCTCTGGGGCCACCTTACCTAAAATGGTGCCTTCTAGATATATTGGATGGCTATGTTGGCTAGGAATAATGCGAGATGTAGTCCAACATGCCTGGAGGGCAGCAGGTTGGGGAAGTCTGCTGTGATATATTCTCTGTCCTAGGCTATTTTAAATTCTTCATGATCCAGAACACAGTAGCTGATGGACTTGTCCAGGGGAAGCAGCTGTCATAGCAAGGGAGAGCAAGGGAGCTTAGGTCTTATAAATAAGTTTAAAATACTAACTGGAGTAATTCTGACACTCTTCCCTAAAGTCAGAGGAACAGAATGAGCACACTTTCTTTCACTGAAGGTCAGGAACTGATTATTTCCTTTCTCTGCATTTCTGTGAGTGATCCAGGCAAGTAGGAAGAACTTGAGTACATGATAAAATGTGTTGAATTCTAGAACATTGCTTAGTATGCAAATGTTGATAGTTCTTTCCTCCCCAACTCAGATTATTCCATCTCCAGACATCCCCGGAAGTTCAAACAGTTTTTTAATCCTGGCCCAAGAAGCGATGAAGTTAGCAAATAGGTGAGTTGATCATTGTCTTTACTGGGTTGATCGTAACCCCATTCCTGTCACTTGGCCTAGCCTTGAAAACAGTAGCAGCCCAATATTTTTGAAGGGGGGAAACCCACAAGCTTTATAACAAGGAAATGCAAATATGATAGTCAAAACATATCATTTAGATAAAGAAATATAAAAAATGTTCCCGATGTCCACAGTCTCTGTGACGGAGAGAAGTCTGAGTGATGGTATGTGTGGGTGTCTATTTGGACACTGAAAAGTTGATACAATGGGAATGAAAGGGTATGGAACTTTGAGGCAGAAAAATGACTTGTCAATAAAGACAGTGTTCCCCTGCCTTCAAAGACTGATCCAACTTTTAGGAAGTCTGGATGAAGCTGGTTTAGGGTCCTTATAACTGTTAGTAGTGGCATTTGATTTTGATTTTCTGGTGGCAGTGATTTTGATTATCTGGTGGCAGTGGCATATATTTTTTTCAAAAGAATTTTTTCAACAGCTGACAAATTCTGTAAAACGTATGTGATAGGAAACAATAGTTTTCTGCTGTGTGAATAAGTCATAGTGAACCTCATGCTTGCACATTCCCCTTCCTGTCTAAGCTTCTTTTGTGTCTGGAAAAAATAGGTTTGTTAATCTTGAACAAACTGCAGTTTCCTCTGACATTCAGATTTAGGAAGCTATGATTTGTTTAAAAATGATTAATGATAACAAGCCATAATCAAACTGATGTGACAAATCCTGGCTTCTTCTGAAGGCATAATTTAAATAAGTTGTTGAGTTTGGACATTGACTTCACATATAACTTTGGTTCTGGGCATGTGCCTCTAGAGCTATTCATCTATACAACAGATCTGTGGAGAGAAAAGTATACACTATGTACACTGTATACAAAGTATGAGGTATGTGCATGCTTTGTCTCCTATTCTTTGTATGTAGAGGTTGGATGAGATTTTTGGCCAGGGAATGGACTCTGGAGGATGCTCCATTGGTTAAAGAGCTGAATCTAGCCAAGCATTTCTGTTTGGAAGGACAGAAATAGTTGCTCTGAATGCCAGAATTTCCTACACATTTTTTTCTTTAATGCTCTGCTCCCTGAAGTTAAATTGGATTTCACACTGAGAGGTTGTCTGAACAGTGAAACAAAACCTCATGGAATTCACTGGGAATCCTACCTGTCCAAATGGGATCCCGCATTAATCCACAGTATTCAGGAGAGGGGGTCCAAAATGGCAAAAACAATACTGGAAAAGCCTTTGTGGCTTTTCCCGTAGTTTTTTAAAAAACAGTGAGGGGATGCACATCCCTGCTTGTTAGGACAAGCAATTCATGTTGAATTGCTTTCCCATACAAGTGGACCCACAAAGCTGATTGGCTGTGCGAGTGGGGGCCGGGGCTTGCGGCTGCCATCTGGCATGCAAAGCTTCTGGGGGCTGGTGGGGCCAAAACCACCATCAAGACAAATCACTGCTGCAGCAAAATGCCATTAATACGAGGTACTCCAGCTTCCCCCCTTGTATAGACAAGCCCAGAATCATTGCAGAGTAAATAGTGTTTAAGAGAGATAAAGGGGATTTTCACACTGGGCCAAAATGCCCTGTTACTGCCCCGCCACCTCCTCTCCCGTTCCTGCCACGAACTAACATAAATCTTTCACACACTTACCTTAATTGCGCAGCAGGAATGAGCTCCCCCTCCCCTCGTTGACTGGCCATAAATGCAGAAATCCCAGCCATTCTCACAGTAAATTTAAAAAATACCCCCCCAAAAAACATCAAATGAGTTAACCAAGAACAAAAACACACTTTAAAGAACATAATCAAAACAGGGAGGGTAAAATAAAGGTTGCCACTTACCTGGATGTCCAGATCGTACCAGGAAGTGCTCAGAATGGACCTCCCCTCCGCGGCTGTCATTTCAGAACAGGAAAGGGGCTCCTTTTCGCACACCCGTGATTGCGTGATAGCAACGGAACAGGAGGTCTATTCATGATGAAAAATCGTGAATACATTATTACAGAACAGTCACGGGAGCAGGACGGATGCAGGATAGAATGGGGTCGACATCGTCTGAAAAGGAAAACCTTTCCCGACCATGTTCTGTTCCTGCCACAGGATATATAGCCCGTGTGAAAATCTTCAAACAATTTAGAAAGGAGTCCATGGGCCAGAATGGATTGTGGGTTCTGTAGAATTTGGAAACAGACAAAAAAAGCAGGGCTTGTGAAGAGATCTTAAATTGAGAGGTAATGTGTGTGAGAAAGGGTGTTTGGGTGAGAGGAAACAGACTTTAATAAGTGATGGTTTTGCTGTCATGTTCTATATAATCTAAGGTTTCTGGAAATGTCCATTAGTTGTTTTAGTGGCCCACCAGTGGTATGCTTAGGTATGCTTCTTGCATTGGACATACTTAAAATATTTTCAAGTAAATTCTTGTAAAGTCACTCTGGAGGCTTTGATGCTGTGTAATGTAGTTTAGGTAAGGGAGATGGAGAGATAGCAGACATGTGAATCAGCCTCTCTGTCTCCCCCACCCCCATGATTTGACCCCATTCCCAGATATTCTTTTTGCCTTTCAGCCACATGCAACTGGCAAATACCATTGACCAAGCATCCCAGGCCGCAGAAGATGCCTCCCAACAGGCGTTACGGTTGCTGCAGTCATCTGTGAGTGGGGAAGGTATCATAGCCAACTCTACACATGGGCTCCAGAAAAAGTATGTCCAAAAGAGGTGGCTTTGCATGCACTTTCGGGGCTCACATTATTGCCTTTCTCTTTTCATCAACCTCAGTTCATAACAATATGATCATTATTTTAGTGCTTGCCAGTGTGGTGGAAGCCTTGTATGCAGAGAGATGGCTTGTTTACTGCAAGATACACAGAAACAGATTGTACCCCTGAGCCACCCAGGGCAAAGACATCAAGAGTTTAGTATGCTCACACACCTTCTGGGGGCCATAAACTAGCAGGGTCAATACATGGCTGCTTTTCACTCTGATGGGAGAAAATCAGGGTCTGCCCCAAACTTTTTGCTGCCTGGAATCAAGTACTGCCTCCCTGCTGCCCTTTTGTTGATAGCTTTCTGCCTTTCTGTTCCAGCAGGCTTTTGAGAACCAACTGTTTTATATGTAAAGCACTTTTTATTTAGTGTGCCCTGTTACTTTTATTCTATGCTTTAATATGACTCTTTTTAAATGTTTTCATTCTATAGGCATTTTCATACTATTTTAATAAAGTGCTACATATGAAAGTGTTCTAGTAGAGCACAAGCTACACATGAGTCAACAGCATCAACAGTGTGATGCAGTGGCCAAAAAAGCCAGTTTGGTTCTAAACTGCATCAAGAGGAATATAGTGTCCAGACTGAGGGAACTAATAGTACCATTCTCTTCAGCTTTGGCCAGGCCTCACCTGGAATACTGTGTCCAGTTCTGGCCACCACAGTTCAAGAAGGATATGGACAATCTGGAACATGTCCAGAGGAGGGTGGCCAAAATGGTAAAAGGTCTAGAAACCAAGCCTTCTGAGGAATGGCTTAAGGAGCTAGAGATGTTTTGGTGAAGATATGAAGAATGAGAGGTGATATTGAAACCAGACATAACAGTCCCCACATTTTTAATAACTCATAAATTGGCTATATATTATAATTTGGCTTGATGTAACCTTCTACAAGGTGATGGTAAATCAGGCCTCTCTGTGCCCAGGGCTGGGGTCATGCTTACAGGCACATATAACCTAAGGAAGGGCCCCCATAAATTCCAAAGGGTCATATCCCCAGATAAGGATCATGTGGAAACCTTGAAAGATCAGGGTTAGGGTGTTTATGGGTGGTCTTCTCTGGGAAGTTTCAGGAGGTGAGATATTCACGGATCACATCATAGGTAATTTGAAATCTCATTGTCCTGCCAAATGCTGGTTTTGCCTTTCCAGTTCTTCATATCAAAAGATAGTAGCCTGTCATTCATCAGTCTTAAAATATTCCTTTCATCATGACCATTGATATATCCAGGGATCCATTGTTTAACTTTGGGAATCTCTGGCAAAATATTTGTCTTCCTCTCAAATTACCTCTCCAAGGAGAAATTGACTATAAATATCACCCCACAACTCCATCTTGGTGTGCACAGACCTCTTTCCTCGCGTCTCCATGCTAGCCTGTGTTTCCGACTCCTCCTCTCTTCCTAAACCCTCTCTCTATCTCGCTTGTTGCCAGTCAGGTGCACAAACCTCTCCCGTTCCTTTTACTTGTTAGTCTGTGGCATCAATTCCCCTTTGTTTCCCCTGTTCTTTGTGCCTATCACTGCTTGAATGTCTCTGTTCTTTGGATTGGTGCCGTACATTAGAGCTGAGCATCCCTATGATCTATTCCCCATCCAAATATTTCCTACTATCTTCGATAGCCTTGTGTGGGTGTTTGATACCTGTGTGTTGGTGTGAATACTGTTTAGACTTTTTTCAGTAAAAACCATTTTAGTTTATTTTTGTTTCCTGATGTTGAGTCTCTTCAGTGAGTACTGGTATACACAGGTAAAAGACCCTACGGTTACCCACCCTCTTGCATGCCAATTTGAGCTAATTAAAATTCCCCCAAATTAGATTTGGACATGTGTGGAAATTCCATGGACCTCTGCAATTCATGTAACAATACAATAGCTATCTTTAAATATTTGAAGGAGTGTCATGCTTGTTTTCTGCTGCTCTAGAGACTAGGAGACAAACTGATGGATTCAAATTACAAGAAAAAAGTGTTGGAAGCAAAGAGACACCAACACTTGTATAAAATGATTATTGAGAGAGGGGAGTCTAGAGAGTGCCTCCCTTTTGTTTCACTTCTCTGTATCTTTCTTTGATCTGATGTGCTCAAGCTTTTTGCTTCCTTTTTATTTACAGAGGTCACGTCCCCTTCTTTGAAAAGTTAGTTAGTCTCATTGTTGGACTAGATAGCCCTTGCAGTCCATTTCAGCTCTTTGATTCTATGGTTCTATGGGTATGTAAACTCCTTTGCTACAGCAAGGGATGCATCTCAGAATAGGGATGCTCAAAAATTTCTGTAATTTGTTCATAAGTATCATGGAATACTTGTATGCTTTGGTCAAAAGTAACCATGTCAAAGGAAAACAGAAGGCCTCCTTCGTTAGATGATGGGTTGCTAAAATTGATGGAGCTACAAGAAATGGACAAACTTGCTTATCTTGTAAAGGACACATCATTATATAATCACGCTGAATGTTGGAAGCCACTTAGAAAATTCTTGGAAATGAGATGGGGCCTTAAACTATGACAATATATTGAGCATCATATTTAACTGAATAGTGACATTAAGTAATGAGGAAATGATTTATTAACTATTGAAAATACTACATTTCATTAAGAGTGGTATTTAGTATATATATTAGACAGTATATATTAATCAATCTAAGGAATTTTTTTAATGATGTTCTGTTTTAAGGAATGGAAATGTATGCATAAAGAAAATCGTAGTAACTGGTGGGTGGGAAGTTAAATAAAAAGGGGCAAATAATTATGTGTGCTAGATTAAGCAGAATTAATAATATGTCTGGGTTCTTTTTCTATGGGTAAGAACCTGCTATAAGTATAACTGTATAAACGCACAAAGAAAATCACAACAAAGATGATAAGAATATGTTATGTTTGTATGCTTATGAATATTTGTAGTTCTCAATATCTCTTTGTGTATGATAAAAAACAGCTTTTTTATGTTATTGTAAGAATTATTTTATAAAAATAAATTTAAAAAAAGAAGTAGCTATGTCAAAAAAGATACACCCAAATAGGGATCACTTAGTCCTCTCTTTAGTTTACTCTAAAAGTTACTGGGGTGATGTACTGTGGGGTCGCTAAAGGAACATAGCCTCACACTTTTAGGCTTAAAAACCATCTTCTCCTGTTTTCAGATATGATGCAGTAAAGCTGCTCTCAAGTGAATTGGAAGCTGATGCTGGCAGGGCTGCATCTGATGCTGACAGGGTCTACCAGGGTAGCCAGCTACTGTTTGGCTCTCTGGCACGTTTACCAAAGGTTGACACAAATTTCTTTCAGGTGAGCTCTGTGTCTCTGTGCATGCAGGCACACATTTGTATGTTCCAAGAGATTTTGAGGAACTCTTCTCCATTTTAGTTAATTAATGCTTTCATTTCTTCAGTGTGGGGGATGGTGGAAGAGGTGGAGAGAGTCTGTGGGGGATAGATATGATGAAAGTCTCTAAACAATTCCTTCTCTTTACCCTCCTCTGATGTTTTAGGAAGAAGCCAGTCAGCTCCGGCAGAAAGCAGACTCTTTATCAGGCTTAGTGGAAACTTTAATGGTAGAATACAAACAGCTACAAGGCAACACCCAGAACTGGGAGGAAGAGATGAAAGAGGGGTTGGAAAAAGGACAAAATGACCGACTGGTAATGTACATCCCTCTTAATCAACAGGGAGATTTTGTTAGGCAGTGGGTTCTGGCAGCCATAAAATCCTTGCCCCCAGTGGCAACCCATGGTCTCGGGTATGCACCTCATACTGCCACTGCAGTTTTAGGCATCCTCCTGCTCGGACTACGGACTGCCAATCCTTACCTTTTTAACAGAATTTCATTCATGGATTTCTCTGCCAGTTACCAATTTATGGCTTGTATGTTTTCCTCTGAGAGCCAGTGTGGTGTAGTGGTTTGACTGTTGGACTATAACTCTGGAGACCATGTTTGAATCCCAACTTGGCTATGAGAAACCACTGGGTGACCTTAGGCAAGTCACATTCTCTCAGCTTCAGAGGGAGACAAAGGCAAATCTTGCCCCAAAAAAGAGCCCATAATAGGTTTACCTTAGGGTCACCATAAGTTGGAAATGACTTGCAGGCACACAATAACAATGTTTTCCTGATACACAAGGACTAAAAACATTCCTTAAAATAAAACATAGATTTGGAAGGTAGAGGACATATTTCATGTCCTGCTATTCAGAATCAAACAAGACAAATTCTAAACCCTTAAAATTATCAGTTACCTGGACTTTAACTGTAAATGGTACCGGACCATCTGATTCTTACTTAGTAAGCAACAAAGGCAGACTTACAGTGCCAGATGTTGGCATCCATGTCAGTGTGGAGGTGAATCCATTCCAGGTTTTAATCCGAACTATACAGGAGCTATCCAGCATGCCATACCCTATTCCTGAAGTAGATTCAGCACCTTGGTTAGCTCCTTTAAAGTTTGAACTAAAACCCAAAGCAGATCACTGCCTTATTGACAGGGAAGCACCAGCTGCCACTGTCCTCTCTTACATTGCATAGTTGTTTAACAGTGAGTTGTGCGAGTAGGGTTGTATTTTCATACTGTGTCTTTAATTTGTCTTCTTGTCTTACTGCCTTGTTGCAGCTGTCAGGCCAACTGTTGTCTCGTGTCAACTTTGCCAAGAGTAAAGCCCAACAGGCACTGAGTGCTGGCAATGCCACCTTTGATGAAGTTGATAGCATTTTGAAGAATTTGCAGGGTGAGTTGCTTAAAATCTAGATCATGGTCTAGGTCATGGCAGGCTTGTAAATGAGGAGGTAAAATGTAGAATTGGTTGGCTGGAAGACATGCCAAGTGTAGAATTGGCTTTAATGCTTAGCATTTGACAATAACATTAAATTATCTGTCAAAAACATTTTGGACATCAATAATGTAGATCAGGGAAATATATGCAAATAACCTCATGTGGTGTGCTCTTTTCTGGATGCAACATTATCGTTTTAAGAGAGACTAGGTCATAAGGAAAAGATAGACGAGTCAAAGAAGAAGAAGTGTATGCAACCCAAGGACAGTGTGATTGTTTGGATGGAATGGGGAAACTTTAGACGTATACATTTTATAGCCCTGTGACTCAGTGATTATGTTGACATACTACTACAGCAATTCCTTATTCACAGAATAAGGAGATTTTCAGACACCTCTTTCAGCGTCTTGCCGTGCAAGGAGCCTCCAGAGCAGTAATGAGGCTGCTGTGCAGCAAGGGGTCCATTTTGGATGACACCATTTCTCTCTCGGCAGTGTCTGTGACTCTTGCAGCTAGCATTGGAGGCGGCCGTGCTGTTTTTTACTCACGGACAACTTCCATGAGTGAAAAACAGCGCGGCCGCCTCCAATGCTGGCCGCAAGAGTCACAGACGACGCCGAGAGAGAAACGGTGTCGTTCAAAATGGACCTCTTGCCGCGCAGCAGCCTCGTTACTGCTCCGGAGGCTGCTTGCGCAGCAAGACGCTGAAAGAGGCGTCTGAAAATCTCCCATGAGTGGGGTTGTATCTTAGAAATCACATTGCTCCTCCATTTGTATGATTTGTTTTGAAATCTCTAGCAACGTTAGCAGCTACAAACTCTCTGCATTCATGAAGGTTTCAAGATGAGAACCTGGCTCCATATTCATTCCTTATTCTCTATGTCTGATCAGATCTGGAGATGAAGAGTGGGGTCTTTTCATTAGAAATACCCCTCCTCACTGGAAATGTCTTAATGGACCAACCTCATTACACAAGCTCAGTCCTCACCTTTTTGAACCTAGAAAAAACATTTTTTAATTCTTGTGGACATTTGGTGGTATTAGCTGAGTCCAGGAGGACTGGATATTTTATCTGCTGCTTTTTAGGTGTTTGCAGTTAGAATTTTGCTTTCAGATTGAATTGTTGAGCTGATTTTTAGCTGTAAATATTTCTTTAGTGTGTTTTTCCCAGAGCTTGGAAAAGTTATGTTTTTTACACTATAGCTCTCAGAATCCCTTGCTAGTGGCCAGGTTGTTTGTGGGAGTTTGTGAGCAGTAGTCCAAAAATGTATTGTTCCAAGCTCTGGTTTTTAAGAAGTTTTATATATGTTTCAAATAAGCTATTGTTTTGGTAAGTTTCCCTGAGGTCCTCTGGGCTATGTATCAAGGTATATATCAAATCAATCAATATTTTCCATCTGCACTGAATGATCAAATTATACAGTTAGAACGGTTCTTGGAAACCTCTAGTCCAGCCTGGGCTTAGTATGGGAACTCTAGAGCTAGGATGTCACTGGGAGATGGCTGTGCTTCCTTTGCTTTGAGACATCCTTGTTCTCTGCCTCTTAGCTCCAAAGTGTTGGATAACTTAACAAATCTATGGTCATCCACTCAGTGATCTTGGCTCTGACTTCTGCTCCCTTTTCTCCCCCGATGCCCTACAGATACAGATAGGGAAGCTCTCAGTGCTGATCTGGTTTCTTATTTAGATTACTTTTCTCCCCCTTCTGCTTGTAGAGTTTAATCTTCAAGTAGGAAACAAGCAAGCGGAAGCCAAAGATGCCATGCAAAGGCTTTCTCGTATCAGTAGTATGGTTGCCAGTGCTAATGAGAAGACAAGGCGTGCAGAAACAGCCCTGGGCACTGCCGAAACAGAAGCTGGAACAGCCAGAAGAATGGCTGGAGAAGCAAAGGAGATTGTTGGCAGCATTGATCAGGTAGAGGGGGAACAGGGAAAACAAAATAAAAAAATGGGTGTGGGGATGACTGTCACTGAACATTGATCATTTGAACAAAACCCTACCTAACCCTGGAGGTTTACTTTGGGTGACACTTTGTTATTCAAAACTGTATCAATGAATGCAAGGAAACACAGGCTTACAAGAGGTCAGTTAGTCAGAATCTGGGCATTTCCTGTTGCTCTTAGTATCTCTGATTTGTAGAATCTCATTAATATCTGGCTGTTGCAGTTGCTCACTCTTTTGCAATCTAGCCCATGAGTCCGTTTCTTAAAATGTGAGAACCTGTGTGTGGTGCACTCCTTAAAGTACTAAATTGGGACTTGGGAGGCACAAGTTCTAATTCCCACTGAGCTGTGAAACTCATTGGGTGACCTTGGGCCAGTCACTCCATCTCAAGCTGAACTACATCTGAGGGATAATGTAGATGGAGGAGAACTGTGTATGCTGCCTTGAAGCTCAATGGAGGAAAGGGAGGTTATGAATATAAGTAAATAAATGTGTAACTACCCCAAATGCTTGTCTTATTGTGTTCCCATCACAAGGGATCGCCTGCACGTTTGTGCTCTTTTTGTTCTTGCTTACTCAGGAGATAGGACGATTGGCTTTGGAAGCCAACAGGACAGCAGACAGAGTTCTAGTCCTGGAGCAAGGTATTGTTTCTCTGCGGAAAGAGACAAGAGATGTGGAAAATGCATTACAAAAGAAGACACTGGAGGTTGACATGGATGCCACCATGGCTCAGGAAGTGAGTTTGTAACCCTTTCCTTTTTTATGCAAAGGTCTTTTGAGAAATCTGCTTAGATAAGAATGCCTGCTAATACTTTTCTTTGCTGTCATCAGGCTCTCCAAATGTCCCAGAAAGCCAAGATGGAAGCAGGCAGTGCTGGGAGAGCTGTCCAAGAAATGCTTAGTATCCTAGAAGATGTTTTACGAATGATGGGTAAGAGACCTCTTGATTACCTATTGGGACTGCAACCATGAATTGGTTAATCAGTAGGAGCCAGTTCAAATACATAGCTGTGTTAGCCTGGAATTTCAGTAAGCAGGGAGATCTTGTAGCACCTTGGAGACTAAGGAGATTATCAGATACTGCAAAAAGCCCAGGAGGAACGTGCAAGGACGACGTTACTGTATCATGAATGGGTCCCAGTTTCAAACAACATCATCCTCGCATGGTCACCCTGTGCTGCAGCCATGAGTAAGGCGTTGCTTTTCATTGATAGGACATCCTTGTCAATTGAAAGTTACACCTTATTCACAGCTGCAGCACACACTGAGCACGTGAGGATGACAATGACATCTGAAACCAGGACCCGCTCACGGTACAGTAACATCACCCTCGCGTGCTTCTCTTGGGCTTTTTGACTGAATCAGATAATGTCCTAACTGAGATTTCTTTCTCTCAATTAGTTTCAAAGGTGCTACAAGATCCCCTTGCTTACTAGTAGGAGCCAGTTATTGTAGATGAAGGCACATTTTAATTGATGCAGGTGAAAATTAAAACTGACTTGATAGTTTTTTGAGGCCCTTTTGGTTTTGGGATGTTATATTTTAATGGAAAAGGAAAAGAAATAAAGGTGGTCTTTGTAAGGTAGCATGTATCACATCCTCTTCAGCATCTCAAAAAGACATCTCTGTTGAAATTTTGATGATACACAAATATAATCAATTAAAATAGTTGATTTAATGCTCTGCAAAGTCTTCTCACTATTGATACTCCTATGTATTTGTTCTTGATCTATTGCCTAAATTTTTAATGATTAGGTAGGCACTGACCTTTAGTTTGTGTAGATCTGGAGGAATCTGAAAGTGGATCTGAAAGTGAAGAACAATTCCCAAACTTGGATCCTCAAATGTTGGACTAACTCTCCCTGAATTCTCAACCTCTGGCCATACTGGTTGGCCTTCTTGAAATCAGGGGAAATGTTCAGAACAGTCTCTCACACAGATACATAGCAATAATACTTTTTTCCTTGTTTTTTTTTTTTTTCAGGCTGTGAGGCTCTGTTCTGGAATACTTTCTTTTGGACGTTTCACCTGCATCTGTGGCTGGCATCTTCAGAGAATGGTTGGGTAGGAGTGTATCTGGACTTATATATGCTGTGAACCCCTGTTGGGGAGTATACGTAAATTTGTGTAATTGAATGGTTCATTTCTGGGTATAGAAATGCAAGGCTCGTTAGTGTCTGTTTGGCTAATGGTTGGTTGATGAGTCATTATGACACTAATGATGGGCCAAACAGACACTAACGAGCCTTGCATTTCTATACCCAGAAACTAACCATTCAATTACACAAATTGACAGATACTCCCCAACAGGGGTTCACAAGCATGTAAACTCCACATACACTTCTACCAAACCATTCTCTGAGCCAGCCACAGATGCAGGCGAAACCTCAGAAAGAAACTATTCCAGAACATGGCCTCACAGCCTGGAACGAACCCAAGGAAAATCTATGGATGCCAGCTGTGAAAGCCTTCGACTTCACATTACTTTGGTTGTTTGTTCTGAAGTGAAATTAGTTAAATTCAAGGGAAGAGGTCTTCACATACCAGAAGTTGCTTTATTAAAAGAAACCTTTCTGTTAAAAGTGTTTAAGGAGATTAAAAACAGAAAAGTAAAACTTACAACACTAAAACCCATTGAATAAAAGCACATCCAATAAAAACACATTGGGGAAGAATAGGAATGGCATCACTCAACAGATTAAAAACCCATTTGAGGAGCAAACCAGCTTAGATGCCAAAAGGCTGCCTGAACACACATGTCTATGCAACTTGGCAGAAGGACAGCAGAAATGTAACTAGACTAGCCTTCCTGGCTGGGAGATCCAAAACCTGGGAGCAGCCACCAAGAAGGATATCCAATTTCAAGAAGTGCTACAATTAAGCCTGTGACTAATGGACAGCTGGACAGCAACTTAGGATCAAAATGAACAACCAGTTTATCACATTTTCACAGAAGTGTCCCCCAAACAATGAAAGACATCTATTAGTCATAACATGCAATTTCTCCATCTGTATATCATGTATATATTTTATATGCCATGTTTTGTTTTGTGATTGGTCACTGGAAAGAAAATATGGGTTTAATTTACAAGTCTTATTGCTTAGGCACATACCTCTGAATAAATTCTGCAGGGGGAGAATAGTTTAATTGCAGGAATACACATCTTAACATCTAATTTGAGACAGACAGACAGATAAACAGACAGAATGGCTGGTTGACAAAGCAGGAATTTTTAAAATTGAGGGGAGATGGGACCTGAAGGCAATAGCTGCAACAGATTAGAATTCTTTGGTCCTGACTCAACTAGGTTGGCACACAGGGGAGATTTTCAGACAGGCAAAAATCGCTCCTTGCCGCGCGAGCAGCCTCCCGAAACTGCTGCGCGGCAAGGGTCTTCTTCGGACGACGCTGTGCCTCTGGCGAAACCGTCCGTGTCACTTCCGTGAAGCTTGGGACGGCTCCGCGTCATATTTCAAGCACGGAGGCTGCCCGTGCTTGAAATATGACGCGGAGCCATCCCAAGCTTCACGGAAGTGACACGGACGGTTTCGCCAGAGGCACAGCGTCGTCCGAAGAAGACCCTTGCCGCGCAGCAGTTTCGGGAGGCTGCTCGCGCGGCAAGGAGCGATTTTTGCCTGTCTGAAAATCTCCAGGGACAACCCATGAGTAGTGATTGCTCCTTCAGCCTACTTGAAAATGAAAGATGCACATTTAGAAAGTTTTGCTTATACTTAAACGCTCTTGTTTCCCTTTCTTTTGCAGACCGACCTGAGGCTGTGGATGATGAAGGTGTGAACCTGCTTGAGATGAATCTCAGTAAGGCCAGAATAAGACATAATCAGTTAAAAGAACTGATGTCCCAGATGGAGCAGACAGCCAGCCGGCAAAAACTTCAGATCCAAACACTGGGGAGGAGCATTACAGAGATCCTTGCAGATATCAAGAACCTGGAGGAGATACAGGACAATCTCCCTCCAAAGTGTTACAATGTACAACCCATTGAGAGACCTTGAAGCTTTGTGAGGTAGGGGAAGCAAACTGTCATGTATTCCTTTTGCCAGTGCTTGGATGCAGCATCAAGGTCAGGCAAATTATTTGGGAGGATGCAAGAGATCCAGCCCTCCTTAGGCTTCATGTGATCTCCACTGAATAGACTCTTTTCAAGTTGCATCATTGTTGTATCACTGTCATGCAACCATTGCTTGGATGGGACAGCCCTGAAGAGATAGCTATTCTAGTTGACCCCGTCCCGGGGAGCAAGAAATAAACAACCAAGCTGCATGATGAAGAAAGTGTCCTGACTTAGTATGTGGACTCTGTCCAAAACTTGGATCCAATAGCTGAATCTGGACTCCCTGCTATATTTCATCCACCTTTCTCCAAAATTCGGGAAAAATGGATGTTATACTTGGAGCTTAGAAGAGTTATTTTTTGGACTATAGTTCCCAGAATCCTCAAGGCCCTATGGCCAGTGGCCATGCAGGCTATGGGAGTGTGGGATGTATAGTCCAAAAATGTAAGTCTTCCAAGCTCTGTCTGCATCCTGTTAAATTAACTGTCCCCAATTGTCAACTGTTTTTTTTACCATGAATAGCTCTTAACTTTCATTTCTTCCCTCAGTATCCCAGAAAATGCTTTTCCTTAAGAAAACTTTACACAGTCATTTGTGAGTGGGGAAGGTATCATAGCCAACTCTACACATGGGCTCCAGAAAAAGTATGTCCAAAAGAGGTGGCCTTACACAGTATCTCTGTATGTTGTTAACATTAATAGAATAAATTTAAGGTTCTGAAAACATATCTGTACAACAGAATTTAACTGGTTTAATAGCCATTACCTCAGACCAGGGATTCAGGAGATCTAATTCTATGGGGCTCAGATAGAGATGTCTAATAGAGTGCCCAGTATTTTGATCAAACTGCCACACCTAGAATCCTTTCTCAGTGCCTTTCTAGAAAAAGTTTACTATGTCCATTTTGTTCATTTTCTTCCAGTTTTGCTATTCAGTATACAGGGATGGGGCACTGTTTGTGGTTAATGAACCAAGTCCAGGATATATTTTCAAAATATTGAGGTGTTGAAAAGATGGAATGAGCTCCAGAGTGGTTTGCAGGAAGAACTACCTATCCTATCTCCATGTTTCAAACATGAGCCTAGTCAAAATCATCATGGCCTGGTCAGGGGTGGGGGAACTTCCTGTGGGGAAGACAATATCTCACAGGATTAGTCCATTGGTTTTTAAAGCATGTGTTTGGATTATTACAATGTGTGTGTCAAACAGGTGTTCTAGAATGTACTTTTTAAAAAGTGATTCAACTCCTTGCCTTCAAACAGTGTGTCATAGACAAGTATAAAGGTGCTATGTATTATGTATTATTGATGAGGGAGAAAGCCCAATAAATAATGAATTAACATGGTTCAAAAAGGTTGTCATGTTTATTTCTTAATTCTGTTTCTCATTCTGGAGACTTGGGAAAAAACTAGTAGGGAACCTCATTCTGGAGACTTGGGAAAAAAACTAGTAGGGAACCTGAAATTTGAATAAATTGAGATATCCAAGAAATTGATGAAAGAAAGTGTTTTGTGATTGCTATGCACCCACAGTTTGAGTTTCCCAGCATTTTGTGGTTTATTACACACCATGACTTTAATCTAGTGAACTTCATTTCACTGTGGTTTGGGATTAACTTCTAATGCAATATGAGGAACCTCCCCTATTAAGGAAAGAAAAGAGGAGCAGGAATATGAAAACCTTGCATCTCTACCCGTAGAGAAAGAGCCTCCAATAATGGGTTAACCTGCCCACCCAGGTAAGGCAAGGGATCATGTGACCTAAATTAGGTTTTTCCCCACTGATTTCCTAGCTCCTCCAAGCACGACTTTCACCCTGCCTTTATCCAGAACAGGTTGTACCAGAGCTCCCCTGGTGTTTCTGTCAAGATACTAGGACATACAGTAGTTAGATTTATTCTATGAAGATCTGTGATGTAGCAAACAGTCTGAACAGATCTGGAGAGCTAGCAGCAGTTGCAAATGTATCAATATTGATGAGCTGTAGCTCTGGTGCAGAGCTGACTGGGGGAGGTGCTAAGAACTCTACAGAGCTGGGTTTTTAGTTTGTCCTATACAGTTGAACTGAGTAGTTCTGTGTTGGATTTCATAGTGAAGATGTTTTCTCTTGAATGCTGTATATATCTGTAAATACTCTTCATTATGCCCAAGTAAAGAAAAGAAGTTTATTTTAGACACAAAGCTATGTATGTGTGCGTTTATTCTGATGCCTGAAGGAACAACACTCTGCTGTCTATTTTATGCTACTTGGGACCTGTTTAGGTTCCCAGTGCACCTGACAGTTTCTTGGCTTCTTCAGTTAGGACTGTACCACACCAGCATGTGACATCAGAGTAATTGCGCTCTGGAAACAAACAGGAACATACCAGTTTGAAAACACTTCCTATCACACTTCCTCTGCAATCCTGTGATTATTCTCCTTTGGTGATCCATGGTCCCACACATGCTCTTCTGCGGTGCCTTGCTAGCCCTCCCTCCCTCCCTGTGTATGCCATCCTTGGCACAGGGCAAAACAACATTTTTAAAAGAAAAGAAATAGTAAAGAAAAAAACCCCAAGTAAATGTTATGTCAGTCTGCTTGGGAATAGCGAGAAGGTGAGGAGGAGAGGGGAAGAATCATGGCCACTCAGATGACTGCCAGTATCGGAACTGCAGCGAAAGGGACCTATCACATGAGAGGAGAGCTGGAATAGCAGCCATATGGGCAGCAATTGATAGGATTTCCCAATCAATGAAAAGCTGCCTTCCACCAATAATTGTAATGCAAATCGTCAACAGAAGGGACATGACATCATGTGATAAGCCCCAGCAAATGATGTGGTTATCCAGCTCCAATTGCGATTTACTATTTAGTGTGATTAAGTCCTTATTCTCTTTCATACCTTCTTTTTTGTGTGTTGTTTTGGTTGTTATCTTAAGAAAAAAGAATCTTTTCCTTTTATTCGGTTAAATCCATGTACCTTTCTTAAACAGTGTTTTTTCTTGTTAATTTTTAATAATGGGGAAGGCTTCAGGGACATCATCCCCTCCTGTGGGTCCAAATCAGTTTGTCTAAGCATGCCCATGTTCCTAAGGGAATAGGAGCCCTCTTACCTGCCTCCCCCAGGAGCCATAAAGAGGCATGTCCACTAGCCTGCCTCCCTGCCACGCTTGCCTCCTCCACAGCCACCTACACCAGTGACGTGGCAGAGGTGACTGTGTTGGGGGTGAGCTTCTTCATTTCCCTTACTGCTGAGGCTGCCTCCTCTGGAGACCCCTCTGCCAGTACAGCAAAGTGTGCTACACACTTTCGCCTTTTGAGGAACCCGATCTCAGTTCAGCCTTTGACCCTGTTGTGGCTAAGAGGATGAAGATCATGGCATCTGCCCTTAAGGAGTGTGAAGAGGAGGATGGCACGTCTTTGGCTGCTTCTACCTCAGCTATACTTCATGATGGCTCTGCCATTTTGCCTTCAGTTGACCCTTCTATGAGGTGAAATTTTGGTGCCAAAATAAAGTAAGTCTCTACCCTTTAAACAATTCACACCGACCTGTTGTGATGGCCATTTTAGCTATCAATCTCAACTTGGCAAAGTGCTAGTTTCCATCTTTGCCAGTTCAGGTTCCTAATTCTTTTTGTCTATGCGAGTTCCTGTGGAGAATCAGTCTGCTGGCTTCAAAAAATCTCTGATATGGTGATGGAAAAGATTCTTGCTTCCACTCAGTCACATTCTCTGACCCATCCTCCTGCCAAAAAGAATTAGATCCTCACATTCCAAACCTGCCTCTCCCCCTTTATTGTTTGTATTAATCCTGCCTCTCCTATTCCTCCAAGGAGGAAAACATTTTATTTATTTATTTTAAAAAATGTCTTATGCAATATCCCTGAGGGTTCAGGAGTCTTCATCTGCCCCACTCTTTTGAGTAAGAGCTTGCCTCCTCTCCAGATATGAGGGAGTTAACAGGGCCTACTCAGTCTGATCTCATGGGACTATCAGAAGTCTGATTATGGTGAACAGGATGGAAGTGTGAAGGAAAGACACTTTAATTCCAGATTGTTTTACTCTCCTTTTGACTAAGACTTTGGACTTTTTCAGACGTCTCAAATACAACGCAAGCAGCCTCATCGCGTTGCAAGGCTGCTGCGCTGCAGGGCGTCCCTTTCGGATGACGCTCTCCCCTGCCGGTACTGTTGCGGTACTACGGGGACAATTGAGCATCATATTTCGCCAGTTTTTAATCACAATCAACTTTCGTGAGTAAAAATCGGCAAAATATAATGCTCAAATGTCCCCACAGTACCGCAACAGTACCGGCAGGGGAGAGCACCATCCGAAAAGGACGCCCTGCAGCGCAGCAGCCTCGCAACACGACGAGGCTGCTTGCGTTGTATTTGAGACGTCTGAAAAAGTCCTTTATCTACTTGTGGGTTGCAATATACTCTGGGCAAAGAGATTCAGCCTTATTTCTCTAGGAAGGAAATTCTTCTCAGGGGATTTCTAGGTTTCCACAACCTAAGGCAATGTCTAGAATAGCACCCCTTTACAGCTGACTTTGAGAATCTAGTCAAGCTGGAGTGGAATTTCTCACTTGCAGGATGAGAAGGACATTAACCTAGTCAGAAGCTTACACTCCTTTTCAGCTGTCCTCATGGGGGTACTAATTCCAAAGGAGGGAGACTCCTCCCTAAAAGATCCCAATGAGAAAAGGGTGGATACTGCTCTCAAGAGGGCTCATGAGCCAGTGGCCTTGTCCACTCATGCTTCTAAAGTTATATAATGTAATGCAATTTATTAATGCTCAGACAATAGGTTATTCACATACAAAATAAATAAGTAGAATTTAAAAGTGCAACAATATTAAAATACTACATAAAAAAAAAGAGCATATAGAGTCTATACCATTTTGAGAAATTAGAGTTGTTAATAGCCTGTTTGTCCAGTTGAGTACCATGGTCAAAAATGTATTCATGAAACTTCCCTTTTGAATCTTTCAAGATAGAAAAATTATCCAGTGGAGTAGGATATGATTGAAGTAACTTGTGATACCTTGCGCTCCAAACTTTGCATTTTGCTAGCTGTTCAAAACATGACTTGGGGAAAGCCCTGACTGAGGAATCTTTTAAAATTCTCCAGTAGTTAAATAAAATAAAATGAAGATCTAATGGAAGGTCAACCAACCTCTTCCTGAACTAGAGCTGCAGAAGTCCCAGGTGGAAGTATTAAAAATGAGAAATATATTCTGAAGGGCCTCTAGTTTGGCCATCTGAGAGTCATCCCATCCCTGGACGGTGACACCATACAGAATCTGGGCAATGACTTTGCTCTGAAGTATTTTCACAACTAGAACAACCAAGTGACCCCCTACAGTGTTGTGAAATCTAAGGATTCCTCCAATAGATCTCAAAGCCACTGATCTAGTAGCTTCTATATGGGGTTTCCAGGAGAGGTTTTCTGTAAAATAAATGGCATGGTACATAAATTCTCCTGGCATTATCCAATCTGATTATCATTGATAGACCATCAAAAGTTAGAATGTCTTTTTCCTAACACCATCACCTCTGTTTTAGTATAGTTAATGTTCAGCTTATCTTTAAAATAAAATACACTGAACTTAGAGAGTAGCCTTTTCAACCTAGGCAAGTAAATGAAATTAAAACCTTATCAGTGTTTAAAAAAATAGAAACCTTTGACTCAACTGAGATAGGAAAAACTTCTGGGCCAGACATTGCTGGGATTATGTTGTTCAGGTATAAATTAAGAGTGATGGGACACCCTTGTTTTATTCCTTTATTTATGGGTTAATGAGTTAATGAAATGGAAATTCCAACTTTTCTTCTAGCAGTTGTATTGGAATAGAGTTCCTTGATTAGAAACAATAGGTGGTTACCTATATTAGTATCGATCAGTTTATGCCACAATAGGTTTCTATCAATTGAGTCAAAAGCTGCTGCTGAGTCAACAAATGCAACAAATAAATGCTTGATTGTTGTTGTTGTTTACCTTCCAGTCATTTCTGACTTCTAGTGACACTAAGGTGAATCTACTATGGGGTTTTCTTGGCAGAATTTGTTCAGAGGAGGTTTGCCCATGCCTTCCTCTGAGGCTGAGAGAGTGTGACTTGTCCAATGTCACCTAGTGGGTTTTCATGGCCGAGTCCATGACCACACCTTGGTCTCCAGAGTCAAAGTCCAGCACTCAAACCACTACACAATGCTGTCTCCCAAATGTTTGGTACATGACCTGAAGCAATATGCAAATACAGATATCTAGATTCTAGAACAACAAACTTCTTTAATAGAAAAAATGACTTTATTAAACTTTTGAAAGAGAGATGTGAAACAAAAAAAATGCAAATGGAAATTCTGTCTTGGCAAAAGTGAAAAAAACCGTTAGGATTAAATGCAATTTAGGCAACCAGGGACTGATTATTCTAGATCTATCTGATTCAGTTTGTGCTGAAAAGATGACTGTCTCTCTCATATCAGACATTTAACTAAGCTTGGTTGCAAAGTAATCTTTGACAACAGAGGCACTCATGTCTATAGAAATGGCCAGCTAGTGATGAGAGATCTCTCTGAAGATAACACTGAATATTCAAAAGTGCAGTGGGCCCTTCAAATCTTCAGGGGACCTTGCACGGATACCAAAAAACACAGATGACCACATCCCTTATTATTAAATGGTGGTGACATGAACATGGACACTTCAATATGTCCACATTCACATCGCCACCATTTTATAATATGGGATGTGATGATCCATGGTTGGTTGAATTCACGGATCTGGAACCTGTGGATCTGAAAGGGCCCACAATAAGTGTTCTGCAGGTTTGCAAACAGAGACAATGCATTAATTTGCTTCACAGAAGATTTGGTTACAAGGATCTGGAAGCTATTTCTCAGATGTTGAATGCAGGACATGCTAAAGGCTTGAAAACTAAATGTTGTGGGAGTGAAGAGAATAAGTGTAGATGTTGCATTCAAGCAAAGGGGCCCCACTCCACTTTAGTCAATGCACAGAGAGGTAGGCAGAACACCCCCTAGAGTGATCTACAGTACTGTTGGATCTTTACCAGTTCCCAGCATTGGAGGGAAGAGAGATTCTGTGACCTTTGTTGATTCATACTCAACATACTATTTGATGGCAAACAAGTATGAAGTGTTTGAGAAACTCAAAGACTATGTTGCAATGGTCAGCAATAAATTTGAGAGAAAACCTCAAGCCTTGTGTACAGAAAAGGGAGCTGAATATGTAACCAGAGAGATGGCTGATTACCTAAGAAGGTATAGTGCATGAAATTAGGTTCACTCCTGAACAGAATGGAGTAGCAGAAAGGAAAAACAGATCTCTTATGGAAATGGGCAGATGCATGCTACTGGATGCTAAATTGCCAGAGAAATACAGGAGAGAAGCAGTATATATAGCTAACTATCTGCAGAACAAACTCACAACCAAATCAGATTCATTTTCAGTTATGGAATGGCAGGAAACCCAACCTGTCTCACATTAGAGTTTTTGGATCTAAGACCTATGCTTATCTTCCTAAAGCCCAGAGGTCTTTAGCTGAACTGCAACTATGAAGAAGAAATGCTTGTTGGCTATGTCCAAGGCACCAAGGGCTGGATCCTGGATCCTGCCATGGACAGTGTCACAATACACAGCGTGGCATAGTTTGATGAAAGTGAGAAGCCTAATGAAGGCACCAGTCATACAACTGAACTTTCTACCAGAGAGAATCAGTGCACGCCGAACCCAAACAGCAGATCTCTGAAAGCCCAGTCATAACAGCCAAGCAGATGCAGAAAAAAATACAGCATCTGGACAAGAGGTGAGGTGCTCAGAGAGATCAAATAAAGGGGATCCAGCAGTATTCTCTTACAAAGACAACACAGCAGAGATCAAGACACTGTCCACATGGCAAGAAGTTAGCAAACCACCAGCAAGTTAAGCTTGCAAGTGGAAGGAGAATGCAAAGGAAGGGATTGAATTTCTACGCAAAAACAATATTTGGGCACTTGTCAAGCTACCCAAAACCAAGAATATTGTAGGGTGCAAGGGGTTGTTTAAGATAAAGGTAGATGCAGAAGGGGACATTCAACGCTACAAAGCCAGACTGGTAGCTGAGGGATCTTCTCAAGTATATGGTCAAGACTACAATTAAACCTTTGCACTAGTAGTGAAGCAGACACCAATAAAACTGCTCCCAAGTGCTGCAACTTCAAGGAAGATGCATGTTGCGCGCCTGGATGTCAAGACTGCTTTTCTGCACGGGCAAATTAACAATGAGATTTACATGTAGCAACCACCTGGGTTCATGGAACCAGACAAAGAAGGATTTTCTGCAAATTTCAAAAGAGTATTTCTGAGCAGAAGCAAACTGCCAGAGCCTGGAATGAGAACCTCAACCAAATGCTTCTGAAGGAGGGTTTTCACAAAGTAAAGATGAATCCTACCTGAACAGCAGATTCAGAGACAACAGATGAACTTACAGTCATGTGAAAAAAGTACACCCTCTTTGAATTCTATGGCTTTACATATTGGGACATAATAACAATAATCTATTTCTTAGCAGGTCTTAAAATTAGGTAAATAAAACCTCAGATGAACAACAACACATGACATATTACACTGTGACATGATTTATTTAACAAAAATAAAGCCAAAATGGAGAAGCCATGTGTGAAAAACTAAGTGCACCCTTACTGCTTCCATAGGAATTAAGATGCTAAGTAGCAGATAGATGCTGCTTATCAAATGTCCTTGCTTAATTGATCATCAGCAAGTGTGACAGACTCTCCATGCAAGAGACTAACACTAACAATACCTCAAGTCTGGGTTCACTCTGCACTGGTGGATGGATACAGGACATGTTCAAGCAGGCATGCCTTTTCTCCTTCCATAACACACGGTGATGGTCACCACCAATGCATCCCTAGAGGGATGGGGGCACATTCTGCAGGTCTCATGGTCAGAGGCTGTTGGTCACAGGATGAAAGGACTCTCCACATCAATTACTTCAAACTCTTGTCCATTCTAAAGGCCTTCCTATTCTTTGAGTGACTCCTCTGGGGAAGGGCTGTTCAGGTGGTTTCGGACAATACCACTGTGCTCTTCTATCTGAACAAACAGGGAGGCACATGGCCAGGCACCCTTCTCTGTTAATAGGTGGGGCTACTTCCAAAATACTTACATAATAGCTCTAGAAGTTTCTGAATGATGCACTGCGCAGGGTCAGATAACCCCATTTTTGTGAGTTCACTGATGACCAATCAAAGAACTACAGTTACAGGTAAGCAACTTGTCCTTTTCCCTGGAAGCCACATCCAAGAAATTGGCTGTCCATGCCATGATAAAGCACAGCTTCTTTTATCACCAGGAAAGGCAGCAGCAGACAGGGTCTGCATAGGCTGGCTCCTTCAGAAATGGTATAGCCAACCATAAAAGTGAATGAGTCAACCTTGGCTGCAATACACAAAGCTAGGAAAAAAGAACTCTCTTTTTCAGTATCTTTTAAATGAAAACCATACTGAAGGAGTAACTTTATAAACATTGGTCAACATATGGAACAGCATTGTAGAGACAAACTAGTCCATCTATACTAGGAAAGTCTAATCTAACTTCTATCTGCTCTAGCCTCTCAATTCCGGCAGAGCCAGGGAAAAAGCATGGAAGAGCTAGAGGCGTCCTGGGCGTCCTGGTCTCCACCACCCTACGTGCCATAACAAGGCCTCTTTCCACTTTTAAAACACATGCCATGGCAGTGCTGATTCAATTTAACCATTGCACTTTGCTGATAATAAATGCCTACATGCCTCCAATGAAGAAGAAATCCCAAATCAGAGGCCTGTGGGCTGAATTGGAATCATATACTGTACTGCTAATCTCAAGTTGCAGAACCCAAATGCATTTGTAATTTTGGGGGGTGATATGAATGCCAGACTGGGCCCCAATAATCATACCCTATATGCCCATCACAAATGCCCTCCTCCTGATTTTGAAGATGATGGAACCCACCTCATCCGATGCTCAAAGGACAAGAAATCAAACTTTGCAGGACTTTGTCTGGATCAAACAGCATTCAGGCTGAACCTTCAAATCCTAAATGGTGCCCTGAAAAATGACTGCCCAGCTGAATTCACTTATCTCTCTGGGTCCAGAATGAGTGCCATTGATTACATAATCATTTCCAGGGACCTTCTTCCCTATGCCAAGGAATTAGAAGTTATGCCCAGATTTGAAAGTGATCATTTACCAATTCGGTTACAGCTTAGCGACTTCACTCAGGAGACACACACCAGGGAGCGCTATCATCTCTCTGTGACACCATCAGGAAGGGCTTATCGCCGAACTAAATGGACCCCCCAACTAAACCAAACAATAAGTGAGGTATTGGCTTCAGACCAACTTCAGCATCTTAGGACTGCCCTGATATCAGCTGAGTCCCCTGATGAAATCTTGGAAAATTACAATACACTTACCCAAGCTCTACACCAATATCTAATCTGTCAAAATAGCGCACATCAGCGGAAACAACAACAGCACCACTCCAAACCATGGTTTGACAAGGAATGTGTTAATGCAAAAAAAGCCCTCATTGATATTTATCAGGGTTACCTATCTAATAACATTCCAGATGCTGCACCAATGCTGCTTCAGCAGAAAAGAGACTACAAAAAGTTGCTGAGGAACAAGAAAAAAGAAGCCATGAAGAATGACTGGACACAACTTATCCAGGCAGTCAGATCCAACAACACAGCTCTATTCTGGCATATTACATCAAGTTCCCAGAGAAATGGGCCAGCTACAGTGGATTGTCACATCCCTCCAGGGATATGGGAGGATCACTTTCAAGCACTTTATAAGGACAACTACATTGAAAGTGGATGCACTAGCCAAAATATAGAAAATATCCAAGAGTGGCCACCAGTGACAGCGACAGAGATCAAGAACCTTGTAGCCCAGCTGAGAATGGGGAAGGTTCCAGGAGAAGACTTCATACCCGCAGAAGCCATTAAAAACAACCTTGAATTTTGGGCCAATATCCTGGCCTCACTTTTCACCTGTATCGACAAATATGGTCGAGCACCCAAGGATTGGGGTCTTGCAATCATCGTCCCCATATATAAAAAAGGAAGCAAGGATGATCCTGTCAACTACAGACCAATTAGTCTCCTCAGTACAATCAGCAAACTCTATGCAAGACACTTACAGTAGAAATTTCAGACCTGGTTGGAACAAGAAAACATACTTGCAGAAGAACAAGCTGGCTTTAGGGAAGGCCGCTCCACCATAGATCAGTGCCTTGTACTTCACCACCTTATTGAAAAATACTCCACCTGCAGCACAGTTTCTCTCTATGCTGCCTTCATAGACTGTAAAGCAGCTTTTGACTCTATATCCCGAACCAAACTGTGGAAAAAACTGGAGGCTTCTTCGATCGACCGACGTTTACTCCATCTAATTCGTATGCTGCATGAAGGGACCTCATTAAAAGTAAGACGTAACCCCCAGGGACATCTCACCAATGACATTGTCACTGAGAAGGGTGTCAAGCAAGGTTGCATTCTAGCTCCACTCCTGTTTAACTTCTACATTAATGATTTGGTGGATCACCTCAATAACACTAACTTCCACCCCCCAAAATTAAAGGGAAGGCATATTTCAACGCTGCTTTATGCGGATGATGCAGCAGTACTTTCAAGAACTCCCATTGGACTAAAAAGAGCCCTAAGAGCACTAACACAATATTGCAGAGTGGAACAGCTAGAACTCAACTATCAAAAAACTAAAATCATGGCATTCGCTAAAAGGCCTAAGAACTACAACTGGAATATAGATGGCCACAAGATTGAACAGGTCTCTTGCTTCAAATACCTGGGGGTAATTTTTCAAGCCACTGGTAGTAGGAAAGCGCATGGGGAGTATGCTGCTTGCAATGCGCAGAGGAGCACAACAACCATTCTCAAATTTCTAAAGACAAGAGGAGGCCACTATTTACCTGCAGCGCTCAAACTTTTTGAAGCCAAACCAGTAGCACAACTGCTTTATGGATCCCAATTGGGACCCTTCCCCAACCCTGCTCCATTAGAACTTGTCCAATCCAAATTCTTAAGATCAGCTTTCCAAACTCCAAAATGTGTCTCTAACGCAGCTCTGAGACTGGAGTCAGGATTTATGAAAATGGAGGCCAGAGTGTGGGTGACCATACTCAACTACTGGCTCAGACTATCCCTCTTTCCCACTGGCCTTGCTCCACTAACCTTAAGTGATGATTTCCAATCCAGCTGGAAACAGACAGTGATGACAATGCTGGGCCTTTCCCCAGTTCTTCTGCTAAGCTGGGATATGATAGGGCAAAAGCTACTATCAAACAACGGGTAGCAGATATAGAGCGACAACTGGATCTAGCCAGTACTCCAACCTTCATTGCTAGTGACTCCAATAGAAATCTGGCCTCTCCTTTGGCATACTTAGCAACACTTGAAATACCTAAACATCGAAGGGCCTTTACTCTTGCACGGTGCCATGCCCTCCCTTCAGCTGTCCTTGAAGGCCGATACAAGAAGATCCCCTTCTCAGACAGACTGTGCCCCTGCAACTCAGGCCAAATAGAAACAACAGAGCATGTATTACTCCAGTGCTCATACTACAGGGACATACGTCTCAGACTTATTTCACCCCTGTTGCATAAATATCAAGGGCACACTGGACAATTCTACATAAACTTGTTGCTTTCAGACACCAACCCAGGAACAACTTATAATGTTGCCAGATTCTGTGCAGCTGCGGTTAAAATTCGTCAGACAATGTCCTCAGCAGTAGAATAGTGTCAACCTAGTCTTGTTATACTGGAGCTAACAGTTTAAATACTGCTTTTAGCCTGTTTTTATTCTGCGATCTTACCTTTATTCTGTATCCCCTTTTTACCTGTGCTGGTCTATGACCGTAATAAAGATTCTATTCTATTCTCTAGCCTCTATTGAAGCAGGTCCATTTTCTTTACTTGAGAGTCTTTGGAAAAAACTGAACCTGGGACCTTCTGTTTGGAAAAGTCTGTACTGCACTGTTCAACTATGCCATTCTTGACATGTATTAGAATTCATTTTGGGAATTGATATACAGGCATATCTTTTTTACAAAGTCTTCTTAAGCCCTCCAGATATCCCCTTTTCCTCTTCATCCTCTGTCTAACTGGAAGTAGGTGTTGGCTTGTGGGTTTTTTTTTTTTAAATCACAGTGGCATTGGGAGGATGGCAAAGGAGGGCCAAAGAAACAAAGACGTTAGGTGCTGGGTTGCAGCTGAGTGTCTTCAGTAAACTATGCAATGAGACTTGAAAGACTGGGATTTCACTCTACCTCATCTTGTGTGCCTGCTTACAATAGACAAGGTAAAGAGCAGTTGCCTCCAGAATCCCTTACTGTCATGCATAAACAGCAAATCAGAAAACAGAAAAGCAGACAAGCCAGCCTCACCAGCTACCTCCAGTATGTTAAAAATGCATAGATGCATAAGTTTGGTCACCAAAATGGAAATCATTTTGAAAAAGGGAGGCTAGTGGAAGAAAAAAAATATCCCTTGATTTATTTATTTTGGAAAAAGTTTTCAAAAGGTCTTTAGAAGTTTCAAAATTTTTTTTGTTTACTTATGCAAGGCTTCCCAGATCTGGTTGTTTCATTTCAAAAGTGCATATTGTTATTTTTAAATAAAACACTTGATGAAACCTGTTGAACTTGTGTGTGTGTGTTTAGAACATATTCCTATTCTTTTCATGCTATTTCTGCCTCTAGTACCAAATGTTCTGTTATATAATGTCCAAGAACACATCTGTTTCATTAACTGAGGTATACCAATATACAATAATATTTATGATATCATTGATTTAATTCCCAGCAGGGAGCACAATAGTGATGGCGTATATTGTCTAGTTCTGTAAATAGTCTGTCTTGTTTCCAGAATATTCCATGCTCTGAAGTTCCAAAAATCAGGTGTACAAACGATATAAGAAACCAGGTGTACAAACTATAGAATCATGTGTACAGACTAAGAGATGCTTCAAAGCTTTTCTGGTATGGAGACAACACTGAAAGCTGACACAAATTTCATTAGCATAATTTTTATTATATCATTTTAAACATTTTGCCAATTAATTTAAACAGTTCATTTGTGGTCATGATAACCATTTTTAACAACAATAACTCCCAGCATATTCCATTAGAGTGGAACTGGCACCTTCAATTCTTTTTTTTTTCTCCTTTTACAACTTTTTTTTTAAATAAAGCAAATTTTACGGTTCAAAATTGCAAGTCCATTAATGGAAAACAAACACTCCCCCCACCCCGCCACCCTTCCCTGTGCAGCTAAAATCCATCTCCTTGTTGTGTAGGTCACAGTTTTGGGCTTATCTCAAACCCTTCCCAAGCCAATCCTACCCCCTCTCTGAATTTATGCTACACTGTGTCCACCCCACCCCACCATAATCATAAACATAATTTAGCATATGAAGGCAAAGAGAGGACTAGTAAGCTATTATATACATCATCTGTACCACAATGCTATGTTCCTAAGGCATGCTGTCCTAAACTGAATGAAATTGGATAGTGGCCTGATAATCCATTTTTTGTTCAAGAGTATGGAGAGTTCATCCTTCAGGTGTTTTTTTTTTTAACCATCCTCATCTTTTGTTTCCACCATGGAGCTGTCCTTCAAGCCTTTTTGGAAGGCTACGGTTTCTGCCAGATGCACATATGGTCAGATAAGTAGTTGGCATTGCGCTTTGCAGCTTGGTATTGAGACAGAATAGTGGATTCCAGCAAGAGGTTGTGGCTACTCTCAGTAACGGAGGCATGTGAAAGAGAGAGTGCTTTGGAAGTAGTACTTGATATGCGCAACAGGACAGCGAGAGACTATTTTTATAGAGTCATGTAGGATATCTAAGCCTTCTGTGAGTAGAAAAATTCTCATCAAAGAAACTGTCTCTTTTGTACATCCGCCTATGACAGCAGTGAATGTCCCATGATACTGAATGCTTTGGGTGTGCTGCCAAATGGCAGCGTAGAGCTTCACAGAACCAATTTGGTCTTCGTGTGTCCCATAATCCACTCTGATTTCTAAGTGGTTGTGTGGAGACAGCTGTTGAAGCTGTTCATTGGATGACATGAATACTCAAAGAGAGAGAGGCTGCTTCCAGAGAAGAAGCTGAGCATGGAATTGCCAGGATTAATTTGCTCACCTTTTTATATGGGGAGGGGCAGGCAGGTGGGAGGGGAGGGGAGGGGAACAGAACCACGTACCATTATCATCTGTTTCTAACTTTCTTGTATTTCCCCAGTACTGTTTCTCTGACTTTTTAGAGGACAGAAGAGTAGTGCACTCTTGACAGTGCAGTTGCCCGTAGTGCTAGTCTTCCATCTTTTTAAATGTGTTGTTCCATGTGTTGTTTGTTTTTTTAAAAAGTGGGTTGTGACATATTAGGCAAACCTATCACTGCCTTTTTTTGGACCTCTACCAACTACAACAGTTATGTCACACCCACTGGCACAGTGAACACTGGGAAGAAGTACTGTCTCCCCAATACTGTAAAAATCAATTGCAATTCCATGTGTGGTTCAGAGCAGTGCTTCTCTGGCTGTCTGATGTGGGGAATCCGCAATTATTATTTTTCCAGTGTACCAGGGTCCAGTACTATATTGTGCCCATTAGGTATAATCGTTCCTTTATTTCCTGGAAACCTATCAAGGGCTGGCAGCCAATGGCTCAGGAACCAGCACTGGTCCAGGGACCACCCTTTGAGTAGCAATAGTTTACAGCAGTGCTTCCCAGGCTTTGTGATGTGTGTGAGCAGCATCCTCCCCTCTCCCAATGTACCAGAGACTGTTAGCATATTTATGCCCATTGGTTACACCTATTACTTTTCTGGAAATCATCATGGGCTGGCACTGACATAGAGCAAAAGAGCAAATTATTGCTAAATGCCCCTACCAGAAGCAGGCTGAGATTCTAAAAAACTGAAATCCCCCACTCCCGGGGAGTGCACCACTTGTATTCAATTCAAGTTGTAAGAGTCATGTCACTCAAGGAGGCTAGAAGGGCCTCTTTGGGTATGAACTACAAGAATCACAAAAGCATCCCTGGCACTCCAACCAGTAACAACCAATCCCCACTTGTAGCAATATCACATGGAAGACACACGCACATACTAGTGAGCTTGCACTATTCTAGAAGGCTGCTGGAGGATCATGTGTTTGAAGATTTCCCAAAGTGAAACAAACCAAACACAACTATGACATAAGACAGAACTTTTCTGTCCTTTATCTGTGCTCAGCAAAGTCTTGGGAAAAAATTGTTTCTAATAAGTGATTTCTGAACCACTAACAAATCTTCCTCTCTGGGCTTCAGCTTCTTTTTGTGTAAAATATAGTGATAAATGGCACACACCTCATGATTTGCACCAAAAATACTTCCAAAGTCCTTTGACAAGAATGTAAATGCCTTCATGTTCTCACTGCTTTGCAAGACTCTTCTTTTTGGTGCATGAGGACGTGCACTCATCCATCACAATAGTTGGATAAATTATCTTTTACAGCTGCAAGCAAAACCGCAAGGCAGCTTTGCCTATCTGAATTTGCTACTTGCCCTCAGATGTCCGTTTCCCCCCCCCCCCCAGTAATCCTTGCTTCCTCTCAGTAGCTATAACACAGTTTGCAGCTGGCTGAGCTGTGTCGTTCGGACGTACAGAAACTACTTACCGTAATCCAGTGCACTGCTGGCACTTATTCTATTATTATTTTTGCTGTATCCTGGGGCGGGGGTGGGGAAATATCTCTTTTTCAAGATAAATTTAAGCCACAACTTCACTTCAACGAGCCTTTGAAGGAATGTAGAAAAACAAGAAGGCCACCTGAGTGTGGAACAAATACATTGTTGTGGACACAGGATGTGTGTGTGTGTTGTTGACAAAAGAAAATAGTTATGAATTGAACCTGGCTGAACTATGGCTGAACACACAACAAATGGTCAAACTCTGAGGAGTTTCTGGAGAAAATGGGGACCTTTCAACCAAACAAATGGCAACCAATCCAGTGCCCAGTCACAGAGACACTGTGAGACAATGAGATGGGTAACTCATAGCTTCCCTGGAGGGCTCTGTGGCTATTCCCCACACCAGACACAAATACTCTAAAAACTGACTTAAAGCACAACAGAAACACCATTTTAAATTCCCTCCCTTTCAAAAAAGTATTTATTTACAATAGGAAAAGATGTGCTACATATTAAGCAACTTGCTTTCTGCCCTTTTTGTACCAACAACCTTTTTCTTTCTTTCTTTGCACAACATAAACAGCCTTAAGAATGTAGGCTGTTTTCTTTCTTTCTCCCCCCCCCCTTTGAATTCAAGGGTAAATTCTTCCACGACTGAGCTAAAAAGCCTGGGCTTTGTACCAAATGGGTTAGCCTCTCCTGCCAACTGCACTGTAATTTTAATGGATCCCAATAATAAAAAGGACCCAATAAAAGCACTAAAAAAAAAAAACCACCAGTGAGCTTTATTTAGCTGATATATGGCAGAAAGAGAAGACAAAATGAATGACCTTCCTGGCTCCCAAGGCATGTTGTGAAGGCAGACAGTGTCATTTCCCCAAAGGCATGCTGGGAAGGTAGACACCAAAGCCTCCCTCCTTAGGCACATGGCACATGATAATCACTGCCAGTTTCCCTCCTAACTATGGGGGGAAAGGATAGCTTGGTGGTGTATATGCACTTGGTCGCCTGGTTGTATGCAGCACTTCCCTGCACTTTGGTGGGAAAGGGTGAGGTGGGGACATCAGAGTGAAACAGGCAGATGCACGCAAGAGGCAGTGAAAAAGAAAAGAGAGTGAGAGAAAATTGTGAAGAACAACCATAGGAAAGGCGGGCTGCTTTGTTGCAATGCCAGAGGAGCTTTACCCAGAGGCATTCAGGTACAGCTGGCTCTTGAGGATGTAATCAATGACTGGCTGACACAAGTAATCCACAACATGCCCATCTCCATGCTGAAGAGCCAGTCTGCAGAAAAAAGAAACAGGGAGGGGAGGAAAGGAGTCAATTTCTGTAGAAGCTGGAAGCTTCCAAAGCCAACTTATTTGCTTGGTAGATGAGCCATTGTTTCTGGGAGTGTGTCCAGAGTTTGTGAGCTGCCCCCCTTCTGGAAAAGAGGGGTTTGGCAGTGGGACAGCAAGGGGCAGAAGGAAAGTCCTACAGCAAAGGGAGGTCCAAGAGCAGCAGGAATCCTCTGTTTACTCATGAGTGCTCAAAATGTCTTGCCCCAGTGCCATGATATGGAATTACTTTATGCAAAACTGATTGTACTGTATTTTATGTAGGTTCATTGCTGGGCATATTGTACTGCTGTGTTCATTCACGGGACCTCCTTATTTACGTATACATTTTCATTAGCCTCAGCCAAATGACTGGTGCTAAAAGGGGAAAGGAACTGTGTTATTGTTTGTTTGTTTTTATTAGCAAGGATGGAGACACCTTAGCCCTCCAGATATTTAGGACTACAACTTCCACAATCCCTCAGCAATGACCATTCTGTGTGGGTCTGATGGGAGTTGTAGTCCAAAATACTTAGAAGACTAAAGGCTCCTTCCCTTATGTGTGCAGGCCAGCCTTGCTTTAGTATTGGTGGCAACAAGCAAGAAAGTACTGTCACATTTCTAACCATTATGAGCTCTAATTAACACTTGCATTTACCCATCTTGATGATGAGGTTGTAGAAGTCTGGATGAACTCTACTGCAGATTCCACAACAGTATTCCCTTCAGTACTAGAATCAGATTATGCACTTAAACTGATCAGCAGCTTTCTAGCCCAAGCTCAACCTGAAGAATATATCTTTATTTATAACAGACCTACAGCTTCTCTTGCCTGTCAAGTTGAAGTTACCTGGGTGATGTTGCCCTTTTTGCTTGCTGGAAGGCAAGCAAGAGGAGAGGGAAGGAGTTATTGTGTTGTGCAAGAAGCAAGGAGAAGCATCTTTTGCAGCTGTAGATCTACCAAAGAAATGGACACAAGATGCAACCCTGCATGGTTCAGTGTAGTGCACTGTTACACTAACGCTGAACCATTTCCCACCCCTTTGGACCTACCACAGAGCTGCTGAAGCACCCCCACCTGTTGGTGAATTGTGGGGAGATTGCAGCAGTGTCTGGCTATGTCCCTGTAGCAGACACAAAGTGCTTACATTATCCACTGAGGTGCACCAGGGTTCTCCAGTGGTCTCAGTGGCTGATGTAATGATTTCACATCTGGCTGTGAGAACAAAGCCAGATGCTTCTGTGATCAAACCTCCCCACATCTCACCAGGCACAGCAGGCCAAGTTGGCGGTGTGTGTGTGTGCTTTAGCAGATCTGTGGTAGATCTGGTGGGGGTCTTTGGTTGCTGTAGAGGAAGGGATGGAATACTGTCATGCTGTGCTTCCAGAACTTGGATATGGACTCTGACTCAGAGACTGAAGCAGTGGATATGCCAGGACCTTCTGAACTCAGGTTCAGCAGGAGGATGTTCTAGAGCCACACGCCTCAGACACAGACAATAGTGCAGTACTAGCCCTAGCAGAGGGTCCTCCCACTTCAGATACAGAGGACAACTTACCTATACAGCTGTTCCTCCACATTCACGGATTTGGTATCCACGGATTTAAGTATTCACAGCTTGAAAATGTACTTAAAAATAACAATCCAAAAAGCAAACCTTGAGTTTGCCATCTTATGTAAGGGACACCATTTTGCTATGCCATTGCATATAATGGGACTTGAGTATTCACAGATTTGGGTATCCACAGAGGGCCCTGGAACCAAACCCCAGTGAATATGAATGGACAACTGTACCTGCCTTCACAGGAAGAAGCAACTAGTTAAGCAACAGCTGCATTAGCTGCTGCTCTATAAATACGCTGCACTGCCCTCCAGGGTTGTTGGTGATTATCTAAGATACCTGAGTACCTGTTGTGTTCCTGCTCGCTGTGTTTGACCTGGGCTGTGTTTGTTTACTCTGGACTCTGTTTGCCTGGTCTGGACTCTGCTGGACTGCCCTGAACTCTGTTTGCTGGACCTAGACCTTGTATATTGGACTTTGCTTGTGGACTTGTGTTTTGCTTGCTAGTAAATTGTCTGACTTCATGTCTTGATTAGCTTGACTGTGCTGTGCCTCTGCTGTCAGCTGTGTAGTAATCAGCCTTTGGCTGGTTGCCCAGACATTGTTTTGCCAAATACCAAACTCCACAGGAAACAAAAATAGAACATATTTGCATGCTACTAACAGGATACCATCCAGCCACACTCTCCGGGCTATGACTTGCCAATGTAAGCTGAGTGGTTATAGAATATGGTTTGTCATATTGGCAACTGACATAATTGAAGCAACAGGAGCAGCAGTGTATTAACCATTGGTGTTACCACTGGAGGGCAACTGGCAAGTCGTATCAAAGCATGTAGGATCTGCTCAAAGATGTAGGAGGTGGGCAAAACACCCCATTTGCTTTAATTTTCTGAATTCTTTGCAAGTTTGTTTCTTCTGAAGCCCGTTCCCCACCTGCAACTCCCACCTCACCCACCTGCTTTTGGTGGAACTGACAATGGCCATGGGGTGATTCACATCGTCCTTCACAACCAGAATATTGTTCTGTGGAGAAACCATTGACAGAACATTGATATGAGCCCTTCTCCCATGCAGTTATAAGACAATCCCTGTATTGAAATATCACTTCACTGTTAAGAGTTCAGACTAACTAATGTGAGAGGCAAAGCCTTTTCAATAGTAGCATCTTCACTCTAGATTTTTTTCTCTCTCTAAATATATTCATTTATTTATATAAAAAAATACCAGCTGCACTTAGTTTTAAGAAAATAGTGGAGATTTTGTTGTTCCAGCAGGCATTTTGAGGGAAATGCTAGAGTAATTTACATGAGAACTAGTCTCTGCTGCAAATAATGCCATGCAATTTTTAACTAACTAGCTCCTCTTCTGTTCTTATCCTTCATTAGGTATTTTATTGTTATTGATTACTTTATTGTTATGAGTAGAGGAGCCCTGGTGGTGCAAGGAGCCCTGGTGGCACAGTGGTTAAATGCTGGTACTGCCACTGCAGCATTGTGAGTTCATTCCTGCATGGCTCCAAGGTTGACTCAGCCTTCCATCATTCCATAGGTCAATAAAATGAGTACCCAGCTTATGGAGGAAATTAGCTAACACATTGTAAACCACTTGGAGAGTTCCTGGCACTGTAGAGCAGTGTAGAAGTGTAAATGCTCTTGCTAACAATGTGTAAGCCACCCTGAGAGCCTTTGTAGCTGAAGAGCAGGGGTATAAATACTCTAAAATAAATTAATAATAAATCAACCTCAGGGCCTGGACCCTCTTTTCTGCTCCACAGGGCAAGAGCACCTGTGAGTGTGTTTCTACATATATATTTTTTCTCATTTGTTAGACCTGGTGTTTTTTATTTTAATGACGTACTCTCTGCATGCAGTGATACTTAATTAGTGACATCACAGTAGGGTTGCCCTTGTAGTGTCACCCTTGTACCATCACCAGGGCTGATCTCTTGTGATATCACAAGAGTCGACCCTAGATCTCAGATTTTGGCTCTGAATTCTCAGGGCCTAGATTAGTCTTGACTTGACAAACCTAGTTACAAACCCCCCTGACTATTCTGTGAGGCCACTTGATGGAGTAGAAATTTCAAAAATAAATACAACGAATAAATAGTTAATACAGAAAGAATGATCCTGACGAGTTTTGTCTTTCTTTATTTTAGGCTGAAATGTGGGTGTCTGACCATTATAAACCAAGAATTACAGGGTACTAGTTTCAATCAACCAGACTCTAAATTTAGCAGTTGGATGCTGCCACCATTCCCTTATTTATTTTCCATAAGGCACGAAACCAAAGGTACTGCTGATAGCACAGCAAGGCAACATGGGTAGGCCAGCTACTGAATCATCTCTGTGAGAAGCCTGACATTTTAAATATGGAGTATTTTCACTAAGAAGCAAATCACTATAGAGCAGAACCAGGCAGATATAGGCAACCACCTAAGGTCACAATATCTGGCTGACAAGAAAGGTCAGCAAGTTGTCAGTTATTTACTTTGTTAATATTGTATTTTTATTACCCAGAACTGGGATTCTTATGGGATTCTCTGCTTTCTGTGCCAAAAAAGATGGGCTGGCCTCGAGTACTGTAAATTTGGATACAGAAGAATACCATTTGCTGCTTTGTCTCAGGCAGCAAAATGTCTTGGGCCAGGCCTGCTGCAGAACTTTGGTGGGAAACGAAAGAGCTGATTCACTTTTCTGCCCAAAATATGCGCAGGGTGAGAAAGAAGGGTAAGTGGAATTAAGTCAGTGAAGGCAGGAAGCGAAGGGTAGATGTTGAAAAGGCATTACAGAGTCCTGGCTAAACAACCATTTACTGCTGCAACGTTACAGAGGACTTACTTTGTACTTGCGGAGTATTGAGGAGTGGTTCATGATCCTGTCTGTGTCAGCACCATCTCGTGGCACAACAACAATGCCAAAGTCTCCAACTATCACCTCCATCTGTTGCAAGACAAAAAAAGAACACACTTTAGAACCGGGAAGGAATACTTTGTTTGTAATATTTTAAGACTGAATCAACTTCTGAGTTCTTGATGCCTTGTGAAGATGGATTTCACATGCTCAATTACACTTGGCTCCATTTGTGTTCTAATCTGAATGCTCAGCTCAGTCATCTTTCCAGAAAGTTCTTTCAAGACAGCAATATAGAATGTTAGGGCATATTTATGCTGTACGGTATTGGCTAAGCTATCGTTCCATTTCTCTAGGATGCCCTTGGAACTGTACAATTGTGAGTGAGCTATGGAAATCAGTTCCCAAAAACCTGAGGGGAAAATCATGATAGTTACACTGACATTAAAAGGTGATACTGTATATGATTTGCTGTTGTAATTTGCTGTCAAGTTGACTTCAGCTTATGGCAACCCTATGAATAAGACATCTATGGGCCCTGGTCCTGAAGAACTCTACTCAGGTCTTGCAAACTCAGAGCTGGGGTGTCCTTTATTGACTCAATCCATCATAATGTGGTCTTCCTCTTTTTCTATTGCCTTCCACTGAATTGAGCTGTATATATGCCTTGAGACCTGGAAGGAATTCTAGGTCATCTAGCCAAGCCGTGCTTTCTCCCAAGTCTCAGTTCAAAAACATACAGAGAGGAGAAAGGGACAGGCAGAAGAAATAGTTTCAAGCGACTGGTACAAAGGAAACACCAAAATCATAATAAGGTAACTGTCCACATCCAGTATGAAGTCAAAGGCTTTCACAGCTGGCATCCATAGATTTTCCTTGGGTGTTTTTCCGGGCTGTGAGGCCGTGTTCTGGAATAGTTTCTTTCTGACGTTTCGCCTGCATTTGTGGCTGGCATCCTCAGAGAATGGTTGGGTAGGTGTGTGTGTGTGGAGTTTATATGCTGTGAACCCCTGTTGGGGAATATATATAAATTTGTGTAATTGAATGGTTAGTTTCTGGGTATAGAAATGCAAGGCTTGTTAATGTCTGTTTGACTAATGGTTGGTTGATGGGACATTATCTGCTGGAACTCCCCCTGTCCCTGGGTGGAATACTTTTGTAAGTGTTGAGTTTTGATTCTATTGTATTTCAAAACTGGGAGCCAGATTTTGTTTACTTTTAGGGTTTCTTCTTTCCTGTTGAAGCTGTCCAGGTGTTTGTGGATTTCAATAGCTTCTCTCTGCATTCTGACATGATAGTTGTTGGCCTGGTCTAGAATTTCTGTGTTTTCAACCAAGAGCATGTTACTTCCTCTTCCAAGGTTCATTCTAATGACCTTTAGAAAGCTGGCATGCTTCCTGATGTTGCAGGCTGCGGGAGTATGTATGTGAGTCTGTGAGAAAGGAAGAATATCTAAATATATACAGCATCTAGTGGTAAAGGAGGATGTTTGCATGCAGAACAGGAGAATTAGCAAATGGAGGCTTCGATAGAGTGGTGGTGGTGGTGACCAATAATAAGAACATATACCCTTTTAAAAATAGCACAGGACTAGTTCTATCATTAAGTAGGAATAGCCTCAGGCAGCAGGAACTCCATGGCTGTGTGCTCCACATAAAGTGTAGAGCTCTTAAACTGCCCTGCTGAGCTCAGGTGTAGTATAGGTGTAGTATTCCATACCAGTATTCAACTTGCAGCCCAGCCAGTATGAGGTGTATGGGGTAGTGGGGGGGGACCATCTTGTCCTTCACTCCAGGGTAACAGTGTAATCTGTTGCTGCATACTTAGGGCCACTGTACATGTCAAGTCGCTGGTGCTATTTGCTATTTAGAATGCTGCTCGCTGTTTAGTGCTTAGGTAGCTGGGATATGTAGTAGTTAGCATTGCTAGGCCTGTGCCTCATTATACCAGTGACCTGACATGAACAGAGGGCATTCTGGGAACTGGGGCTGGTATGTGTTAGAGAGATGGCTGGAGGGGGGGTGCCAAGGTCACTGGCTGCTTGGGAATGTTTAAGGAAGTTTGCATAAGCATAGATAACTATAATGACCAGGTGGTGGTGGTGGGGAGAAACTGAAACTGTCAGAATGTATTAATGAAGGGGTTTTGCTGCCAAAGCCTCAGAACTGTCTATGCAGTGTTACCGTATGCATCTATATCCTGAGTTAATGGAGTTCACCACAGTACACATGACATAATAACAAAACCAGGTTTAACACCAGACATTGTAATAATGCTAGTTCATCAAGATGTTATGCCAGTGTCATATATGTACTTCAAAAACTCTTTTCTCACATTCACACTTTAAAAGGTGCATTTACTTTTTAAAAAAGATTAGCACTTTCAAAAAAAGAGAACAAGTGAAGTGGCTCTTAGCAGACCTCTTTTTTACCCACCCCTTCCCCCCTCCTGCGTAATCTCAATGTTGTTGTTTTTTAAATCTCCAAACATGGAACAATTTAGGGGCCAAGAATCACTGCATAAATATTTACCAACTTTATTCAAATCTGTATATTTTATTCAAATCTGTATTGATGGGTATATTATGTTGCTGACTTTACAGCATGCATTTCTCTTTTTGGCACAACTCTGATTGCAATTCCTCTTTCAATCTGGCTTTAATGCTGGGTTTTCCTGGGTGACTCTTAGATTCTGAGCTGCTAAAGCAAGATGGACAGAGTTTTGTAGCTATTATTAAACATACAGCATGCTGAGTTTATTTTTGAAAAATCCTTATTTCCTGTACTGTGTGGAAACATTTCTAACCATATTAGGCCTTGTAAGGCTTTCTCTACCCCCATGCTAAATTTAGAAATCATATTATGTGATTGTGTGTTCTTTCATGTAGCTCTTTGGGATGGAACTCTGCAAAAAAATCCCCCAGGAGAAGTAATCTTGCTACTTCCAGTATGGGTCTGACACTCCATCTTATACAGTGATGGGGTGTGGAAGGAACAACATGCTCAAGTGAGAGGATTTCTTGACATGGTGCATGAAGCAGATCTGCTTATATTTAGACTTAGAGCTCTTTGGGACACCGAGGACAGGGGCCTTGTTTATTCTTATTTATTACAGATTCAAACACACAAACACAGGCTGGAATCTTATTTGTGGCATATGCAGGTATTAAGACCACCTTATGCCTACATATGTTATGGCGTTATACATTTTTTGTAGTTGCAGAGATTAGAATCCCCTTCCTCCCTCTGCACAATGACCAAAAACCCCTCCCTTGGACTCACCATTCAGCCACTGTAGCACCCCCATGACCATTCTGTGGCTGCTGGAGAGTTGAAGGGGGATTGTAGAAGGCCAAGTCCCCATAACTAGATGCAAAATGATTATATCATCCATTGAGACGTCAGTAGCTGATGTGATCATTCTGCCTCTGGCTATGGGGACAAGACGGGAGAAAAGGCTCCCACGGTGTCTTACAAAGATCAGTAATAACTTAGTCCCTGGTCTCAGGTTTACAAAGCAAAAGACACAATGCAAAAAGAAAAGGGGGTGGGAAGGAAGGGGGGGAGCATGCTTTTGTTACTCTATGTTCAGTGATGCACACTATTTAAATAACAGTCACTTGCGTTGGACTGTCCTTTATTTAGGATAGAAGTGGGAGTCGTGCAGTCCTCCAGATGATGTCAGAATGCAATTCCCAGCAACCCTAGCCAGCATGACCAATAATGAGGAAAGCGAGGAATTGCAGTATAACAGTGTCTGAATGTTCCCACAGTTCCCACCACTAGGCTAGACTCTAACCAGGAAGAAACTGCACAAAATGTGCAAAAAAATGTGTGAAAACACTCTCAGCCACCTCAAATACCTCCATTTTTGTGGCAGCCCTTCTCAAAATGGCAACCAGAAGTGATGCAGCCTCTGACAAAAATGGAGGTTTTTCAGCATGTTGTGTGTGGGAGTGGGTGGTCTGTAGGGGCAAATTGGCTCCCAACCCCTGCGCAGTTGCCACTCCCTGGTTTAGAGTGGCAAGGGCAGGCTCCCATATAATACTCTTAAGTAGTCATTTAAATGACAATGTTATCAATTTCTATCACCTTTGAATTGTAGGGGCCCTTTTTAGGGCAAGCAGGAAGTTCATTTTCCTCATGGTTACTATAATGTTGGACAACATGGTGCTTCTTCATATCACTTGAGTATTGTTATAAGTTGACTCTTCTAGTAAGCATGCATGCCAAAAGTACAAAACCCTTTGTTTAAGAAGGGGGAGGAAGGAAGCTCAATGACCCAAACATAACTTCTCTAGGTGTCAGGGCACCCTCAAACACTTGCCGTGTTGACTATGAAGTCTCTTATCCTTTCCTACTTTTTTCAAAAACTGGCAACCAAGACATTCTGCAAAGCCAGGTGACAAACATCTTCATTTCTCTAAAATATGGGCCCCATCTGGAACGGTAAGTATTTAGTGTAACCCTTCAATTCAAAGCGGGCGATACCAGGTGAGATCAGCCCATAAACTGACTCAGTAGCTGTTTTGATTCTGTTTACTTAAAAAATTTCTATACTGCTTTATGTTGACAAATGTTAACAGCAGTATATAAGATAAAGATAACAAATGGACTGAAATTACAAGAAAAGAGATTCCACCTGAACATTAAGAAGAATCTCTTGACTAGAAGAATTGTTCAGCAGTGGAACAGATTGCCTCCAGGGGCTGGGCTCTCCTTTGGAGGTCTTTAAACAGAGGTTTTCATGGGTGTCTTTCAGGGGTGCTTTAGCTGTGTATTTCCGTATGGCAGGGGGTTGGGCCAGATGGCCCTTGTGACCCCTTAGAACTGTAAGATTTTACAGTCCTATAAAATAATCTATAAAACAGGGAAAATAAAACAAGGTTGTTGTTGTTGTTTTTTAAAGAACAACTTGTAATAAGTACAGTTGTCCCTCCACATTCACTGATTTGGCATTCATGGTTATAAGTATTCACGGCTTGAAAATATTCTTTAAAAAAATAACAATCCCAAAAGCAAACCTTGATTTTGCTATCTTATATCAGGGACACTATTTTGCTATGCCATTGCATGTAATGGGACTTGAGTATTCACAGATTTGGGTATTCATGGGGGGTCCTGGAACCAAACCCCAGCGAATGTGAAGGGACAACTGTATTATCCCATCTGTCAATACTGAATGCTGACGGTCTTTGGTCTGAAAATGCCTACTGAAAGAATACACTTTCAACAAGGACAAAATAAATGCACTGTCAATGCATCTCTGATGTCTGAGCAAAGGCTGTTTTAAAGATCAAATGCTATAAAGGCCTTTACCAGGTTCCTGCTGGATTGATAACTGAAATATATATATTTTAAAACAGCAATATAGAAATGCTTCAAAACAAATACAATCAAAATAAATGCTGAATGCACCACAGGATTTCATCTACTGATCTTCATCTAATGATCCCAGTGGGCAGTATTATTACTATTACTACTATTAATAATAGTTTATTAATATCCCAACCTTTATTTATATCCCAACTTTTCCCCAAAACTCAAGACAGCTTAGGTATGGCAATATGGGAGAAGGTGCTTCCTCATGTAAAATTAGTCCCAAATTGCATAGGGTTTTACATAGTCATAACAAACCTTTAATCTTATCCAGTAGCAAACTAGCAGCCAGTGAAGTTCCTTCAACAGCTTCTGGTAAAATGCTTGTTGTGGTAAGCCACTCTCGGAAGCATTGTGTGGGAGCTGCTAAGCCAGCCTCAAGGACAGTCACATACAGAGCTTGAAAAAGTTACTTTTTGGAACTGCATATCCCAGAATCCCAAAGCTAACATGGTCCCACATACAGCTTACAAATGGCTTATGATCAATGCTTGACATTACCAATGTGTGGGTCATTGTGGCCAAGCCGTCTCTGTTAAGGAATGGCCAGCTGCTGGCTACGTTATAAGGTATAAGACAAAGAACCACAATCTATGTTTTCTCAGTCCATGGTATTCTTGCCATTACATTAGATTCACAAGAGGGCTTTGCTGTGACTCTCCTCTAGTGAAATTCTACAGAAATCTGAAATCCAAGTTGCCACTTGCATGACAAGCTGCACCTGCTGAGAATTCCTTTTTGATGCCCATGTTGGAGGTACAATTTGCCTCTGGTCCCTTTACCTTTGTTAGAATTGGAAATGAAGGCTTCATGCAAAGGGGAGCAGAGGCTAGAAGCAGACAGACCACTCTGTAGTTTCATTGTGGCATTAAAAAGTAAAAGGAGACTCCTCGGTGAGAATATTATGCTGAATAAGTGGCTGCTGTGGTGTGAGAAAATGGAGTGAGTGACCCATCAGGGAGCAGGGAAAAGAAAAAGAGAGAAGTGAAGCAGACAGACCACAGCTTTGCCTATCTCCTTCTAACTACTCACATCAGCTTCATTCCATAGGCCTGGGATACAGAAGGATTCCAGCAAGTCACTGCCACACAACAGCAAGATTCGGAGCTCTGTAGAAAAAGAGAAGGCATTTGTTCTCTAAATAATAGCCTTATGTTAATCTCTTTCCCAAGACCCCAAGACTTGAGGGTGGGTGGTAGGTGGGGGGAGTGTGTGTTAGTTGGCAGAAGAAGGGGGAAAAGATGAGGTTTTGACAGAGAGTTTTCCCTCAGAGTCTGTTTTCAGGCTTGGCTGCCTCTCACAAGCATCTCCAATCTGTGTGCCCATGCATGCATATCCTGCATGATTGTGCTGTTACTGTAAGTGGCCTCTGGACTGATTTATAAACCTCTTTTGGAGTGTTGCAGCCATTCGCAAATGGGCTGAGTAAGCTGATTGTGTGCACTGCCTGTTGCTGGCAGGATGTCTCTTAATGTGCCTGTCAGGGCAGAACAGGATGTGTATTCACAACTGTGACTTCTAGAAGTCATTCCAGTTCTAAAAAACCAAAATGTATGAAGAATAAATAAATACATAAAAAGGTTGAGGAAAATATTATTTTCCTAAATCATTCTCCTCAGATTCAAATTGATATAAGAGGGGTGGGCAAAGTACAGTTCCCCAGGCCACTGGATTGTGCTGATTTTAAAATTCCAGACAGACCCCCCCCTCCAAATCACCCAAACCATCACAAAAACACATAAAAACATAGCACAATGGGATAATTAGCCCTTCACAATGGCCCTCCCCAGAAAACCAGTCAAAAATGAGTGAAAAATAAACTGGAAGTGACTTCTGATTACTTTCAGGTTGTTCAGAATGCGCTAGTGCAGCCCTCTGGATAGGTTGAGGGCAAAATCATGTAGATGCTAATTCCTGTGATTAAAGCAAGTAGGAATCCTTCTACATTCTTTTGGAACCATATTCTGTACTGTTAAACCAAGGGCTGGAAAACAAGCTCAGATGCTGTTGGCCTGCAGTTCCCATCAGCCCTATTCAGTATAGACAGCGGTGAGGAATGTTGGGAGATACATCCAACAAGACTTGGATGGCCACATATTCTTCATCCCTCTTTGAAATCACTGTGGTATCTCCTGGCTGGATTGCATGTGTTTTTCTATGTACAGTATGTGAATCCATGTACCATGGCAGGAGGTGCTTCAGAAATTATGTGAAGCCTTAAGTGTTTGGAACTATAATTCCATCCTCCAAAGATCACAAAGAATCAAAGTTAGTTGCTTCTCAACCAGAAACTCTAATGAGAATGTTCTGGTACTCCCTCCAACTTTTGCTACAAAGCTTCTTATACTGAATAATGATTTTTAGCTTACTAGATGAGATCAGCATAATTTTGTTCCAGTCTGTTCCCAGGCCTTTAAATGCATGACTGTGAAAAACAGTTTTGGGAATCTAAAGCATGTCTTTTACTCAACCTTCCAGTACTTGATGGCAAAATAAAATGCGAGTGTAACTCTTACAGTTGCTAATTTGGTTTCAAAGGGGAAGCAGGAAGATTTCAAATTCCTATCAAATAGTGTTTCCAACATTATCACTTTGTATATGTGTTGGGGTGGGAGGGCCAGCATGGTATAGTATAGAATCATAGAATCATAGAATTGTAGAGTTGGAAGAGACCACGAGGGCCATCCAGTCCAACCCCCTGCCACGCAGGAAATCTTGATCAAAGGTTTTCTGGTTTTCTGATTTTCTGATTTATGGTTTTCTAGCCCTGACCTGGTGCAATGATAACATTAAATAAGAGCTCTGTTGTTGCTGAAAGCCCAGACAAATGCCAGGTTAAAAGAGTTGGGTTTCCCAAACCCACACATGCCAAGAAATTTGTCAATGTCTTTTTATTTGCATATCTGGCAGCCTGCCCTAGGCAGCCAATATGTAAAGGAGTAGTCAGAGTGTTAGACAGGAACTCTAGAAGATCAGGGTCCAAATCCCTGCTTGGACATGAAAACCCACTGGGTAGCCTTGGGCAAGTCACTCCTTCTTGGCCTCAGAGGAAAGCAATGGCAAACCCACTCTGAATATTTATTTATTTATTTATTTAATATTCCGCCTTTCTCCCAAGGTGGGATTCTTGTCCAAACCCACCCTCAAAAAACCCCATGACAGGTTCACCTTATGGCCGCCATAAGTCAGAAATGACTTGAAGGTAGGCAACAACAACAGTGTGTTGGAATGGTTTTACAACAATGATCTATAGCTATCCTGATTTTATACATAATGGATTGGATTCAGATTTAGGTATGTGCAGCAGAGCTCCCCTGCCAATTCCTCCTCACAGCAGCCCCTCCAGCCCTTTGAAAATCATCCTGAGTGTAATGAACACTGTCTCAGGGTGGTGAGAGTGGGATACTCAAAAATCCAGTGGAAGATCAGAAAGCTAGGGAGGATTAGGGTCACAAGATACATGGCTGTGTGAATGGTGTTTGAGAGAGTGAAATGGCCATGATCATCTGGATGTACTCAATTCTGGCATATAACCACCCCTCCCCACCCACCAAGGCTTCCTGGGTGGCAATCTGGCTCTTAGACTGGGACAGTGGGGAGGAGGTTTCCTTCCTATGCTCTAATAATCTGATGTGAATTCTCTATACAGAGTTGCTATATTGAATTCTTTATAAAGGGTTGCCAGAGTGAAAACTGGAGATGGCTCCAGTCCCTCTAATGGTTGTGTAGAAGGACAAATTTCAGCAGGTGTTACTTGTTGTCTGGGTTGCATGACAAGCAACACCTGCTAAAATTCACCTTTCTACATAACAATTAGAGGTGCGAGAGCTGCCTCCAGTTTTTAATCTGGCAACCCTACATGTATGTATATACCTACACCTACACCTACACACACACAGACACACACACACACAGAGTATGGGGGAGATGGTTGCTTTGATTCAGTTTGATTGAGCTTTATTCATTCCATATGTTTTCTTTGCTGTGGCTAACAACCATGGTAGGGAATGGGGTAGGGTTGGAACTGAACCACTGAAAGGTGATAACGGATTGGTGCCTTTGCCCTATCTGAATCTCATCTCCCCAAGCCAACTCCTGTACAAGGAGGAGACATCAGGGATCCAGTGACAGAGACTCCATGTCACGTGCAGTTTGGTCTCCTAGTGTTCTTGTCACTTTGGCTTCCGGAGACTAACAGTGTTTGTGCAAATGAAGCAGGAGCCTTCCCTTCCCTCATTTGGCAAATGTGTCCCATTTTTTATTCTGACCCATTGATGATGATCTTGACTTACCAATCTCTTCATATCTCATCACTGTTCCCAAATTTGCATTCTCATCTGGGTGGCGGGAAAGAGAGAGGAAAAAAACAAGCTGGAATTTAGATTTCACAAAACCAGTGGCTGGTCCATCCATTAGTGGAGCATTAACAACAACACTGAGCTGAGTGTTTCATGCATGTCATAAGTAAATAATCATTTATTTATGTCCAACTGTTGTACAACTGTATTCAGAGTGGCTTACATAAAAATACAATTTTAAAAAATGAACTAAAATTAAAGGTCTAAGCTGGCAACTTTTTTTCTTCTGTTGTACCAGGGACAGGTACCATATTTGTGCCCATCAAATTATTTCTTTCCTTCCTGGAAACTCTCTAGGGACCAACAACTGATGGTGTGTGGACTGGAACTGTCCCATGGGCCACACTTTGAGTAGCACTGCTCCAGGTAATGCTAATAACAAGGGCTAAGCCACACACATGGCAACACATCTGTTGACACCAGTGTGATGTAGTGATTTCAGTGCTGTATCAGGACTTGGGAGATCCAGGTTCTAGATCCCACTGACAAATGAAACTCACTGAATGAACTTAGGGCAGTTACTTTTACTCAGCCTGAGCCAGTGGCAGCACCAGGGGGGTGCAGAGAGGCTGAACCACACCAGGTGACACCGTCAGAGGGGAGGGGTTACACCAGCCTTAGTGACGCAACAGACCTGACCTAGAGTTGGTGTGAGGATAAAGTGGGGTAGAGAGATGTGTATGCCAACTTGAGTTCATTGGAGAAAAGGTGGAATAGCAATTTAACTAATAAACAGTCATAAATAATTGACTGAACAGGGTATGAATGAGCCACTGAAAAATGGTGGACAAGAGGATGACAGAATTGTATGCTGAATTCTCCATCCACCTGCTGCTTCTCTCCAGTAATAACTTCCCAGCAGCAATTTTTCCTCACTGCTCTCTAAATAGGAAAACAAGCTCAGAAAGAACATGGGATTGCAGAGTGGTTGTGGGAGCAAAGCACAAAGCAAAAGAAAGGGGTTGGAACCACTATTCTCTTGTCCAGTTCCTGTTCATTTCATCAAGGCTTGTGCAGGAGAACTTCCTGATGGGTGAGATATGTTCGGCTGCAATCTTCTCATCTCAATAGTACCAACTACCAAACCTCCTGACAGGACTGCCTCATTTACTTGTCTTCACACAGAGACATTCACTGTTAGGAAAGCCACCAAATAGGCCTGTATATACAGTTTGTTGGGTGGCAGACACTCTCTGCTTCTACTTTATCTGTGAAGAACAAAACCCCTATTCAGGATATTTATTTATTTATTTATTTATTTATTTATACCCCACTCTTCAGCCACAAGGCTATCAGAGCGGCTTACAAATTGTTTTAAGCAACAGCTATTTACACATCTACACTGCATTAAACAGTTTCCAATGTGTGTTAGCCCCACCATCATCACTTTTGTCCTTTGAAAAATAGTAAGTCTGAATCAGAGAGCCTCCTATGTGTGTGAACACTCCCCAAGCAATGCAGAGTTCTGGCTCATGGGAAGACCCTTCATGGAGCTAGCATGCTCCCTCCTCACATGTTTAGTCAACCCTTTTATGGAATGTCTAAATACAGCTAGGGTCAAATATATGATTATGATACATATAGTTGCCCTGAATGTTTACTTGGCCTTCAGAGAAGCACTCAACTCCAGGATATATTAGACCTCTAGATATATATAAAATTCTTGGGTATGCACAATTGCCTTAGGTATGTAGGCATTTTGCCTCTTGGGTATGTGCAATGGGTTTAGGTATGTTGCCTCTTTCAGTGTGCTGATTGGCTGCTCCTGTCACTCTCTCAGCCAATCACCACCCCCATGCAAATTCCCTCTTCACCTCACAATCCACTCCTGCCACTCATGGCCATATCTGCATACTTGGAGTGACCAAACAATGTGCTACCGTGTTGGCTATAGTTAATAAGGCTGCAGGCCTTTCCAGTTCACCAATGTATCAGGTCTGCACAATTCCCACTTATGATTTAAGTCTACGCAGTAATATCATTTCTATTCCCCCTGCAATGGGACCCAGGCAGTCAACTGGCAGCAGGAAGCTGCCGCCGCCGCTGCCACAGCAATAGGACCCTGGCAACTGGGTGTGAGGTCTACCGGGCGTTTTTGGAGGGAGGTTTTTTTAACAGCACATGGTATGCTGGATCCACCTAGTTTAATGAAATTTTACATGTCTGGGGGAAAAAAATGGAATCATATCAGGTCCCTAGTGCTACCTGGATGTCATAAAAAGGGCCAAAAGGGCCTAGAAAGCCCGGATAATTGTATGAGGAATCCCAAATACCATTTCAGACCTAATACTTCCACACTATGTCCAGGTAAGTAGTCTTATTTTGTCCACATATATTTGTGAAACAAATTGAGGGGTGCTTATCTATCTAAAGCAGCATACAAGATGCACAGTGCCCTCCTGTCTGTACCTTGACAGAACTTATGCCTCCCAGGAAAGAACTCGGATCTAAACCCAGGAATGTCCCATAAGCAGGCAAGGCCAGACCTCCCACAGGCTGTCATCAGCTACTGAACATCTAGGTAAATGCACTGATTAGCTAAATTGGCTTACATACATAGCCATTCCCGATGTATGGTAGGGACAGTCCTGCTTAAAGCTTTGTTATCTCATTCTTTCAATTGCTTTTAAAATGTCCCGGTTTCTTTCCTCCTCCTTCTTTTCCCCTTTATCCTCTGCTTACTTCAATTGCTGCACATTGAGCTCAGAGTGCAGAAATAGTTTGCACTCATTAACTTAGAAGTGGGGAGAGAAGAGAAGGAAGTGGAATCTTGTCATTCCCAGCTGGCACAGGCAAAAGCAAACTGCTGCAGCCTCTCCTGCCTTGTGTGTTCCTCCTCATTTATAACTTTTTGCCATTTTGACCACACACTGATATTGCTTGGCCACATGTGCCACAGTTTTCATCTGTGAAATGTTGGGAGGTATGCATAGGCTTGGATTCAACTACTAGTTTCAGCTAGAAATTACCTACTGAATCAACAAGATTTACCTATACATTGACTTGTCATTCAAGCATTGATGTGGTGGGTCTACTCTAGGTGTGATTAACCAGCAGGATGCAGGTCATAACATACCCACAAAGGTGAAACGCTCCATCGGGGGGCGAACACAGCAAATCCTGCTCAGACTCTCTCCTACTTTCCCCAAGAGCTTCACTGGAAAAAAACAGCGAAAGGGAGGCGGGAGAAAAATCAATGGCCAGAATAGAATGAAAGCAGCCTTGTGCTTGGAAATGAAACTGTATTTTGCAATGACTTTATCACACATGTAAAAATAACATTTTTTTAAAAATTGGGGTTCCCTGACAAATCAGTTATTAATATTTTGTCGTTGTTATTTCTCATCACACATTTCTTTCCCCGAACTGCATCAAAAAGATTAAAATATCACCACATTCAATTGGAAATCGCTAGAATAATGAGCTTTACTCTGAGATTTAGCATCTGAGATGTTTGCTTGGAAGACACTTACAGCAATTTTGACAACAGTTACTTATACCATTACTTACACATTAAGGCCTTAGATATTTTGCTGCCTAAGGCAAAGCAGCAAATGGTGCTTATCCCATGTCACGAGGGACATAGTAACTCAAGCTAGCCATATGAATCTGGTAGAGGAGGCATAAAATCCCACAATTGTATCTTCCCCTCTCTAGCAATAAAATTATAACAATAATAAACCAAATGACATGTTGCCTTTTCTGGATCACCAAGTTCAGTTGCACTTCACTCTGCCCAATGACACCACATGGGACTGTCTGGTGTACCTTTTCCTCCTCATCTATAGCCTCTGCTCAAAGACCTGTATCCCTGGAGGCTTCCACAGCTTCCTCTAGGGATGCCTGGAGACAGCTTTCTTGCTTTTTCTGTGGACCTACCTGCAGTGGGCTTATTTGAGAGGTTGCTGTTCTGATAGATAGGCTGTGGGGTTTCATTCTGCGGCTGTCCAATCACCGGGGTCAGGGAAGGTGTGTTCACGTTGGAGAGGATGCAGCCAGTAACCCGCTAGGAGAAACAGTAACTGTCAGTTGGTATTTACAGCATTCATGACCATTGGAGAAAACAGATTTTTAGGTATGTTCATTAAACTTTCATCACCCAAATATCTTTCTCTATTTCCAAAATAAAATATAGCCAAGTAGATCTCACTTTTGACAAGTTCCTGATTATAACCTTCTAGCTTTACCACTCTTTGCCACCCAAAAGTAGCAGGCTATGAACACCCCCATATTTGAATAAAAAAACAGTTGGGTGAAATTAGTGTAATGATGAAAATAACGGCTAGAATGCAGTCTGAGCCAATGAAAGATCCATACGCAAAATAAGGTTGGGCTGCACTGGACAAGGAGAGATTCTGGATAACAGGATTTGCTGACAATGTTTGTATGTGGTAAGAGAGGGAACAGGCAGAAAAGAGACAGCAGTTTTCAGTTGACAACCTAGTTTTGAAAATTATCTTGGTAACGCTCAACTTTAATCTGATTCCCTGAAGCAATTCTTAAGGTCTTAAGCAAGTACACATATTCAGGATCACATAGCACCATTCCATGATACCTTCACTGCTGATGAAGCACAAGGACACAGACTTGCTTGGCAGATTTCAAACTTGCTGGTGCATCATCCAGATGTCCATCCAGTTCAAGGTACTGGTGCTTACCTTAAAGCCCTACATGGCTTTAGAGCCAAATAGGAAGACTGCCTCCTGCCATGGAATCCTTCCTGTGTACCAGGTTTGGCAGAGGGAGATTTTGGCCATGTTTCATCACCAAGAGAAGCACATTTTACATTTTCAAAGGCCAGGGCCCCCTTTAGGGTGGTGTCCCAGTACTGGAACACCCTTCCAAATATGGTCTTTATATTCTTTTTGGTGCCAGGTCAAGATGTTTTGTTTGCCCTGGCATTTTAAATGCACATTGTACAAATAGTTTTCAGAGATAATGATGTCTCTCAGATTTATTGTATTGTTTGAATGAAGTTTTAAAAAGAATATGCTTGGTGTTTTGTTTTAAGTCATACACCACTCTAAATCCTTTTTTGAATGAGGGGTGGCTTAGCATTTTTAACATAACTAAAGAAAGGGAAAGAGAAGAAAAATTAAATATGATGACAATGGTGACAACCAATATCGCTCAGGCTGATGTCAGCCCAACTCTGCTGCAAAAAAATCCTTGTCAGTCAAAGAAACATACTGTACTTAGACACGCATGATTATGCAATAAAGGGAACAATCTTTCTCTTGACCACCAGGGGGTGCTCAATTCTTTCTTTGCCTTTAAAAAAAAGAAAATGCAATGCATTCCCATTGTGTACACAAAGAAGGATATAAAACTGTTGTCAATTGCCAGTAGTAAAGGAATCGAAAAACATGTCACCCTATGTTCACATTGAGTTAGTGTACAAAGGTTTATACTACACTCCAGCATCATGCAAAGTTACTATAGTGTTATCAAGTCTTAAGCCTATAGCGCCACCGTCTAAGCAGCTTCCCTTCAATGTTGTCTAGCGGAAATACTGATACATTGGACAAGTCAATACAGGGATTCAAACTGTTTTAGAATCATAGAATCATAGAATTGGAAGAGACCTCAAGGGCCATCGAGTCCAACCCTCTGCCATGCAGGAATAAACAATCAAAGCATTCCCGACAGATGGCCATCCAGCCTCTGTTTAAAAACCTCCAAAGAAGGAGACTCCACCACAATATGAGCCAGTGTATTCCACTTCCGAATGCTCTTACTGTCAGGAAGTTCTTCCTAATGTTTAAGTGGAATCTCTTTTCCTGTAATTTGAACCCATTGCTCCATGTCCTAGTCTCTGGAGCAGCAGAAAACAAGCTTGCCCCATCCTCAGTATGACATCCCTTCAAATATTTAAACATGGCAATCATGTCACCTCTCAACCTTCTCTTCTCCAGACTAAACATGCCCAGCTCCCTAAGCCGCTCCTCATAGGGCATGGCTTCCAGACCTCCCACCATCCTAGTCGCCCTTCTCTAGACATGTTCCGACTTCTCAATATCCTTCCTGAATAGTGGTGCCCAGAACTGGACACAGTATTCCAGGTGAGGTCTGACTAAAGCAGAATATAGTGGTACTATTATAGTTCCCTCCACATTCACGGGGGTAAGGGCTGCAAGACCCCCGCGAATGTGAAAAAACCGTGAATAAAAAATAGGTCACGCCACCCCCTGCCGGAACCCCCCTGCCCTCCCAGAAGCAGCAACAGGGGGCTTCGGAGGCCCCCGTCACTGCTCCTCTCCACCCCCCCGCCCTCCCAGAAGCAGTCACGGGAGCTTCTGAGGCCCCCATCGCTGCTCCTCTCCACCCGCCCACCCGCCCTCCCAGAAGCAGCGACGGGGCTTCTAAAGCCCTGGTGCCACTTTTGGGAGGGGGGGCTCCCAAAAACTGTGAATAATCAAAACCATGAATGTTAAAGCCTTGAATGTGGAGGGGCAACTGTACTTCCCTTGATCTATACACTATACTCCTATCAATGCAGCCTAGAATCACATTGGCTTCTTTAGCTGCTGTATCACACTGCTGACTCATGTTCAGTTTGTGGTCCACTGCGACTCCTAGATCTCTTTTGCATGTACTGCCATCAAGCCAGGTGTCACCCATCCTATATCTGCCCAAGTGTAGTATCCTACATTTCTCCCTGTTGAAATTCATCTTGTTAGTTTTGGCCCAGCTTTCTAATCTGTTGAGATCATTTTGGATTCTGGTCCTGTCCTCTGGGGTATTATCTACCCCTCCTAATTTGGTGTCATCTGCAAAGTTGATAAGCATGCCATCTATTCCCTCATCCAAGTCATTGATAAGGATGTTGAATAGCACTGGGCCCAGGACAGAACCCTGTGGCACCCGACTGGTCACTTCTCTCCAGGATGAAGAGGAGCGACTGGTGACTACCCCTTGGGTTCAGTCAGTCAACCAATTACAAATCCACCTAACAGTTGCATTGTCTAGCCTACAGGTTACTAACATTTTTGCAAGAACATGATTCAGTTGAAAATATTCTCATACTTGGTAAGGTGGAGTGAAGGAGGAAAAGAGAAAGGCCACAGGATGCCTTTCAGAGGAAGGAATTGGCAAACCACCTAAGAAAACCCTATGAAATTCACAGGGTCACCATAAATCAACAGGTGGCCGTACATGTACCCAGAAGAGGGAATTTTAGCAGATATTCTTCATCATGTAAACAGCAGCTGTTGAAATCCCCTCTTCTACATAACCATTAAAGGGATGGAAACCAGGTCCCTTATTTCACCTCACAATCCTAATTTGGCAATGCCAAATATGTTTAAGTAAAAAGAAACTGATTTGCAAGAGATTAAGCACTAGAAATTTTGTCTGTTTGTTTCATTTATATGCCCCTTTCTGCCAGAGTGGGTCCCAAGGCAGCTCCCAAAGAAAGTCAATTAAAAAATCTGAACAATAAAAATTTAATAGCAATTTAAAATCTTCACATTGAATAGTATAAAATCATTTAAAAGACATACAAAAGTTTTTCTTTTCAAAAACAAACCAAACATCCCAGTAAGAAGCTTTGCTGCTTATGTATTAAAAACCTGCTTAAACAAAAAAGTATTTGCCTATTGATGCAAGGAAAGCAGGGAGGGGGCCAGCCTAGCCTCCTGCAGAAGTTCCAGAGGATGGGAGCAGCCACTGAAAAGAAGTCACCAAGCAAGCCTATGATGGTGGCGGGACTGAGAGAAACACTTCCCCTGAAGATCTTAAAACTCTGGCAGGCTTGCAGGGGAGATAAGGTCTTTCAGGTAGTCTGGATCTAAGTGGCAAAGGGCTTTATAGGCCATAATAAACTCTATAAGGGCTTTATAGGTTATGGATAGCTCTTTATATTGTGCATGGAAATGAACTGGTAGCCAGTGAAGCCATTTTAATAAGGGAGTTAGATGTTACTGAATTCTTGTAATATGTTCAATTTTGGCAGTGGGTTTATTATTCTACCCCATATTGGGCAGCAATTAATTGAAATGAACTGAAATTCAGAGGTTCATAACTGCAGCAGGTCCACAAAATGTCAGGAACACTAATATGCTGCACCACTGATGTCAGGACATCTCAGTATTTTGCCTGGGGTGGGAAGGCATATAGTTGGGAGGACTCTTTTTCTTTCTTTCTTGATGTCCGTCTTCAAGAAGAAAGTAAGAAGATAACCACAAATGAAGACCAAAAACAACACAACCCCCTTCCCAACCACCAATACTTTTTTGCCATAGAATATTGACAACAACAACAAATTTATTGATTAGTCAACTGACCATATCAACAGTAGAATACAATAGAATACAAAGTATCTGAATATCAAAGTACATACAAAAATGAATTAGATCATGTCTAAAATTCATATATAAAATTAACTAGGAAATTAAGCCCTATAATTGGGGATATGAAGAAACACATAAAAGTTAGATAAAATAAATTAGATAAAATAAAGTACAAGATAAAATAAAATGTCATGTGAAATAGAATAAGCTAAAATGAGGGGGTTAAAGGAGCTCTATAGGAAGATTTAAATAAACTCGTCACCATGGCACAGAACCCCATTTTGTGTTATAAACTGATCTCTTAGGTGGGCATCTTTTATGATAAATTTTGCAGTAGATCGCACTAGTTGTAGATTCTCTCCAACAAGGAAATGGGACAATTTAACAGTGAGATCCCAGTTATTCATTCTAACCAAAAATGGTTGTAAAAAATGAGACCTCTCGTTATGATAAATACAACAATTGAACAAGATATGTGTAATATTCTCTACAGCGGGAGCACCACAAATACATGTTCTTTTGTGAAAGGGTATTTTTTGAAATCGTCCTATTCTTACCATGGAATTCAATTGCTCAGATCTAGCTCTAGTGAAAACATTTCTCAACTTCTGAGTTAGGTGTAACCTAAGATATTTTTCTGGGCCAAACACAGTTTTATTTTTAGCTAACCAAAGCAATGATTTACAACCAGCCAATGAGGCTATGTCAGATTGGCACTAATGTCCCAAACTCTTTGTTTTATAGCTTCCTGAGCTTTGTGACCAGAATAAAGAAAGTAAAGAGGGGAAAGACCTAACTGGTACAATAGCGTGGACAGCTGGCATACCCAGAAATTTGAACTCCCTATTGTTCTTCTAAACAAAGTCTAGGGAGTCTCCCTAACTCCATTTTGAGAATCTTTAGCCAGTAGTTGAAGCCTTTTATCATAACCTGACACTGAATTGAATAAGCTCCAATTTCTGCTCTCACTGCTTGGGCTGGTGTATTTTTATCTATGCCAAGAATCCTCCTTAGGAAGCAGCTCTGTGCCTACTCCAAAAGCGGAACTTTCAAGGGACCCCAGAGTTCTGCGCCATATGATAAAATGGACATGATTTTAGCTTTGTAGACTTTTAAGATAGGAGATATACTAATGGGGTGATTATAATTTATCAGTTTATGGAGTACACAGGAGTTCGCTATAGCTCTCTGTTTATTCCTTCTTAGGTGACTTGTCCATTTCCCGGTATTTGAGAAGGATAACCCTAGATATAAATAAGAATTGACTTGTAGATTCTCCCTCCAGAAACCAATTATGATTTTTAAACCTTTCCCAAATACCATCACCTTGGACTTATCTTTTTTGATAACTAAGGAGTTCAAACCACAGTAGGTGGCTAGGTTCTGTAATAGCCATCTCAGACGTACTTGCGAACGAGCAATCAGAACCATATCATCAGCATAAAAAAGAACATTGAGAAATGTATTACAAATCTTTGGGGAATGGACCGATGCTGAGGAAAGAAAACCAGGTATATCGCTAACATATAAACTGAATAGAATATGGGCCAAGATGCATCCCTGTCTAACACCTTTATACATGTTAACTTCCTTGGACAGCGAACCACTGGTACCGATACACACTTTGAGACAGGTATCAGAATGGAGAGCTTTAAGCAGAAATAGGAGTCTTGGCTCCATTTTCATATCTGCCAGTTTGGACCAAAGCATGTCTCTATTGATTGTATCAAATGCTGATCTGAGATCAATAAACAGTGTATACAGTTGTTTGCCTTCAGATATATACTTGGTAATGAGATGATGTAAAATAAAGCAGTTATCCATAGTGGATCTACCTGGTCTGAAACCTGCTTGTTCTTCCACTAACAAATTATTATCAGCAATCCAGTCCTCAATTCTGCTCAAAAGATGTTTCATATACATTTTGGCTACGATGTCAATAAGGCTTATAGGTCTATAGTTTTTAGGGTCCCTTTTATTACCTTTTTTTGAATATGGGGACAATGATGGAAAGTTTCCAGCCAGTAGGGAAATGGCCTGTGTTGTTAATATAGGTAAAAAGACCGGTCAAGACAGGAGCCCACCAATCCATATAAGACTTGAAAATTTCCAGAGGGACTAAGTCTTCGCCTGGTGTTTTATTAGGTTTCAAGGTCTGGATAATATTTTTCATTTCTGCCTCCATAACTTGAGTTCACAAAGGAAACTCCGCTAAGGATGAGTGTATGGCAGGAGTGACAGCCTTGTGTCTTTGATTAGGGCTATGGTATAAATTTGAGAAGAATTCCTCCCAAACTAAAGCTGGAATGGGGTCATCTGAATGGAACCTACATTCTTTCAACATACCATTGACTGTATGCCAGAAAATGGCAGTATTCGATCCCTTAGCGGATAATTCCAAGTCCGCCCAAAGCCTGGCTGTATAATTGCCCTTCTTCATAGACAAAAGTTTTTTATAATTACGTCTAAGAGTTAGCATCTTTGAGTGATTGGCTGATGAAGGCTGGTATTGAGTCTGCTGCATGGCAGGTCTTAAGCATCTCCTAGCTCTAAGACAATCAAAATAAAACCAAGTAGGTCCAGAAAACCAGGATTTTCTATGTGGGGCCTCATCGATTAGAAATTTTCTCAATAAACAACAAAGATTGTTAAAGCCAAAGAGGGGTTCGTTCCTACCTATACAGTCTAACATTATGGATCTATAATCTGACCTGATCTGCTCAGAGGTTAAAAACTTGGTGAGTGATTCAGTGTCAGCCTTGCTCTATTTGAGCCTCCTGACCTGCCCATCTTCCAAGTTCCCCAGCAAATTTTCTATTCCAGGGCTACTGGGTCTAAGATCTGAATGACCTAGAAAAGTGACGGTGACAAGTTGGTGATCACTGTCCTCCACACAGAATACAGTCATCCCTTCACATTTGCGGGGGTTAGGGGCAGCCAACCCCCGCGAATGTGAAAAATATGCAAATAAGAAATGAACTTGGGGAGGGAGGTTTTTCACACACGCCCTTCCCAAGACAGCAATCTGCCTTGGGAAGGGAAGGGAGGTGTGGGAGGGAGGTTTTTCAGCCCCCCTCCCTTCCCAAGACAGCGATCTGCCATGGGAAGGGAAGGGAGGGGTGGGAGGGAGGCTCTTCAGACACACCCTTCCCAAGGCAGGATGGGCTTCAGGAGAAGCCCATCGCTGCTTTGGGAAGGGCAGTATATGTGTGTGTGTGTGTGTGTGAAAATCGCCTCTGCCCCAAACTCCCTGCTCTCCCAGGACTTGGCTCTCCACCCCAAATGGAGCCAAGCCCAGGAGAGCGGGGAGTTAGGCAGCACGGTTTGGTCAGGGAGCACTCTGTTTAAATCGGCTGCTCTCCCTTCTGTGCAAGGGAGTGAAGCTGATTTAAATTAGGTGCTTCCTGAGCAAACAGTGAATAGTCAAAACCGCGAATGTGAAAGCCATGAAAGTGGAGGGGCAACTGTATTGAAATGAAATTGACAACCTCTAGAAATTTCACCCTGTGCCCTGGGCATGATGGATATATTGGCCTGATGCTAGACTGCCTTGCCAGGATCAGAGTGCAGTTTGGTGATGGCCAAAGGACTGTAGCAAATAAATCACAGAATCATATAGTTGGAAGAGACCACAAGGGTCATCTAGACCAACCCCTTGCCATGCAGGAATACCCACCCAATCAAAGAACTCCCAACAGATGGCCATCCAGCCTCTGTTTAAAAACCTCCAAAGAAAGAGCCTCCAGCACACTCCAAGGCAGTGCATTCCATTGCTGAACAACTCTTACTGTCAGGAAGTTCTTCCTAATGCTTAGGTGGAATCTCTTTTCCTGTAGCTTGAGTCTGTTGCCGTGTGTCCTTGTCTCTGGAGCAGCAGAAAACACACTCGCTCCATCCTCAGTATGATATCTCTTCAAATATTTAAACACAGCTATCATGTCTCCTCTCAACCTTCTCTTTTCCAGGTTAAACATATCCAGGTCCCTAAGCCACTCCTCATAGGGCATGGCTTACAGACCTCCCACCATCCTGGTCACCCTCCTCTGAACACATTCCAGCTTCTCAATATCCTTCTTGAATTGTGGTGGCCAGAACTGAACACAGTGTTTCAGGTGAGGTCTGACCAAAGCAGAATAGAGTGGAACTATTATTTCCCTCGATTTAGACACTATACTCCTATTGATGCAGCATTGGCTTTTTTAGCTGCCGTATCACACTGCTGACTCATGTTTAGTTTGTGGTCCACTAAGTCTCCTAGATCCTTTTTGCGTGTACTGCCATCAAGCCAGGTGTCACCCATCCTATCATCTGTGCATTTCATTTTTACCACCCAAGTATAGTAGTCTACATTTCTCCCTGTTGAAATTGATTTTGTTAGTTTTGGCCCAGCTTTCTAACCTGTTAAGGTCATTTTGAATTCTGTATCTATCCTCTGGGGTATTAGCTACCCCTCCTAATTTGGTGTCATCTGCAAACTTGATAAGAATGTCCTCTATTGAATAAAGATTTTGAATAGCACTGGGCCCAGGACAGAACCCTGTGGCAGCCCACTAGTTACTTCTCTCCAGGATGAAGAGGAGCCATTGGTGACTACCCATTGGGTTTGGTCGGTCAACCAATTGCAAATCCACCTAATAGTTACATTGCCTAGCCCACACATTACTAACTTCTTTGCAAGGATATCATGGAGCACCTTGTCAAAGGCCTTAACTGAAATCAAGATACAAAATATCCACAGCATTCCCTTCATCTATCAAGTTTGCAAGTCTATGAAAACAGTTTCCTGTGAAGAATTGGATTTCAGAGTGGTGCAAAACAAGCTGTAAGTTAAGTAGAAGCCAATTTTCAAGCAGGCCTAAAGAGTCTCTATAGATGATTTCTGGTTGGTGAAAAGAGAGCATTGGATTAAATGAATGCAAAACTGCTTTTAGCCTTTTGATGCCTTGCTCAGTATTGATGGGGCATCGGTTTGCATTTTCTCTGGCATTCGGAGAAGCTTGCTGCTTGGTTTCTTCCTGCCCCCCCCCCCCACCATAGACCAATGAAACAAATAAAGGTGCTCAGAATTATTTTCTTGGGTATGAAATATCAGGGCCAAAGGAGGACACCAGAGCAGAGCTTTGATTGGTGTTATGACAAAACGAAGCTGCATGGAAGAGCTGTGTGTTGGGGGAAGAGGGATTCAGCCTTTCCCCCTTGCCCTTCCTTTCTTTTTAACCCCGGTCTCCAATTCTTTTTACAAAGCACATTTTCCTTGCCCATCTCAAAGTCAAGTTCAGGATTAGAGAAAGGGGAGGAATAATCACATCCCTCTTCTTCTCCACCTAATGCTATGTCTCATTTGTTCAAAGGACTGTTTCCCATCCTTCCCTGACTAACCCCTGCAAGAAGTTTCCAGTGGTCTCTTTTGTTTAAACCAGGGACTTGGGAGAGTCCAATGGCCATCCCTTCTCCATTCCTTGGTTCATACCAGCTCTTCCCAGTGAACATGGAAGTAACCAGAAGACAATTTCATTAACCCCTCCCCAGGTTTTACTAGAACAGAGCATTGGAGGCACCTTGTTATAGAGGAGCATTGTGGGCCATGAAGTCTTCTGGAAGTATGATTCTCCTGCTTTGGGGAATCCTGAGGCTGGGTGTGTTTTGACTGTTCTTGTGTAACTGGTGGAGAAGGAATAGCCTCTGTCTCCAGGGTAAGGCTGTTCCTTCTTTGCCAAGTGCTCAAGAGAAGTTAAAGCATCCCTGGTTGCAGAACCACGAAATTCACCAGTTGACATTGGATCAGCCATTCTCCCTCAGTCATAATTAACTTACACAATTATTGTGAGAATAAAGTAGAGAGAGGGGGCAGAACCATGTGGGACACCCTGAATTCACTGGAGCAAAGATGGGGTACATAGGAGACAGATAAACAGACAGATGATAAGGATGATCGTCACCATGATCTGGGCTATAACATTTTCTGTGTAGCTTTAGAAACAATTCTGGTGAAAGCCTCAAGAACTTTTAATTTGGAAAATCAGTTCCCCCACACAGAGGTGCTTTTAAAGAACTGGGAAAATAAAAACAGTGCTAAAATAATCTAGGGCAGGAAATCATTGACTATTTCATTATTGCACACAAGAATGAATAATTTCTGTAGATTCTTCCTCACTTCAGGAGTAAACAAATATTTCTCTGCAGTATTCTTCCTGTATTTGAACTTCCTAACATCCTGTAGAGGAATTAAGAAAAATGTGTGGTGTCTTTTGCACAGATTTTTTTTTCCTGTGAAGGAAACAGCCATTTTCTGCACAGGAAACCTGTTTTCTGCACAGAAAACCTGTTCTTATTGCCCTGAAAGACTCACTGACCTTTTTTCCTACACAATGATTCCTCTGCAATACTTCCAAGATGTTTGAATACTCGGAGAAAGTACTACACAGAAGTCTCAGTGCTCTAATATTAATCTCAACAGTGCTGCCCAATTAACAGGAAACAAATAACTGTGAATAATTGACCTAGAAACAAAAAATTCTGAATATTCTTTCCATCCCTACCAAATACAATGGAGAGTGGGGACATGTATAGGGTTTTACATCATTAAGCTGTATGATATCAGGGTTCCAGTAGGTTTAACACTTGTGTAAGAAAGGAAACTTCAGCAGGAGTAGCTTGTTGTATTATAAATATATATATATATATATATATATATATATATCTGGCTTTTCTTCGCAAACGAACATTCAGGAAGGACTCATCCCACGCTTTCTGCAAGTGCGCTGATGACTAAAAAGGCCAATCCGAGATAAACAAGTCCGGTTGCTATATGGAAAGTACTGGAGCCCTGTCCTCTTTCGCATGTGGTTGCTCTATAGGGCACAGGCTAAACCCTACTGCCCATCATGAGGAGGGGCTGCTGTAAGGCTAGCTCACCAAGAAGGCAAACTAGGTAACTGCTTTGGGTGCCAAAATGTCAGGGAGTGGTCATCTCTTGAAAAGAGAACTACTGCACCTGCTTGAGGATTGCCCCACTTCTGCATAGGGATGTAAAGGGTACTTGAAGTTTTTCTTGTCCTTCAATGAAAAGGGGTGACTCAACACACTGAGCTGCTCTGTCAAGAAAATTATCTAATCAAAGTTGGGATACTTTGAGCATTTCAGGAACTTTTTGTGGAAAAAAAATCTTTGGACACCTCCCCTTGTTTTTCCACCAAAAAATGTTGGGTTTTATGCAAATGATTTTTTCAGGAAAACGACCCAAAAGTGCAAAAAATATTTTAGCAAAAATTATCTTAATCTCACCCAGGAGGGAGAAAATCTTTCAAATTGTCATTCTTGTATGTAAGAATAAAAACAGTGGAGACTTCCATCTTTACTGTTGCCACAAACAGATGAAATTAGGGCTTTCATCTACGACAATGGCAGCCTCAGGAATCGTTGATCCAGACTAACCAATGTGAAGAACAATAGCTCTTAATTACTGAAATTAAAATGAAAAGATTATCGTGACCAACTCTGGGTCAATTAAATTGCCATCCCATGCACATTTATCTTGGAGGCAGCCGAGAAACAATGGTATTTACTTCTGCTTAAACATGCATAAGATTGCAGTATTGATGTGCTGTTCCTATGCACATTTACTGCCATTGTTATGATACTCAACACACTGAGAGAAATTTAACTTCTCAGTGGGCTTTAAACAGGAGAGAACTCAGTTTCTGAGCAGCATTGGGTACTGCGTCTTTCTTGTAACGTGAAGTTCTCCCCAAAGTAACACAGGTGGCAAATTTGAAGAAAGAAAAGGCATGCTAATCAATCCATCTACTGTTAATTTACTGCAAGGCAGACTTTTCAAATGGTTCTTTTTTAATGCTTTCAACCTTATGTTATAAACCTTTTAAATGTGAAATGCCTTCAGCGACTAACTGGTAGTTATTGGGTTTTAACTGCTAAGGTCAAAAACATTCACAAAAGAAAACAATGTCAGAAGATTGCACAATGGGATTTATTAACATGCGTTTTCATAGTATTGAGGTTTCTCTTCTGCCTCCAGCAGCAGCTCCACAGTAATAACTCTTAATTTTGATATTGTGCTTTCAAATGTTCCAAGTGTTTCATATACGCTGTTGTTATCGTCATGTGCTTTCAAGTCATTTACAACTTATGGCAACCCGAAAGTGAACCTGTCACAGAGTTTACTTGGCACGGTTTGTTCAGAGGGATTTTTTCCAGGCTGTGAGGCCGTGTTCTGGAAGAGTTTATTCCTGACATTTTGCCTGCATCTGTGGCTGGCATCTTCAGAAAATGGTTGGGTAGGGGTTTGTGGGGTTTATATACTGTGAGCGCCTGTTGGAGAGGATATGGAAATTTGTGTATTTGAATGGCTAGTTCCTGTGGGGAGATATGCAAGGAGGATTAGTGTCTGTTTGGCTATCAGTGATAGTCGCTCTCTCTGAGATCAGAATGCCCGGCAAGCCCCTCCATTGCGAGGCTAGCTGCCCATTCTGGCTTCAGAGACAGCGACTACTGCTGGGGCTTTGAACATGTATAGGAAATGGAAAAGGGGGGAATTCACAAGGTTAAGAAAAATAAAAAGGGTTTTTTTGGGTATGTCCACAGCAAAAGGAAGAAGAAGGAAATGGTAGGGCCACTACGTGGAGAAGATGGCAAAATGCTAACACAGGACAGAGAAAAGGCGGAATTACTCAACACCTTCTTTGCCTCAGTGTTTTCAGAAAAGGAAAAGGGTGAGCAACCTGAGGATAATGGAACAGAGGACACAATAGGGGAAATCCAGCACAGAATAAGCAAAGAGATAGTAGAGGAATACCTTCTTAATCTAAATGAATTTAAATCTCCAGGACCAGATGAACTACATCTAAGAGTATTAAAAGAGCTAGCAAATGTAATCTCAGAGGCATTGGCAATAATCTTTGAGAACTCCTGGAGAACAGGAGAAGTCCCAGCAGACTGGAGGAGGACAAACATTGTCCTCATCTTCAAAAAGGGGAAAAAAGAGGATCCCAACAATTATTGTTCAGTTAGTCTGACATCAATACCAGGGAAGATTCTAGAGCAGATCATTAAACAGAGAGTCTGTGAACATTTAGAAGGCAATGCCATAATCACAAAAAGTCAACATGGGTTTCAGAGAAACAAGTCATGCCAGACTAATCTGATCTCTTTTTTTGATAAAGTTACCAGCTTGGTAGATGAAGGGAATGCTGTGGACATCGCATACCTTGATTTCAGTAAGGCCTTTGACAAGGTTCCCCATGACATTCTTGCAAACAAGCTTGTAAAATGTGGGCTAGACAAGTTAACTGTTCAATGGATTTGTAATTGGTTGACCGGCCGAACCCAAAGGGTGCTCAGCAGTGGCTCCTCTTCATCTTGGAAAGATGTGACCAGTGGGGTGCCACAGGGTTCTGTCCTGGGCCCAGTGCTCTTCAACATCTTTATCAATGACTTGGATGATGGAATTAGGGGCATGCTTATCAAATTTGCAGATGACACCAAATTAGGAGGAGTAGCTAATACCCTAGAGGACAGGATCAAAATTCAAAATGACCTGGATAGACTGGAGAGCTGGGCCAAAGCTAACAAAATGAAATTCAATATGGAGAAATGTAAGGTACTGCACTTAGGGCGAAAAAACAAAATGCATAGATATAGGATGGGGGAGACCTGGCTGAACGAGACTATGTGTGAAAGGGATCTAGGAGTCCTAGTAAACCACAAGTCGAACATGAGTCAGCAGTGTGATGCGGCAGCTAAAAAGGCCAATGTGACTTTGGGCTGCATCAATAGTAGTGTCTAGATCAAGGGAAGTAATAGTGCCACTCTGTTCTGCCTTGGTCAGGCCTCACCTAGAATACTGTGTCCAGTTCTGGGCACCACAATTCAAAAAGGATATTGACAAACTGGAGCGTGTCCAGAGGAGGGTGACTAAAATGGTGAAAGGTCTGGAAACCATGCCTTATGAGGAAAGACTTAGGGAGCTGGGTATGTTTAGCCTGGAAAAAAGACGGTTAAGGGGTGATATGATAGCCCTGTTTAAGTATTTGAAGGGGTGTCACATTGAGGATGGAGCAAGCTTGTTTTCTGCTGCTCCGGAGACTAGAACACAGAACAATGGATGCCAGCTCCAGGAACAGAGATTCCACCTCAACATTAGGAGGAACTTCCTGACAGTAAGAGCTGTTCGGAAGTGGAATACACTGCCTCGGAGTGTGGTGAAGTCTCTTTCTTTGGAGGTCTTTAAACAGGTTGGATGGCCATCTGTTGGGAATGATTTGATTGTGTATTCCTGCATGACAGGGGGTTGGACTGGATGGCCCTTGTGGTCTCTTCCAACTCTACAATTCTATGATTCTATGATTCCAGCACACAGTCGCCCCTCTGAGTTCTGGGAAAAGCAAAGATCCAGCGGTAGTTGCTCACTCTGAAACCAGAATGGGTGGCCTGCCCTGCCATCTCAGAGTCCTAGACCAGCACTCAAAACTGGCTCAGTGTTCACATACACTGTGTGTGTGTATGTACCTTCAAGTCACCTGGTGACTTATGGAAACCCCATGAATTTCATAGGGTTTTCTTAGCAAAGAATACTCAGAGGTAGATTTGCCAGTTCCTTCCTCTGAAATATTGCCTACAGCACCTGGTATTCATTGGTGGTTCCCCAATCCAAGTACTAACCAGGGCTGACCCTGCTTAGTTTCCAAGATCAGATGGGATCTGGTGCCTTCAAGTATTTTGGCCCTCTAACATACATTATCTAGCTGCAATTCTTACAACAACCCTTTAAGGTAAATTGGTGTTGTTATCTTCTACCAGTTTTTTAGTATCTGTGCTACTCCAGCTGTCAGAGTGCCACAAAATAATGCTGGCCATGACAAGACATGCATCAAAATGATTGCTCAATGATAAATATGGCAATTACTGGAAATGGGGGTGGGGAGTTCGGGTGTTCACAGATCTGAGTTTGGAGACAGATTCCTATTGAATCCAGAACAGAATCAAAATAGATTGAGTGCAGAGAGGAGGGAAGAGAACTTTTTCCCTGTCCCCAAATTTACCTGATAACAGTGACCAACATCATTTCCAGGAAGATTCTCTGTTAGATGTTGTGACAGACTTTGTTTCAGTTGGCCGCAGTGGGGTGGGGGTGGAGTTCATGGAGGTATGCCAAAATGTCCACATGATTTAAATTGCAGGGCAGAGAGGTGGAACAACCACATGGGTGCTTAGGACGGGAGTTCCAGGCATGAGGGACATAGAACTTCTGAGTGGGCTTTGGACAAGGGGGAACTCAACCAAATTTTCCATAATCACATTCCTCACAGCAGCAATTGCAATCACATTAACCTTTCATTTCTATCAGATAAAACCTCCTTCAAATTTCAATTGTAATCCCTACCCATACAAATATTAAAGACAGGGCACTCACATCTATATTTAAAATAATGTGTACATGTTTTTTTAAACTTCTCTGACACTACTTGTTCCAGCTTCCACCATCAATCTAATTGATCCACTCACTTTCATTAAGTCCCGGTGATGTTCCAGTACACTGCAGGTGGTCTGCCAAGTGTCTTGATAACATTCCCAGGGGTCCACCCTAAGGTAAGGAAGAAATAGAGAAAGACTCACTAACTACTACTTTCATCAGATAGACACACACACACACACACACACACACTCACACACACACACACTAGAAACTACTTTCATCAGATAGACACACACACACACACACGTGTGCGCACATATACAGGGCATCTCAAAACAAATGTATGCACCCTTTAACAGCCAACAATAGCTGTGGTGATTATTTGAAAGCTAAGTAAATACATTTCTATTGAAGAATAAATGTTATCATAATGATTTAATCAGAGTTACAAATTCCATCTTAAATTACAATTTTACATAAGGTGTTCAAATTGTCATCCTTGCACAGCAATACACTGTTCGCATTGTCAAAGCATAGAGTTGCAAACCTCACTTAAAGTTTCTCTTGTAATTTCACAACAGTTCTCTAGTATTGCAATCTTTAACCCTGTTAAGAGTGTATACGTTTTTTGAAAAAAAATTGCAAATTTCCCCCTGAGAATTAAAAGCTGTTAAGGGTGTATACATTGTGTGTGTGTGTGTGTGTGTGTGTGTGCATGTGCATTTAGGTTCCTTGATCCTATGTACAGATTTATTTATAACTGGATTTATTGCTGAGTATTAAATAATAAATGTTGCCTAGTATAACTGTTTCAGGTAATTAATCAAGGGGTAATAGAGATGTCCTATAAGTTTATTATCAGGATTCTTCCACTGTACCAGAAATCATATTTTGCTTTTGATTTTTTGACCCTGGCTTTCCAATTCATTAACTTTCATTTGTGTGTGTGTGTGTGTGTGTGTGTGTGTGTGTGTCTATAAACAGAATATATCTCTAGTAGTTTATACTAGACATCAGCCACAGATCCAAGGAGAATCACCCTTAATGCCAACCTACAACAAGGTTGTATTAATCCTCCATATCTCGTTCTTGCTTTCTCTTCCTTCCTCCACCGTCTTTCCCCTCTCTCTATTTCCCCTTCTCTCCCTCCACCCTAAATGTGGTGACACTCATATCAATTCCTCTTTCTTGCTAGTCTTATTCTTCATTCTATTTTCTTTTCCGGTCTCTATTTTTTTTCCTTCTCTTTCTCTCCCCAAAATATGGTGTCACTCATTGCAGTTAAGATCATTGTATTAATAATATAGATAGAACTATAAAAAAGAGTTACATAAGAAAGCAGGCAGGGATAATAACTGAGTGACAGAGAAGAAAAACAGAATAAGGAGGCAACAAAGAAAGGAAAGAACAACAGTAAGAAGAAAAAGAGAACAAAGGGGCACACATTGATCATATCTCAGGAATGGCTTGGGATGGCTCATTGAAACAATGGTTTCCAACTGTGAGGCCCCATATATTATTCAACTTGCAGAATCATTTATCATTGGCTCCGACCTGGGAACTGTCAAAATTAGATTGACAGGGCTTTTTTTCTGGAACAGCCTCGAAGGCTCTGGAATGATTATACACAGGAGGGACATGATAGCAACTAGTAGCTGTGAATGCCTCATCCTATGTAAGTTTACTTAGAAGCAAGCCGCTCCGGTTCAACAGTGTATGCTCCCAAGAAAATATCCACAAGATTACAAGTTTGGGGAGTTTCACAAGTTTCATTTTTAATCTAACTGTGGGTGCTCATGTGTTCTCCTTTAAAGAGGACTATCCTGTCATATAGACAGTGTCCCTTATGCAAAAGGTCATCCAGTTCATGCCTGGTTTAAAGACACAGAACCATAAGAACGGGAGCAGGGGACCTGAATGTGCACATCAACAGTTAGCACATGGACAGCAGATTGAAGATCACTGGATATCATGGGATGCATTTGCGGAAGATTGGAGAAGAATGCAATAACTGGGCTTCTCGTCTATTTATTACAGCTGCATGTACATTGGCTGACTTGCTTTAAAGCTGACATTTAGATGTTTCACAGGATCACTGTACTCTACTTGAGTTACCGTATATTCAGGCATATAAGACTGCTTTTTAAAACTTGAAAATCTCCTCAAAAGTGGGGGGTCATCTTATAGGCCCAGCAGATCTTTTCCCCTGCTGTGAGAATGACTGCTTTACCTTTGAAGTGTTAAATTGCCCTCCATTTAGCTCAGGAGAGAAGAAAAACAGTCCATTAAAATGATGTTAGCCTAAAATTAGAATTTCTGGATTCAAACTTATCATTTTGCATCAAGTTTTGTCTGTGGTGAAATTCTCTTATCTGAATAAAAGCTTCTGGCAGAGTTAAATCATTCTTTAATTGCAAGGTATTTATTATGGGATTGTATTTTGGTAAACTTGCCAGGAAGACTCCCATTTGCATAGCTTTGGGGGATTTCCTCTCCAGGAGTTTGCAAGTGGCTCTAAAATCATTAATGTGCTCATTCAAAAATTTGGAATTTGATAGCTTCATATTAACCAACTTAATTATTAATGCAACCTTATTTTCCAAAGATTGAATACCACAGAGATTTTTCAAAGTATCCCATGCTTTTTTTAACTGTTCTCAGTCCTTTAATTTCACAGACTATTCCATCATCTACAGCCACTGAGCTGGCTGGCTGGACGGGGAGGGGGCAAACTCTATATTTTAACGTAAAAACTGAGGGGGCGTCTTATATGCCCGGTAGTCTTATACGCCAGAATATACGGTACTCATTAAAGAGAGCTAAAAGAAAACAGAGATGCAACCAGGTAATTGGACTAATCCTGGTGTTAATAGGAAGCCCTCTCTGAGAGCTGGGATCTTCCTCCTCTCTCAATCTCAGGGAAGCAGGAGTGGGAACTACACCCGTCCTGAACCTATGAGTGTCATCTCCTAACTTCTAGGAGATTTATCCTGTTAAGTTATATAATTCCTACCTGGGTATGGTTTCCTTTGTTCCAGTCTTGGGAAGATAAAAGATTGATGCCTTATCCAAGAGCTAGGAAGCCCAACTGGAACTAAGAGGTCAACTTAACATCCAGAAATGCAGACCTGGGGAACCATCTGGTCCTGGGGCTGTATGAGAGATTCATCTGAATGGATGTGAAAAATTCCTTGCTTACATTTTCTGTACTGCATACTTTTTAAGCTGTGTCTCACCAGTAAAGCTATACCTTATGGCTTACTTCAGTGTATCTTTTGAATCTAAATTGAGCAGGACCTGAGTGGATCAAAGTATCCTGGATCCCAGCCTTTTCCCACAACAGTGAATTGTCTTATGCTGAAATTTAAATTACAGTAATTATTTCTAAGGGGTTATCTAAATGGTGAAAATACCCTTCATGGAATTTGCTAGAAATACAACCTGTCTAAACAGGATCTCACATCAATTCACTGTATTGGGAAGGAGGGGGGCCCAAAACAGCAAAAACAATGCAGGAAAAGCCTTCGTGGTTTTCCCCGTAGTTTTTAAAGAAACTATGGGAAAGAATGTGAGGGGGTGTGCACATTCCTGCTCATTGGGACAAGTGATTCACTTTGAATTGCTTTCCCATAGGAGAGGAAGCACCAAACTGATTGGCCAGGTGAGTGGGGGTGGGTGGGGCTTGCTAACAGAGCAAGCACCCACTGCCACCATGTTGGATTTTCACCTTAGCAAGTGATCACTAAGTCAATAAAACAGGGTGGGGTTTTTTGTTTTGTTTTTTGTTTTGCTGTCTTGTTTAATCGAAAAATTGCTCTATCACTCTAGTGCAGCTTGGACATGGTTTGACATATGTTTTTAGTAACTGTTGGAATTGTATTTCATAGTTTTTCAATCATGATTAAATTCAACCTACAATACTGGAGTCACTTTTCATTTTGAATCATATTATTTTTGTCTTTTCTACATTGATGTAATCTAAATCTGTCTTTTTATCTCTCTGTGTCAGAATAAGGATTATTATCTGTCAAAGACCTTTATAAATGGAAGATACAACATTGAATAGACCTTTAAATCCATAACAAAAGAGCAGTTGTCTGATTTTTTCAAAACACTGTAAATGAAGACTAAATGTACTTTAAAAAAATTAAGTTGTAACAAAAACTATTACCAGATTAACTACAATTTATGCCATTAATTAAATATAATCTCTCCCTACAAGCAACTTGTTCATGAGGGATGACCTGGGGCTTGAATTTGCAGCTTTGCCTATCACAAAGCTAGGCACATTAGTCAATAATGTGAAGAAAATGACTCCTACTGATGCATTTCATTCCGATAAGAGGAAGAAGCAGATGAGCAAAATTGACAGCCAGCTGGAATGTCAAGGAACGGTGATGCTAAAAGGATTGCTGCCAAAAATGTCAGTCTAAGCCAAATTCGTAGCAAGTATGAAACACAGAATGAAATAATGAGGAACAAAAGTTATTATTCTACAATATACTTGCCATCCACCTAATAGTTGCCGCTTCCGTTCAGAGGCAGGAGAGGAATGTGCAGAAGGCATGGCCTCTGTGGGAACAAGCTTCTTAGCAGGCAACTGGGGAGGGGGGAGAGGCAAATGGTGTACACCTGTAAAAAGGTACTAAAAGGCCAGAGCTGGTGGCGGGGGGAGATGGACTATAACTTTGGGAGGCTTCTGGAAGCTGAAATCCAATTTTTTTTAAAAAAAATCAATGGATCCATGCAGATAAATGAGAAGCAAGGCATTTTCCTTCTCCAACACAGAGAAAGCCTTTCTCAGTGGCAAGCAAGGAAATGTTTTCCTCTGTAGAAAAACAGAGACATGTACTTTCTCCTACCACAGAAAGAATACCTCTCAGTACTCAGAAGGAGCCTCTCTCTAATCTAGGGCCAGAAAAAATGGCATATCTCTGATCTGTATTAGATCAGATATACCTCTCACCCCCTATGTGGAGGCAGACCTTGGAAGAGGAGCTTGGCAGGCCTAATGTGGGGCCACATCAGGCCTGTAGGTCAGAGATTCCTCATGCCTGGTTCAAAAGAAGTGCTAGTAAAGGGACACCCTTCTATGGGAAAATTATCTAAAATAATTAGCCCCAGTTGTTTTGATGTAAGACAGTGCAATATTTCAAAAAGGACTCCTAGGTGGGCTGAGTTTCCAATGGTCTGCTTGTTCCTATTAGCAAAGCTTTCCCAAGGGCTGAGCAGAAAATGTCTACCTGACGACCAGAAGGACTGTTACTCTTGGAAAGGGAGAAGAATGTGCAGGAATTCATTGTTCCTTGGAGTTCATCCTTTTTTGTGGCTGACATCTTGTAGGCAGATTTATTGCAGTTGGGGCCTCCTGGATGGATTCATGGTAGCTGAGGGGTCTTATGAACTGATTTACTGTGATGCGATCTCATGGGTAATGTGCTTGTTGCTGCTATAGTGTCAAATAAAACTGAGTTGTATCTTTTTGCTTGTGTGGCATGGATTCTTGTTTCCAATTGCAAGTTCTGGTTAACCCTTAAGCTGATGTGTGTCAGCACTTACATAAACCATCTTCAAGATCAGCCTTTCCTCCACCTGTTGCAGTCCAGATGTGTTGGGAGGACTGCAACTCCTATCCATCAGCTAATGAGATTCACCCATCATAATCAACCCAAAAAGCCATCGGCTGGGGATGGTGGGAGTTGTAAACCATCATATTTGGAGGGCACTAGGTTGGGAAAGGCTGCTCAAGATGTTTCTCCAGGTAAACTCACTGCTGGCCAGGCCTCTCAGAACAAAGCATTGGGTGGGGAGCAAAGTTTGGAACATCAAGTTTGAAAATTAATTTGATAATGTAACACATTACAAATTGGAAAATTAATTCATTGGCATAAACACTAATAACTGAAAACATTTAATTTGTTAAGTTATTATTAACTCATTGACCAGAATGTTAGTGTGGGGCCAGGGCATGGGATTCACAGAGAATGGCATGGAAGGTGTCATTGTTAACCTTAAGAGAAGCACATTTCTCACTGGCTCCTTCAAAATATCTCTCTGTCAGGTCAGGAAAGTCTAAACAGGATTTGAGATGCTGTAAAAATTAAGTTGTGAAAAAGAGGGGCTAGACTGTATAATCAGATAAAGAAATCAATGATGAGACCGGATGGGAAGTAGCGAGTGAAGCGCAGACTATAGATGGTAAAAGGATGGTGTAAGAATGAGAGAGAGGAGTTTTAATAGTAATAAAAAAGATAAGAAATGTTTGGAAGATGAAAGATCGTATGAATGTACAATTGTAAAGATGCATGATAGTAAATGTATGACTAAATGAACGTACAAGAATTTATGTATAAAGAAAATCAACAATAAAAATTATAATATAAAAAAAACAAAAACAAAATATCTCTCTGTGCCTTTTTAAAGTGGCCTGCCCCCAGCCTGGAATTTCTCCCCACATAACTACAAAGCTCATAATAGGATTGTTGCCTGGTCATAGTGGGAGTCCAGCACATCTGGGAACTGTCAGGTTGGAAAAGACTTTCCCAAAGCATAAGATCTCATTTTACAACCTCTCACTCATGTGCACTTTTGGTTTCCACCCCACCAACACTTCACTGCCCTGCAAGAAAAGAAAATGGATGGTGAAGGCCATTACTTCTGCCCCATCCCTTGCCTCTGTTACTGTCAGGAACAGCTTGTAGTATGATCTTGTCCTGCCATTCATGGCCATTGCCTCCCTTTGTAATGGTAAAGATTCAGGTGCCTGGCATGGCAGGAAATAGGAGAGTCTCTGTGGAAACCAAATGGTGGGGAAACTCAGAATAACAATGGTGGTGGTGGGTACCAGGTGAGAAAGGGTTGTAAATATTTGAAACAGCCAATGAATGAATGACACACCAAGTTTGCCAGTTTTGTAAATACTTTTATATCACTACTTTTCCCTTTGCTTTTCATTCAAAGCAACAATGCTGTGCCGGTAACTCTTTCAAACTCCTGTTTAGCAATAAAGCTTACTGTTTTAAATCTGAGGCTGCTGTTTACTGAGTTTAAAGAAGACTGCGTATGACAGTTGCATGACTGTTACAGCAGGGCTGGCCCTGATACAATTTAATATTAAAATATGCTATCACTTCACTAGCCTATATGCGTGGACCAGTTCTACTAGACTGCTAGCCCTAAAATGACATCAAAGATATATTAAAGCAGATACATCCAAATGTTCAATAAGGGTTACTGTGTTCCCTGGTATGTAATGGAAGCACTGATCTCTTACTCTATATGCCATTTGATTGTATGAACTGATCAGTTAACAAGAAAGAACCATTTGGTAGGGTTTTTTTCCCTACAGGAGAAACTGCTCTTTTGATGCCAAGCCCATATCAAGTTGATCACTTTTTAATTTCTTTTTATATATATATATAGAGAGAGAGAGAGAAGCCTATGTGATATTGCTTTTCAATTAAGAATATCTTCAAGTAGGGAAATCCTTCAAACAAGACAAGAGACACCTGTACAGTTGCCCCTTGATACATTTGTAAATATGTGAAGTGGAAGGGGGGGGGCTGCGCCTGGTGGCCCCATGAAGGATGGTTAATACTTTCTTCCTGTATAGTTTTCCCCTGTCTAAATCTTAGATTCAAATCTCCTATTAGCCCTGTAAAAGAAAACATACAAGCTTTAGGATCCTTCTTGGTCTGATCCTAAAATGCAAGCTTATTCTAGATTCCCATCCATCTCAATGCTATGAATTTAGCTGAAACCGATAATGTCTCCTTATACACATATCCCACCCTGGGCATTTCCTGAAGCCTCATACTGTTTTGTCTGTCTCTCAGAGGAGGTGGGAGAGCACTGTGAAAATGTGCCAAAATTCTCAAGGTTTCCTATATCAAACTCAGCTTGTAATAAAGGGAAATTGGGGGAAAGAAACAAAAAGGGAAAATGTCAAAATCTCACTGGCTGAGTGAGCAGCACAAGGTCTTAATTTGAAAACTTAATGAGCTGCTAAATTGGGCTGCTTTTTAAACATTTTCTGAGCAGCTAAGCTCACTTTTCTTATTCTCTCCACCTGAGGTTCTCAGAGATGTGAACTTGCTAATTGAAACAGTCTCACGAATAATGTTGCAAAGCACTCATTCCTGCAAAAGAGGCTACCTCAAGATAGTGGTGGGGGTATCAGAGAAAACGATATCAGATATCAGAAAAAACGTTTATAAGATGTTTTATAGATGGTATCTATCCCCCCACAAATTATCAGTAATGTATAAAGGCTCTTCAAGCAAATGTTGGAAATGCGGAGAAAAAAATGGAACTTTTTACCACCTATGGTGGAATTGCAAAAAGACAACTAAATATTGGAAACAAATAAAACGAACAATGGAAGAAATTCTGAATGTTAAACTATCATGGGAACCTGAGCTTTACTTATTAGGAATGGTGGAAGAGGAAATGGATAAAAACCAAGGAAAGATAATCTTTTATATATTAGTTACGGCTAGAATAACTTTCGCGAGGATGTGGAAGAGTAAGGAATGTCCGACGACAGACCAATGGTTGGAGAAATTCTATGAAACAATGTACTTGGACAGATTAACAATGCTTATAAAGGGTCAAAATGTAGGGAAATATATGAAGGACTGGACTAATATATCAAACTATTTTGAAAAAAGATGGGAGAAAATTGCAACAATCAGCAACGTATAAAAAGAGATTCTGAGTGAAAGACAGTTTAGAAGCAATAGAGTATATATTAGCGATCAAAAGGAACCAGGGAAGGATATATAAGAGAAACAAAGAAAAGATGTATATTATGTTAATAAAAAATCAGGATGAGTCGGAAAGGAAGTTTAGTAATGTTATATACAAGAGGGGATATTATAGTGATGAGTAAATGAGTATATAAAGATGTAAAATGATGAAATATCCCAAAATTAATAAGGAAAGATGCTATGTGAATAGTTTTTTTTTCTTTTTTTCGTGTTTAATTATATTTAATGTAAATGTATGGAAGAAGACACTCAACTCTTAACAAGCAATTCAGGATGTACATAGACCATTTAAAAAAATATTTATGTTATTCAAATCCTTTATAGTATGAAATTGTATTTGTCTTTAAAAAAAAAAAAGATAGTGGTGGGGGTTGTGGGATGGGAAAGATGTTGTTCAAGGTTAACTCATTCCAGGCAATGAGGTGATAAATCAGTCAACAGTAACACAATTGGATCATGTCTGAAAAATGGACAATTGCCTCACAAAGACCAGGTTTGGCTTCTTAAGCCTCAGGGCTTAAGCCTCAGGGCCAGCCCTTCCATTAGGGAAACATACTCCAATTCCCTATAGAGGTAAATAAATACAGTTGTCCCTTCATATTCGCTGGGGTTTGGTTCCAGGAACCCCCGCCCCCCCGTGGATACCAAGATCCGTGAATACTCAGGTCCCATTACATGCAATGGCATAGCAAAATGGTGTCCATTATATAAGATGGCAAAATCAATGTTTGCTTTTTGGATTATTATTTTTAAAGAATATTTTCAAGTGGTGAATACTTAAATCCATGGATACCAAATCCATGGATACAGAGGGACAACTGTATGAAGGATCCTTATATCTTTTAGCATCTCCCCACTACCAGCCCTATGTTGTCTATGGAGATTATTGGATGGGGACAAAAATAGTCTCCCTGTCTCGCTATCTCCTCTACCACTCTCTCCTGTCTCCCTCCCAGCACGAAAACGAAAAATTTTCAGACCTACCTTTGTCGCATGCTCCCCCTCCCCTCGGCAGCCACGGAATGAATACAGCTCACAGGGATCTGTATTCATTTCCTTATTTGAAATCCTGGGCCATTCTCACGAGAGAATGAGTGAGGGGGAAATTTAAAAATAAAAAGTAAAAGAATGATTAAAAGTTGACAGAAAGTACAAAAACACAGTTTAAAAAATACAAGTAACCTGCTGGGAGGAAGGGTGCAACTTACCTCGATATCCTGATCGCACCTGGAAGTGTTCAGCAGGGACCTTCCACTATGGTTGGCATCACGCCAGCATAACGGGGCACCTTCTTGCACACCCGTGATTCCATTACAGAAACGGAATGAGGGGTCAATTCACATCTTAAGCCATGAATAAAAAGGAGCGCAGGGGGGGGGAACAGAAGAGCCTTGGGGGCATAACGCTACAGGGATGTTGTTGTCTGATATTCAAGCCCATTGGCAATGTCCTTTTGTCCCTGTGGTGGGATATTTAGCATGTTTAAGAATCTCCTATATGTAGGCTTGCATTTCAATAAGGGCTACTGCATTTCTGCACTATAGAAATAATGTAGTTTGACACCGCTTTAATTATCATGGCCCCATCCTATGGAATTCTGGGACCTGTAGTTTGTTGTGGCACCAGAGCTCTCTGACAGAGAAGATATCTCACAAAACTATCTCACAAAACTACAAACCCCAAATTCCATAGCATTGAGCCATGGTGGTTTAGGTGGTATCAAACTGCATTATTTCTGCAGTGTGGCAGCAGCCCAGGAAGGAATCTAGCACCAAGTCAGGATGCACTGAATCTGGAACCAGAATTCTCTTGGTCCACTACACTAGGCCTGTTATAGTAGTGGTTGCACTTTTATTTTCCTTGGTATGTGTAGGGAGGTGGAGGAGGCTATGGGAGAACACTGGCTCTAAGCTAATGAATGCCTAACTTCTGAGGCTGGGATAGGGTCCTTGGATTTGAGGCATTCTAGAAGTTTTTCCTTAAACAATTGCCTGTCCTCTAGCGTACGTGACTAAGGACTTTATCAGACACACAAAGCACAATGTCATAACAATGCCAAATAAGCACGAAAGAGTGTGCATATCAGATTATGTTGCCCTTTCACGTTTATGTATATGAACAATCCTAAATATACACTGGACTGACTATGTGATTAATGTTGCTGTCCTTGAGCAGGGATCACCAGCATTGAGGCCATGATATTGAGAACACAGCTGCGCTGGGCAGGGCACGTTTCTAGGATGGAGGACCATCGCCTCCCAAAAATACTACTCTACGGTGAACTCGCCATGGGTCAGCGTAAGAGGGGCGCTCCAAAAAAGCGATACAAAGACTCCCTGAAACAACATCTCAGGCTCGGCCAAATTGATCACCAACAGTGGTCTGCCCTGGTCTCACATCGGGAGGCATGGAGACACACTATCCACAATGCTGCAGCCTTATTTGAGAACTCACGCCGAACAAGTCTTGAAGAGACATGACAACGCAGAAAGAATCACAACCCAGAAACATCACCCAAGGAGACCTTCTGCTGTGCTTTTTGCAACCGGACTTGTTTATCTCGGATTGGCCTTTTTAGTATCAGCGGGATGAGTCCTTCCTGAATCTTCGTTTGCGAAGAAAAGCCAGAGAGAGAGAGAGAGAGAAAGAGACTACCCACAAGCTGATCTATTTTATTGATGGGCCAACCTGTCAATAGACTGGCTGTGGCAATTATATATATATATATATATTTGGTATTGCTGGCATTTGAAACCTCGCACCTTTTTTCCCAGATTATTACAGCGTGAATGGCCGGACCAGCCAGAAAACATCTGGGTGAGATCACAACATCCAGGTAGGTGATGATATTTTTATGACCCTCCCCAGTTTACTTGGAAGTTTTTCAGTGTGGTTATGTGCTTTTTTTAAAAAAAAAGAGTGTTATTTTTGTTTTTGAATTTCCCGCACTCCATCTTCTCGCAAGAATCCACAAGATTTCAGTTGAGGAAGTGAATGGAGCTCCGTTCACTCCTCATTTATTGCTGGGGCTGCCTTTTCACTGGATGTAAGGTAAGTGTGGTATGGGGAGTTCTTTTGCCAGCATAAAAACGGCACAAATTATGCTGGCAAAAGAACATTTTTGGAGGGTGGTATGATAAAGTCCTAAGGCACCTCCTGACAAGTGTCTCAGCACCAAGAACCCCTTCCCTCTCCTAAGCCAGGTGTTTGGAAACAGCATCTCAGAGCTAACAGACACTGCTTCCCACAACTGCCCCTCCTATTTCATTTCTCCCTAGCTTTTGTTGTCTTTTTCCAGTGTGAGGCCTTTTCCTCCTGCCGCCATCATGATGCCTAAACCTATGTTGGCACAGTTGTGTCGGAGTAGTTACAGAAGTAGATGGAAACAGAACACATTGCTGTGCCTTTTCTGACAAGTGCTAAGTAGAGAAAAGAACACAAGCTTTTCTTAGCCATTGTGAAAAGAACATGCTCTGTGTGATGCACTGTTATACCTTATCCAGTCGGAAGACTGAACGGCCAGCTGGCACATTGTCAGGCGGTGTCGGCTGGAGACCAAACCCTGTAATGAAAGGATTGTCAAAAATCATGAAGAAGAGAGATTCTACAGCACTGAGCTTCCCTAAAATTAAATCCAGTCCCATAACATCAGTGATGTTCAAACTAAATTCACTGGATAGTCTTAATGTACTTAATGTACAATAGTGTACTTGGCCACACATACAGAGAAGTATTCCTCCTGTACAGCTCCTGGATCTTTAAGTGGCAGATATCAATCATCCATGAAGAAAAAGACCCATCTCAGGAATCTAAAAAACCAGTCTTTATTTGCTAAAAGAGCCCAACACATTTTGGCCTGTAGATGCTCTTAAAACCTTCTTTAGAGAACTATATATAAAATTACTAAAGGACAACCATGAATACATGTCATCCAGTTATATAAGAGCATTAATGTTTTCACATTGCTTATAGCTGTACACACCCACTTCAAATCAAAGTTGCAGAAATGTCTGAGCCAGGAATTAAAAAAAAAAAAAACACTTACTGGCAGAATGAAAGCATACATCTAAAGGCCGATGGTTTTTTAAAATATATATATTGTAAGGAGATGGTAGGAAAAGCAGAGGTAACTTTCAAGGGCATATAGATGTATTTGGGCTAAACAGAAAGGGTCTGTCTAAAACCAGATTCTTTTTATTATAATATGAGATAGTCAGCTTCCTCATTTGAGCACTGACTTAAAAAAAATATTTTAAGATTTTAAACTCTGGAAGATTTTATAAGAGTGGAAGATCATCAGTTTCTTCATTCAGGAGGCCTTATGAGCATCTATAGGCCAAAATGTGTTGAGCTCCTTTAGCAAGTAAATACTGTACATCTTTTTAGCTTTGGGAGGTGTGTCTCCTTTTTCTCTGTGGATTTCACTGGATGATCTCCAATTTTTGTTTTTTTTATTTTTAAACTGCCAGTTATAGATAAACTGAAAAGGAAGAGCTATAACAAGAAAATATTAAGCTGCCTTATATTGAATCAGGTCATTGGGTCAGGACAGAACTCTGCTTGTTCAGCTGGAGCTACAGCAAGGATGTGCATATGAATGTCCCTGATGTGACCAATGGAAATTTTAGCAACAGGTCCACTTTCAAGAGGCAAAAACAAAAGAATACAACCCACATCAGAGCAATTATCTGAGCCATAAACTATCACCTTCTGTCAAGTTCTACATGGTACTGGCATCAGCTGCAATAAGCCCCACTGCTAAGGGACAAGATCTGACACAGCTTGCCATCATTTTACCTTAGTATCTTTAATAGCTATGCAACAGACAGATAATAATAATAATAATAAAATTTATTTATACCCCGCCCCTCTGTTAAAACAATCAGGGCGGCTTGTTCAGAGGATATTGCTTCTTATTTCTAGTAAACTTACACTCATTGAATTTCTACCATCTGTATAAAAACAGTGGCAGGAGTTTTAAACCTAGAATACCACCTAGATGCAGTCCAGCTCAGCTGATATAGCCACTGTCACATTTCTCTGTGCCTCTGCTCTAAGTCAAGTTGGAGCCTCTGTGCCTTAAAATAGAGAAGAGGCCATTTTCTGAATCTCAACTAGTTTTTATGTTGGTGGGGATAGAGAGTAGTCATTAGCAGTGCATCCTAGAAAGCTAAAAGCTGATATTCTACTATCTTTTGTGTTCACAGAGCCGATGATAACCACCCAGTAGTTTGAGATTTAAACACAATGGCTAATACACCTAGCCAGATTTTTGGACTTCTTGCTTCTTCCCTTACTTTCCTAATTTTTTAAAAATTTCTGAAAAGAGGTCTGGGGCAACATGAAAACTCTTACCACCTTTGCCATTTTTTTGTTGTTACATCTCAGTGATCCTAACAAGTTATTAGATGACTATAAAAAGAGTCTCAGCTACTACACCTGATCTTAGCCAAAAGGCGGAGAAGCGGGGAAAGCTTACACCCACCTGCTTGCCATACCCACCTGTTTCCCATACTCACCTGTTTCCCATAGGAGTCATGTACAGGCGAGACAATTCCACCAATGACAATGAACCTTCCTGTCTTGTGCAGATAATCCCGGGCTCTTTCTAGTGAAAGGGGTGAAAGAAGGTAGGGTAACAAGTAAATACTTAAATTTGACTCATCAAAAAAAGATAGTAAAACCAGCATAGATACGTTGGAATCCAGAGCTGCAGCCTTCCAGAATGGGTATCACAATTGGTACAACAGTCAACAAATCTTTAGGCATGTATTATTATTTTAAAATTCAACGTGTTTTATAATCCTTATTGTAATGCAAAAATGGACATTTTCAGACTCGTCTTACTGTGCTAGAATCGAGCAGGAGAGCTTTGGCGCTACCGCACAGCAGGGACTCCATTTCGGATGACGCCGTCCCTCTGGCGAAATTGTCCGTGTAAGACTGGAGGTGGCCGTGCCATATTTCACCAGATTTTATTCACAGAAGTTGTCCGTGAATAAAATATGGTGCAGCCACCTCCAGTCTTATACGGAAGTGTCATGGATGATTTCGCCAGAGGAATGGTGTCGTTCGAAATGGAGTCCCTGCTGTGCGGCAGCGCCGAAGCTCTCCCACTTGATTCTAGCGCGGTAAGACGCATCTGAAAATGTCCAATGACATAGGTCAGTGCTGACCTAGCAATTATGGGTATCATAATTATTCCCATCATCCCTGAGCACTCGCCATGTAGGAGGCTGATGGGAACTGGGAGTCCAATGATATCCAAAGGGACACAGGTTCCCATCAGTACATCAAAGTATACTGCACAGTGAGATGAAAAAGAGGCTTGCCTATAGTGGCCCCCTGGCTCTGAAATGCCTTTACCTGATAGTTACAAGAACTATACCAGCTTGGTTTTAAATGTAAGGACATTATCAGACTAGCATCTAAAAATGCTACAATTCCACAAATGAAGATAGCGGGAACATTGTGGCATTATAACACTTATTATCACATGTAACTGTAATCATGCAAAAGAAATGCCACACAATTATCACATGGTGACCACTAGTGCTTTAAGACTGGGAGTTTACTTCTGCAATTTGGCATGGGTGAGATTTCAGCTGTTCTTGCGCTAAGACATGAGCGTGCTTAAAACACCCCCCCCCCAATTAACAAAGTTAATGAACACATGAGCACTGAAACAAACCTAAAAATGTCGAAACTAGATGGGACAGTTAATAAAAAGAGTGTCCTTGCTTCATTTTCACGTTCTCACCCAGAAATTGGTTCACTGAGGGCGGCCCATTCATGCTGTAATCTCGCAATTACAACAGGGTGTGTTTCTCCACACCCTCAATGCTGTGAAAAAAGCAATACTGTATTGGAAATCTATTGGCGGCTTGTCCCTTCAATTAAAAGAAACACTTTATTCATGGCTGGGGCATGGATTAACCACGTAAGGACGATGATGTCATACAATAGCCGCAGCCATTCGCGCTACCATGATGTCATAATCCCACAATTTTTGCCACATCTGATAAAATCCTAAAATTGAGTTTAAACCAGATTTTTTAATTGGGCATATCTAAAGAGAAGAATAAAGGTATTAACTTTAAAGTGATGGACTTTATGGTAATAACAGCAAGATAGTTATATGCCCAGATCACATAAGGCTGTGATTGTGTGATTACAATGGGATGATAACACAAATGGGCTCCCATTATCGCACGACATCATTGTCCTCCCATACTCAGTCTGTGCTCCATCCATTTATCAGGCACCACCTTTAATTAACAGGCAAAAGCTGTCAATAGCCCTCAATATCACTCTTTTCATGGTATTGATGAGCATGCAAAATCACATCCCACTGTAATTGCACAATTACAGTGTGAATGGGTGATCCCCTTCCCCCTCCCCTTTCCCAATGAGAGCATATACTTCAGCTTCCGGGGAAGAATCTGAAGAGGACCAACAGGACGCTATTTTAATGAACTGTTGCCTTTGCCTGGTATGTCTTTATGGTTGTTTAAGTGTTTATTTGTGAAATTATTTTGTTATGTATTTGTTTTTGGTGTGTTTAAGCAAAGTCACGTCTTTTCATGAGAACAGCCGAAATCTCACCCATGCAAAATCTAGAAAGTAAGAGAACATTTTTCTTAAAGGGACATGCGTAGGGCAGCAGGAAGCATTAATACTTTGTCATTAGATGGCAATGCGAACACAAGTGTTACTACAGCATGAGCTAAAATCCCATTCTTAAACTGCTAGTGGTGGCTGTATGATAACTACTGTAATAAGGCCATTATGTTTCTGTTTTCCTCAATAGTGGAATTATAGCATTTTTAGACACTAGTCTGATAAAGTCATTGGAAGATGAACTACATTCCTTCAGAGGAAGATTGGATTTTAAAAGTTTTGGAATTGGCAGAGATGGATAAACTTTCAATGTTATTGAAAGAAAAATCATTGTACAACTTTTTAAAAGACTGGGAACTTTTTACAATTTACATGAAGAAGAAAGAAAAGAAGATTATGCTTACTGATTGGGATGCTTGAAGCATTTTCGTTACTTTATATAATAGCACAGAAGTAGGTATGTGTCTTTGAGAAGTATACTGTATTTTACTTTAATTTTCCTGAGGTCGGATGATGGGAAGTAAATTTTAGTTAATGTTTGTTATTTCATTTAAGGGTAGGGAGGGCATGTGTGGGGAGGAAATATTTTAGTTTGGGGGAATCAGGGTTTTTTTTTAATGTAAGAGAATGTTTTTCTTTATTATTCTCTTGTATTGTGTTTTGCATTATGTTTGTATTTTTCTGTATGTTTATGTTTTTTCTTTATTTTATGTTTTATATGTAACAAAAATATATTTTTCAAAAAAGAACTATACCAGCTTTCTTGTTGTGTACCTTCAGGTTGCTTCCTACTTATGCTGACCCTAAGGCAAAGCTGTCATGGGGTTTTCTTGGCAAGATTTGTGCAGAAGGGGTTTGCCTTTGCCTTCATGAGGCTGACAGAGTGTTACTTGTCCAAGGTCACCCAGTGGGTTTCCATGCCCAAGTGGGAATTCAAACCCTGAACTCCAATGCTCAAATCACTACACCACACTGGCACTCACTAAACAAGCTACCTTGCACCAACTTTGCTGGCATTTCAGCTGCACGCTAAGACTTACTTATTTACCCAGATATTTGTGAGTAGTCAATGAACATGTCTGAATTTCTGCGACAATCTTGTTCCTCTGCTGTTATTGACTTAATTGTTTCAATATTATTATTATTGTATATTTTTATACTCCTACTGAGTTTTATTATTTAAATATTATTATTGTATTTTATTGTTTTGATATTGCCATCCACCATGGCATTTTTATGAAGGGCAGTTAGGATTTATATGTTTGTTTGTTTTAATTGTAATGCCCTGTCTCCACAGTTTGCTCTACACAAACTCTGCATCAGCATTCAGATCAAGGGGATCTCCAAACAGCGAAAAAACTCCTCATGGAATGTGGGGAGAATCCTACCTGTCCTAATGGCATCCTGTGTGATTTCTCCATCTTGTGAGGAGCAGGGCAAAAGAGGCCACAAAACCTGGTCAGAAAAGCCTTTGCGGCTTTTCCTGTCTTTAAGGGGGGAAAAAACAAGGTGGTGTGCATTTCTGCTCATTAGACAAGCGAGTTGATCTGATTTGCTTGCCCAAACGAGAGGAAGCACAAATCTGATTGGCCAGATGAGCGCAGGGGGCGGGGCTACTAATAAGGCAAGCACCCACTGCTGCCATGTTGGATTTTTGCCTTAGCAGGCAAGCACTAAGGTGAGAAAACAGGGTGTTGGAGTTTTTTTGCTTTTGTGGTAAAGTGAAAAATCACTCAATTGCACCTTTGACATTGTTTTTTTAAAAAATTAAGTCATCAGCAGCAAATTGAGGTAAGTGCAAACGCGAGTAAATCACTCACAGCTGCCATGTTTACTAGCGAGCATATGAAGTTAAGGGAGGCAAAAAAAAACACCATTAGGACAGGTTGCAGCTGCTGCGAAATGTCATTACTGCAAGGGACTCCATTTTTTATGGCTCATACAGACAAGCCCCAAGAGTACCCTAGACCTCCAGAGTGTGACCATTGGTGACAATTGTTTTACTCCCTCTTTTTCTTCCCCCTCGGTTGTTACCATGGAGGGAGCTGTGATGGATGGCTGGAATGAGCAAATGAGAGTAGTGTGTTCCAGGAGCCAATCCTATGGCAGGGAACTGACAGGGGAGGGGCTTCTGGTTGCTTTAAGTCTGGGTGACAGTTAGGAGATTATCAGACACTTTAAATATGGCGTTATCACGACGCAAGGAGATCACTAAAAGGCTTCCTTTTCAGACAACGTCATTCCCTTCTTGTTATGCTCCCATTCGGCTGTTGTTACACCGGTTCTTCTTTTTATTGACAGACTAAGCCATCAATGGAGTCCCCGTTCTGTCCTGCTCGGTGGGGACGGAGGGAGGAAAGGAAGGAGATGGCCGGGCCGGAGATGCCCCCCCCCGCTGTGGCTGGGCCCCCCCACCAATGCGGATTTGGCAGTATGGTTAAACCAGCCCTGGCGGTAAGTACATAAGCCTGTGCCTCTGCTTGTGCTAGATATGTCCACACTGCTCCATTTTTAGGGTTTGATGTCATTTTAGCTGCCATAGCTACATTCCATGTACTCCTAGGATTTTTAGTTTGTTGTGGTACTTAGAATTCTCCACTAGAGAGCTCTAGTGACTTCCTGCATAGAAATCTAATTGTGTGTATAAACGTGCCTTCAAGTAACCAGTCAATTTATGGCATCTCCATGGATTTCATAGGGTTTTCTTAGGCAAGGAGTACTCAAAGGTGGTTTTGCCAGTTTCTTTCTCTGAAATATAGCCTACAGCACCTGGTATTAATTGGTAGTCTCCCATCCAAGTACTAACCAAGGCTGACCCTGCTTAACATCCAAAAGTGGACAGGATCTGGTGCCTTAGGGTATTTAGGCCTAAAGATGAATTAGTCATCATCAAATCCTAAGATTCCATAAGATGGAGCCATTGCAGTAAAAGTAGTATCAACCTGCTATAGTTGTGTAGCACAGACACATGATTAACACATGTAGAAAAACCAATGTAGGGGGAAGAGTAATCCAGTTCAGGTCCTTGTCCAAAACCCACAGAAACCTGGAGCTGACTTTCATTCTGTTCTTTTTTCATAAGATTATATATCCATTATAGCTTGATTATAGCCAGCCTTAAACACTTTGCTGCCAAAGTAGTAAAGGACAAGATGGAGCTCTCTTCCTCCTGATTTCATACACAGCAACCATACTGGTATTTCTGTCATACTGCAGTTCTGATGGAGGGATAACATTGTCTGCTACAAGCATAGGCACTGGTTTAGGGGGCACGGCCTTGAATCATACCGTTCCACTCCACAGCATTTGCCACCAGAGGCAGCTGACACATGCCCCCTAAGGACAAGACCAGCTTTGGGTTGACTATATTGTGGTCTAATAGGTTGTACTACCAATACTAAATAACCAAGGAGGCCACAGATACTGAAGAAAAGTGGACACCAATAAACTGATGACTCAAGAAAGACCAAGTTCACGCCATCTACTGTTAAGTTCAGAACACACTTTCCCACAATAGTCAGAGATGAAGGAAGCTATTTAGACATTCATTTAGAGTACCGTACTCTATCCTTCAGCTGAAAACCTTCCCAGAGCAGGTTAAGAAGACATTCCCTGAGCACAGGCCTATGAAAAAGGCATAAGAACATAAGATGAGTCCTGTTAATTCACACCAAAGGCCTAATTAGTCCAGATCCCATTTTCTGCAATGGTCGGCCAGATGCCTTTGGGAAATCCAAAATCAGGATTGCTCTCCCCTGCTGCTATTCTTTAGCAAGTGGTGGAGACGCACAATCCACAATGCTGCAGCCTTTATTTGAGAACTCATGCCAAACAAGTCTTGAAGAGAAACGACAACGCAGAAAGAATCACAACTCAAAAAAATCACCCAAGGAGACCTTCTGCTGTGCTTTCTGCAACCGGACTTGTTTATCTTGGATTGATTGTTTATCTTGTTTATCTCGGCTTTTTAGTCATCAGCGTGCTTGCAGAAAGTGCAGGATGAGTCCTTTCTGAATCTTCATTTGCGAAGAAAAGCCAGAGAGAGAGAGAGATTTTTTGCTACAACATGCATAATTTGTCATATACCTTCTTGTTGTTGTATGCTTTAAGTCATTGCTCACAAGACTTATGGTGATGCTAAGGTGAAGCTATCACAAGGTTTTCTTGGCAAGATTTCTTCGGAGGGGTTTTACCATTGCCTTCCTCTTAGCTGAGAGAGCATGGCTTGCCCAAAGTCACCCAGTGAATTTCCATGGCCAAGCAGGGATTTGAACCCTAGGTTCCTGGAGTCACAGTCCAATCTCAAATCACTACTCCACACTGACTCTCCATGTACCTTCACTGAGCCATATTTTCCATTTTAATGCTCTCCATGTACAATGCTCATTGATTTCTCCAACTTGAAGAGATTATTTTAGAACTCTTTGCAGTTTCCTTTTTGTTTTTACACTCAAAATGACTAGCAAGAAAAACTGAGGGGGTGTTTCATGTACTCCAGCCTACTTCATCAGATGCATGTTGATCCTATGTCTGTTTGACTTCAAATCAGCATTAAAGACCTCAGCCTCTTTCGGCAGGCCTATCCAGATGATTTAAAAGTGTGGATTTTAAATTGTGTGTTGATTGTTTTAAAATGTCTTGGTTTTACTCGTTCTTTTAAATTGATATATGTTTTTAATTAATATGTGCCTTTAACAGATGTTATATTTATGTGTTAATTCGTTGTTCCCCGCCTCAATCCATAGGGAGAGGCAGATAAGAATGATGGTGGTGATGATGATGATGATGCAAGTTAGAGTCTACACAAGTCTCCCCCAACCCCAATAAAAGCTTCCAGGCCTCCCTCACTGCACTAATGCAACTTAAGTCAACCAGGACCCTTTCCCTCACCCTCATTTCAAAATTATTATCATCTATTTTTACCTCTCATATGTTTGCAGATCATGGTGTAGAATTCAGGTTTGCCACATCAGAGTTGGAATGGCTAGCCTCTATTTGTTACTGTATTCACTATACCAGAAAACCTTCTGCCAGTTCTAAATAATTTTGTGTCATCCACAAACTTCACCACTTCATTTCTTACCCTTAACTCCAGAGCATTAATGAACAAATTAAAAAGCACTGGTCCCCATACAGATCTTTGGTAAATCAATGGCACTGTGAGAAGGGCTGAGAGGAGGAAAACAAGCACAGGTGCCAGTTCTTTAAGTTACACTGTACTGTAGTTCTTAAAGTCATCACCCAGAATGGAAACAGAGATCTTCTATAAACAGAACAGGTGGAAGAGCAATCCCACTTCCTATATCTCCCTTAGCAGTGGCCTAATGAAATGGTTGCTGCTAGGTGAAGGATTGGAATTATGCAGCCCTCCAGATGTTGTTGGACTGCGACTCCCAGCAACCAAACCAGCATAGCCAATGGTGAGAAACATAAGGCCTTTTAATCCAACAATGGGCTTGTCTACACTGGCAGGAAATCCTGAATCTGCCTCGTAGCCACCACAGATGTTTTTGATCTGCAGTGGCCCCAGAAAAGCCAAACTCACCAGAGCTTCTCTAGAGTATCCCACCACACTGTAATTGCAGGTAAACTTGCAACAATGTAAAAGGGTGGTCCAACACTAATCATGTGCCCTATACATCACATTATTTCTGGCCACATGACTGGGGCTGCTCCAGGGTTTTTTTTTCCTGTTCGCTTGTACATGTGAATACACATTGTCCCAGAGCACTGTATTACTGGATAAGTGGACATACTCTTATAAAGATATGTGCACAATTGAACAATTGTTTTTTTAAAAGTGCCAGAACGGAATTCCGTCCACCAGAAGGCCCACCCCTAGCTTTGCACCGAAGCCAATCCGCATCCTCCACATGGCCAATAATCCAGGTTTGCCTTGAAATGTGGAGCAAACCACAAAGCTTTGGGACCCAGATTTTCCTGCAGAAACCACAATGAAGATGCAAATCATCGCAAACATTTTGTGTCAACTACACCACAACTACAGCATGAGTACAGGGATTTTTGCCCTTGTAGACAAGCCCAACATCTGTAGTGCTGCATGATTCCTACTTGTGCTAGATGACTATTGAGTAGTGCTGGCCTCTAACCAGAGCTAACAAAGGCCCTAATGCCTATTTCGCCCTCTACTGCAACCTAATTGACATTCTTCAGTCCATAACTGACTTGAAATTAAATCTAACACTGAAACCTCCAGGATTTGTCAGCAGAACAGTTCTTCTTCCAACAAGGAAAAATTGCAGATGTACATTATATACAAATTAAAGAGCGACTAATTGACCTGTTCCCATTTTGTATTGCTAAATCTGGCACTGCGATGCTGGAACACGGTTTTGCATTTAATTCTCTGTTGGTGCAATCATCTCACTGAAGGAACTGTAGAATTTAAAAAAAAACAAAACCCACAAATCCTTATTCTACTGACACAGTTTGTTTAATAGTGAATATAGGCCAGCAGTCTCAGCTGTAATGTGACAAACCTAGATTCTATATCATAATCTGCAGCATAATTTTTTCCCATTGGCAGGTGAAATTGTTTTTATTTAGGCAGGTGTTTGAAATGTGAATTTTAACTGGTGTGCTGGTTTTAAATATGTATTTTTAATCGATATTATATTTTTAATCCATGTTGTATTTTTAAGTATCATATTTTAATAATGGTAATAATTTAATTCTTTTTTTTAACATTTGTAACTTGTACTGTTCTAGTTATATTTATTAAATTATTGTAAGCCGCCTTGAAGCCCACCTTGGGAGAGAGGAGGGATATCAACCCTACAAATAAAATAAATAGTCTGAGAGGTAGAAGTAGATGGTGATCATTTTGAAACCAGGGTGGGAAAAGGACCTGATCAACTGAAGCTGCATTGATGCTGGCCTGGAAGCTTTCATCTGCGGATGGGAAGAAACATTGTCACAGCAGCAACACTCACAAGCATTATCTAAACAAATAACGTTTGCCCTGTTAGAACACCCCGTTAGAACAACTGTTGGAAGAACTGTAAGAACACTTACATTATACACATGCACATTCCTGTACACTTAAAATTCACAGGAGGAATTAACCAAGATTGCTTTGATCAGCCACAGCTCTAATAAGAACATGTTCATGCAAGTAAACTCAGGAAGAGCAGAGCAGAGGTGAACATCATGCAGCCATCATACTGCAACAACAAAAGAAGTAAAGCTTGGAAAAGTTATTTTTTCAAGCTACAAAAAGTGGTAATGGTTATGATCTCACTCACCACTAATATTGACATATCAACAAGCCTGCAGGGCATGAGGATGTTCGAAGTCCTCCTCCTTCATTCTTCTTTTCATAATAAGGAACACCACAGCCACCGGAACCCTCCTCCCGCCTGCCACATTGAACCCCCCCCCATGAGGTTGCCTCCTCTCTCCCTCTCTCCCCTGCCTGCCATGCCAGAACCACCACCCCCAGAGAAGGGAGGGGGAGTCAAGCTCCTTCCCTCCTCCACCTGCCAGCTCCGCTGTGCTGGAACCCTCCTCCTGCCCACCTGTCATGATGGAACCCCCCCCCCAAGAGGTCACTTCCTCTCTCCTTCCCCTGCCTGCCCACCCACCATGGCAGAACCCACTCCACATGGAGAAGGGAGGGAAGGCAAGCTTGCTTCCTTCCTCTCTCCCTCCCATGCCTGCCCACCTGCCCCCTGTGCCACAACACCCCCTGGGTGCTCATGGATAATTGAATCTGCGAATGGTGAATCAGTGGATGCAGGGTTGCTACTGTGCAGAAAAAAAGATTTAAAAAGATGAAACAACCCTCTGTTTTATTGCCTTAGTGATTGCTTGCTAAGGCAAAAATCCAACATGGCAGCAGCGGGTGCTTGCCCTTTTAGCAAGCCCCGCCCCCACGCTCATCTGACCAATCAGGTTTGTGCTTCCTCTTGTATGGAAAAGTGATTCAGATCAACTTGCTTGTCCCAATGACCGGGAGTGCTCATTCCCTATGGAGATGTTTTAAAACTCCAGGAAAAGCTATGAAGGCTTTCCCGGTGTAGTTTTTGGAGGTTTTTGCTTCCAAATATGGCACAATGAAGTGGGTTCCCATTAAGACTGATCGTATTCCCAGCAAATTTCATTAGGATTATTTTGACTGTTTAGACAACCCCTAAATCTGGCTTTAACAAAACAGTTTTCTCTTTAGTGTTAGAGTGGTGGTCCTTGGATCAGTGCTAATCCCTGAGCTATTGGCTGCTGGTCCTCGGTGAGTTTCCAGGAAAGAAAGAAACAATTGTAGCCAATGGGCACAAATATGGAAAAAAAAAATTGCTGGCCCTCCACATCCTGAGAAACACTGCCTTAGACAGTGCTGGACACTACATAAAGCAATGACAAAGACTGAACTCAGTAAAATATCAAACCTATACAGGTGACAAAACAAAAAAGAAGACAATTTTAAATATCCCAGGATCAGAGAAATACTATAAAAAGACATTCAGCAATTTCAAAAGACAATGATACCCACCTCTAGGACCTTAACTATGTAATAACAAAACAGCCCAGGACCTTAACTATGTAACAAAGAAATAGTCCAATCTAATATCCTATAATATCTTTCCCACATATCCGTTGTCAGTCTGTGTTGATGTGTCTTTGGTAGAATGTAAAATTTCCTCCACTTCAATTAAAAAATTAACAGGAAATTTGTGTGGTGAGTACTGTATGTGTTACAAAGTAGAAATCCTCAAAGAGATTTCAAGCCCCTCAAAATGAGCTTCACTGCTTGATTTCTGCTATCTTTTCTATATACTGTACTTTCAAATTTTATTTGCTTTGAAATTCTAGGGCTCTTTCTCCTGACAATGGTGTGTGTGTGTGTGTGTGTGTGTGTGTGTTAATGAAAAGCAAAATTAAAAGAAATACCCAAGACAAATAAAATGCAAAAGACTTCTTCTTCTGCCACTTTTTTTCCCCCTAATTCCCACCTCCACAAGTTATTTCCTACCTGCAGGGAGAAAAACATATGCCCTATTTGCTTCCTTGTGGAGCAAAAAGCAGCTGGGAGTGAGTGATGAACCAAAAAAGGCCAGACCATACATATTACACAGTATACAATATATATTACTCTGCAAGCCAATTGTACATATCAGTCTTCTCTGTTTTCTGTTCTGCAATAACATCATGCACACATGGCACAAACATGCTGAGAGAAGCTCCAAAATGAAAACTGGAGAGTCATCAGTTCCAGTTTCCCCTTGGCCATGACCTCACTCGGTAGACTTAAGCAACCTCATTTCTTGGGGCCCGTCTAAATGGTGAAAATACCCCTCATGGAATTCGCTGGGAATCCTACCTGTCTAAATGAGATCCAGCACCAATCCACATTATTCAGAAGGAGGAGGGCCCATAACTGCAAAAACAACTCAGTAACAGCCTTCATGGCTTTTCCTGTGCTTTTAGAAAAACCCGCAAGGGGGTGCGCATTCCTGTTCATTTGGACAATCGAATGACAGGAAATCTGAAGGGAAGCACAAAGCTGATTGGCCAGGTGAGATTGGGGGCGGGGCTTGCTAGGAGGGCAAGTGGCCGCTGCTGCCATATTGGATTTTCGCCTTAGTGATTGCTCGCTAAGGCAATAAAACAGGATGAATATTTTCTGTACTGCATTCGTATAAAATTAGAAAATCGCTCTATCGCACCAGCACACCTTGGATGACTTTAAAAAAAAAAAAAACCACGCGGTAGCAGTGAAGAACTAATGCGAGTAAATCACTTGCTGCCGCCATCAGGAATGCGAGGCTTATGGGGGCTTCCGAGGCCAGAAAAATTGTTTAGCCATGTTGCTGCTGCTGTGAGATGCCAATACTATGAGGTACTTTGGATTTTTTCCCCTCATGTAAATGGGGGTCTCTCCCCTGCAATACAAGAATAATTGCATGGCTGTATCTTGCAGAGTTTCTGAAAAGATTACTGAGATAACATATACAAAGTGCTTTGAACACTACAGCATCATATAAATTGGGTGGGTAACTGTGGTCCACCAGGTATTCTGGGACTACAAATCCCATCAATTCTAGCCAGCACAGATGGCTCATGGGAGTTGCAGCCCAACATCTTGAGGGCTACAGCTGCTCACCCCTGATATAAACAGCATTACTATACAGTTTGCATGCAAGCTATTTGAAATACAATTCTAATGGATATTGGCAGAGGCTTTTAAATTGGCAGAGGATGGCATAACAACACCCTCCCCCTTCCACCTAACAGGGTATGTCTCTGATGAGAAACTCTCTGACAGAGAGAGCTTGAAATACAATCAGTAAAAACACTGCTTTTACATAACAAAAGGGTTGTATGCTAAGTCTTCTCAAGCTTTTCAGTTTGGAGAGTTCAGGCTGTCAGTCTGCCTTAATTTTATCCTGCCTGTCCTTGCTGAAACTCTGCATACAGGCATGCAAGACAGCTCCACTTTGGAAAAGACTGTCAGTCTTAAATCTTTATGCTGTGGCTTTGCGTCTTCCAGTGTCAAAAGCTTCACACAAGGTTTGGTCTCTGTCCTTAATGCTGGATGGCAGTGGACTCCCAGTTAAAGTATATCCAGAGATAGAGCTGTAAATATCCTAAATGCACCAGATCCTGTCTGATCTTGGAAACTAAACAGGGTCATCTCTGCTTAGTACTTGGATGGGAGACCAGCAACAAGTACCAGGTGGTGTAGGCTATATTTCAGAGGAAGAAACTGGCAAAACCATCTCTGAGGATTGCTTGCCAAAGAAAATCCTATGAAATTAATGAGGTCACCATAAGTCAAGGTGACAGTTTGGGGATTGCCAAGGGTTCCTGCAGATCTCCCACAGCTTTTCTTAACATAGAGAATGTGCTCTAAGATCCATAAGAAAGGGAGTCCTTTCTTCCATTTTGGCACAATCTCCAGAAACCAAAGATCAAAACACATGCTTAAAGCAAGTATTAGTATTCAAATTGTTGCAAATGGGTTATAGGGAGAAAGAGGTAACTGAGTCTTCCAGTTTTTCCTTTGTCCAGCCAGTTTATTCACCTGTCACTAGGATTGGTACCTGACATGCCTAATGCACCACAGTGCAATAGTGTTGAGACTACAAATCTTAAGGCCGGCTTTCAGGTGTGGCAAGAGCAAGTCTTTCCCAGTGACTCAACACTGGTAGAGTCCCAGCTCTACAACACTTCCATCCTCAACTTGTACAGAGCATCCAGGAAAGTCTCTGTTTGCAGGCTTTCTTTGGAGAGTTATGGAGTGTTTAGAATAATTTATGCTGAAACTGTACACTTTACGAGAGAAATAGGAAACGCCCAATCTGGTGGGGCAGGGGGTTGATGAAGAGGAACTGCTTAATCGTCCTTACTTGATTCTCCCCTGAAAATGCTCCAAATTATTTCTGCTCCTACCCCACTCCTGTCAACTGGGCTCTGAAACAAGATATAACTAAGCTGAACAGAGGGAAAAAACAATTGGCAGAGAAGAACATAGGAGGGACAGAAGAAGCACACTACCCATCCACCAGTTTTGCTCTACAAAAGCCCACTCTTCTAAAAGTTACATGGCCTTTGATTTCAGAAGAGGGTTTCCAGAATGAAAACTGGAGACATAGATTTTCATTGGGTTTTTTCCGGGCTGTGAGGCCATGTTCTGGAAGAGTTTACTTCTGACATTTCACCTGCATCTGTGGCTGGCATCTTCAGAGAATGGTTGGGTAGGAGTGTGTGTGGAGTTTATATGCTGTGAACCCCTGTTGGGGAGGATATGTAAATTTGTGTATTTGAATGGTTAGTTTCTGGGTATAGAAATGCAATCTGCTGGGAATCCCCCTGTCACTGGGTGAATTCCTTTGTAAGTGTTGAGTTTTTATTCTATTGTTCTTCAAAACTGGGAGCCAGATTTTGTTTCTTCTTTCTTGTTGAAGTTATCCAGGTGTTTGTGGACTTCAATAGCATCTCTGTGCATTCTGACATGATAGTTGTTGGCCTGGTCCAGAATTTTAAAAACACAGAAATTCTGGACCAGGCCAACAACTATCATATCAGAATGCACAGAGCAGCTATTGAAATCCACAAACACCTGGACAACTTCAACAGGAAAGACGAAACCCTAAAAGTAAACAAAATCTGGCTTCCAGTTTTGAAAAACAATAGAATCAAAACTCACCACTTACAAAGGAACTCCACCCAGAAACAGGGGAAGTTCCAGCAGATAATGGGCCATCAATCAACCATTAGCCAAACAGACACTAATCCTCCTTGCATTTCTATACCCAGAAACTAACAATTCAAATACACAAATTTACATATACTCCCCAACAGGGGTTCACAGTATATAAACTCCACACAGACTCCTACCCAGCCATTCTCTGAAGATGCAGGTGAAACATCAGAAGTAAACTCTTCCAGAACACGGCCTCACAGCCCAGAAAAAAAAACCCAAGGAAAATCTATGGATGCCAGCTGTGAAAGCCTTCAACTTCACATAAAACTGGAGACAACTCCTGTACCTTTCATGCTTGTATAGAAATAGGATATTTCAGTAGATCTAGGACTTTTTCGGATGAGTCTTTTACAGCTCAAGCAGCCTCGTCCCGTTGCGAGGCTACTGCACTGCAGAGCGTCCCTTTCAGATGACGCTCTCCCCTGTTGGTACTGTTGCATTACCGCGGGGACACTGCAGCGTTATATTCGGCGGTTTTCTAATCACGAAAGTTGATTGTGATTAGAAAACCACCAAATATAATGCTCCAGTGTCCCCGCGGTAACACAACAGTACCAGCAAGGGAGAGTGTCATCCGAAAGGGACGCTCTGCAGCGCAGCAACCTCACAACGCGACAAGGCTGCTTGCACTGTAAAAGACTCATCCGAAAAAGTCTGTTGTTTGTTATCTGGTTTCATGACAAGCAACAACTGCTGAAACACCCTCTTCTCCATAGCCATTAAAGGCAGAGGAACTGTCTCTAGCTATTGGTCTGGCAATCCCATTTGGGAACATACTTTTGCCAAGACAAAATTTACAGTACTACTTCCATTCCAGGTTGTGTTTTTGTGAGCACAAAACCCACTGGAAACTTGCATGAGGAGCCAGCACATAATTAAAAACCTTTAACCCAAAACTGCATTTGAAATCTCATCTCCGTATCATTATTTCTGCCCCATTCGTTACATCAGTTTTTGGCTTCTCTGAAACTAAAGGGAGGTCCACTAGCTTCAGATTCTCCAGATTTGCTAACCCCCCCCCCACACACATGCTTATTTCTAGCTTTTCTGTACCACAGAAGTGAATATGTTGAATTATATTTTTCAGCTTCTGTAGATCATAAGAAAATGACTGGAGTACGGTGGGAAGGGTGTGTGTCAAAAATGGATAAAATCTTGTCACTGGTGTCAACCAGCACAGTTCATTTGAAAGTTGGAACATTCCTTGAGCCTCAGCAATGATTGAAAGGATTGGAACTGCATTCCCCCTTTCACAAAAGAATACTCCTCTGTCCCTCAAAAAATGCAGTCCAAAGCCAATGGCTGGAGAACTGTCTCTAGTAGGCATGAACTTAGCCTTCATAATAAAGCAACGATGGGGAAGAAAGTGTCTTTTTAATGGACAATTCTTGCTCACAGGAGTCACCCACTGCTGTGCTATAGGTCACTTAAAAGTCAAACTACCGTAATTCCACCATTTCTGGTAATGTTTGGAAATAAGGGCCTTGCATCTTAAAAATCTATTAAAGCAACCTAAGCTAGCAGTGTTCTAAATAAGAAGCTGCTAGACTTGCCTTTTAAAAGTTGCTCTGTGTGTGTGTGTGAGAGAGAGAGAGGGAGAGAGAGAGAGAGAAAGAGAGAGAGAGAGAGAGAGAGAGAGACAGAGAGAGAGACAGAGAGAGAGACGGTGCTCACTTTGGATGGACACTCAGCACCAAAGCCAGTATCTATGAATAGGGCTGCAGTTGCCATGGAAATTAATTCACATTGTTGGAACAAAAGCAATAGATCACTCCTGGCATTTTGACATTCTCCAATAATAAGCTCTTACTGCACTTCAGCCTCAGATTTTTTTCCCCCCTGAATCAAGATGCAAAATGATGCTAATTGAAGTTTAGAAAGATCAGTATCCCTTTGTCAAAACTCTTTAGCTGGAGATAGGTTCCCCAGCCCTCTGTGGCTAATCCTGTCTCTTTTCTTAAAAAAAGCAGGACAATACTGATAGTTCCTCCAGGTAAAGTAGAGAACAGAGATGAAGGAGTGGTGGTCAAACTGGAAAGAGAGTTTGAGATCATTGGGATGAGATGAACAAGTAAATATTTTAACAATGCTGAGATTCTAACAAGGATCCCGAAGTTGCACAGCCATGCCTTAGGATAATAATGCTTCCAGCTACTTTGGTCCTATCTGGACATTTGGAAAAGAACTGGAATCAGGATTTGTATGCTGCATTTAATTTTGATGGAAGGCAGCACTGGATTAAAAAACAGTGAGAAATGCCATTTGGTTCCAGTGAATAATGCATAGTTGTGATATTCCCCTGGTTGTCTTAGAAACAAGACTAGAATGAATTTTAAAGTGATCCTATTGTCCACTTCATTTAGGCTGCTGTGGACAAGTTTGCCAGATTCAGGCTCATGTTCTACACTGCAATCAAAAGCTTAAATGAGCAGCTGGAAAGAGCAGCTTAGGGGAGGAAATCATCTTGATACAAGGAAGGCAGCAGTCGGAAAAAAGGTCCAAAGTATTTACAACAGAAAGAAGAAATAAATAAGAAAATGGGGCGGAGTGAGATTTGGGCAGGAGTGGCAGATTAGATTTTTGAAAACAGAGTGTTAATGGGAAACATAGGAACTTGAAGATAAAAAAAGCTAAACATATAGTCCTAAATTATCTTAATTTTAAACCTAAGTAAACCAAAAGTATATTTCCAATTTCTATGCATAGGTGAAAGCTTTCAGTGTGAAAGCTGGACACTGAAGAAAAAAAATGACAGGAAGAAAGTCAACGCATTTGAAATGTGATGCTGGAGGGGAGTTCTAAAGATACCATGGACTGCCAAAAAGATAAATGAATGAATTCTAGTCCAAATCAGGCCTGAACTTTCAAAAGAAGCCAAAAAGACTACACTGAGGCTGTCGTAATTTGGATATATTATGACATGACATTACTCACTCAAAAAGACAGACAGACCTGAGTTTGCAAGACTTGAACAAGGCAACTGATGACCGGGGATCTTGGAGGCATCTTATTCATAGGATTGCCATAAGTCAAAGTTGAGTTGGTGGCAAATAACAACAACAAAAAAGTCATGAACTTTTGTACTCTTACTTGGGAGTTAATGTCAGACACACTTGCATACATACATATATACACACACATGCATATGTGTGCATGCACACCTGTGCCTAGCTAGGAGAGGTACGTTCAGCTGGGTGAGTAGGATAATTTGAGTGGTTTGGATGAACACATGGGAGTCTCTCTTCACTCCAGTTTCCCCTTCAGTTATGAAATGTCATGGGTTTTACATTAGCCATTAACAAATTTTCTGTCCACATTGCCATTTTTATTACTTCTCCCCCTTTTCTAGCTTGCACTGTAACATTTTCCTACAGATGCAGACTTCTGCAGGCTTTACCTGACTTCTGAAATGCAGGCAAGCACCTCTCAGGGAAAGAGGTAATTTATCACCAGGCAATATGTTCTTTGGTTTCATGATGACATCAACAAAGTCATTGTGATGCACCACCCTCCGTATGTTCTCTCACCTCCTTCCAAGCTCTATGATGCTGACTCCCTTCCCCTAAACTATGGAGATTATCAGACACATCCAAGCATGTGAGGATGATGTTACTGTCCCGCGAATGGGACATGCTTTCAGATGTCCTCTTCATCGTTGTGTGATGCTTCTGTGCTGCTGCCGAGAATAAGGCATCGCTTTCAATTGACAGGGAGGTCCCGTCAATGAAAAATGATGCCTTACACACAGCTGCAGCATAGGAGGAGCATGTGACGATGACAATGTCATCTGAATCCGCTTCCCATTCGTAAGACAGTAACGTCATCCTAGAGTGCTGCTCTTGTTTTGTTTTGTTGTTACACATCTGATAATCTTGAATGTCAATGTCAACCAAACATATATGGTGTTATTTGTAAATGCACTAGGTAATGTTCCTTGCCAAAGGTTTAGTTACAGCAATCATGCTTTATTATCAAGCAAGCATTCCCACATCAGCTCATAATCTAAGGGACCACTGCATGTCTGACACAGAATCCAGGCACTGCAGAGAAGTCTGGGACATATTCTAGAGAACACCCATCTAAGATGGTGTAGTACTGACCAGGACTGTGGTGTCTCATCTTCACCCTGTGTTAAGTACAAGCATTTTCTAGAACACACTTGGTAATCCCTATAGGGAAGAGAAGGATGTCGTCTTTGTCCACAATTAGTGTTTTGTTTTGTTTTTAATATGAGAATGTTCTGACAAGCTTCTAATTCAAGTGAACCTTCTGGTAAGCTTCTTGGGATAAGCAGAAACTGCAAAAAACAGTGGATTAAACTCTAGGGTCTTGTCTACACTGGCCAATATCCCCTGTTCCAGAGCCCTGCACTCCAGATGACAAAGGGCATTTACCCCGATCTGCCTCCGGGCAGTCCAAATGACTCCCGGAACAGATGTGAGGCTGAAACAGGGGCAAGCTGGGATAGGGCCCTTTACTATGATATAAGAAAAAACCCTGTTTACTTTGTTTTCTGCCAGGTCAGGCCCTGCATGTCTGCAGGAGCCTGTCTGTCACACTGCTCCTCGCTGCCGTGGTCAGTTCCCTGGCTCTTCCAGAAGCCAGGCAGGGACTCTGTAGCACATGACTGAGGCTGGTCACAAGCAGGGGGCTTGTAGTCACATGCTGCAGGACCCCTGCCTGGCTTCCATGTTAGCAAGAAAATGGTGGTGGTGGCAGCTTCAGTGATCAGCCGGCATTCGGTCTGAACTCCAGCCTATCTTGTGCAAGTAATTGGGAGGGGGGACCGCCACAGCCAGGATACACTGGCGGGGAACCGGCATAATAATAATAATATAATTTATTTATATTCCGCCTTTTCCCTAGGGAATCAAGGTGGAGCACAACATAATTATAACAATAAAATATTATAACAATAAAAGTTCAAAGTTAAAAAACAATCCCATATTCCATTTCTCCCCCCAATCATAAAAACAACAAAGAACAATAAAATAGAAATTAAACAGCAGAATATATTAAAATTACAAATACAAATTCAATAAAATAACGGGTAGATTTGTGTTGTTTTGTTGGGTTTTTTTTTTTTTAATCTGGAAGGCTAATCTGGAAAGGCCTACTAGAAGAGATCCATCTTAATAGCCTTTTTAAAGGCTTCTAGGGAGGTAATATGACAGATCTTGTCTGGCAGGTCATTCCATAGCCTGGGAGCGGCAGATGAAAAGGTCCTCAGGGTCACTGCAACCAATCTGGTCTTCTTTGGCTGCAACAGGCTCTTCCCAGAGGACCTAAGTGTGCAGAGTGGGGTATATGGAGGAAGGCGCTCCCACAAGTAGCCTGAACCCAGGCTATATGGGACTTTAAAGGTTATAACCAACACCTTGTACCTTGCCCGGAAACTAATTGGCAGCCAATGAAGAGACTTTAAGACATGTTATGTTGGTTCTCGATGTACCCGCAACCAATCTGGCTGCCATGTTTTGTACCAATTGAAGTTTCCAGACTTGACACAAGGGTAGCCCCATGTAGAGCACGTTGCAGAAGTCAAGCCGAGTGGTTACTAGCAAATGTACCACTATTTCTCAGTCACCCTGCTTCAGAAAAGGTCACAGCTGATGTATCAGCCAAAGCTGATAACAGGCACTCCTGACTGTCATATCTATCTGGGCTGTCAGCTGGAGAGACAAGTCAAGGAGCCGCCTCAAGCTGTGAACACAGTCCTTCGGGGAAGTGTGACCCCATCCAGGATTGGTGGACATATTTCCATTCCTGGGTTAGGGGTCCAAATAGCAAGTACTTCTGTCTTATCTGGATTCAACTTGAGTCTGTTTTCCCTCATCCAATCCATTATTGCCTTAAGACAGTTATTCAGAGGAGAGATGCCATCCTTAGTCACTGCAGCAGTCCGAGACATAGAGAAACATATTTGGGTGTCATTAGCATACTGATAACATCCCACCCCATGTCTCTGGATGATCTCTCCTAGCAGCTCCATATAAATGTTGAAAAGCATGGGAGACAGAATGGCGCCCTGAGGGACACCAGATCTTAATTTCTTCTCTTTTAGAAGAGAAACTGTCTCCCAGCATCACCATTTGGAATCTGCCTGAGAGATAGGAACTGAACCACTGCAAAGCAGTACTCCCAATTCCCAGTTCTCTCAGGCATTCCAGAAGGATACCGTGGTCAATGGTATCGAAAGCCACTGAGAGATCCAAGAGCACCAGCAGGGTCACACTTCCCCTGTCAATGCCCAGACGGAGATCATCGGCTAAGGCAACCATAGCAGTCTCGACTCTATATCCTGTCCTAAATCCAGTTTGAAATGGATCTAGAAAATCAGTTTCTTCCAAGGCTGCTTGGAGTTGAATGGTGACTGCTCTCTCGATCACCTTGCTTAAGAATGGTAAAAGTAAGACTGGCCTATAATTGTTTTTGTCCAGGGGGACAAGGGAGGGGTTTTTTTAAGGAGTGGTTTAACCACTGCCTCTTTTAGGCAAGATGGAAGTCGGCCTTCCCTGAAAGAAGCATTGATTATGTACATCAACAGCACCATGATCGTATTTCCTCCTTGGATGGCCAGCCAAGACTGGCAGGGATTGAGAGAGCAGGTCATCTTTTCCATACTACCAAGGAGCTTGTCCACATCCTCAGTACTCACTGACTCAAATTGATCCAGTATAACGGTATTCACAGAGACGCTAGATACCTCTCCTATTGCTTCCGCCACAAAGCCAGCATCCAAATCGAGAGAATTTGTCTGCAAAGTGATTATTTAAAGCATCGCAGCAGGCTGTAGTTGGCTCTAACAAAAGGTTCTGGGTGGAAGGTATTTGTGTTAAATCCCTTACCACCCTGAACAGCTCTGCTGGATGGGACTTCACAGACACAATACGTGCAGAATAGAAGGCCTTCTTAGCTGCATCTATTGCCATTTGATAGGATTTAAGAAATTTCCTATGACATGTCTTGTTGAATATGAGATGAGTTTTTTGCCAGTGGTGCTCTAATCGTTGTCCAGCCCACTTCATTCTCTTGAGATCTTCAGTATACCAGGGGTTACGGTTAGAAGCGGGTTGGAAAGGACACTTTGGAGCGATAGTGTCTATAGCCCTGGTAAGATCGTTGTTCCAGGTATTAACCAAGGCTTCAACAGTATCGCTGGCATCACCAACCACTAAACCCTCTAGGGCTTCTTGGAACCTAATGGGTTCCATCAGCCTTTGAGGGTGGACCATTTTAATAGGCCCTCCACCCCTGATGGGGGGAATAGTGGCCCTCAGTCCAAGCTTGACCAGGAAATGATCTGTCCATGACAATGTGGTAATATAAACTATCTCCACCCACGGATATGCCTGTTCCGTACAAAAGACCACATCGAGGGTATGACCTGCACAATGTGTGGGGTCGGAGACTATCTGGGAAAGGCCCATGTTTGTCATGGAAACCATGAAGTCCTGAGCTGCACCTGTTAAATTTGTTAAACCAGCCTCGAGGGGGATTTTGAGGTCACCCAGGATTAAAAGCCTAGGCAACTCCAACACCAACTCCGAGACCAGATGGATCAGCTCGGCTAGGGAGTTTGTTAGGCAATGGGATGGACAGTATACCAACAGAATCCCCAAACTTTCCCTTGCCTTTAAGCTAAGGTAAATACACTCAATGTGGTCCATTCCACAGATAGGATCCTGGTCAGAGTAAGATGGTTTTTATGGATGACAGCCACTCCCCTTGTCACCCACGTCCCCTCACTTGCTCTTTAATGGAGTACCCAGCTGGTAAGGCCTAAGCCCAAATAGCTGAACTATCAGCACCCAGCCAGGTCTCTGTAAAACACACCAGGTTAGCCTCTTCATCCATCAATAGATCATGGACTATATGGGTTTTATTTTTGACCGACCTGGCATTACACAAGAGCAAGGAAAGGTTCAGTGGATGGTTTGGTGTGCTCTCCAGCTCTTTTGGGGTAAAAGGATGAATGGAAGGCAAGATAGATTTTAAATATCGGTCTCATCTTCCTCTGTAACAATATTTCACCCTATTAACGCCATATCTTCCGTTAGCCCGCACCACTTGTATTGCCGCTTCATGATCAGTATCAGTCGCCTCCCCCTGTTTTCTGTCTAAGACATGATCCCCCCCATCCACCTCCATCTCTCCCCATATGTCCCGCCATTATTCTACCCAAAGACAATATGCAATAATTAGATCTGTGGCCCTGTACAGAATTGCCATTGTCAGGCAATATATAATTTTGGCATATCCTGGCTAGTGTAGTTAAGACCTAGTTCTTCTATTCCAGACTCTGGGCAGGCTTGAAAATAAGTTCTGTAGGCCGAAGGTGCTTTAAACCTAATTGCACTGAAAACCATCACACTACCACTGAATTGGCAAACTACAGCATTCAAAAGCAGCTTGTAATATGGTGTGGGGAAAGCAATTTTTTGAAGAATGAGCTGGCAGTCCCACTGGACAGGTGCAGTTGCCTGCATTCCCAACTTTGGACAGAATAGAGTCTAGGAGGGAATGACTCTCCTCCTTGTCATGTTTTGTTCAATGGCAGCAACACAAAACTGATTTTAAAATTGTAGCAACTATGTCTGTGAAATGGCTGCCCTTGGGGCAAGAGGGAAAGCAGAGTTTGGGGACACTTAACTGCAAAGCTGTCAGAACAGGCCAGAGGTTTCTCACTGTGAGCGACAACACTGGCACTCCTTGCTGTCCCATGGCTTTAGGGTGACAGCAGCGAGTGAGGCGAGGTGTTAGAGGAATACTTGGCTGTCTCTGTAGAAAAGACTAGTCACTAATTCTATTTGCAGTGGCAGGTCTTTTCTCAGCAACCATCATGCCTCAGCAGCCACAGCTTTTAACCTGATCTACTGCCTGCTTAGTCATACAAACCACTACAGCATGTTTTGGACAACCCATAATCAACACCCCTTCTGACCCCCATTTAAGATGCCGAAAGGGGGTAGTGCTTCACATAAACATGTATCATGAAAAACATTCCCCCTTTATATCATTTTGGCAGGTTTTTTGTTTTTTGTTTTGGGGTTGTTGTTGTTTTGCTCTACTGGCTTTCAGAGTTCCTAAGAAGTTCAACAAGATAGAAGAACACATATCCACTACTGCACTGGGCTGGTCGTACCAGTAGATGTGAATAATGCATCCCTGCAAATATTGTTGGGCTGCAACTTCTAACAGCCTTAGCTAGGGATGCTGGGAGTGGTGGTCAACTGCAATTGGAGGGGCATACCCCTGGTTCTCACCCCTGCTTTCATCAAAGATTATAACAAGAGCTTTCACTCTGCTCCTTTAGATAAACATTTAATTGATATATATTTAATATCAAGCCCTTCACAAGGCTTACAGGAGATTTTGAGTCAGGGCTGGCTCAAAGGACCAAAGGACAGGCCACCTCTGGTTCTGCAATATGTTTCACGCTTTGGGTGTAGATGGAACGGAATTCTTTTGAAGTTTTCAATAGTAATGTCATGTCTTTCCTGAGAGTCTCCAGGAGGAAGCATCCTCTGGATCACTTCAAAAGTTATCTGGACATCTCATCATTATATGAGGCCTGTTTTCCTTATCTCTGCATCTACACCTCAAAGAGGGCTGTCTGTCATCCATCAGTTTTGAAAACTATCTATTTCCCACAGTACTGACTCATCCAGAGACCCTTTGCTGTAACATGGAAACCTTTCAGTAAACAATTGTCTTTCTCTCTAAGGACTTTTTTGGACGGCGATTTGTAACGCAAGAAGGCTCGTCCCCCTTGCGAGGCTGCTGCGTGGCAAGGGAGCCATTTCGGATGACGCTGTCCCCCTGCCAATTCTGTTCCGGAAGAGCTGGGAGGCTGCAGCGCCATATTTGGCCATTTCCTAATCACGGAAGTTGACCGTAATTAGAAAATGGCCAAATATGGCACTGCAGCCTCCCAGCTCTTCCAAAACAGAACTGGCAGGGGGATGGTGTCATGCGAAACGGCCCCCCTGCCGTGCAGCAGCCTCGGAAGAGGGACGAGCTTTCTTGTGTTACAAATCGCCATCCAAAAAAGTCCTAAATTGCACCTTCAAAGGAGAATTTGACTATAAATATTACCCAAAATCTCATCTCAGTGCACTCGGTCTTCACTTTCCTCCCATCTCCCCATCAATCCACTTTCTCTCCCCCACTTCCTCTCTCTCCTGGCTGGCTCTCTGCCAAGAAAAGGCTTCTTCCTCCCTCTTATGTAACCCCCACTCTCCGCTGCTAACCTCCCCTCCCCTTCCCTGCAACCATTTGCCACTTGACTTTGCAAGCTACTCAAGAGTAATTTATATCCACTTCACTACGCATGAGGAGTTCTCCACTTCAGAGCGGTACAGTATTACCCTAATAAGTCTCAGTCTAACCCTCTATTTAGATTCTTCCTGCTTTTCTTTGATAGTCCGACAGGCTAATTGTCTCCCAGTTAGTACTGGTATACACAGACAAAAGGTCCTGCAGTTACATGACCTCCTACATGCCAATTGAGCTAATTTTAATTCCCCAAAGAAAGACCTTGACATGCATGGAATTTTCCATGGACACTAGCAATTCACGTAACAAGGGATGGAAAAGTTTGAAATGGCACAGAAGGCTGGGGGAAGAAGGGACAGAAGAACATTGTGTTGGGATACACAGAGGCTGCATGAAGAAGGGAATCACCTCCTCCTGGATCTAACAATGAATGTTTTCCCCTCCACAGATATATACAGCTGAATGCTGGCCTCAGCCTGCTTTGTTTTTGTACATGGATTAGTTTGAGATGCCATCTTGTCCTTTGCCTCAGGCAGCAAAATGGTTTGTAGCAGACCAGCCGGGCTGATGCAGATACTAAAAAAAGGATTAGCTGTGTCATTCTGCACATTTGAGAAACTGAGCAGGCTCAGGTAACACAGCATTCATCTCTAATACTTAGTCTTCCTGAGTGTGAAAAACCAGAATGTCAGAGAGAGGGCTAGATGGTTATTACATAACATGGAACTTGCAACAAAATGCTGCGATCTGGAGAGTTCCTGTCCTAGGGTCCATTTGCATTATGCAATTATAGTGCTATGATTCAACTTTAACTGCCCTAGCAACATCCTGTGGAATCCCAGCATTTGTAATTTGCTGTGGCACTAGAGGAGCTCTCTGGCTGAGAATTCTAAATACCCCTCCTTAAACTCCAAATCCCAGGATTCCACAGAGCTGAACCATGAGAGTTAAAGTGGATTCATAGCGCTATCATTGTGTTGTGAAAATGGGCCCCTGTTTTCTAGTCACATTCCATTCCTCTACCCACCTGGATTTCCATTTCACTGCCTTCTCTAGCATTCTGTGGGCACTGAACATGCTTAGTCCTTGTTGGAGCTGGGGGACGGGGTTGAGACGGTTCCCTATCTTGGTTTTTTTGTTTGGGTTTTTTGTACTTCTACAGACCTTGGGATTGCCTAGAGTTGATTGATACTTCCCCTTTGTGCATGACTATTTTCATTTTGGCAAAATAAATGATAATATTCAGAGAACTGGATTTATATTAGAAAGGAAAAAGAAGGAGGGAAATGGAAGAGGAAGATTTATAGAGAGCTGATAATTTGCATGGCACTTCATTAGGTGGCTTCAAGTCAGCTCTGACTTATCTTGTCATAGGATTTTCTTGGTCAGATTTATTCAGAGGAGGTTAGGCCTTCCTTTAAGGTTGAGGGGATGCATTTTGCCCAGAGTCACTCAGTGGGTTTCCATGGCAAGTAGCGATTTGAACCCTGGTCTCCCAGCATCCTAATCCAACACTCAAACCACTACACCACGCTGGCTTTAATTTCTCATCTTATATAAGGACATTATAGTCAAGAGCAAAGTATAGCAGTCTAAATTGGTTTCACTGGCATGCTTGCCTGTCACAACACTTAATTTTTTGCCCAGACCTGACAGCATGAGACCTTCTTGAAGGGATCACTGTACTCTGCCAAGACAGGGGCTTTCGGCTTCATATGGAGCAGGGACAGATCAGATCACAAAGGAAGAGACTTTATGGCTGCAATGGACAACTGAAATGTTACTGCCTGTGTTCCTAATATTCAAAGAAAGAGCCCTGTTAGTCTGCTTCAGCATAAAAGGGTCTCCAGTAGCATCTTTGAGACTAAGGAGATTATCAGACGTTCTAAATACGGTGTGTTAACGACATCAGGAAATCGCTAAAAGGCTTGCATTTCAGATGACGTCGTTCCCATGTCACCATGCTCCCATTCAGCTGTTGTTACGCCGGCATTTCTTTTTATTGATGGGCTAAGCTGTCAATTAATCCCCCATTCTGTTTTTGTAACTGAATGACCTGCAATTGAAATGGTGCCCCGTTATGCTGGTGTGATGCCAGCGTCAATGTGAGGTCCATGCCAGAACACTTCTGGTCGAGATCGGAACAAGGACATAAGTGACACACCTCCCTGGGTTACTTGCATGATTTAAATGTGGTTTTGTTGCTTGGTGTTACTTTTACTGTAGTATTTTTGTTTTTAATTTTGAATTTCCCATGCTCCCACATTCTTGTGAGAGCAGCTAGGATTTCAATGCAGGAAGTGAAAAGAGCTCTGTTCGAGCTCCATTCACTCCTAGTATGCCCTGCTGACGCAAGGAGCTACAATTAAGGTAAGTTTGAAAACTTTTTAATTTTGGGGTGCTACAGGGATGGGAGAGGAGATGGCGAGATGGGAACACTTTTTTCATTCCTGTCTGAAAATCTCCTAAGGAGATTGTCAGATGTGGCAAATACTGCATCAGAAAATCATGAAGAGAACTGGACAGGCAAAATTATCAGACGGCAACATCCTCCAGCGTCCTGGGGGTGTAGCATGGCCGTGAGTAAGATATCCCTTTTTATTTGCGGCTTGTTCCTCTCAATAAGAAAAGGAAGCATCATCAGTGGCAGTGCTACACCCCCAGGATGGCAGAAGATGCAGCATTTGATAATATCACCTTTCCTGTTCTCCCGTTCTTCTGGCACAGTTTGGAACATGTTTTTTTGCCATGTTCCACTTCATCTGATAATCTCCTAGCTGGTTTATTCTAACATGAGCTTTTGTGGAATCATGAAAGTGTATGCTAGAGTAAACCAGATAAGGTGCTACCTTTATGCCATTTTATGCCATTGCTCCTGTCATTTCTGTGCCTCTGTTTTGGGGTAAGGGGAGCAGGGGTGAGGCAGAGTCTGCATTTTCCATCTGCTTAAACATTTTGCCTTAAATACATAGCTGCTGTTTCTTTTGTGTGGTTTGACTAACAGGAGGAAAGGAAGAACATGCATGAATGAAATGGCACATAGGCTTTTGCTCCTCTAGTGCAGCAATACAGAGCCTGCTCCTCTCTAGATGTTATTGGAGTCCATTTTCCAATAGTCCATGCCAGCATGGCCAATAGCCAGGGATGATGGGAAGGGCTGGACATCTGGAGAAACAAAGCCCCCTGCATAGCTGTAGAGGTTGGTGAATAAAGGGCAGAAGTTGAAAAGTTAATTTTGGAACTGGTCTTGAGTCCCCAGTTTTGGGAGAAAGGGAAGTACACATTATAAATAAATAAAACTTCCAAGCTCTGCTAAAGGAAAACCTCCAAGCTCTCTAGAATCTCCCATGTAACATCTTCTCCTATCATGACGGTTTCCCATAGGCGAGAACATTTTAATAGCAGCAGAACAACTTAAGTAGACAGATATTTCTCTACTTCTGGAACATGTTTAAATATCCAATTGCCCATCTTCATTGTGAAATGGCAGTATCATAGTAATCTGTATCACGTAACTTATCAGAAAATATAAAACGGCCTTGGTACTAAAAGGAGATTTACCTCCTTGTGCTCCTTCCCTCACTGCCAACCACTTGTGCCTTTTGATGACAGCCTGTCCCACCATTTCAGAACTGTGGCTCCAAGCCCATCTCTGCTTATTTAATATTTTATGTACTCTTAATGGGGCTTCAGTGGGGTTAACAGTGCTGAAGTGCAATCCTTTCTGTTCTATAGGATGAGCTTTAATTGTGTTTTAACTTGATCCATCTGCCAGCTACTGAATTGTACCATCCTCCTAGTAAGATAGCATCTTGGCAGGCATTACAGAGGTAATTACATTTTTTTACTTCTCAGGAGTGTGTTGGAGGCTTTAAAGACCAGAAATCATTCTGAACTATAAGGACAGAGGTTCTTTATAAGGAGGTATTTTCTTTCATTGTCATTTTGTCAGAGAATCCAACCGTATAGTCACAGTAATACGCAACATTTAAAATGGTTATTGTCCAGTTAAGGACACTGGTCCTCTTCTGAGACTTTTCCAGCTCCCAGTTAAGGGCACATCTGTGCAGCTGTCCCAATGTATAAGTTAAATGGTTTTCATAATATTTCTTTTGGAAAGATTTCATGAAGTGAATACAAATGTGCGCTTTGCTTCAGGGGCTTTGATTCCTTTCCATAACTAATGCTGATTTTGCTCTTCGTTTATCGAGTCAGCACTTCCTGCCAGTTAAATTACAGCCTTGGGTAAGAGCGCCTAGATTTGGACAGCTCTCTTCCAGGATGATCAAACTGCTTCTCGGAAGGACAAAGGAATGCTTGCATATTCCATCCCACATGACAGCAGGCAAAAGGTGAAAATAAATGCAGAAGGCAGGTCCTACTACAGACTATGGAAATATGTTCCTCATACAGCCTCTGAAAACTGGTTAAAACAAACTGAGGAAGCTCCACAGAAGAACTGAGTAAGGTGGAATCCTCAGAAAAATCACTCTCAGCACACAGAAAGACATATGACCAAGTATAAATAGCTAGGAGCAGGCTGTTGCTTCTTCATGAAGGCCTAAGGATGGGTTTACAATAAAAAGATCAAAATGCAAAGGGTTTACTATATCTAAATATCTCTTCAGAGCCACTGGATCACATTTCTATCCCGTCTTACTTTCAAAATGTGGAAGGTGGCATACAAGGGGATAATCCCATCTGATCTGATTTTTCTTGGCGGGGTAAGGGGAACTAATGAAAACTATCATAAAATCCTGTGAGGTAGGTTAGACTAATAATGACTGGATTGGTCTCCCCAACAAAGTCATCCCAACTGACTAAAGGACTTTTTCCCCAGTTGAGTAAAGGACAGCCATTCTTTGTACAGAAGAAAGTAAAAGCATGGATTTAAGGACACTACATTGGAATGCAGACTAATCTTGATTCTTAGGCTTCTGCAAATTGTGAGAAGCAGATTTTGCCCCCTTTCAGCTGTAATTGTAACTCTAACTCATTTATTCCATCCTGTAGAATGCAATAGGCCCACTGAAACCTAACCAACCCCTACTTTCATTGCGTGTCATGGGTTATGTTTCTTGGGCTTAATCTGAATGGTAGATTTGAGTCCTTTCACACTATACAATTATAGTACTGTACTATGATTTCATTTTAACTGCCATGGCTCCATCCTATGGAATCCTGAGATTTACAGATTCAGGAGTCTTTAGAATGGTCTGCCTGAGAGCTCCCCAGGTGTCTCATCAAATTGCAAACTCTGGGATTTCACAGGATGCAGCCATGGCAGTTAAAAGAGGACTCACAGTGTTATACCTGTATAGTGTGAAAGGGGCTCTGTGCTTGGACAGTGATACTTGAGGTTAGGGGCTCACAAGATGGAGTGTTCCTCTACACAGAAATAATGCTTCAACACAGAAAATTAGCATAAGACCAATCTTTCCCACACACATTTCATTTTTTTAGATACAGAGAACTTTTCTGTATAGAAGATCATTCTATCATGTGACACCCCTCCCCTACAATCAGAAGTGGTACAGCCCAAACACATATGGTCAGCCCTCCATATCCACGGGTTCTGCATCCACGGATTCAACCAACCATGGCTTGAAATATTCGGGAGGGGGGAATTCCAAAAAAAGCAAAGTTTGCTATTTGCCATTAGATATAAGGGACACAATTTTATTATGCTATTGTATATAATGACACTTGAACATCCACGGATTTGGTATCCATGGGGGGTCCTGGGATTCAAACCCCACTGGATACTGTATTTACCATCTCAAGGGGAACTAGGTCTGGAGCAAACCAAAATGTAAAGGTGTATTGGAAGAGTAGAATGCTAGAAACTAACTTTCATATGAGTATAGTCAGCCCTCCATATCCATATCTTATGTATCGACGGATTCAACAATCCAAGGATTTTCCTTGGTTTTTTTTCCGGGCTGTGAGGCCATGTTCTAGAATAGTTTCTTTCTGACGTTTCGCCTGAATCTGTGGCTGGCATCTTTACAGAATGGTTGGGTAAGAGTGTATGTGTAGTTTATATGCTGTGAATCCCTATTGGAGAGGATATGTAAATTTGTGTAATTGAATGGTTAGTTTCTGGGTATAGAAATGCAAGGCTCGTTAGTGTCTGTTTGGCTAATGGTTGGTTGATGGGCCATTATCTGCTGGAACTCCCCCTGTCCCTGGGTGGAGTTCCTTTGTAAGTGTTGAGTTTTGATTCTATTGTTCTTCAAAACTGGGAGCCAGATTTTGTTTACTTTTAAGGTTTCTTCTTTCCTGTCAAAGTTGTCCAGGTGTTTGTGGATTTCAATAGCTTCTCTCTGCATTCTGACATGATAGTTGTTGGCCTGGTCCAGAATTTCTGTGTTTTTAAACAGCATTTTGTGTCCAGGTTGGTTTACAATATGTTCTGCTACTGCTGATTTTTCTGGCTGCAGACTGGGCCAGCCAGAAAAACAATAGAATCAAAACTCAACACTTACAAAGGAATTCCACCCAGGGACAGGGGGAGTTCCAGCAGATAATGGCCCATCAACCAACCATTAGCCAAACAGACACTAACAAGTCTTACACTTCTATACCCAGAAACTAACCATTCAATTACTGTACACAAATTTGCATATCCTCCCCAACAAGGGTTCACAGCATATAAACTCCACATACACTCCTACCCAACCATTGTCTGAAGATGCCAGCCACAGATGCAGGCGAAACATCAGAAAGAAACTATTCCAGAACACGGCCTCACAGCCCGGAAAAAAACCAAGGAAAATCTATGGATGCCAACTGTGAAAGCCTTCGACTTCACATTCAACAATCCATGTCTTGAAAATATTCCAGGGGAAAAAAATATTCCATAAAGCAAATGTTGATGTTGCCAATTTATATAAGGGACACCATTTTCCTACATCATTGTATATAATGGGACTTCAGCATCCACAGATTTAGGTATCCACAGGGGGTCCTGGAAGGAAACCCCAGCAGATACCAAGGGCCCACTATAGAAGCAACATATCTCATCAATCTCTCATGCAGTCTGCTTTACATACTAGGAAGCATATTGAAAGAAATTTCATTTCATGCCATAATACTAAGCTAGTAAAAACATTTAAGGGGTCAGACCCTGCTTCCACAGCAGTACTTGCAGTACTATTTGTGGCAGAATAATCCTGCTCACATTATCCCATTCATTTTGCTCCAGGATACTCTGCTTAAATGAAGATGCCCTACAAACCACGGCAGGCAATAATTTTCCCATCCTGATTAATTGCACTGATGAATTATTTCCCCCATAATACTTCATATATAGTATTGGCCTGTCATTTGCTTGTAAGCACATCACACGGTGGTGAATTTATTTGTGCAGCTTCTGCCGACTAACAAAGACTTTAATGTTTATAGCAAAACAACATAAAATGGCTGCACTCTCAATGAACTCAAACAAATACTGCATTATGATTACCCATATATATCTAGAAGCTTTGGAGAAATGCCCAAGTACTTGGCCTCACACTGCACCACAAGCTGCCTAGTTAGTAGTCCTCACTGCTCTATCCCACATTATCTTTAGGTTTGGGAGGTGTTGTCAGTGTGACCTGTTTGTTGGTCTCTTAATCATGTTTTGTACTAGTTGTAAAGGAAGAAAGCAACATTTTCAAAAGTAATGTTACTGGTTCTTTCTGTAACAGATAACTTTTTCTGGTTACATTTTCTAGATTGATTTTAAAGGATGTGAAAGACCTTTTAAATGGCATCCTTTGTGGATTTTCCCAAATTTTATTATGTTCTATCAATCTGATTTTTTTTAAGTAATGAAGTAATAAAAAAGATAAAGCAAGATAGCAAGTAACATAAACAGCACTTGGTAAAAAATTGTAATGAGCAACAACAATTACAGCCGTCCCTCCACATTCACAGGGGTTAGGGGCACAAGACCCCCACCAATGTGAAAAAAACACAAATAAAAACAGGCCTCCCCTGGCCCACCCACAACCACCCCCGTCCTTCCATAGTGGTGATCGGGCTTTTCGACCCCATTTGCCACTTTGGGAAGTGCAGGGGGTGGCTGGTAAGCCTCCGGCTGGCTGGAAAGAGCCCCATCGTGCTTTGGGAAGGGTGGAGGAGTGGCTGGTTGGGCCAGCCAGAGAGTTGCCAGCCACCACCACCTTGCGCTTCCCAAAGTAGTGATGGAGCTTGAAGAGCCCCATTGCTGCTTTGGGAAGGGTATGTGTGTGTGGCTGAAAAGGACTTTTGCCCCAACTCCCCCCTCTCCCGGGGCTTGGCTCTCTACCCCAAACGGATCCAAGCCCCAGGAGAGTGGGGAGTTGGGCATGGTTTGCTTGGGAGTGCTCCGTTTAAATCAGCTCTCCTCCCTTGGGTGTAAGGGAGAGAAGCTGATTTAAATGGGGTGCTTGCTGAGCAAACCGCGAATAGTTGGAACCATGAAAGTGAAAGCCGCGAATGTGGAGGGGCAACTGTAATTGCTCTTTTCTTCTTCCTTAAACTCAGTAACAGGTAACAGGCACAAACTGCATATGTAAACTGCCCAAACTCTCTAAAGAACAAAGATATAGCTTCAGATGAAATGGTTTGATATTGCTTCTCATGTATTCACTACTAAAGCACAATGGACACCAAGATATAACTCCAACAAAGGACAAGGGACAACACAGCATCAGGATCTAACTCCAACAAAGGAAGTTACCCGCATGATTGGCTAATAAAATTCTTACAAACACCAGATGTTAGCCACTAATTGCTTCTAATATACTGAGATTATTGTATTAAAAATAAAAAGAATTGCAGCAGTGGATTGAGAGAATTCATTCATTGTCATTTGACCCTGGAGTGGCATGGCTTCTGCAAAAGATTTTAGAAACAGGGAACAAATTACTCTGTGGGATTTGGCAGAGGCACATCCAGACCAGCAGAATTTAGTCTGATTTGCTACCATAATCTGTGTTAGGAGTGGCCTAGTCCAATGGTTCTTAATGCTTCTTCCTGCCAGTTTGCAGCTGGAGTGAATTGAACAGCAACATGCAGGTCTAGCCAGCCAGCCTTTGCCTTGGCTCCTGCCATGGGGCTGCTCAACTGCAGGGAGGACATGGGCTGAGCAGCATTCAAGCCTTTGCGGACCCCCTGTGAGGACACTGGCAGTCCCCTGGGGGTCAGTGGACCACAAGTTAAGAACCAATGGCCTAGTCCACATTGCCTCTTGTAATCTGTCTCTATTTCCCACTTGCACTAAACTGGAGATGATGGTAAAGGGAGAAAGAATAAGCCATTTCATTTACATTAAAAGGTCACGACCTAATTTAAAAATGTAAATTAATTATCTAAATCAATGCATGTTTACTCAGATGTCTTATTGTGTCCAGTTGAGTTTATTCCAAAATGAATGCATAGGATTTCAACCTATCAGCACAATCCTATAACATACAAAAGTCAGAAATAGGCCCCACTGATTCAATGGCCTTTGTTTTCATTTACATGGGCACAGTCATTTTGTCTAAATAACTTTTGAAACTATATCCAAACCTATATAAATCCTCAGTCTAAAAGCAGCAATCCTCAGTTGAGGAGTAAGGCCTAATCCATACTACACAAATAATCTGGTTTGAAACTGAATTATTTGCCATGGCTCCTTCCAATTAAAACCTGGGATTTGTATTTTTACAAGGTCTTTAGCCTTCTCTGCCAAAGAGTACTAGTGCCTCACCAACTACAAATTCCAGGATTCTATAGGGAGGAGCCATGGCAACTAATCCAGTTTCAAAGTGGATTATTTGTGTAGCGTGGCTGCACCCAAAGTCTCACTGAAACCAATGTGACCTACATCCAAGTAAACATGCACAGGTTTGTTGCAAATGCATAAATTATGCCATACATTTATGAGACCTACTGACACCAATTATAATTTGTAACATAGGTAGTGGTACCTATCATCATTTGCAATCCTATATATTGGATTGTGCTACGTAATCAGAGGTAGGTAAAATGTTGCCCTTTAGATATTGATGGAATGCAACTTCCAACAGGCCTAGCCAAAATAGCCAATTATGAAGGATTATGAGAACTGTAGTACAACAATATCCAAAGGCACACACATTGGCCATCCCTGTCTTCGTCATAAAATCTTAAGGAAGCTCCATATTGGTTCAAACATTTTAACAACTAACTATCCTCATTCAAATTCTATGGCTAAGCTTTAAACTAGACCTGTGACAGAAATGCCCACTTTTTCTCCTTAAGAGCAACTGAGTTTGTACTGATCTGGTTAAGGATGGACTTTATCATACCACCCTCCAAAAAATGTTCTTTTGCCAGCATAATTTGTGCTGTTTTTATGCCAGCAAAAGAACTCCCCGTACCACACTTACCTTGCTTCCAACAAAAAGCCAGCTCTGGCAATGAACAAGGAGTGAACGGAGCTCCATTCACTTCCTTGGCTGAAATCTTGCAGATTCTCACAAGAAGACAGAGTGCAAGAAATTCAAAAATAAAAACAAAAATAACACTCAAAAAGTTTTAAAAAGCACATAAACACACTGAAAAACTTCCAAGTAAACCAGGGAGGGTCATAAAAAGAGTGTCACCTACCCGGATGTCATGATCTCATCCAGAAGTGTTCTGGCTGGTCTGGCCATTCATGCTGTAATAGCATGGGGGAAAAGGCGCAAAGTTTCAAATACTGGCAATGCCGGCAAAAAATCGCCACAGACGATCTATTGATGGGTTGGCCCGTCAATAAAATAAATCGGCTTGTGGACAGTACATAAACGTGAAAGGGCAATGTCATCTGATATGCGTGCCCTTTTGTGTTTATGTGGCATTGTTATGATGCCATATTTCATATGTTTGAAAAAGTCCATAGTTGCACTGGGAAAGAGAAGGATGTTCTACCCCACACTCTTCCCAGTCAAAACTCCCCTCCTCAAGCTGCTAATTATCCTGCTAGGGCTGGGGAACAGAGGTTAGACTTTTTTTTATTATATCACATATGACAACCATTCCTCCAGCATCATTCCCCTTGTCAAATCCAAGACACTCCATAGCACCTTTGAAGTAAAGGGAAGAAAAAGACATCAAAAGATCCAGTCACTGATCTTGAACACTGTATGTAGTTCAGGCCTCAGGCTACACTGAAGCAGGTTAAAGACTGGCCTGCCACTGGAGCAGAAGTATGCACTGTGAGCAGATTCAGAATCTAGCTAGTTCACTGATAACATTTCATGAATTAATTAATATATGGGGGGGGGAGGAGACAGAATATACAAAGCTGATTCACAGTTTTTCATGAATGTATATGTTCTGGTGATTCGATAGAATATATAAAAATAGATTCACAGTGAGCCAGATGTGGTGGCATGAAAATTTAGAAGAACTCATCTTGCTAAGTATACTTTTGTATCTGATCACAATGGCTGGTTCATCATGCATATTTCTATAATTATATTTTCTTGCCTTACTGGCCTGTTATTTATGGCAAGAACATTTTAAAAAATCTTTTAATAACCCATATCTTGAGGTATTCACTGCTTTTTCTGTCAAACTCCAAGCTTTGGCTAAATGAAGACTGTGACCTTCTAGGCTGATAGGGCAATTAAACACTTTGGCTACAACTCAGCCCCCACATCTTTGAGACAGAGGGATAATCTACACTGACAGGGAAATCCAGCTTGCCTGCCAGTTATCCTGGTTTGCAGCAACCATGGGTTTGTTCACATGATCACCACACACCTTCAGGTGAGTTCGGGAGTACTGTCCACATGGTTTTCCCTTTCTAACTCACCCCGGACCAAGAAATCACAGCATGCGTGGCTACACAGCTGTGGCTGCTCCAGTTCCCCCTGCCCTTACATGTGACTGTACGTATTTTGCTGCAAAGCGCCAACCGCCTCCCTTGTCCCATCCATCTGCATCCCGACTGGATGACTCGCAGAATGGTGCAGGAATCTGTAGCTTCCATTTTACCCACATGATCGTTCCACTGCCCTGCCTGCTCATAGTCACATACAGGGACAGATTAGCGCAGCACTGGTATCAAGCACTCTCCAGAGGCCTGCCTGGCAATGTCACTCATGCTTCAATCTACTGTCATGGTAAGCATTGTGCTGGACATGTGCCAGAGCACACTAAACACTCAATGAACAAAAGCAGCAGCAGAAGAGGGAGAGTTCCTGCTATCTTGAGAACAGCTGTGTGGGGGGGTTGTTCTGAGCACAGCTGTGAACAGACAACAAGCACCCGGACTGCCACGTCATTGCTGGCCATACCCAAGCAGCAGCAACAACTGGTGGGACCATTTCATCTTGTTGCTATTGTAAGACGAACAGTGGCTGTGCCATTTCCAAATGCTTTGCTCTACATTCCAGAAGACAGTGGAAATGCTTCATCCTGAAGGGCAGATGTCAGACACCATCATGAGGAGGGCTCTGCCAGTGGAGGAGTGAGTAGTGATCACCATTTGGATGCTCGCAAACCGCTGTTCTCATCACCCAGCAACTGAGCAGTTTGGAGTTGGCCAGTCTACTATAAGAGACATTTTCATGGACGTCATCTTGGCCATGGAATTGCTCCTTCGGCCTTGCACTGTTTATGTAGGAAACGCTCATGTGGTGTGTATTGCCAGTCCAACATTCCCATACACTTTGTTGGTAGCATGTCTGACACCTGAATGTACTCGTTAATTGTCAGTCCAGCCCCCATTTCTATGTGCAGTCTCCCCAATAGTTTGCCTGCTGTTCTAATAATTGCATTAGTTGTCAATCCTATTCACAGTAGGTGTGTGATTCCTGGGTGTTTGTATAATTTTATGTGTGTGTTAATTAACATCTCTCCCCGCACCAACCTTGCTGTCAGCAGATCATAGATGGGTTCACCGAACTGAGATTCATGCAGGTGGTGGGGGTAGTGGATGGGTTCCATTGCCAAATTGTGTTGCCAGTGAGACAAGGGGGACAATTCATCACCAGGAAGCCCACATACTCCATCCTGCTACAGGAAACCAGGGATTACATGGGGTGCTTTGTGGATCAGTTGGAGTGGCTGATTCACACATGGTCCAGAACTTGGCCATTTTTGAGACAATGGAGGTGGGGGCGTTCATGCCAGAAAACCTAACCATTACTTTGGGGGACAAACACTACTATTCTCTGACAGGGCTCACCCCATTCAAAAGTGGTCCATGAAGCCATACCAGGGAACCCTCATCGAAAAGATCTTCAACAAGCACCTGAATTGAGGAACATGGTGGAAAGGGCATTTGGCTACTTGAAAGTGCACTGGAGATGTCTGACTGCTTTGTTGGAGGTGGCTGAAGAAATTGTAGAAGTGGGTAGTGGGAGAGGGAGTGTGGGATGCACTGGCAGAGTACTTTTGGTCTGGAAGAATGTGATTCCTCCCTGTTATTGGCTGTTGTGGCATTGGAGATTACTGGGATGCTTGTATGTGCTGTTGGTATCAATATGCATTAATAAAGATGATCAGCTTGGTGAGAAACCTGTACAGAAGAGGTGTGTCTGGGTGTGTATGTTAACTGGACTGACCTGCTGTTTCTGCTGTGTATGACGAGGAGTGCACACAGTACAACAAGGGTTCAAAGGGTTAGCATGGGTGGAGAACCTCCACCTGTAGGGAGAATACAGCCAGAGGCTGATGGTGAAATGCTGAACCTAAAGCAATGGTTAACCATCTAGCAAAATACAAACCGTTGCCCACTCTGCCCACCCTCCCTGAAGGCCAATAGATGATTACGGTAATCCATCCTAGAGAATGTAATTGGGACCCTCATTTGAGAACTTTCCAACAGAGCTGGGATTGGTTGCCAGTTAACTGGGGCCATGTCTCCAAAGTCAGTTGATCATTTAAATGTTTGTTCATATGCTGGGAGGCAGAACAGCATGATGGCAGCCCAGAGGCACCCATGGCAGATTGCCTACTGAAGGACCCAGACCACCCTCCCCCTGGACACTGCTAAGGGTGGATGCTCCTCAGAGGGTGATGAGCAGCACCAACAGGCAGAACCAACAGTTCTATCTTGCAGCTGCCCGTGCCTTGAGGCACTGGGGTTCCATAGATCCACAGCGCAAGGCCACGCCAAAATCAAAGTGCTCAAGGGCCATTTTTTGCAGCCCTTGAGGCCTTCAGTGGGAACCCTCCTGAAAACTGTCATCCCGTTTTATACCCAGATGCACATTCTGTGGGAGAGCGAAGGCCAGCCCAGATGGTGTGATCATAGGCCACCAGGCCAGTAACAAACACCAGTAAAATCAGTTTGTCACAGTAGTGCCCACCTCCCTGCTTGCCACTTCCTAGTAGGTGCTTGATGCCACATATAATTCTCAATGCCTCCATTTCTGTTGTCTAGGGGTACGTAGGCACCATGTGCAGGGCCACCCTGGGGAGTGGAGGAGGCTGGCAGCTCACCCTCCCCCAGTTCCCTGGAGGGGAACCCTGGTACAGATGTGCAGGCAGATGAGCCTGAGGCATCCTAGCACTGCAACAGCAGTGATATTTATATACCATTTATCAGTGCCAAAGCCCTCCCTAAGCAGTTTGCAATGTTTTTAGCTAATTGCCCCTAACATGCTGGGTACTCATTTTACTGACCTGCGGAAGGATGGAGAGCTGAGACAACCTTGGAGCCCTGTGGGATCGAACTCACGGAAGTTGCCCATGAATAAAAAATGGCCAAATATGGTGCGGCTGCCTCCAGTCTCTTGCGGAACTGACACAGTTGATTTCGGCAGGGGGACGGCGTCATACGAAACAGGCTCCCTGCCGCACAGCAGCGTCGCACCTGTTACGAGCCATCTTGCACGATCAGTTCACATTCTAGGATGAGTGTTTAACCAAATTCTCTTTCATGTCATATGGCATGCCTGTCAAAAATGTTACAGTTATAGGACACTATGCATCTTTTGTCAATTATGATATGGGGTGTATCCTGCTCGGCTGCTCCAGAACTCAACAGCAACTCAAACACAGACCCAGCTGTTGTTTGCTCCCCTTGGCTTTCTTCATTTGCTAATGAAGTGCTTTCTGCCATAGGGTGGGTTCTTCATACAGAGGAAACAGAGGACCCCTCCCCACTACTTGGATGATGCATCAGTTGACTGTTCCACAGAAGTCAGGGCAATTAATATTTCCTCAGGGGCCTGTGAGTCCTCTGTGTCACCTATAAATTGGGAAAACAAAAATAAAGCAACCATCATACTGCTCACCATGGAGGTTGCTGCCAGCGGCATGGAGGAAACACAACCTCTACCCAGGGGACCCCCTCCCTCAGCATTCTGGCCCCAAACTCCATCCTATCAATAGTACTTGGGGTGCTCTGGCATAGCCCCCTGCCAGGGGGTGATCATTCAGTTGCTGGACCCTGACAGCCTGCCCTACTGGGACCCAGTGAATGGTGGTGCTGTGAGCCAGGTGCTTGGAGTTTTTGGTTGGATCGCCACGGAGAATGTTGTCCAACTCCTCAAAATAGGGCAGGGTGGCCTGTCCCTTGGCCACTGTGCGAATTGTGATCACATACTTCATGGTATCTTTGTCAGAAAGCCTTGCTTTTCATCCTACATTCTTCTGCTGTGCTCTCATGTCCTTTGGTGCTCATCTGTTCAGCAACTGTCTCAAACACATCACTGTTCCAGTGCAATTAATGGAGTTGCTCCTGGACATTCTGTTCACACCAGATGGCAGTGAGGTTGAGAGTTTCTTCTCTGTTCCAGGAGACTCCTCTGGCCTCTTTTCCCATGGCTTGGGGGGGGGGGGGGCTTTGGACATCCTATTAAGCAGAGGTACAGCAGCTAATAACAATATGGATATGCTGGTGTGTGCTTCTCTGAACATTGTCATGTATGCAAAAAAAAAAATCGCAACAAAAGAACTGCTAAAAATTAAAATTGAAACAGGCAAAGAGGCCTTTCCTAGTGGAAAAGGTCAACTGATTGCCTGGCCCAGGGTGCCTCCTTTCAGCCTCCCACTGAAACTCCTCCTCCTGGCCCCATGCCGACATCCCTATGGAGCATAGTCCACACAAACTCACATGCAAACATATCCAGATTTTCTGCTTAAATCCAAAGTAAATCCCAACTCTTTTTGGTCTGGATTAAAGCCCTGAGGCACCCAAAAGACCCAGATTCAAGCGTATGTCATCTGGACAGCCCGCTGTGAAAACGAGGTGAGATCATTTTGCCCTAAGTCCCATTCAGCTCAATGGGGCAGCCTTCTGAGTATAGGATGCCAATGTTACTTATTGTCTGCCCTACTGGGAACCTAATGTTCAGAACTGTCATGATCTTGCATACTCTGAATAAGCCCTGCTCCCAACATGCCGTTTCCCCATCCCTGAAATATTTTTCCATATCCTATTTTTAGCTAAATAATTGAGACAGAATATTGTTTAATTCTATCAAATAAGAAAACCAAGTGGTACAATCCAAAGATCTTCCATCAAATGGGACTGTTTCATCTATTTCTCTCCATTTTGTATTAAATTGGGGCATCGGGTAACAAAGGGCATTTTGTGCAATGCTCAACCACTTATCTAAATGAGACTTCAGCACCTTTCCACTGATTTTTCTGCTTTGCTGCTCCTTCAGTATTTGCTGCCAATCACAGTTCCTATTATGCTACTGTAGTCAAACTGCATACCAAAAAGGAGAGATTTCCAAATTGCTTCAGAGCTCCATACAGCACTACTGTTCATGCTCTGCCCTTTCTCAGGAGATTTAATGTGATATTGTAGGCCTCAATCTTATTTGCATGAAGTGCCAGTCACTGGGAAACACACACCTTCTTCTGGGAATGTAAATTTGGAGCTGGGGAGGGAGGTGTGGCAAGCACATTGCTGTTCACGTATGTAGTATCTAGCTGTATTCCTCCTAGTGGGCACAACAGATGAATGCCATCAGAACCTGGGAAACCGGGGTGGGTGGGAGGCAGAGATGTTAATCCTTTGACACAACTTGCAGATTTCAAGAAAATTGTGCCAGTCTTCTCCTGAGAAAATTTTGGTATTCCTTCCCTCCACTGATAAAATTCTTGACCATTTTCCAGCAGATTAGGAAGCATTTGATTGTGTCTAGGATGGTGATCTGATGAACAGTGGACAGAAATATGGAATGGCACAGTGACACTATTTGGTTTGAATGAGGAGTGGGAAACCTGTGGTCCTTCAGATGTTGCTGGACTCCAATTCCCATCAGGATGAGTTATCAAGGCATTTGTAGTTCAACATCTAAAGGGTGGCAGCTTCCCTATCCTTGATTTAAATTATCTCATCAACATGGGAGCATGTAGACACACACACACACACAAACACACAAACACACACATCTCTGATGGAATCCAAAAGGAAGAGTTACAGCACCCATAGTAATATACATCACAAATAGAGGTCTAGTGAGTCACTAAGAAGAGGGCTAAACAAGGAAAGGGCTGGTACTCCTCTGTGGCAGCACTAACTGTGAGAATCTGATATCAACCTGAGACAGAACATACTGTTCTGATGGACCAACATGCTGGCTTTTTATTTACTAACACCAAATGTAAGAGGGCAATTTTCGACCTGCAGAGAAAAGACTGTTATCTACTATGACATCAAGTGCTAACTAGAAAGACAAGGCTTCTACCAAATGGGAAGGAACATGCGAGCTCAACCACAAAGTAACAGTATTTGAGCAGGTTCTCATGGGCTCTGAACCTAGTGCATCTTCCAAAAATAATCGCCAGCTTTGTTAATAAAATGTCTACCATACTTTCCTTTATTTCTGCACTCTGCTGTACATGCACTTACACTGGGTTTCAGAAGGTGATATTTGAGAGATTTTGGACATTATCAGACGTGGCAAAAATCATAGGATTATGAGGTCAGGGTAGTATGAATGGGCCCTGCTTTCACACAACGTCATCGTCTTCATGTTCTTATACCCTTCTCCAGCCAATTTACAATTCACGGGACAAGGCATCAATAGATCATCAAAAGCACATTTTCACCCTATTGATGCTGTGCAAAACTACATCCCATTGTAATCGCAAGATTACATCATGAATGGGCGGTCCTCTTCCCCCCCTCCCCGTTCCCAGTGTGAAAAAGTCCAGATGAGAACATGAAAATGAAGCACAAGATACTCTTTTTATGAACTGTCCTGTATAGTTTGCATGTTTTTAGGTTTGTTTCAGTGCTTGTGTATTTATTCATTTACTCTGTTAATTAAGGGCTTTTTGGAGTTTTAAGCATGCTTGCATTTTCTCATGAGAACCACTGAAATCTCACCCATGCCAAATTGTGGAAGTAAACTCCTGTTCTTAAAGCGCTAGTGGTCATCATGCAATAATTCCATGGCATTTCTTTCACGTGATTATAGCTATGTGCAATAATAGGTGTTATACTGCCGCAAAGTTCCCACTATCTTCATTCACGGACTTACAGCATTTTTAGATGCTAGTCTGATTAATGTCCTCAGTCAACAGAAACCCACAGGATGGAATGGGAGTATGAAGAGTAGCAAATGAGGGGGATGTTTTAAGGCCACTTTGTGGAATTTCCCCTGAATTTTCTCTGAAATGTCTGAGTTCTTTTTCCCATTTTCCTTGGGGGAGGGGGAACACTTTGTGGAATTTCCCCTGAATATTGTCCACCTTTATTTTGATAGCAGCTGACATCCAGCACCAGCACATTGTGGATGATGGAACATGGTAAGCAGGCTGCTAACACAATTTCAGCAGAAGAAAGAAACTCTGCCACTGTTCATGGTTGGTCATAGGGTTTTCAGACCTCAGGGCTTACCTGGCCCCTCCAGGCCACAGGCTAAGGGAAGGTATCTCAGGATGAGAGCACTGCCCTGGAAAAAAATGACCCCTGTATGCTGCTGATCCCGAATACTGAAGTCAGTTTTGGAGAAGCTCTATAGAGCCTCCAGAAGTATCTTTCATTTCCTTTTTTGTCTCATTTATTAGACTTGGTATTTATGTGTTTCTTATTCAAATGACATGCTCTTAGCAATAATGCTTGATGCTTAATGACATCACCAGGTCGGACATCCTGGGTCATCACAAACAGGCTATCCCTTGTTCTCAGGTTTTGGCTATGAAGTCTCAGGGACAGAGATCCTCCAGAGCTGGCAACCCTACCGAAGTGTTGGAGAATTTCCCCGCCCCCTTGAGAAATTGAATGAAAAAGTCCCCCCCCCCTCCAACACACACAAACAATGTGTAGAATTTCAAGAGGTCATTTGTATCCAGCTCTTCCTCTGCCTGCCCCAGGTCTGCCTGAATTTCTGCCTGTTTCCCAGGAGAGCAAATTCCTATTCTGTGCTATGATCTCTCACCTTACTGTTTGGAATAGATTTTCTTCCATGAAAGGACACAAATCAGTGACATAACCCACTACCAATTATACAGGGAAGAGTTCATGCAAATCCCAGCTGTTTTTCTTTCTGACAATGTGTTTTATTCCCTCCCCCCAGCAGAAGTGTATAACAACAACAAAAATACAAAATACACACAGGCATGCCATTCATTTTATACCCTGGGGCAACCTATTCTGTTGCTGAACATAACAAGACTATGTGCATGATTGAAATAGGGCAGAATACTGTGATACATCCCTCAGGAGCCTCTGGCTTGCATCTCGACCAATCTTTTGGTTTTAAAATGATGTCAGCAAGGTGTTTAAAAAAAAAATGAAATCCCAGTACAGCATACAGCCCTTTCTGTCCTATTTTATCTCTTATATCTAGTCTACCTGTAAGCACTACTGATGTATAAATAAGAAATGTGTGTCATTTGCGTAATCACAAACATGTAGTTTCTGATTTTGGATATGCAACTTATGATTTTTTTAAAAATGTGAATGGCTGCGCACCCTGAGCTTTCATGAGGAAGAACTGAGCATAAATTGAAATAATCATACAGTAATATAATAAAATAATCATAAATGTAATTATAAATATTTATTTAATAATTAATAAAAGTGATTATTTTAATTCAATTTATATTATGTGTTCCTTTCAACATGGGACTCAAGGCAGCCCACACCATAGATTAAAACCAGGCAATATTTTAAAAATCCTAATGATAAAAAGAAAGAGCCAGCATGGTATAGTAGTTTGAGCATTGGACTACTACTCTAGAGACCAGGGTTCAAACCCCTGCTCAGCCATCAAAACCCACTGGGTGTCCTTGGGCAAGTTACACTCTCTCAGCCTCAAACGAAGACAAAAGCAAACCCCCTCTGAACAAATTTTGTCAAGAAAACACCATGACAGGGTCACCTTAGGTTGGAAATGACTTGAAGGCAAACAACAACAATGATGGAAAGGCAAAAAAACCCAAACAAGCTTCCATTTTAAAAGCTGAGTACTGTACTTTAAAACAGCATAAAACCACTCCAAAATATAACAATAATAATACAATAATAGCACCCACACACCATTAAAAGATTCTATTGCATAGCCAGTTAGTCACCAAATGTCTCTTAAAATAGAAAGGTCTTTGCCTACTGGCAGAAGGAAAGCAGGAAGGGGGCAGTCTAGAAGGGAATTTCATAGGCTGAAAGCAGCCACCAAGAAGGCGCTCTCCTATATACTCACCAAGTATATGTGTGACGGTCAGGACTGAGAGAAAGCCCTCCCTGAGGATCTTAAAACTTTGGCAGGCTCATAGTAGTCATTCAAACAGTCTGGACCCAAGCTGCCTAGGGCTTTATAAGTCAAAACAAATAGAATCATAGAATCAGAGACCACAAGGGCCGTCTAGTCCAACCCCCTGCTATGCAGGAGTACCCAATCAAAGCATTCTTGACAGATGGCCATCCAGCCTGTTTAAAAACCTCCCAAGAAGGAGACTCCACCACACTAAGAGGCAGTGTATTCCACTGCTGAACAGCTCATACCATCAGGAAGTTCTTCCTAATGTTTCGGTGGAATCTCTTCTCCTGTATTTTGAACCCATTGCTCCGTGTCCTAGTCTCTGGAGCAGCTGAAAACTAGCTTGCTCCATCCTCAGTATGACATCCCTTCAAATGTTTAAACATGGCTATCATATCACCTCTTAACCTTCTCTTCTCCAGGCTAAACATACCCAGTTGCCTAAGCCGCTCCTTATAGGGCATAGCTTCCAGACCTACTTTGGATTGTGCCTGGAAGAACCTGTACCCAGTAAAGCTGTTTTAACAAGGGAGTTATATATTCCCTGTAACCAGCTCCACATCCTCCAACTGTCCCAATTTGAGAAGAGACAGTCCTGATTAATCCTCTGTCATCCCACTTTTTCAGTTGCTTTTAAAATGACCTGATGTCTGTCTCCTCCCACTCTTCCCCCTTTCTCATTGGATTACTTCAGCTGGTGCAAAATGAATTCAAAATGCAAAAGTGGTTTGCACTCAGTTAATTCAGAAGCGTGGAGAGAAGAGGAAAGAATGGAACCTTGGCCCTTCCCAGTCACTCAGGCAAAAGCAAATTGCTATAGCCTCTCCTAGCTTTTGTGTTCTGTCAGGATAGTCAGCCCCTCTGAGCAGTCTGTACATGCCCAGAGGGAACAACAGTAGAATAGCAGAAGCGTGAGGAACAGATGCCCCTCTGCATATCTAGGTGTGTAGATGCACGGAGACATGGAGACAGATGAAAAATAATCTTTTCCAGTTTTATTTTAAAGTTCTACATCACTACAGAAACAAAATACATCCTGGCTACTTCAGCCAGGCTACAGAGCTAAGAAATCATTTCACTGTCTGTGTGTCTCTTACACAGAAAGCAAAAAGCAAGCAACTGAGAAACAGTTTCGATTTCCCACAGGGAGATGATTACACCGTAACTTCTCAAAACAAAACAAAAACTTTCACATGAACTCAGCAATTAGACCTCTCTAACATGGGCTTGCTTCCAAGAATGATAAGATGACAACTGGTGTTGTGATGCTCTGACCTACTGTGTGTTTTCTTTAGCTAACCTTCAGAGCCCGGCCTGCTTTTAATTGAAAGTCAGACCAGGCTTGTATTTTTTTGCTCACAGTGAGAATTTATTGTTAGGATTCTGGGACTGTATGTTCCATTATCCTTGGCATGTTCTTCCTCTTTAACAACTTTCGCCACCTTGACAATGCTCTGATGTTTCTTGGCAACACATTTCCTGGTTTTCATCTGGGAAATCTTGGAGGGTATGCAGCTCTGGTCAGCACTCTACCTGCAGCATTTGGGGCTTTGTGAAACTTCTGAACAGGCAGCCCCAGGTAGAATGTGTTACAGTAATCCAAACAGGTGGCAATCACCTGACATCTCTGTGAATGGGCACAACTGGTACACTAGTTTTAACTGTGCAAACTGGGCATTCAGGCTCAAGGCTCCAGGAGTACACCCATGCTACATGCCTGAATTTCAAGGGAGAACAGGCTGAATCCCTATTACGGGATAGGCCTTTCAACTGACCAGTGGTGATACCAGACCCCCACACTCTGGAAACCTCTCCCAGTGCTTTAAAGTTTATGTTGAACAGCACTGGGACAGAACTGAGCCTTGAGGGACCACACAAGCCAACAGCCACAGTGTTAAACAGGAATCACCCAGCACCACCTTCTGAGTTTGCCCCTCCAAGAAGGACAAGAACCATTGTAAAACAGTGACCCCAAGTCCCATCCCAGAAGGGTAGCTCAGAAGGATTCCATGGCTGATGGTAACAAATGCCACTGAGAGGCCCAACAGAACTGACAGAGACACAGGACTTTATCAGATGTGGCAAAATTGCATGATTATGACGTCATGGTAGTGTGAACAGGTCCTGCTATCACACAACATTGTCATCATCGCGTGGTCAATCTGTGCTCCAGCCACGAATAAGATGTCACTTTTCATTGATGTGACAAGCCATCAATAGCTCTCAATATCGCTTTTTTTCACAGTATTGAAGAACATGTGAAACCTGTCCCATTGTGATCACAAGATTACAGCATGAATAGGCAATCCTCTCCCCGCCCTACTCCCCCATTCCAAGTGAGAAAACTTTTAGGTGAGAACATGAAAACTATCCACAGGACATTCTTTTTATGAACTCTCCCAGTAGGTTTGCACATTTTTAGGTTTGTTTAAGTGTTTTTCTGTTCATTTACTTTGTAAATTCAGGGGTTTGGGGAGTTTTTCAGCACACTCATGTCTTCTCACGAGAACTGCTGAAATCCCTCCCATGCTAAATCATGGAAGCAAAATCCCATTCTTAAAGTGCTAGGGATGCTAGTGGTGGTTGGGCGATAATTCCGTGGTGGTTGTATCAAGTGATTAAAGTGATGTGCGATAATAAGTGTAATAATGCCACTATGGGTTTGTCTATACGAGCCCATAAAAAATGGAGTCCCTTGTAGAAATGACATTTCACAGCAGCTGTGACCTGTCCTAATGGTTTTTCTGCCCCCTTAAGCTCCGCATGCCTACTAGGAAACATGGCAGCCACGAGTGATTTACTCATGTTTGCACTTACCTGAATTTGTCGATGATGACCTTTAAAAAAATATATATCCAAGGTGTGATTGAGCAACTTTTCACTTTAACAGAAAAGCTAAAACAAAAAAACAAAAAAACACCAACACCCTGTTTTCTCGCCTTAGCACTTGCCCGCTAAGGCAAAAATCCAACATGGCGGCAGCTGGCACTTCTCTTGCTAACAAGCCTTGCCCTCTGAGCTCATCCAGCCAATCAGATTTGTGCTTTCTCTTGTTTGGGCAGATCGACTCACTTGTCTTAACAAGCAGAAATGCGCACCCTCTCATTGTGATTTTTTTTTTTAATGCAGAAAATGCTCCAGAAAAAGCTTTTCTGGAGAAGCTTTTGCTGGTTTTGGCCCTCCTACTTCACAATATGGTGAAATCACATGGAATGCCATTAAGACAGGTAGGATTCTCCTTGCATTCCGAGAGCAGCTTTTTCACTGTTTGGACAACCTCTATGTTTCCGCTTTCCTCAATAGTGGAATTACAGCATTTTTAGCCACTAGTCTGATGAAGTCCACAGTTTCCCTGTCTGGTTCCTGGTGTTGGTCATCTACCACAGCTGTCTCTGGCCCATAACTAGTCGTGAAGCCAGATTGAAGGTGCCATAGGAAGAGAGCAGTCCCAGTTGCATTGTGCCTTTGAAATTAGGTTTTGATTAGGTTCTGGAGCATGGGGCATCTGCCAAGATAAGAGAAAATTATCCAAGAGCCCTTAGGAAACCACATGGATCCATTAGCTGGTGGGCTATTTTAAGTTGCTTTCCTCACACACAGAAGTTTTGATTCCCAGAGTCTAAAATCCACCAGGTAGTGATCTGTCTATGACAATGGAAGTATGGAAAGTTCCTCCACACCCAGATCATCATCCTGCCCAACACAGAAAACTATGTCTGACTCTAGAGTGGCCAGCAGCATAGCTGGCACCAGATATGACTTGGAACAGACCCATAGTCATCATGGAAGATGTGGAGTCCTGAGCTGCTCCTGACAGAACAGCTTCAGCAGGGATATTGTAATTGCCACAGCAAAGTCAACACCACTGCTGAAATCAGCTCAGCCAACTGAGGAAGGGAGACTGTTGAGTGGCGAGTTGGGTGGTCTACCAGTAGAAACCATATTCTGTCCCAGCCACCATACAGCTATACAAACACTCAAACCTAACAGACTATGGAATGGGGTATCTGGTCAGGGAGATGAAATCATGATAGACTACTACAATTCCACTTTCCCACCCCCAGGACTTGGTTGCTGGTGGACAGAGAACCTAGACAAACAGTGCTTGGAGAGTTTAACCCTCCACTTCATCCAAGCAGGTCTCTGAAATACAAACCAGATTGGCATGCTAATCTATAATTTAATATTGGATTATTGCTGTTTTTCTATTTACCGACCTGACATTGAACATTCAGTCTTTTCAAGTAATTATAATTATAATTGTATGCTCCAGGACCACTTTTTCACATATGTATCCCAATGCTCCTCCAGTGATTCTAGGACACTGTACATGGATAATCCCATTTTGTTCTTGTAAGCCTGGCAAACACCTCTGAAGTTAATATAAACATTTGTGTTAAGGAATGTTCTTTTTTAGTTTAAACAATGCCATCAACAAAACTAAGGCAAAAAGCTGAAAAACTGATCTAAAGTGGAAGAGGGAAAAGGCTTTGACATCAGAGGGAATTGGTCAATCAAAGGTATACAGGGCCAGATTCAAGTGCAGGCAGGCTGAGTTTCCCATGAGATGGGTCCTTAAGAAAAATATCTGAACTAGAGCAGGAGTATGTACTCTTCTGCAATCCTGGCCCAGCTTACATCACCTAACTGCAATAATCAAATAGTAGCTTGCTCAGCCTGTGTCTAGGGACAGAAAAGAGATCATTTCCTTTTGAAAATGTCAGTTTCGTTCCTTTTGAGACCAGTAATAGGGCAAAACTCATATTGTCTAAGAAATCTATATATTTCTGAGACTTGTGATGCACTTTAGTGAAGAAAAAAATGCAGAAAACTATGACTACTTTTGAAAAAAAATTCATGTCTAAAAATGCCTAGCTTTGAAAAATGCACACAAACATGATTTAATCAATGCACAAAGTGTGTACATTAGTAAAAAAGAAAAAGCTTACAAAAATGTATGCATTTTTTAAAAAAAGGCACAGAAATACAAATAGATTTCTATGTGGGAAGAACAAAAAAGTATTGCAACCTAACATGAAATGTGGACAGGATGAGAAAGTTGTTAGGTTTTGAAAAATGCAATAGAAATTAAGCTAACACATTTTCACACCATTACCTGTCATTTAAGATATGCAGATGACACCATACTACTAGCAGAAAATAGCGAAGGCTTGGAATGATTATTGAAGAAAGTCGAGGCAGAAATTGCAAAGGCAGGTTTACAGTTGAACATGAAGCCCTAGGACTTGAAAGGGCAGCTATGAAGGAACTAGACAAGACCCTGAAGTGTAAAGATATACCACTGAATACTAAATCTAGGATTGTTCATGCCATCATATTTCCTAGTAATGTTTTGAAAGCTGGACAGTGAAGAAAGCTGATAGTAAGAAAATCATTTCATTGGAAACGTGGTGCTGGAGAAGAGTTCTGCAGATACCATGGTCTGCTAGACAGACAAATCAATGGTTCCTAGAGCAAATCAAGCTTGAACTTTCCCTAGAAGCCAAGATGACTACATTGAGGCTGCCATATGTACTTTGGCCATATCACGAGAAGACACAGAATCATAGAATCATAGAGTTGGAAGAGACCACAAGGACCATCCAATCCATGCAGGAATACACAATCAAATCATTCCCGACAGATGGCCATCCAGCCTCCTCCAAAGAAGCTGACTCCACCACACTATGAGGCAGTGTATTCCACTGCCGAGCAGCTCTCACTGTCAGGAAGTTCTTCCTAATGTTTAGGTGGAATCTCTTTTTCTGTAGTTTGAACCCATTGCCCTGTGTCCTAGTTTCTGGAGCAGCAGAATACAAGCTTGCTCCATCCTCAGTATGACATCCCTTCAAATATTTGAACAGGGCTGTCATGTCTGCTCTCAACCTTCTCTTCTCCAGGCTAAACATACCCAGTTCCCTAAGCCACTCCTCATAGGGTATGGTTTCCAGACCTCCCACCATCCTGGTCACCCTCCTCTGGACACATTCCAGCTTCTCAATATCCTTCCTGAATTGTGGTATCCAGAACTGGACACAGTATTCCAGGTGAGGTCTGACCAGAGCAGAATAGAGTGGCACGATTACTTCCCTTGATCTAGGTGCTATACTCCTATTAATGTGGCCTATACAATCATCCCTTCACAATCGTGGGGGTTAGGTTCAGAAGACCCCCGCGAATATGAAAAATCCATGAATAATAACAGCTCCCCCGCCCTCCCAAAAGTGGCGATGGGGCTTCAGAGGCCCCATCGCCACTTTCCCCCCACCTCCTCCACCCTCCTGAAAGTGGCGACAGGGCCTTCAGAGGCCCCGTCGCCACTTCCCCCCCTCTCCAGAGCAGCAAACCGCAAATATGCGGAACTGAGAGTGCGGAAGCTGCAAATGTGGAGGGAGGACTGTAATTGCATTGGCTTTTTTAGCTGCAGCATCACACTGCTGACTCATGTTCAGTTTGTGGTCCACTAAGACTCCTAGATCCTTTTTGCAGGTAATGCCGTTAAGCCATGTGGCATCCATCCTATATCTGTGCATTTCCTTTTTATTGTGCAAGTGTAGTATCCTACATTTCTCCCTGTTGAAATTCATCTTGTTAGTTTTGGCCCAGCTTTCTAATCTGTTGAGGTCATTTTGGATTCTGATCCTGTCGTCTGGGGTATTAAGTACACCTCTTAATTTGGTGTCATCCGCAAAGTTGATAAGCATACCCTCTATTCCCTCATCCAAGTCATTGCACTGGGCCCAGGACAGAACCCTTTGGCACCCAACTGGTCACTTCTCTCCAGGATGAAGTGGAACCATTGGTGACTACCCTTTGGATTTGGTCAGTCAACCAATTACAAATCCACCTAACAGTTGCATTGTCTAGCCCACAGGTTACTAACTTTTTTGCAAGAACATGATTCAGTTGAAAAGATTCTAATGCTTGGTAAGGTGGAGTGAAGGAGGAAAAGAGGACGGCCACATTCCAGGTGGATAGGCTCAATCAGGGAACTCACAGCCTTGAGTCTACAAGACCTGAGTGTGGCAGTTGATGACAGAGTGACTTGGAGGTCTCTCATTTATGGGGTCGCCATAAGTTGAAGTCAACGTGAGGGCAGTTAATAACAACAAACTGTAATCTAGTGTTCTGCTTTCCTGAAAACTGGGACAAGATGCTAGATTCTATACAGTTCTTCAGCTTTATCTTATACAACTTGGTGTTTAAGCATGCACCTGCTTGGGACTTCCATCAAGAGCATCTCTCCCAAATATCTCTTCAAGTTTTGTAAGATTTGTGTTTTAAAAGTCTGTATTTAACCAAACAGGATATCAAAATCCAAGAGATCTAGCAATCTCCAGTATTATCAGACACATGATACTGTACAGGTGCTCCCCTTCCCCAGATCCATGTGGGATACATTCCTGGACTTACAGTGGATACGCAAACCATGGATAATAGCAAACCCTATTGAAATAAGTGACTTCCAGGTCAACTGCTGGCCAAAACATATCACAGAATCATGCTGGAGGACCTAGAAAATGCCCAGAGATTACTTTTCTTTTTAATTTGGATAGGTGAAACCATGGATACCAGTCCCGTGGATATGGGGGTTAACCTGTACAAATGGCTGATGGTAGAAGTTACTTGGTGGCAAGCCCACTGGCCAACTCTCCTCATATATGGGCATATTAACTGGTTTTCTGGGTCTCCTCTTCATTACCTGCCCCAGCCCCATAAATCTTCTGATTGTGATCATCTGTATGAATACACTAATTTCCTATGCCTCTGTTGTCCATATGGGCTGAATATTGAAAAACGTGTGGAAACATGCGTTTTCCACTAGAGCTCAAAAACTTTGTTCACATGTTAGTGATTATCTCCTATTATTTGCAGTTATCAAATGATGAGTAAGAAGGTGTGAACCAGAGAGGCCAAGCTTTCTCCAAGAACCCATTCCCACTTCTGTCAAAAGCCAAGAATAATGGAGGTAGAGGAGGAGATGGTGATCTGTCAAGAATGTCAGACTCAAGAGAATCTGCAGAAGCTTGACATTCAACGCTGCTTTTCTTCTAATGGTAAGAGGTAGTGACATATAATGCAGCTCTTACAGAAGCTTTTACTTTTATTTATAGGAAGTAGGACTTCAATCAGAAGCATACATGTTCCTTTCCATAGGGTGCTGCATAATAGCAGATCAAGGCATAAGTCTACTCAGAAAGAGCTATTTTGGGGCTCCTTACGATTTTGCTGCATTATCCACCCTTCTGTAACAGGGAAAAGTGGAACTGTGAATTTCATTGTGCTCACCCCATCAACCACTGTGGGTGTTGTGAATGGGAGCATAGTTAGACTCAGATGTGAGGTAGGAAACCTAGATTTTATAGAAGGATAACATGCTGACCAAATTCAGCTTCTTGAGAATCTCAGCTTACATTGTTGTTACTGGTTTGCTTGTTTTTTTAGGAGAGCAAGGCTAAAATATTGTATGCAGTGGCCTGGGAATAAACCCCACTGAACTCAACTGGGCTTACTTCTGAGTAGAGAGATACAGATTGCACTGCCATTATTAGCCCCCAGGTTTGCAAGAGGACACTTGAATATGTCATGTTTTCTTAAAGCCAGAGGCTAAATAAGTTTCCACTGATTGGGTGGGGCAGTGGACCTTCAGTATACTATATAGTTCCTTACCAATCCCTCCCTATAACTAAGATAATCAATAAGTAGGCTGGTCTGTAAACCATGTAGGATAAATTTATCCAAATGAGTTGGGGGGAATGAAAATGTACTTGAACATAATTTATAAAGACCAAAAAGTTCAGTCTTTTTTTAAAAATTGATTTTTATTTTTCAGTGCAGATTACAAACTTTACATTTAAGAGCCAACGTACATATCAAAAGAATCATGTGGAAAAGCTGGTCTTGGACTGTACCACTTGAGGCTGTACATGTAGAAGAAGTAGGTTCATGTATTTAAATGCTTCCACAAACACCATTAAATTATTCACCTACCATTCTCTCTGATGCACTATGTTTTTAAGTTTGCACTGTTTCTGTTTGGTTGGTTGGTTTGGTTTGTGGGGAGTAGTCAAGCAGGTAATGCTTTACCTATATAGGAGGTCTTTTCATGTTCATTTTTAAGGTGTAAATTTTCCTCCTTTAAAGTATGTGTATGCACTTACTTACACACACACACAGAGTGTATGATAATTTGTGCACAAAAAGCTGGGGTTATTTTAAATGCCATCATCTGAGACAATTCGATCTCTCACAGAATACAATAAAGGTTGCTGGATAAATATTTAAGCACACAGAATTCTTTAAAGAGGCCATGAATAGCTATTGGCAGAGTCCAATCCCTTTGAAGCTCAGACGGTAAAGGCTAGGGACGTGAAAAAGAACAAAAATGTGCTAGAGAAAGCGCAAACCCTACAACATTTATATTGCTTTTCATTTATTTTATGATAGCTCCTTGACCTGTAAGATCTCAAATCTTTTAATGTTTTAATACGGGGGGGAAAAAAAACCAAGACGTCATGATGATGTATATGCCATCCCTATTTGTTGGCACTGTCTCCTTTTCCTATATTTACCTCTTTGGAGGCAAAAATGTGGGCACATTTTGCTACTCTGCCCCCACCTGCCTACTCACCCTGTCTTGAGAAGCAAACTAAATTAATTCAAGCAACAGGTTTGTTTCTGATTATTTAGCTGAAGGATGCTTGCAAAATATGGATCTTCAAATGGCAAAGTCCAGATTTCCTTATTGTTTTTAATGTGAGCTTCGTTCCAGAATGTCTTATAAAAGGGAAAGCTCATGACATCCCCTAGTCATGCTTAGTCCTTGGCAATTCAGGTAACAACACAATAACCTTAGCTTGCAAATCTGACACAGCAGGCTTGTAAATAGCTGAGCTAGGCGGATGGTTTCCCATGGTGAGAAATTTGTTGCCAGGCAACCAGATAGGGAAGCCTTAGGAGAAGCTGTTTGTTTCCTTTATACCAAAGGTTACCATGGCTATGGCTATATTTCTACACACAGAGACCTGGCAAGTAGGTCTGACTAACCTCAGTATCATCTATTCTAGGATTTGAAGGTAGCAGACCTTGTATGGGGAGTGTGTGGCCTTCCAGATGTTGCTGGACTATAACTCCCATCAGCCCTAGCCAGCAAGCCAATGGTAAGTGATGATGGAAGCTCCAGTCCAACAATATCTAGACAGCAACACAGTCCTTATCCAAGGAGTAAAACATTTAGTTTTCATGGGCAAGAACCTACACTGTATTCTCCTCTGCCTGAGTGTCACTAGATTGGATTTATTTAGCACTTTCAGAAAATGATTTTAATATCTGTTCTAGGCTGCCAGATGGTCTTTGAAATAAGACATTTCATTAAAATGTAATTTTCTTGACCAGGGACAGATTCCCAGAGTAGGATCACAATATCATTTTTAAAAAATCTAAAATCCAGGGGTGTAGCAATGGGGATGTCAAATGAGGGCATTGCCCCCAAATAATGGTTATGCTCCCCTGATGAAATTTTCCTTTAGTTAAATCTGTTCAACTGAAGGTTAATTACCCAATCCTTCTCCCCCCCCCTTTTTTTTTTTGTCTCTGCTCATGCAGTGAAAATTGTCTTGCCACACCCTTGCTAAAATCCAGAGCTGGACAATACTTTTATTATGATCATGTAAATTACTGCAAGCTTTTGAATGTATCCCCCAAGAATGAAAAGGGGTATACAGAATAAAAATAAAATCTGTTTTATGTTTAGACTGAGAGCCATTAGATGGATTTGCTTATTTGTGGAACAAAGAAAATACAGTATGTCCTTTGCATCTTAAGATTTTTTTTATTTGGGAGTAGGGAAAGGGGATTTGGGGGTGGGGGGCGGGGGAAGTATCATCTGTATACCCCAAAGAAGAAGGTTGATGAATTTGTATTTTGTCTTGCATGTGAAGTACAAAAATATCTTAAGGATTGTTTGTTTTGAATTAAAGAAGAAAATGGTCCCAAATAGTTAGGCCTTGTCTAGAAGAAATGGCTAGATGGGTTGTGTCCAGGCTAGGACCAGCCCTACTGATCATTAGAATGAGGCAGCTGTCACAGGCAGCAGGCTTCGGTTGTCATAAGTTGCAGCAACATATCAGTTACTTAATTTGTTCTTGATGTATTTTTCCTGTTAGAAACTAGAAGAGGCGCTTGTTGGATTTTTTGTCTCATATACCAAAATAATATAACAAGATATGTGCCTTGCATGGTGGGAGGCACCGTTTGCTCTTGTACCCCAGATGGCAAAAAGTCTTGGATCAGGCCTGGTTCAAAGGAAACTTGGGACTGATTAGAATTTTACTGAGGTTTTTTCTGATTTAACATCAGCAATGGTGAGAATTCTTGCTCACCACTATAGACCTTCCTTGCAGTGTATAAGCAGAAGTGTTCTAGCATGTGCCCAGTTCATACAGAGTGGCTGATGAATGGTGAGATTGAAGTCAGTTCTCTACATGAATTGTGTCTATGCCCCAGAGAGAAAACTGCAATGTACAAGTTGTATGAGCTCTACAACAACCCCAGCCTTCTCCTGTAGTCTCAAAAATGGTATCTCAGGTCTGAGCACTAGGGAAGACATCGGCACCTTAGGGAGTCACTGATAGTACTAGCCTATAAGGCACCTTTGTACAAATTTATACCCCATCTTTTGACCCAATATGACCTCCTAGTAGTAAATAATCATATACCATGCAACAAAACCAAACCAATTTTTAATTGAACCATTACAATACAGAATAAGAATCCTGGCACCAGAGCAGAATACAACAAAAGGAATCACTCATGTGTTGATCATCACCTGTGACTCATTCAGCAACTGCAGCCATTAAAAGTTCATCCAGACATGCCTGTTCATTCCTTCATGTCTGTCTCATCACATGATGACTAACATACAGGAAGAATATCAATCACACATAGAACACCACAGCTGGAACTTCTGTATCCATGGATATCACCCACGGACATCACTGCCTTTCAATGAAAACTGTTCACTGCATTGAACATTACTTTACTAAATGCAAACAGCACACATCTTGAACTCTGGTGATTTATATCTGAAGATATATAGATTTTTACCTGGCTCTCCATACAAACATTGGACTTAAACAAATAAAAATGAACTTAAATAAATAAAGATTACAGCAGGCTATAGCAAGGGAGATGAGAAGCAATGCTGTTCTATCAGCTCTGCTGAAACACCAGCTCCATCTTGTTCCTCATCTCTCTTAACTGTTCCCAGCTAGTCAGTATAGAAACTGTGATTTAACTTTAAAAATGAATGCCTGAGTTTCCTCTTTTCTCCTTTGCTCTTTAACCCATTTTCCTTTTGTCTTGCTGTGTTTTAAATTATAAGCCTGAGGGCAGGGGCTGTTTTATTGATTACAGTGGGCAAGCTATTCTGGTAGCCTCTTCAGCCTAAGAGTGAGCTAGGGGAGCAATAAATAAATAAACAATCACTAATAATAAACCTGAGTGATGCATATGGATGTGCGAATTAGCCCTATATAAATAGTGTTCAACTGGTATACACGGAAATGTGAGCCAGTCCTTCAACGCGTGACTAAGTCCTGCCGCTAGAAGCAAACTCTACAGAATCATGCTCATCCAAATTATTTTTCACTGTTGCTAAATAAATATTTAATGAAACAATGCTGAGCACCACTGCCAGCGAAGGGGCTTGTGGCTGAACAATACCATTTGCTTCAAGTTAATTTCATCTCCAGTTTTTCCTGCAGTAGCAGAATGGCATGGCAAGTGGGTGGGTGGGTGGGTTTAACCCCATTTCAAAGGAAAGAAATTATTTTTTTAACTCTTACATACACTTCTCATACAGTACTTTGCTAATATAAGCTCTGCTTTGGCAGCAATGCTGAGCAGACTGTATAGTCTCTGTTGACAGAGCTAACACACGTTTGTGTTGGTGATTCTCAGGTCCCCAGAATACATTTTGGTTGATTTTTTGAAGGAGGCAAAACCTCTCCAATAATGATTAGGAAAGTATTTGTAAAATGTGTATGCTTTGTAGCTTAATGTGCAGATTTTTTTTAAAAAAAGCAAGAGCAGTAGAACAAAATAGTTACAGTTTTCTAAGAATACAGATACATGTGTTTCATGAATTCTCGATTTCAATAGTATAACTGGAGAGGGACAAGAGAATCACCTGCCTTTGATAGCATATAGACAGATTGCAGAATGAACAAAGACAATGAAAATAATTTCAATAACATTTAACAGTGCCTAATGCTTTTTTGCTTAAAAGTTTAGCAAGGGTGGGAGAATGGCACCATCTACAGTTTCTCATTACCCAATCTATTCAGCTTAATACACTAAAGCATATCCAGCCATTTAAAAGGAGCACAATTTACACTGGAATCCATACTAGAATCATAGATAAGAGTTGGAAAAGACTGCAAGGGCCATCCAGTCCAATCCCCTGCTATGCAGGAATATATAACTAAAGCACTCCTAAAAGATGGTCATTCAAATTCTGTTTAAATACAGGTTGAGTCTCCCTTATCCAAAATGCTTGGGACCAGAGGTATATTGGATTTTGGAATATTTTGGTTTTTGGAATACTTACATATACATAATGAGATACCTTGGAGATGGGACCTAAGTCCAAACATAAAATTCATTTATGTTTCATCTACACCTTATACACATAGCCTGAAGATAATTTTATACACAATATTTTTAATAATTTTGTGCATGAAACAAAATTTATGTACACTGAACCATCAGAAAGCAAAGGTGTCAACTGTCTCAGCCACCCATGTGACCTATTTTGGAATTTGGAATATTTCAGATTTCAGAATTTTGGATAAGTAAGATTCATCCTGTATATCCAAAAAAGGAGAATACACTGTTCTCTATTCCACAGCTTTTGCCGTCAATAAGTTCTTTCTAATATTGAAGTGATTTTTTAAAATCAGTTGAGTCCATTGATTCATGTCCTAGTCTTTGGTGTAGCAGAATACAAGATTGCTTCATCTTCTACAAGACATTTCCTCAGGTATTTCAGCATGGGTATCACATCACTTCTCAGTCTTTTCTCCGAGCTAAACATACCCAGCTCCCTAAGCCATTCCTTGTAGGGCTTAGCTTCCAGACCTTTGACCATCTCAGTTGCTCTCCTGTGGACATGTTCCTGCTTGGCCATATCCTTCCTGAACTGTGATGCCCAAAACTGGACACAGTATTCGAGCAGCATAGAGTGGCACTGCTAGTTCCCTTGATCTGGACACCATGCTCTTGTTGCTGCAGCATATAATTGCTTTGGCTTTTGGGGGCTGTTGCATCATGTTTAGTGTGTGGTCAACTAAGACCCCTAGATCCTTTTCATCTGTACTATTATAAAGCCAGGTGTACCCATCCTATGTTCGTGCATTTCATTTTTCCTGTCCACATTTTCCTACTAAATGTAATACTTTACATTTCTTCTGTTTTGTTAGTTTTGGCCCAGCTGTCCAATCTATCAAGTTCATGTTGAATCCTGACACTGGGTATTAGCTATCCCTCCAAGATCCTGGGACTGTCTTCAATTATGTTTCAATGTTTTTTGTCCTCCTTGGGGCACACAGGCTTGGTTTTTATTCTTTATAACTCCTCATTTTGGGGCAGATTCAGTTCACTCTTTTCCTCTGGCTACATGTGCATGTTTGCAACATCATATCTTAATTTAATAGTACTTACTCCTGATTGGTTATCATCTGTGATTGTACCCAATCCAATGATTTCCTAGTACCATGTTCCCTTTGCCATATTCATAATCTGAAAGGCACCAGTCACCTCCATAATGGAGATCATAAAAGATCTGGGATAGGTCTGGGAGGGAGCGTGTGCCACAGAAGGGTTAGAATTGGGATGAAGTTATTTAGCTCTGGGTAGATTGGGAGAAGCAAGCAAGGGGGAGTCGTAACTGTGTGACATTGAAAAGCATGAGCCAGCAGGTTTATTACACAGCATTTTCTCAGCAGGAGCATTCTCTATCAACAGCAGTAACCCTAAACTGCTTCTGGATAGCTGGATGGGTGAATATAGAATTAAAAGTTTGCCTTGGACTTGGGAGAGAAGAATTGCATCGTTTGCTTTCAAACGGAGATCTTACTTGTCTTCTTACTGCCCCTATAGGCCAATCAATCTGTGTCTAATTATTAGGAGTAACAACAGATTCTTACAAACATAAGGAGACATTCACATTTAAAACCAAGTGTTTCACCTTCTCTTCATTTTAAAAAAGCTACCTTCTCTCAGAATTTTAAGACAACAAAACAATGACAGACTATGACAGTATAAACACCTCATAATCTGTATGTCTAAGAGCTATTTAATGTAGCAGCTACTTGGTGTGGGTGTACTATCCTCAGCAATTTCACTCTATTTAGCTAAGTCACAGTTATGGTTTATAAGCACAATTTTAATATGACTACTGTTACTACTACTAATAGTTCAAATACACCATGCTTCTTTGGGTACAAACCCTATGAGAACTCTGTAAGATAAATCAGTATTGTTACCTACTCTAATGCATATTCTGGCCTCTATGGTCAGTCTTTTTATACTGCACTGTCAATCTTCCTTACTCTTTACAAGGTAACATAAGCAAGAAAAAATAAGAAGTATCTGCTCTAAGGAGTTAACCATCTATACCACACGTGTGAATGTGTGGCTCTCCACAGGCTCCTGAACTGTAATTCCCAGCACCCATATGCAGTATAGCCAACAGCGAGGAGTGTTGGGATTTGCAGTCCAACAACATCTGGAAGGCACCCTTGAATCTCTATGCTGATTATAGCAGAAGCAACAAAATGAGAGAGGGGAAGAGAAAACAAAACATAATGATCTGCTTAAACAGAGGCATGGGGATTGTGATGCTCATACTGAAATGCGAATATATATGCTTGTCTGACTAGCTGCCTTCCTACACCCACCCTATCAAAAGAAATCAAGTACAGAGAAAGAAGTTTGCCTTCTATTGTTTGGTTTGCAAGCCTCTGGTTCACCATTGTTATTGTAACTGCCCAGTTACAATAAACTGAAAAATAATCAGTTACAATCAATCTAAACTTCCCAAGGAATTTTAAAAGCCAACCACATGTTCTTACATCTTTAAACATAGCTTATGGAGGCCAGGGGATGCAAACAGTATAATGCTATATCAAGGCTTTCATTAAATTTATGGAAGGTTTCAGGATTTATGGTTTGTTTCATGGTTTGTTTCTCAGTTTTTCATCAATATCTTTCTTCAAATGCTCTTCCTGCATAATCCTGTAATATTTGGGAGGATTTCCTGGCATGAGCACTGACTTGCTTATACCCATAACATAAACCTGGGTTAAGGGGTGCAAATTATGTTTGCAACTAACCACTTTTGGAGCGAAATCTTACAAGTTTGGGAGAGCCAAAGACTTCACCGAAATGAGTTAAATGGGTAAGGCAGGCCTTTTCTTCCATAGCGTTGTGAGAGAGCTCTAGTTGGGATCCCCCCTCCCCCTTTTGCTGACACATAGGAAATGAAATGAAAGGGCTACGTGGACAGGCTGTTCCCTCTCACTTCCTAGGATGCAGATGCTGGCATTTCACAGTGGAGCCATGGTCTCTTGAAGGAAACCTGTGCAGATGTGAAACCCTTGGTGAGTGTTTGCATTAATGAGAAGAAAATGTAGGCACAGCAGGCACCTGGCAGGAGGAAAGATGACTTCCTGGTTTTCATCATGCTCTATTGTGTAATCAGCAGCTGTATGATTGCATTCATTCAGATTTATTTCATCTGCATCACAGTATTAGCATATGCTGATTTGTCAGGCTAAAATGCTCCCATCTTTGAGCACTGGCCTTTTTCAAAGCTCCTTTAAATGCTGACCTCTGTCTAGACACTAGAGTAAAAAGCCTTGGCCTCCATCAGTCCTATGGCAAAACTCCTGCAGATTCTGTGAGGAATTGTTGCCTCTTCCCAGGGTTGGAGACATATGGCCAGGCCTCCTATTGTAAAGAAAGGAGCAGAGTGGTCCTCTGAAGCAGACACAAATCAATTTTTTAACATGCCAAACATGTGCATTATTTATCATTCTGTGCCTTTCTCCTTCCTGTGAATTGGCAGAGAAGCTCTTCCTTTGGCTTTCCAGTGGAAAGATTCCAGTGGAATCCCACCGCTTTTCTGACCATCTGAGCTGTATTTAGAAAGTGAAAATAAGGGAGAATGGCAAGAAATTCTCCCCTAGGAATCTCCCCTGTCTCTCTTGTTTTTCTAGGCACACAATTGGAAGCTTTGCTTTTTTAAGAAAAAAATGACTTTCACATTTTGGTCTCACAAATTTCTCAATGAACTAGCTGTTTAGCTTAAGCGTCCACCACAACTGCATAGCACGTCATCATTTATTTTATTTTTAAAGGGGGTTACCAAGGCTAATTCACTGAAACAACAGACAGGCTGTGAGGCGAAGGAGACTACGTATTTCCTATTCTCAACCATGAAGCCGTTTCAGCACTTAGAGCTGTGGACAGCAAATGCCCTTAAACTTCCTGCCAAGCAAAGGCATGCAAAGAACCATCAAAACGATTATTTCATACAAAGATATATGGACACATGGATAGCTATTAGTTCCTAGGTTTATGACTATTGATTAGATTCCAGTCATTAGAGTCACCACATCATATTCACCCCTCCCTCCAAAAATGCTTTTACAAAGATAAAGGAAAGCAAAGTATGCTACCATTCTTTAACTGTCCTTAACCATATATAAAAGGGTGATTGCTGAGTATGGCAATCAGCCAGTACCGAAACCACAGAGCATACATGGAACTAAGATATGGAACCACAAGTGTGCACACACAACTTGATGGAAGGGCCTGTACCCCTCCCAAATATGCTATTTCAAGTCTACCACTGGCAATGAAAGCAAACATAGCCATTGGGTATTCCTGCATGGCAGGGGGTTGGACTAGATGGCCCTTGTGGTCTCTTCCAGCTCTATGATTCTGTGAATCTATGACTGTACATTTCTTCTTGGGCTTATGACTCAAAAATGTCACATAGCCACCAGGTCTTCCCTCCTCCTCACACCTCCTGATTTCACACCAGCAGTGAAAAACTCCTTTCCATGCTCCTCTCTGGCCATAAAAAAAATCCACATCAATTAACTGACCCTGATAAAGGTTCAGGGCCCTTTCACGCATTACAAGGGAGGTATAGGCAGATGCCAAAGATGTTGCAGGAAGCAGAGGGGAGGGAAGGGGAGGTTATGAATGTAAAGTGTGAATTCGACCTGTTTACAAAACCCAGGCAAAGTGGCATTTCCCACAAGGATGCCTGGGAGGGGGGGCTGGCTGCTCCATGAACTGGCCCTGCTAAAGAGGGTGCCCAGCTCAGTTCAGCAGGGGTGGACCAGAAGCTCTTCTCCCAACCTTCATTCGCAGGTCCATCCCTGATTGTGTGGCAAGGGGCCAAAGAGTGAGGCCAAGGTCTCTCCAAGGCGAGGCGTCGACCACCCTAAGGAACCCCGTCCCCTTTGGCAGGCCTGTTTAAGGAATTTTGGGGTGCCCTGCAATGCTTTATTGGGGGGGGGGCATACGTTTATCTCAGGTCAATGTAACCTAACCTGACCTAACCTACTTGCAGTATAGGATATTCAGATTATTACTAATAATGTTTTTACATGAGGAGGGTTATGATGACCCCCCCCCCACAATGATGGGGGCCCCTGTGGCTGCAGGTGCTGCAGGGCCCTGAAACCGGCCTTGACTGAACAGCCATGGAGCTGGACACGTGTGGACACATAAACACATATGTGGATTTAGTAAACTGGGCAGGGCTGGTTTCAGGAATGTTGAAGGGGGACTGCCAAGCTTTATTTTGGGGGGGCCCATATATTTATCTCAGGTCAATGTAACCTAACCTATTCACAGTACAGGATATTCAGATTATTACTAATATTTTTTTTTGTTTTTTGTTTTTTTGGCAGGAGGAGGGTTACCACTAGGGCTGGTTTAAGGAATTCCCCCCCCCCGCAACGCTTTATTTGGGGGGGGGGGACATATGTTTATCTCAGGTCAATGTACCCTAACCTATGCACAGTATAGGATATTCAGATCATTACTAATAAGGTTTTTGCAGGAGGAGGGTTACGATGGGCCACCCATCCATCCACCCACCCACAATGACGGGGGGCCCTGCGGCTGCGGGGGCTGCGGGGCCCTGAAACCGGCCCTGCCCTTGGGCCCCGAGACCAGCCCCCCCCCCGCAGCCACCAGACCACCTCCCATCCCTCCGGCTGCAGCTCCATCGGCCACGATCGCCGCCTCCCCCTTCGCCCTCGCCTGCCTCCACCCCTTCTCACACCCCCTCCCCAGCCCCCCCTGCTCCGGGGGGGGTCTAAGCAGCCCCCGAGCCCGGGATGGCGCCAGGCCAAAGCAGCCCCCCCCCCGCCTCCGCCGCCGCCCTGCCCTCCTCCGCCTTCCTCCCTGCAGCATCCCTTCCTCTCTCCTCGGGGGTCGCCCGGCCCGGCCCACCGGAGAAGACTCACCGAACATCTGGATGTGGCCCTTGGTGATGGGGTTGAAGCTGCCGCAGGCCAGCAGGATAACGTGGGTCTTGGTCGTTTCGGTCATGGCGCGGGGTGGGGTTGGTGACCGGGGGGGTGCTCTTTTCCTTTCTCTTTTGGGAGCGCCTCGGTCCGCTCTCTCCGAAGCTCTCCGGACTTCTTTTTGTGTGTGTTTCTCCGGGTGCCTGCAGAGGGAGGGAGGGAGGGAGGGGGCGAGGAGGCGGACGGCGTCACGGGCTCCCTCCCCTCCCCTCCCTCCCTCTTTAACCCTTTCGGTGCCAGGCCAGGGCCAGAGAAAGGCGGGAAGGGAGGGGCGGGTGAGTCTAGTCCGAGCAAGGGAGGGCTCTGGGTGGGCACGGCTTCAGGCAACTTCAGTTACACTCAAAGAGGTACCATCTATACAAATATAAGAGATAGATTTGGTATAGATAGGTGGAGCCACTGCTATCAGCTCTAACCCTACCTATAGGTAGATACAGATGTAGAAATATAGTGCATAGATAGATTTGGACCCACTGCTATCAGCTCTGACCCTACCTATAGGTAGATACAGATATAGAAATATCGTGTATAAATAGAGCTGGATCCACTGCTATCAGCTCTAACCCTACCTATAGGTAGATATAGAAATATAGTGTATAAATAGACCTGGAACCACTGCTATCAACTCTAACCCTACCTATAGGTAGATATAGAAATATAGTGTATAGATAGACTTGGATCCACTGCTATCAGCTCTAACCCTACCTATAGGTAGATACAGATATAGAAATATAGTGTATAAATAGACCTGGAACCACTGCTATCAACTCTAACCCTACCTATAGGTCGATATAGAAATATAGTGAATAGATAGACTTGGATCCATTGCTATCAGCTCTAACCCTACCTATAGGTAGATACAGATATAGAAATATAGTGTATAAATAGACCTGGAACCACTGCTATCAACTCTAACCCTACCTATAGGTCGATATAGAAATATAGTGAATAGATAGACTTGGGTCCATTGCTATCAGCTCTAACCCTACCTATAGGTAGATACAGATATAGAAATATAGTGTATAGACAGACTTGGATCCACTGCTACCAGCTCTAACCCTACATATAGGTAGATACAGATATAAAAATATAGTGTATAGATAGACTTGGATCCACTGCTATCAACTCTACCCCTACATATAGGTAGATACAGATATAGAAATATAGTGTATAAATAGAGCTGGATCCACTGCTATCAGCTCTAACCCTACCTATAGGTAGATATAGAAGTATAGTGTATAGATAGACTTGGATCCACTGCTATCAGCTCTAACCCTACCTATAGGTAGATATAGAAATATAGTGTATAGATAGACTTGGATCCGCTGCTATCAACTCTAACCCTACCTATAAGTAGATATAGAAATATAGTGAATAGATAGACTTGGACCCACTGCTATCAACTCTAACCCTACCTATAGGTAGATATAGATATAGAGATACAGGTAGATCTACTGGTATTTTAAAAAATATATTTTATATCCCACCTTTATCCTGGGATGGTGTGTATGTATGTATATATTAATGTGTTTGTGTGCGTGTATATATATATATTCAGTTGGACCTACTAGTCAGGGAGAATTTGGATGTAGGAGATTGGGGAGAATTTCTGAATCCCAGACAGTGTGAGAAAATTACACTCCCATCCATACACACACCTATTATACCACTATTTTATGTTATAGGGAGGCCTGACACAACTAGGAGTAATTTTGTGAGGGAAAGGATTGTGAGCTGCTGCAAACACTTCTGGTACTCAGAACAAATCCCTGGATTCAGAATTCTTTCATGTCAAGTGCCTGTGCTTTGTACCAGGCTCCACTTGGTAGATCCCCAGGCTCTAGCAGAAGAAGTGGGGCAGGGCCACCGAAGCAGAGCCCAGAAACGAAGTCTACTGCCTGGTTTTTATAAGACACAAAATCACCCAACTGCCTGGATGTTATTTTTTTAAAAAATCCTCCTAAATTCAATGAGGCTTATTCCCTAATAAGGGTGCATGAGAATTCATCCTTAAAAGAAGACACACATACAAAAACAACACAAACACACAGATAGAGTTAATCTGGGATAATTACCACATGGTACACTGGTCTTGTCCACACAACTAGTAAAGTATATTATAATCCCTATTCCTATCCTCATGTGAATCCTTGCTGTACTTGGATGAAATCCAGCCCACTCATGAATTCAATGACTCAGTGTGAACTAGGTCTTGGTCTAGTGAGTTTTGAAAATGAAGTACATTCAGCCTTCTGTATCCACGGGTTGTACATCCATGGATTCAACCAACTACATCTTGAAAATATTTGGGGGGGGTGTGTCAAAAAAGCAAACCTTGCTGTTTGCCATTTTATATAAAGTTTGCCATTTTATTACACCAATTTATATAATGGGACTTGAGCATCCACAGATTTTGGTATCCACAGGGATCCTGGAAACAACCCCCAGTGGATACCAAGGACCCACTGTAGTAAGAACATTTAGATTGGATTCTAAAAAATGAATTCCTTGCCCTGATTTATCTTAAACTATAAGGCCAATTAACTGTACAGTATGGCCAACTAACATTTTAATCCCCATTCTATGGATGGAAAGAGGTCTGAGACTGAGAAAGCATGTAGCCCCTAAGTGAATTCACAGCACTGTCAAGTTTTGAACTAAGGCCTTCTTCAAACTCTCACCTGCCATACCCAATTTGGAAGGAGGAAGACCTCTCTCTCTCTTTCTCTCTGGCTTTTCTGCGCAAACAAAGATTCAGGAAGGACTCATCCCGCGTTTTCTGCAAGTGCGCTGATGACTAAAAAGGCCAATCTGAGATAGACAAGTCCGATTGCAGAAAGCACAGCAGAACGTTCCCTCGGGTGATGTTACCGGGTTGTGATTCTTTCTGCGTTGCCATTTCTCTTCAAGACTTGTTCGGCGTGAGTTCTCAAATAAGGCTGCAGCATTGTGGATAGTGTGTCTCCATGCCTCCCAGTGTGAGGCCAGGGCGGACCACTGTTGGTGATCAATTTGGCTGAGCCTGAGATGTTGTTTCAGGGAGTCCTTGTATTGCTTTTTTGGAGCGCCCCTCTTACGCTGACCCATGGCGAGTTCACCATAGAGTACTATTTTGGGGAGGCGATGGTCCTCCATCCTAGACACATGCCCTGCTCAGCGCAGCTGTGTTCTCAGTATCATGGCCTCAGTGCTGGTGAGCCCTGCTTGATCAAGGACAGCAACATTTGTCACATAGTCAGTCCAGTGTATATTTAGGATTGTGCGTAAACAGCGCTGGTGGAAGCGTTCGAAGAGTCGTAAGTGGTGGCAATAAGTGACCCATGTTTCAGATCCATAAAGGAGAATAGATAGTACAATGGCTCTATACACACTTATTTTTGTGTTTCGCCTCAGGTGTTTATTACTCCAGACTCTTTTGTAAAGTCTTCCAAATGCGCTATGTGCCTTTGCTAATCTGTGATCAATCTCTTTGTCAATCTTGGCATCTGAGGAGATGAAGCTTCCCAGGTAGGTGAACTGCTGAACGGACTTGAGCACAGATTTGCCTATGGCAATGTGGGGATGGTGGTGTTCGTCCTGTGGTGCAGGCTGGTAAAGAACTTTCGTTTTCTTCAGGTTGACTTCCAGCCCAAACAGCTCTGCAGCTTTTGTGAAGCAGGATGTTAGGTGCTGCAGAGCTGCTTCTGTGTGGGCAACAAGGGCAGCAGCATCAGCGAAGAGCAGCTCATGGACTAGATAGTTTAGAGTCTTGGGGCGAACCCTCAGACGGCTCAAGTTAAACAAGCTACCATCAGGATGGTAACATATATAGATGCTGTCGTCTTCTTCGAGCTCTGCCGTAGCCCTTTGGAACATCATGCTGAAGAAGATTGTAAATAAAGTTGGCGCAAGAACACAACCTTGCTTCACTTCATTAGTTATTAGAAAGGGCTCTGTAAGAGAATCACCATATCTGACTTGACCACGCTGGCCCTTGTGTAGCAAGATAATCATTTTAAGGAATTTGGGGGGACATCCTAGTCTTTCCAGGATCTGCCACAGACCTTTCCTACTCACGGTGTCTAAGGCTTTGGTGAGGTCAACAAATGTTACATAGAGACCCTTGTTCTGCTCTCTACATTTCTCTTGCAGTTGTCTAAGGGCAAATACCATATCTGTAGTACTCCTATTGGCTCTGAAGCCACATTGGCTTTCAGGAAGAAGTTCTTCTGCAATGGCAGGAACTAATCTGTTCAGGAGTATCCTTGCAAGGATTTTTCCAGCAATAGAGAGCAGTGTTATGCCTCGATAGTTTGAGCAATCGGATTTTGCTCCTTTTTTCTTGTACAGGGTGATGATGACTGCATCTCGGAGATCTGATGGCAGTTCCCCTTTTTCCCAGCAATTCACAAGGAGTTCGTGGAATTTAACATGGAGTACATGATCTCCGTGTTTCCAAACTTCAGGTGGGATTCCATCAATCCCAGCTGCCTTGCCAATGGAGAGGGAAGGAGGAAGAAATAACAGAAAAAATTAGGAATAGGTTCCTGCACCACAAAGAGGAAGAGCAGTTCATAGAATCATAGAATCACAGAGTTGGAAGAGACTACAAGAGCCATCCAGTCCAACCCCCTGCCATGCAGGAATACACAATCAAAGCACTCCCAACAAATGGCCATCCAGCCTTTGTTTAAAAACCTCCAAAGAAGGAGACTCCACCACACTCCAAGGCAGTGCTTTCCACTGCTGAACAGCTATTACTGTCAATATGTTTCACCAAACTTTTACTCCAAAACCAATGATACGCACATGTGAAATAATACAATCAGGTCAGGTAAGCCTTGCATAAGTAAACAAAAACATATTCAATATTCTAGCACTTGTTGAAAGCTGCTTCTTCTAAAACCTCCACTTTTCTTATGATTTCCATTTTGGTGGCCAAACCTATAGGTGCATGTATTTTTAAAACGATTCAGGGGAGCTAGTCAGGCAAGTTTATCTACTTTACCCTTTTCTCTTTGTTTTGCTCTGCATGCATGCTAAGTAAGGGTTTCTTGTGGCAGCTGCTGTTTACTTTGCCTGTTGTGTGTAGACATATACAGCTGTTAGGATCACTTAAAGGAGAATCTCATTATTTCCTAGCTGAAGGCTTATTTCATTGTTTACTGCAGACATGCTGCTATAACCAGGCAGTGAAAGTCTGTATTCCTAAATACAGTCTGTATTCCTAAATTCTTTCACCATTGCCCCATTGCTGATGCTGCTTAAAAACCTTTCAGCTAGATCAAGGACAAGGAGGAAAAAGGGTTGGGTGGACATAAAAAGGGGTTCTTTGTGAACTGAGATCTATGTCTATAGAACTAGGAATAAGTGACCTTCACCTACACAATGAGTCCCAACCTTGCAACTTAATTTTAGGCATCCAAGTTCTAAGTCATCCAGCCATTCCATCTGACTGCAGTGAAGAAGGAGAGCAAGTACATTGTCAACTCTGCTGAGAAGCCATCCCGTTAAACCCCTTCCCTCCAACAACTAACACTTAGTAGAAGCCATTACAGTACATTATGTTGTAATGAGAAGGAGAAGGGAAGCAGCAGGGCCCTCCCTCAGCATTACTGAAACCAGCAGCATTTGGATCTTCATCTCTTTGGGCTTTTTCTATTCCAGTTGGTCTCTATATGAACTGTGTAACTAAGAAACCAGTACCTCTACTCTCTGGCCTCCCAATCACTTTCCCTTTTGTGCTATGTATTTCAGACTGCAAATGTGGGAGCAAGTATTTTCTTATTACTGATTATCACAATCACTTCAGGGCTGCTTTGGAAGCCCTTTTTGGAAAAAGAGAAGGTTACATAAACACCACATTATTTACAGCAAATTATAAGTAATAACTAAATCCAACATATCTACTTGATGCGGGCCATCTCTCTCTCTCCCTCCTGACCAGCTCAGATTCCATATCTACTGTTAAGACTTTGGTTTAACAACTTTAATCCACTTTGCACCTGGCAATCCCAGGTTCCACCTGGGGAATATTTATTTGCACATAAGACACTTGTTTGCATTCTTCTGTTTCAGGCCTCTACATTCCCAGGGTTACCAGGTTAGCATTATTCTTATTTTTATTAACTTTTATATGTTTTAAATAATTTTAAATTTTTAAATTGTGATGATTTTAATTGTTTTAAATTGTATTGATGCATTTTAATTGACTTTTTTTGTGAGCTGCCTTGAGTCCCACTCTTGGAGAAAGGTGGCATATTAATTAATTATTTAATTAAGCAGTATCCCATTCCTAGAGATTTCAGGGCCAAAATCTGATATGAAAGGGAGAGGTCCTTGTGATGTCACAGAGTGGAAGAGAGTGGGGGAGGAAAGTCTTCTGGGCCAACTGATTTTGGAAACAGGCACGAGGAGCCCAGAACCTGGGTAAAACCTGGCTGAAATGTGGCAACCCAGAGTCAGGGGAGAAAACCTTATTTTTGCAGCAGGAAAGCACATGCAGAATATGCCACAGGCAATGCACAGAGGAGCTCAGCAGCTATACTTAAATTCTTTATGACAAGAGGAGGCAGTTATATACCGGCAGCACTTAAGCTTTTTGAAGCTAAAGTAATACCCCAATTGCTATATGGTTCTCAGCTGGGTCCCCCTCTAAACTTTACACAGCTAGAGCTAGTCCAATCTAAATTTCTAAGATCAGTTTTTCAACTGCCAAATTGTGTTCCAATGCATTGTTGAGACTGGAGGCAGGACTCGTGGAAGTGGAGGCCCAAGTATGAGTGTCTATACTTAACTATTGGCTTAGACTATTCTTTGTTCTTAATGAACTTGCTCCTTTTACCCTGAACGATGATTTCCAGTCAGAGTGGAAACGGTTAGTGCTGACTAAAGTTGCATCGCTGGGTTTCCCCCCAGAATTTCTGCATAACCTGGGATACAACCGAACTAAAGCAGCTATCAAGCAACAAGTAATAGATACAGAACGACAACTAGATTTAAGCAGTATAGAATCATAGAATTGCAGAGTTGGAAGAGACCACGAGGGCCATCCAGTCCAACCCCCCTGCCACGCAGGAAATCTTGATCAAAGCATCCCTGACAGATGGCCATCCAGCCTCTGTTTAAAGACCTCCAAGGAAGGAGACCCCACCACGCTCCGAGGGAGTGTGTTCCACTGCCAAACAGCTCTTACTGTCAAAAAGTTCCTCCTAATGTTGAGGTGGAATCTCTGTTCCTGGAGCTTGCACCCATTGCTCCGTGTTCCAGTCTCTGGAGCAGGAGAAAACAAGCCTGCTCCATCCTCAGCGTGACATCCCTTCAAATACTTAAACAGGGCTGTCTTTTTTCCAGGCTAAACATACCCAGCTCCCTAAGTCTCTCCTCATAAGGCATCGTTTCCAGACCTTTCACCATTTTAGTTGCCCTTCTCTGGACACGCTCCAATTTGTCAATATCCTTTCTGAATTGTGGTGCCCAGAACTGGACACAGTATTCTAAGTGAGGTCTGACCAAGGCAGAATAGAGTGGCACTATTACTTCCCTTGATCTAGACACTATACTTCTATTGATACAGCCCAAAATCGCATTGGCCTTTTTCATCATCTTTCATTGTTAGTGACAACAATAGATTGTCCTCACCCTTATCATATTTAGCAAACCTAGAAATAGCCAACCGCAGGAGGGTTTTTACCTTAGCAAGATGTCATGCTTTACCTTCAGCCATACAAGAAGATTCCTTTTGCTGACAGATTGTGCCCCTGTGATTCTGGGCAGGTAGAAACAACAGAACATGTTCTTCTTAAGTGTTTATTTTATAAAGACATCCACTTAAGATTTATATCACCTTTACTGTGTAAATATCGAGTTCATACTGACTCTTTTTATACAGTTGTCCCTTCACATTCGCTAGGATTTGGTTCCAGGACCTCCCATGAATACCCAAATCCGTGAATACTCAAGTCCCATTATATGCAATTGCATAGCAAAATGGTGTCCCTTATATAAGATGGCAAAATCAAGGTTTGCTATTAGGATTATTATTTTTTTAAGAATATTTTCAAGCCGTGAATACTCAAATCCATGAATGTCAAATCCGTGAATGTCAAGGGACAACTGTACTTCTTTGCTGCTCTCAGATATCAATTTTAACATATCATACAATGTAGCTAGATTCTGTGTAGCAGTGATTAAATCTGTATTAGTGGACCTTGGAGGACCACTAATACAAAATTTGTCTAGGTTTAATGAGGGCGTGTACCCTGAAAGGATGATTTTAAATGTTTTAATTTGTTTCCTGTATATTATACTTTTATTTATTTGTGTTGATCTATGACCCCAATAAAGAAATTCATTCATTCAACCTTATTTTTGCTGGCCATGCAGGTGGCCAGAGGTAACCAGCACTTGTATCATTAGCTGCTCTTGCCTCTCCTTGCATCCCACACAGTCTCTCTCTTTTGATACATGGCAGGCTTTCCCAGGCCCTGTGTTGGGAATGGATGGAGATGGGCATCTAGGTTTTAAAGCCACCTCAGACATGAAAATCAAGCTTTCTCCTCCTCTAGCAGATGTACACTCTGCAATTTGTCTCCATACCTGGGGACCCAGGGAATAATAGCAATTCTCCAAAACTTCTACAGGCATTCTAAAACTTGACAAACCTGTACCCTACCATTGGTGACGGGGAGAGTGCAGGCAGGCTAGCAGACCAAGAAGATAACATCAGGCATGCTGCTCCAGCCAGATTCCCCTCCTCTTTCCATATACCAATATTTATCCTGTGGGAAGGATCCTGATGACTTTTAAAACATAGTACAAGTTGAATAACCTTTACCCAAAAAGCTAGGGACCAGAAGTGTTTTGGATTTTTTTAAATTTTGGAGTATTTGCATATACATAATGAGATATCTTGGAGATGAGACCCAAGTCTAAAAGTGGAAATTTATGTTTGTTTCATATAAACCTTATACACATAGCCTGAAGGTACATAATATTTTAAATATTTTTGTGCATGAAACAAAATTTGTATCCATTGAAGCAAAGGTGTCACTATCTCAGCCACCCATGTGGATGATTTTGGATTTTAGAGTGTTTTGGATTTCAGATTTCCAGACAAGGGGCACTGAAGCTGTAATATTGTTTACTGTGATTTTATGAACCTACATTGATATTCCTTATAAGCTGCCTCAGAATATTCATGTTTTGAAAATTTACCAGGCTGTGCATAATGGTAGAAAATAAACACTTTATATCAGTGGTTCTTAACCTGTGGTCCACGGACCCCCAGGTGGCTGCAGTGTTCTCACATGGGGTCCACAAAGGCTTGAAGGCTACTCAGCCCACCTCCTCCCCGTGGCCATGTGACAAAAACCAAGGCA